>OZ037992.1:42612919-42930419 GCA_964035705.1 Porites rus
CGACGAGCTCTCTGGGGCGCTCTGGCGGAGGGGCGGGGAAAGGAAGGAGAGCTTGCAGCTACGATCTCTGGAATTTGAATCCCACCTCCAGTTCCCCTGTGACTCCCCTACGACTGATCTGTCAGATTTCCACCAATCAGCTCGAGGCGGAAACGAGCGCGAATGGAAACAAATATTGAAAAACACGTTCCAAGGGTAATGACGTCATTACTAATGTCATATCCGCCAATCAGTTCTTCGCATCGACTTTTTCGATGTGGATATTCAAATTCTAGAGACGTAGTTGCAAGCTCTTCTTCCTTTTTCCGCCCCGCTGCCAGAGCGCCCTGGAGAGCTTGCTCGCTGGCTAGGAAATGCTCTAATCTGTTATGAAATTCTCCCAACTAATTATTTAAGTCACTATGTGGAAATATGTCTGAGTATGTGGGTATTGGGGGTGAATGGGTTAAGTGAAGCCTCTTCGGCATTCTTTCAGATGGATTCGTAAACGACTAAATTATTATCGATCCTTTTAAAAGCTGATCGAGGCTTTGTTCACATTATATTGGATAGCTTTTGTGCCGGCACAAAAACCATACTGGCTATGGTTTCTGTTCACACATAAGAACAGTGATTTCAGCGGGATTTCTGTAACGGAGCGAAGCTGCGCTGCGCCAATAGCTGAAGTGGAGAGTCACATATCGGATAGGTGTTCATACTTGGTATCCGGTATAGAGCGGTTTTCACTTGACTGTCGAAAGGGATTGGTTTTGGTTTTGGTTTTGGTTTTACTACGCCCTTTGGTTGGCTAGTGTATTTACTTTGGTTTTGGTTTTACGACAGTCAAGTGAAAACCGCTCTAGTGTGAAAATAACCTAAGACAATACTCTTGGCTTCGAAATGGTAAATCGTAGTTGTTGTTGTTTTTTTCCTGCAGGACTTAGTGGTGTAGATCTTGGTAATTTTCTAATAAAACACGTGGTAGAGCAGTTACAGCACGAGTTTCCAAACATCACGCAGTACTCAACACTGTCTCCGATTCCTGGGTTTAGACAGTGGCTTAAATTACAGATAAGCCACGCTCTAGACCAGCAAGGTAGGACCCTGTAATATTCATATTTACTGACCTCAGAATAACGCTAGTGATGAAAAGCGCGGTGGCCCAGTTTATGGCTAGTGCTTTGGACTCCGTATTAAGATGTCCGGGTTTCCTCCTTTCCGGGGTTATCAGGAAGCTTAAGCAACACCAACGGCAACGATAACGGCAAAAAAGCAACAGGTTTAAATTGGCAAAACAACAACGCTGAACGTACATCACGCTTTTTTGCACATTTCTTTGCCGTCGTTGTACGATGAGGACGTGAAACTGCATCATTTCATATTTCGTTGAGGACGTGAACACACAAGACAACGATTTTCTAATTCAGTCCTTTAGAATTCAGGCCCAGAAAAAATTCGCCAACATTTGACAAATTGAAAGACATGAATCTTGGGCGATGAATTTTGAAACATGGTGAATTCAGTTGTTAAGAGACGTTTTCGCAAACGTCGTCGTCGTCGTTGCTTCAAGAGGAAGCTTTCTCTTATCTTGTGTTCTTGCACAAGACACCATTATGGTGCCTCACTTCACCCATTGACCCTTTTAAGTAGCAGGAGTGACTAACATCAATTTTCTCCTTACAATATCCTTACATAATCAAGAGAAAAGGTTAGGAGAATGAATGAAATGATCACTAAAGGGAAAATGCTTTGATCAAATATTAAATTCTTTCAAGAAATGTATGGAGATCTTGGAGCCATTGTTGCAAACTACGCGAGGCACGAAAACAAACTATCGGGAACTTAAGTAAAGTCGTTTTTGAGCGACGCACGTCGACCGAAAGTGGCCGTTTTGCATTACTGAGCAGCAATTTTTCCCGTATTTTCTGGTAATTCGTCTCAGTAAGGGTAAAGATACTTAGCATGACACATTTGGTAGCGTCAAGACATATTAAAAGAGAAAAAGGCTCACTTCCGGTTGACGTGCGTTGCTCAAAAACGTCGTTGCTTTAACTCCCGTATGTCATCATTCGGACCGGCCAGGCCGCGAACCAGTCCGTGAACCATTTTTGCGAGCAGTTTGCGTCTTATGTAAGCCGTACTCGTATAAATGGTCCCGTTCGCGTCTTATGTAACCCGCGGCTAATTTTCTCTCGTATCATCGACCCTAATGAAACGAGGTCGAGGCTGGGTGGACAATTTTTTACATAACGCTGTATGTTGTCATCCCAAGCCTTGAATTGGTGCCTTTGTTCATGGAAATGGGGGATCCGCTGAGGATCCACCTATTGAACTGGCTGTTTGTCGCCTAATAAACTTTTCACCATAAGACCAGCTTCATAGTTTTCATCTTTCTTGAATGAAAGATTTCTTCATTTTCTTGACAGAAAATGATCTTTCCCAAACTCTTCTTTTGGAAGATGAACAAAAAAAGATTCTTGAAGCTCGTCAAAATACGGACATGTCTTCGCTTGTAGTGTTTAAGGTTGGTATACCTGCGACATCCTTTGCTGCGTTTTTCCTGATGGTAACTCATTGTTAGATGTCCCATTTTATCAAAATAAGGGGCATGATGCCCATTATTTAGGTAGACTTTGACCATTGCCTCAATCTTTGCGCTAAAAATTGATGAAGTCACCATCTTGGAATACGAGACATATTGCTCTGGGTACGGTGAGTTGACGATGAGAATCCTTGGGGATTGTGTGGGTGTCGCGTTCTTCGCATAATCCAAGATGGTGACTACATGCTCAAAAGTAAAGGCTCAACGGTTCTAAGCCAAAACCTAGAAAGGCTGCTAAAAGTCTATCATTTACAAATAGCCTTGTTTGACAGACTTGCAGCAGGTTAATCATAAAACCATCTTCCTTCCTTCTGTAGGAGATCTTGGAGACCAGTGACTGGCATCGTGACCCAGCCATATCTAACTGCTTGAAGTCCTCTCTGCTGCGCTTGTGTGCCAGGTACCTGATGGGCTGCAATTCAAATTACTAATTAAAAGCAATTACTTCTCAAAATCCTTGAAACTGAAGATGAGGTTATTGTCAATACCCTTAAAACACTTTGAAATCAAAGAAAACTTCGAGATAACGGTTCAGTTTTGTTTAAAATTACTCTGCCATGACACTGTAAATCAGAAAAATCTGTTTTAGCCCCAAAAGTGGGGCCGTTTCGGTGGGTAAAATTCAGTCCTATTTTTTAGTCTAATTTGACTCCCTTAAATCAGGGTCAATACAGTCCAATTACCTAGGGCTAATGTGGACCTAAGGGCTGAAATGGGTCCCAGCGTAGGCTGGAGTAGCCTTTTGATGGGGCTGTTATGGCTTAATTTGTGCTCAAATGGCTTCAGGAGGGGCTGAATCAGACTTTGGCCAGCCGGGCTGAATTGGCACTTTCTAATTTTCAGTGTTGCACTTAGCGTCCCACGCAGGCGTTTTTAGGGGAGGGATAAAAAACGAACTCCCCTAAAAACGTTTGTGTGGGAGGCTATGTTGCACTATACCTCTACTATAAATGCTATAAATGCATGTCTTTGGCTTTTGATTGCCAGTATGGAAACGGAGTACAACTTGTAAAAATTGGGTAACTTTTTAAATTTAAAGCCCTGGGCCGGGTTGTTCGAAGCTGGGTTAAGATAAGCCTGGGTTAGTGCGAAATTTGAACTCAGATATGAGAGATTAAAAAGCAAATTACTTTTAATTCTCTTTGCCTACAATTTGATAATTGGATACTCTAAAAGAAAAGAGAAAATTATCCGAGAAAGTGCTTTTGATAAAAAGATAAAGAAGCCCGGGTTAAAATTTAACCCCGGGTTAGCGCTAACCGGCGTTCGAACAACTGGGCCCTGTGCTGTAGAGAAATGACCATAAACCCATTATGCTTTGTTTTCGCTTTCTGTTAGAATCATTTCGTATCATTCATTTAGAGTTCCGAGTACGATTTAAGCTCGGCTTTGACGCCAGAAAATCATAGCATGCCCCCTTTAAACTGATGGATTGATTAATTGGGAGAGGCGGAGTCTGTTACAAATTCCACGCTCCTTTCAGTATGACCAATCGGAAGTAACAACAAACTTCGCTCACGTTTCGAGACGCGTGCGTTCGTTTCAAGCTGCTTTCTAAATTTGTCTAGCGTTTTGTGAAGACACAGAATAATTTAAAAAGTGTTATTTCAAGTGTTGTGTTAAAGTTTTGAAGTCTTTGTGACTGAGGGGGGCAATTAATTACTTTGGCATGTTTTAGATTTGAGACCGGGTTGAAGACTGATTTATGACTAAAACTTATTGTGAACCGTTTCAGGTATCTGTACAAAGAAAAGAGAAGAGGATTTGTCATGGATCCTGTTGGTAAGACTGTTCTCTTAAACTGAGCACTAGGAGTATGTAACACATGAATATGCTGCAATTTGTGAATTAGGTCTTCTATGAAAGGGAACCTAGATAGGTGTGGTTACATTGGACACTTTTACCTTGGGATATTGGTGTAGTGCATGTGACCGGAATTTCCTGAGATAAATTTCCCGATGGAAATATCTATGGCTACGTCGAAAAGAAGAAAGAAAGCGCCCATGATATTTAACGTGTTAAATAGCTAGGGTGTGCCGATACCCAAGGCAAGAAAACCACACTGTAAATCAGAAAGATCTGTTTTAGCCCCCAAAATAGGGCCGTTTCGGTGCGTAAAATAGAGTCCTATTTTTGAGTCTAATTTGGTTTCCTTAAATTAGGGCTAATAGCGGAACTCTCGCGCGCGAAGCGCGCGCAGCGTAGCACCGTGGGTAAGAAAATGTGGTAATCTACCCATCCAAGAAAATTTGGTAATCACGTGACCGTACGCCCGACCGTCCGTCAGCACCACAGGCATACCAATGTGAAATAACTCAATCAACAGGTATCGTAACCCAAATGCAACTCGAGGTTATTTTGGCGGCAAATTGCATAGCCACCCGCGTCTGTAAAGCAGAGGCAAACGAGAAAAAGGGCAACAGAGATCTAGAGCGAGAGATAAAAAACAAAGGAGACATTTTTTGTAGGAAGAACAACATGAAAATTTTGTAGCGGCCGCCAATGCAAGGAGAAAATGAGCGGCAGTGAAAAAAAAGTGGACGAGAACAGGTACGACATTTCTTCCATAAAAAAGTTTCTGGAAGTCTGACGTTGTGGTCGTGCAAAACTACGGCAAAGAAATGTACAAAAATAGTGTGCTGCACGTGCAAAGTTACTTTTTTACTAATTAGACCTATTGTTGTTTTTTCACCGTTCTCCAGCGTTGCCTTCGCCGCTTAGCATTACACGATTTTATATTTTGTTTGAACAAACTATAAATATTATCGAGAGCTTCGCTTTTAGCCCTGGCTAAATCTATATTACAGTCCAATTAGCTAGGGCTGATTTGGTCCCAGGGCTGAAATGGGCCCTAGCGTGGGCTGGAATAGCCTTTTGATTGAGCTTTTTTTGGCCTAAATTGTGCTTAAATGGCTCCAGGAACGGCTGAATCAGACTTTGGCCTGCAGGGCTGAATTGACACTTTGGGGCTGAAACAGGTCTTTTTAATTTTCAGTGCAATTTAGCATTCTTCATTAGACACCAACATGAAACCGCAATAAAAATTGTTTATTTTAGCGGGTTCCTTGCGAGCTGTTTCAGGAAAGGTCGATGTTCACGTGGCAGAATTTCAGGTTAAGATGAAAGCAACCGGGCAATATTATTAAGGTTTTAAGGCAAGATTTCAGCTGGTTTCTTGGTTCAGATGTAAGAAAGATATTTACCAAAAATATGTTCGTATCCTGACAACTGTAAACTGGAATCTAAGGCCTAGATTAAGAAAAAATGGTATATACTCTCGCTGATTTATCAGGACTAACATAGCAAATGAAATTCTTGCTTCAATTGTACGTAAATTTTTGAACATAACATGAAATCCTTCCATGGTCGATGGCGATTATTACCGCGAAAACGCGATTGAAGACTGGCTAATTTTCCTTGTTGAGTAATTCATGTGTAACCACATCTTACCACGTTAAATTTACCATGGATGTCTTACCGCTGGAAATGCCTTTTACCGTGGTATGTGTAACCGCACCTATCTAGGGGTACTTACCACTAGCTGATAGCTTACTCAATCTTCTTTCGCATTTCGTAGTCAGGAAAGCAGGCTGTCTTCTGTATAAACGGGCTAAGGGTTGTATGGGTTGCTCTGTGTACATGTCTCATGAATTGGGAATTTTCTGTCCTGTTTTTTGGCTCTCGGTAAAAGTGATCGTGGCTTGCTCTTCGAATAGAATTTAATTTTTTAATCTTTAAAGTCCAAGGATTATGGAAATTCCGCGCAGTAAAAATCATTTCTGATTAGATGCATGTTTCTTTCCCCGATATTGTTAGAGATGATTTAGAAATATTCCCAGGTTTGATGGTCTCTTTAGGCCTCTCGCGCAGCTGTTAGTTCAAGAGAGGCTACAGGTTTGACTGGTGCTTTTTATTGGAGCTTTGGCCGTCAGGCATTATTCAAAAGCCCGAATAAACAAACCATCAATATGATGAGAATTTTTTCTCAAAACAATGCCTTTTGTTGAGAAAAGAGTTCCTGCACAAATAATCTCACATGTGTTATTTTTGCTTAATTGGTCTTCCTTTATTTGTCAGGAAATTTTCACATCAGGAACGGTGCGTGCATGTGGAGACTGAATTGGTTTGCGGATTTAAGCGCTAGAGGATTGCAGAATTCCTTTGGACTTATGGTGAACTATAGATACGTTATAGAAGAAGTGGACAAGAACAATCAACAGTACTTACTTAACGGAACAGTGGCTGCCTCACCTCAGTTTCTAGAGCTACTATAGTAACCTTCCAGGGTGCGCATCAGGTTACGTGATCGTGTGCGTTACTTCGTTGCTTGATCGTGATCGTGTATTCGTGTAACTTACTCAAAAAAACTACAGTTTCTAGAACTACTGTCGGTAGTAACCTTAACAGGTGTGTTTCAGGTTGCCTGATCTTATGGGTTACTTGGTTGCGTGATCGTAACTGCCTGATCGTGTAGATTTCCTGGCTATACGTTTTCATGTGCGTTACATGACTGCGTGGAGAAAAAGCTCGGTGGTCTTAAGGGAGTGTAAAAACGTGTTTGTGTCTTTTTATGACGGAGATCCTGTCGAGATAGGCGATAAAATCGAGAGCAGAGATAACAATTTGACAATGGTTCTCATAAATGGCTCACAAACTTATCGTCAGGCTAATTTTAATAACCTAAAGCAATAATTTATCTTTTCGAAATGTTTAACCTGCGGGGACTGAAAAACAGTTATTTATTTCATTTTTCTGTCTTTACTACTATTAAAGATAGCGGATTTATCTGCCTCTAATTGTCCATGTATTTCTAAAACCAGTCCACACCTATTCTTTTAGTAGCGTTTCCAGTCCCTACTCCGTTGGTCAGAATTAATGTGCGCCGGACCACCGGTCAGTTGACGGTCGAATTGCTTTGATATAATGTTGAATTTAAACCAAGTAAGTTCCAATGTTCCAGGGTAAATATCCTCATTCGCCCTAAATGGCCTCCTTCCTTTGACTCTTTGTTTAACAAAAAGCCCCCTCGAACAACGTAATTTTCTTCTTTATTTTATCGTTTGTTTACGAGAAGCGTGGGTATGGTAAACCTTCAATTTCTTGAAACCAGCTGAACGTTTTTAATGGAGACGTGTGCTCGCAAGCTGTAAATGCGTTTTAAGAAAATGCTACTCGTTGCTCGGCTTTAATGAAACTTCAGTAGGTATGTAATTGTAAACGTAATTCTTTTGTCAATTTATGGGTAGACTTGGTACCCAGAATTCGTGTCCCCCCAGCTGATTTACTATCTACTGGACCATTCACAACTAGAGCCAGACTATAAATTTTTTACAATCTAGTTTTGCCCGGATTCCAGATCACGATTTAAATCGGAAACTGTGCTTGTAGATGTGGCGAAAAAAAATTAGTCTTTCCCTGCGAAAATCGCCTTCAAATTAGTCTAAGTTTCAATCGTGGAATTTCCATTGGAAACAAGGCGTGGGAACTTAAGTGGCTTCCTCAATTCAAACGCCACGCGTTCAGTATAATTGTGTTCCAAGGATGTATTCCTCGAGGAAGTTATTTTGAAAACAGGGAAAAAAAATCAACACTTGCAAATCTAACCATCGCAGCTGACGGAAGTCGTTATGAAGGCCATTTGACAACCATTTTGCAGGGTTTTCAAAATGAAATTTAAAATGCCTTATTTTGGAGCACCGATCGTTGTTAAGCAACGTGATGAAACTTGAAGCCTAACTGAATGTCTTTTTGACCAAGCAAAACTGAAGTGTCAGAGGAAGCTTCGACTCCCCCCAGTTGTAACCCTAAAAAGCGATTTTATCTTTGATAATATTCTTAAAATGCGATTAGCAAAATCGGATCTTTTTTCTGTTTAAAAATATTTAGCTTTAGGCAACTTATCTAATTTTTATTTGACTTCAGTGAGCAAAGTGTCGGAACAAACCATTTACAGGCAGATGTCATTCTCTTGAACCACTTGACATATTCATTCGAATTTCAAGAAAATTAATTGTGAGATACAATTGCTTTCCGAACATTTTTTATTGCCAGAAACCGGCATAAAGAGGCTTTCAAATTGTCATTCAGAATTGTATTTATTTCGTTCTGTATAGATCTATAGGCTCCTGTAATTTTAAAGCGGTTTCAAACCATTATTTAGCCTCGCTATCGTCCTTTAGGTATATAGGATTTTACGACTACACACGGTTAGGATAGGGTGTATGATATGCGAGGAGCACTGTATAGGGTATAATTGGAATATTTTATACCTTTCAATTGACAACTGATTCATTGCTGAAGAGGCAATTAATGGATTTCCATAGTCTCTTGGTGAGTACGTGATCCGAACGTCAGTGGCAAGGAAATAAGTTTGCCAGCAGTCGAAACGCTCAATCAAAAAAGCACGTACAGCTTCATTGCACTGGAAGACCAACACACATCTGTTCTATGCCGTATCATTACGTTCTGCAAGGGTTGATCTCTGGTAGGTTAATTCATTGTCTTTGTTATCTTTAAAAAAGTCTCTTTAGTTTTTATTTATTGACCGCTGTGTTAAATATGGACCTTTATACGATAGAATCGCCATTTGTGGAAGGCTCAAATTTGTTTTTCAAAAACCAGTCGATAAATTTAAACGTTGGGGTAAAAAACTCAGTAGGGTAAGGAATGGAGTCCCAGACATGTACGTTACGTTTCGTTTTGGCGCAAAAATGAACCATTTTAGGGGCAGCCAATCGAGTTGCTCGAGTAAAAATCTAGATTGTATTTTCTTGTTTTCGACTTACGACAAAAGTTTCGAAAAAATATTTCTTACGCTTTGCTCTTTGCTTGGTCAGGCTTTTGGTCAGTCTCCAGGAACAACCTAGTATGCCCTCCCCCCGCTTGGTCAAGTGAATTCATGAATGAAATCTTATGCTACATCTAATATATAAACTAAGGCAAAAGCGAAGCTCTCGTTAATATTTATAGTTTACTCGAACAAAATATAAAATCGTGTAATTGTAAGCGGCAACGGAAACGGCCAAAACAGTTAGTAGCAAAAAAACAACTTTGCACGTGCAGCACACCTTTTTGTAAATTTCTTTGCCGCTATTTTGAACTACTACAACGTGAAACTTACAGAAACTTCCTAGTTACACGTTCAGTATGGAGGAAATGCCGTAAGTGTTCCTGTTCACTGTTTTTTTTTATGTTAAATCCTTTTAGTTCTTCTCATTCAATTTCGGGCCAGATACTGTCAGAGCAACAAGGAACTTTGAAGGTACCTAATATCACATAGTTTAGAGACGTTGTCATCTAAAGCCGCCGATTGACATGAATAGCTCGTCAAACTCAACAGCATCGTCTTCCTTGCCTAAAGGTACCTCAGCAATACCTGGTATAACTCCTTTCACTCAAATCACTTACTCTGTAATCGCTGCAGTGGCTTTTCTTGGAAATACCTTAGTAATTTGTGTCTTTGGACGAGAGAGAACACTATTGAAGAAATCCTATAACATTTTGATACTAACCCTGGCCATAGCTGATGTTCTGACAGCCACCCTTTTAGTTACAAACCCAGCATTTGTTCTTGGTGACTCGTTTCCGTACCCAACTAATCACGTCATGGGAGAGATCTTCTGCAGATTTTTTTGGGATCGCGTTTTTCTTTTCCAGCTTGTGATTTTCTCAGCGTACATTTGCTTGGCTCTGTCAACGGAGCGGTGGTATGCGGTTGTAAAGCCTTTCAATTACAGCAACACTTTTAACACTAAAGGCCGATACACACGAGGGATTTTGCTCCCGGAGCATGCTCCAGGGGCACGCTCCGGGAGCAAAGTTCCTCCGTGTGTACCAACGATTTCATGGGTATACTTCATCCTCGGGAGCAGAATTTCCACCCCGCAAAATGCTCCACGATATTTAACCGGTTAAATATTTGGGAGCAAGCTCCCGGGCAAATAACGCTCCCTCGTGTGTACTGACAGGTGCAAAATGATACTGGAGCATGCTCCGGGAGCAAAACCCCTCGTGTGTATCGGCCTTAAAAGAACTCTCATTTACATTCTCGCGGCTTGGGTGTGGTCGCTTATTCTATGCGGCAGCACGTTTTTCGAAGTCGGTTACGTTCCGTCGAATCCACCAAGTCGGCGTTGCAAGTGGTTATTTTTGTGGGGTAAACAGCCGACTCGGGCTATTGTAGGCATAATTCAAGTCTCTTTCAAAATTATTGTCCCTTGTTTAACCATGCTTGCCTTATATGGGCTCATGGTCTACAAGACCACCTTGTTCACCGCCTCTTCAGCAGAGAGCAGGGCCAAAATGCGCGGGAAAATTACGCGTATGGTGGGTCTTGCCTGCCTGATGTTGACTGTATGTTTGGCGCCCAGTCAGACCAACTACGCGCTGGCAATGGCGGGAAAGGCGAAGCTTGATAACAAACTTCATCATGGACTTTCGCTTCTTGTCTTCATCAATAGTTGTGCAAATCCCTTCATTTACGTGCTGAGCAACAGGAATTATCGACTTGTAATCTGGAAACTCTTTTCTGCATGTAGCGGACGTGACCGAAGAAATATTTTGAACCGTGGTAGAATTCATCCTGTGCTCTCAGGATCAAGCACAGACGATAAAGGGGCTGGAGACAAATATATGGCGGAGGAAACACAATTTTAATGTGTGATCACTCAACCCCTTCTGTTTTAAAAATTGCGACGAAAAAACTAGGGACTATAATTTGCGCGGTACCCATTTGTTGACTCTAAGAAAGCCAAGAACGACAACTTCTGATTTTAAGCGACGTGTGTAAAGCCTCAATAAGTTTGATTAGTTTTTTAAAATAATATTTGTCTTGTTTAGTGTGTGTGTATTTTTTTCCGCTCTTAAAGATCTTAATTTTTTTTTCGCTCGAAGATATTAGCCATATAGTGTAGCTACACTAAAATTCGAGTTTAAATAATGATTATATATGTATCAATGTATGTATGTTGAAGTAGGAAATTAAGATAAAAGCCCAGAACATGCAAGAGACGACAAAAAAATTCTGAAACTAGACCAAAAAGAAATCCCTCAAAAGCACTGTCAGGCTGTTTAAACCTGCATTAAAGAGCCACGCGCCCACGCGCGCGCGAATGACAATTTCCACCTGGAGGAAACAGGCTACACACAAAGCTGTGCCCGCTTATATTTTCTTTCCTCTTTCCAATCTTCCTCGAGGGTGGTGATGTCCACGAGCATTTTGGGGATACTAAATCTCTCGCTCTAAAAAAGGACGTCCTAAGTAAGGATTAATACTGTTCTCTTTTTTTCCATATAATATTATACTAAGATAATAGCAGTTTTTTGTGCCCTCTTTAAACGACAATTCCCTTGCCATTTAGAAAAGATTATATTTACATTGAGAGAAATTCACATATTCTGTTCTCCGTTTAATGTTCGATACAGTACTTCATCAATACCTATCCTCTATCATTGATACCTATACATCAAGATACACCATTTAACGTTTACACATTTTTACACAATACTCAGTGTTTTAACATAAATGTTACAATTTTTCTCGGCACAGAATCGTGTTACATTCTTACTAATAATCTATTAACAAACAAGCTAAGAAACTGTTTACAACAGAAGGAAGCACTGTTCCTTTCTAGAATGATTAACATTTTGTTTCAAACATTCCGTTAAGCCTTCTTAAAAGGCAACTCTTCAATGCAAAATGTTTAAATAATCCAATAAGTTTAAAAAATCCAATACATGAGCAATGGCAAAAACTGTTTCGTTCGTTATTTGTAATTGATTTTGGAGCAAAATCCTTATTATTTAGAACTAACCCAAATCATGCGAAGCATTGCTTACTTAGCTTATGTTGAACATAGTTATTAAAGTGGAAGGGTTATGAAACCGTTAGACGCCTTTGTTATATGTTATTGGTAGCTTTTTTGGATCTGACCGTGCACAACGTTCAATAGCATTCCTATCATTTTGAACTTACAGACCAATAGAAACATTGCATTAATTTATTCAGTCACAATTTGTGAACAAAAAACAAAGAATTGTGCACGGTCAGGGAGCTTCCAGCATAATCTACAGCACCGTTGTTTTCAATTTTACTGTTTGCCTGCTTTCATAACCAGTCTCCTCTACTATGTTTTGAATAACTTGGTTTCTAAGCGAAGTCGTCAGCAGCGCACTGATCTGTCGGTTCAAAATTACACCCCGTTTTCCTATTTTTACACCAGTGTTTCTCCTTTGTTTTGACCGAGTCTAAGGGCCCGTTTACCTAGAGGTGGACCCCAGGTAGGTGAGGTAAACCGCTTAGGTGGGGTAACCCGTCTGCCCGTATAATCTCTCATATGGTCACCCCACCGATCATGTAAACGTAATCAAATTAAAATGAGAGATCACATGGACAGGTGGGTTACCCCACCTAAGCAGGTTACCTCACCGACCTCCATGTAAACAGGCCCTAAAGAGCCTACCTACCGTACCCTACCCTACATTGCCCAAAAAAGAACAATCAGGGATAAAACTGTTTACCTTCATGTATACGGGTAGGTGAGTTACAATCTATAACAAACTTGAAAATTTTTTTCGAAGCCGCTTAACACAAACTAAAATACAACGAGAAACTAGCCTGAATAGCAAACCTTCATGTGCGACCAAACCTCTAGATTTGAGTTGACAGGTTCAATTTTCACAACCATAAGACGGGATGGGTGGGGGTACATAGTTCTTGAAATCCCTGTAGGGGTTCGGTTGCCAAAATTGCAAAAGGCTGGGTGAAGCTTACAAGTGGCTTGTGAAATTCTGTTCTCCAGATTGATTTTGGTAACCCCCTTTCCCCAAGCCGTAATCAATAAAAGCCTCCTTTCTTTCGCGCTTTGCTTGCACGGGGACGTTTGCTTCTCAGACTAGTAGGGAACAAGCATGCGGCACAAGAGTTGCGTGACGGCTGTCTATGAACAACAACAGTGTTGCTGCGGGAGTAGTTCTCAATTTAGTATCCATAAAAACGGCGTGTCCGTTGTGGAGAAGTGTCTGCTGTACGGGGGCTGTTTGTAACCTCATCCTTCAATTCTACCGAGGGTACGTTTCTATCAGCAAAGCGGTTCGATCGATCATAAGAGTTGACTGTTCTATCATCATACGATGTTCCTGCAACATGCCTGTGCAGATTACCACAGGCTTCCCACCTGTGCGGTCACATGACAAGGCCTCAAACCTGGTACCACTTCTTATCTTTGTACTTAAGTGTCAGCTGATGAGCAGCGTCCGCGAAGGCCTTGGCTCGAACATTCATCTGCTCAGTTCTCTGTTCTAGTTCAGACAGCTTTTCCCCTCTCTCTAAGAGAGCCTGAAATAAACCAGATTGTTTTGAACTTATTCTTTTTTAACACGACATTGTGATTAGTTACATCTTCGGAATAATAAGATATTACAGCACAGATTGAAAATGATAGAGCCAACAGAGAGAACAAAAGCGTTTTCTTTTTTTTTCTCTATCTCTTATTTAGGAAATAACTTCATTGGTCTGTCCAATCTTTATCCCTTTTTTATCTCTTTTCTGCATTGGATAATTCATACAACAAGGAAAACTCATTACTTGTGGTTTATTCTTTATCCTGAGATAAGCATACTTCTAGGATAATTTCTGCAACCCTGTTTTTAATACTATTTTATTTTCAGCCGGTAACAAAGTGTCTCACAAAACCTCACCTGTTTGTTCCGAGCCACAACACCAGCTAATCCGCTAGACGTTTCCTGTAGTTTTTCCATACCAGGGCCATTAAAACGATCTGTCAGACTACGAGACGCATTTCCACTCTCTGTACCGACTGTCAGAAGGAAAAGCAAAACAACAACGTTAGCCAACGTTCAACTGTACATTGTGTGTCCGGCCTCGAGGTAGAGTTCTCGAGAGCTCGATGTTCGGCTCGGGAAAAATAGCAACTCGAGACAGGACAAAACTGTTTTCAGAGTAAAACGACATAAAGTGCTTTGTGAAACAGCCACAGGGAAAAACAAATAAACAAACAAACAACAAAAAAGCAAACCTTTACAGTCAGGCCAAGTCAAGTATTCCCCCATCGATTCTATTAATGAACTGACTATTTGAAAAATGAACCCGTTAGTACTGCTCAGTATTCGGTCAGATTGAAAAACCTTTGCATAAATAATACATTGTAGGCTCCTATATGAAGACATTTACATCACATTTAAGAATAGTGTACTATAACTATCTCGCGTGTGAATTCACTGCTCATTACGCGTGCAGGAATGCAGAGATGAATCTGAAATCTACAACTACTAACGGATTTACCTTTCCAAAAATCATTTCATTAAGGAAATATTTGGGGGGGGGGACGCTTGACCCTGCTTGACTGTTGCACACTATAATCTACGCGAGATAGACCAGAATTAGTTAAGGCCATGAGACCATTCAAATCGGCCTAAACCACATGTAATGCAATCCTAACAACTGAAGAGATGACCGTTACATTTTTCCTTCGTTACCGAGCTCTTCTTCAAATCTTCAATACTAACTGTGAGTAATCCTCATTTCTTCGACACTAACCGCCATGTTCAGTCCGAAAAAAGAAGATTCGCGCGTTGTTTGCATGATTGGACAACTCAGCTGAACCTTCAAATTACATAGTGCAATATACTGCTTCTGTCTAATGGATAGACTGACTGACTGACTATTTCTTGAATAGATAATTTTGACAAAAGATTAAGAAACGGATATGATTTACTAAAAGAACACTTACAAAGCTGTTCCCTATCAAGAGGTGAAGCTGCGGAGCTAAACAAGCTGCTAAAAAAGCCTTTACTGGGAGGTTCAGGTGTCTCCATAGCACGGAACAATGAGCCCTGATTTTCTGTTAACGTCCTGAAATAATGCAAACGGAATGGCAATCAATTCTCATCTTGGTGTGGAACAAAAACTAAGGGCGCTTTTCAACTGTAAAGAGAATTCCACTATCTATCGAACCTAACCAGCCAGATCAGTCTATTCTTACATTGTATACTCAGCAGTGGTGGGATGTAGGGAAAATTTCGAGTAAGGGTTACATTTTTGAAAATGAAGAAATGATCGTCGCAGTTACATTTTCCTTTCAAAATGACCGGTCCGCCGGCCAGTTATGACTTTTGGAAAGCGTTCAGATACAAAAAGGTACGAATCACATGAGTGTAACCAAGTGCACAGTAACGTTCAGTTAATACAGTTTCACATTGAACGGGTAAAAAAATTGGGATTCAGAAGCATGAATTCATGGACACTAACATACAATTCCCACTTACCCTGGTCTGACAAACATCGAAAGCCGCTGGATTTCGAACGGCGAGCACAAAATCAATGCCTGGGCATCGTCAGAAAATACCAATGTCCTGAGGAATCTAAGCAAAGAAAAACAACTTAAAAATTACAGTAATTGCCGAACTATGCGTAGTTTTTGTTATCGGAACAAGTTAAAAGTTGAGTTAATCGTCATACATCGAGAAACGTCTGGTATGTGACGGAATAGCACATTTGCCAGGACAGTAAAAGAGAGTCTGTGAGCAAGTCTTCCATTTGAGATTCGCGTCAGGCGAAGGATCACGCGCGAGCGACGACCGAATTGAGACTAGACGTCGAGACAGGAGAAGGAAGGAGAGCCCCTTTTTCCGGTCCCACCCCACCCTCAATTCTTTCGTGGCTCGCTGGCGCGTGAAACACGCACTACTTCCCTAGCACTCAAAATAGAGAGCCTGCTTGCAGGCTAATTACGAACCCTACCCAGCCCCCTATATAAAAAAGAAGGAGCATTCTAAGCCCATTAGCGGTGATAGGTTTGGGCAAACCAACACCCTACCCTTCCCCCAAGTGAAACAGTACTAACCTGTATTCCTTCAAAAGGAAGGAGCATTCTACGTCCATTAGCGGTGATAGGTTTGGTAGGCTGAGTGCAAGCACCTTTCCTAGACTAGTAAGACACAACAAGCAGCTGCTTCCTACATAAAAACCATAAGATATTGATTAGCCTGTGTCTGAATATGCCGAGGCTTTAGCAACGGAGACAGGAACAAAGGTTTTTCTGTTACAGCGAAGGTCTGGCCAACGGTGCCACTTGACAAAGTTTTTGGAATCTTTTTGGCACGTTTTCCATACATTTTTAAAAACTTCGATGGGTTTCCTGTCATCTATATAGCCAATCAAAATTCAACATGTTTTGGCGGCGAAGTCGCGCAATTACATACAGTAGTAGAGATCAAAGCTTTTAACCCTTTAAGTCCCAATAGTGAACAACATCAATTTTCTCCCACCAGTATCCACAGATTGTCAAGAGACGAGGTTATGAGAATGAATAAAATGATCACCAAAGTGAAATTTATGTCTTGCTACTTCATATCAACTTCTGTCAACTAATTCTTTAAGGAAATATATAGATCAGTTTGGAGAATTTGTATGTGGATATTGGGCCTCAAAGGGTTAAGACACGACACTGCCCTCAAAACCACATGGATCTGGACTGGTTTTATATTATAAGGAGCCAACCAAACCCATTAGATGACCAACAATTTGCAGTGGGAAGAGGACATACCTCCCACCAATGTGCCCTGGGTTCGGGTGTTAGTAAATCGCAGGGTCGGGGTCTATCTTTTTTTTAAAAAATAAGGTTTTTGAGATAGGGTCAGAGTTAGGGGTTAGTGTCAATCCTAACCCTAAATTCTCGCCCTAAGTACTCCGGTTTCCCCTCCCTAAATAACCCAAACTTCACATTTCAATTTAATCTGGACACGTACAAACACTTTCAAACGAGTTCTTAAGGGGTTCGTAGGTGTTTCGTGGGTAACCAAATTACGCACAAACATTTGTGGAAAACATGTGACAAAGATGTCGAAAACTTTGTCCAGCGGAAATAGCAAGCAGATTTAGCAAAGGCAACGTCATCAAAGACAGCAAGACGGTAAGCACCCTGAGGTTGTTTGTTCAGTCATTTCAGAGCGGTTTCACGTTCTTATTTGACGTTGCGTTGTGTTTGCTTCATCTGCCCAGTAGTAGTATCATTACAGTAAAAGAAGTTTTGTTGACTTGTTACCTTCAACAACAACAGCAGCTGCCTTGAGTAACACGGCGGAGTCATCGTCAAGGAGGTTTGCTTCGGAAAAGCTCTTTGGATTTGTTTGATTTGTTGGCAATGAGTACACCTTTTAATTAAACAAAACAAAACAAAAACAAGAGAAAGGCAAGGTTTGTACTTCTCATCAGCAGTACCATCGGCAAAAAAAAAAAGTGCTTTCTGGTGTTTACTCCTGGCTTGCATTTGACATGATTCTTAGTATGGCCTCACAATCACTAATGGCGCCAAAAGTACAAAAAGAAAAATAACTTGAACAAACAAACCAAACACGGCTCGAAAGCCTTAATCTCAATGGATATTTGTACGTTGCAAGGTCTAATGTTCACGTTAATAAATTTTAGGTGTAAGTTTTTGTAGGTTAAAGCGTTAGTTAAGTGGCAAAATGTTCGGAGATGTAATCTTTTGTGTGATCTGTTCATCTTATTCCTGCTCGGGGATCAGTTTAAGGATATATGTATACCTGCGGACAGGTGAGCTCCCCCACCCCTCCACCACTAAAAGAAATCATAGCACTAAATGGCATTGAAACATGAATTTCTTCCCGGAATTTTTGACTTACATCACTCCCATTGCCAAACAAAATTCTTAAAAGTAAACAAGGTAAATAGTGTTCCACAACTGAATGCAAAAGCAATTTCGCTACGGTATTGTTTTGATCGTACGCATTTTCCCGCGCCCGTCGAGCGTGGTTTACTGCGGCTTTATCTGCGTCCCAAACAAAGTTCTTTGGTTTAGTTTGTTCTCTGATCTTTGGTTTAAAAATCCCTCTGCATGGCATTCAAATAACAAAAACCTCCTACGTCTATGCCAGTAATACATAACTGACTCCCTTTTTAAAACTTTTATTACGTCAAGCCAACTTTATCTGACCTTGGCTTCTCGTTCCGTACAAATGACGACAAAATGCCTGTCAAATATTTCTCTTGTCATCATCGAGTTTCCTGAAAACGAGAAGAAAGCCCATTTTGAAAAGTTTAGGTCAAATAAAAGAACTAATACTATAAAATTAATTTTAGGAAACCTTGAAGAAATTCTATCATAGCCTGAGTGTGCCAGGCTCTCGGTCAGTGCAGACGAGCGAAAAAAGCGAGCGAGAATAGAAAAAAGCGCGCGCGCTCTTCCCAGCCCTGCCGCGGTTTTCCCCGCTTTTTTTTCGATCCGTTGTCCTCAATATCTTGGAGCATGGTACAGGCTAATTCTACCAAGTAGCAAAGTTACTGTAGTGGACAAAGAGGAAATTGGGATGAACGAATATGCTTCCATCAAGAAAAACCGACGATGAGAACTGAGCCCCATCTTTCAGATACAGACGTGGGACACAGGACCCCTATCCTAGGCTAGTGTTTCGTATGTTTAGTTTAACTGAACAGAAGTCAACTATCAGAAGCATCACCAGTGCAAAAACGAAATACTTTCCAACGGTAGGCAGATAACAGTGTCTCTAGAATTTATAACTGTATGAGTAGCAGTAAATAATTCGATTACAAGAAAAACAAAAACTACTGTAGCCATGGATAATAGAAAGACATCCAGTCTTTCTACTATCCATGTTGTAACACATTACCAGGTTCAGTTCTTCAGAGATTTCAGATCAGACAGCGTGCAAAGAAAGTCCTGTCCGATAGCCCGGGACTAGTTTAATAGAATACAATTTCAGAGTTTGTGTGAATGTGACACAGGAAAATGACATTTAGCTACTGTGCTGTTCGAGTAACGTACAAACGCTTTACTCCCAAACTCGCCTATACTTACTCTTGTTCTGGTGTGAATCTTTTTCCTTCCAAAACTGAAATGGCGAAGGAAAGAGATGTCCCTGACCATCAAGGATCACAATGCTTTGAATCACGCCTGCTTTAGGATGGAATAAAGACCCTGAAACGTGATCAAAACCACATGTTATTTACCTCCGCTTATCAGCTATGGGCTTAACCCTGCATGTATGTCTCAAGAGGGACCAACATCAATTTTCTCTCAACAACATCAATACATCATCAAGAGTAAAGGTTAGGAGAATAAGTAAAATGATCACCTAAGGGAAAATGCTTTGATCTTTGAAAAAATTCTCTCAAATAATTTCGTAAGGAAATGTATTGAGATTAGTTTGGAGAATTTGTATGTGGATCTTGGGGCTTAAAGAGTTAACCCTGTAACGAAGGTGAAACCCTCGTTTCCCTTAGACTTAGTCAACAACTACAGAAAAATTGTAAACCAACAACCCTGGACAAAAGTCCTTGGGACAGTACTGCATATATTCATATTTTTCTGTCATTTCTCGGTTCTCTCTTACAACAGTGCATCCTTTTCGTAATTTTCTTGCAGTTCTCCCTCCTCCCACCCTATACAAAGTTGAAACTCAGAAAAAATTCTGGATACAGGCGTCCAACATTGTTTGTGGGGTGAGGGGAGAGATTGGACCTGTGTGAATTGGAAAATGCCCCAGAAATGCAAAAGTGTCGCAAGAGTTTTGTCCACGATTGAAGTTTCGAAAGGTGGCGCTGTGGCGATCGAGAGCACTCGCCTCCCACCAATGTGGCCCGGGTTCAAATCCCAGCGTTGAAGCCATATGTGGGTTGAGTTTGTTAGTTCTCTCCCTTGCTCCAAGAGAGATTTTTCTCCAGGTACTACGGTTTTCCCCTCTCCTCAAAAACCAACGTTTCCAAATTGCAATTCGATCAGGAATCAGGTAGACGAAGAACCACTGGGTGGATTTGCTACCCCTAAATCCAAATCGTAAATCGTTTATAAATTATATCTGAAGCTCATACAAGAAACAAGAGCACCTATCGGCTCCCTCGGCTTCAATGTACATGTTGTAGTTAATTTTTTATCTCAGGTAGATTTTATTTTTCTTTTGTTTCAATGCCATTAGCATACATTAACATACCCAAAAACAAAAGTAAAAGAAAAATTACCTGATATAAAAAATTAACTACAACATACATACTCGACAGTCTAAGATAATGAAACATTTAAGTACTGATACATTGTCAGGTAACCTTTATGTATTACGTACCTGTAGTTATAGATAGCACAGGTTGTGAATCTCTTTCCTCTCGGACCGGCAAGTTAAGCACCACAACAAACACATTACCAAGGGCTGTTCCAACCCACAGACATGGGCTCACCAAGTTGTCTGCAAAATATTCAACCGGGATAACGAGACACAGAGTAGCTTAAAATATTATTAAACGTACGAGATTTTCGACATGCGATTAAAAGATCACCCAGGGGTTTGTGTTCCAGCTCATAGTTTGGGCGCACTGAGGTTCCAGCAAGAGCTGGCAAAAACTAAATAAAATAGATGATTGGCGAGAACTAGCAGATTTCATAGATATTTAAGTTTTAGTATTCTTAATAATTTTCTGAAAGATAAGTGGTCGAGGTGCGGGGGCCCCACTTTTCTTTCTAGTTTCCGCCAATCAGGCGAGGCCTTGTTCAAAAGCACCTTTGCTGCTCCTTCATGGACTAGACACAATAAATACTGCACTTTAAGGCACCGTTATTTGGAAAGGTTGACGACAGTAAGAATCGACAGTAAGAATCACTTCCGTAATTCATTAAAATGCCAACCAAGGGATACCTCGTATAACAGGACACACAATGACTATCTGATGTGACATTACATACCATTCTTTTTAGTAAACGTGCATGCAAATCGTACACAACTGATGCTATCAGGAGGACCAGGATCCAGCACGGGAGCGCTTGACGTTCTTGATCGTAACCAACCATCTACAGCTTCACTGCCATTTTGATCACCCAACTTAGCGCTCAGCCTTCTCACTGGGGGAGGGGGTCGGATTGGACGACTCTTCCTCCTTTCGGGTTTTGAGCCGGTATCAACCTGGAATTCCCCGCCTGAGCCATCAGCATTGATAGTGAATGTCAGGGGGGTGCCGGTTACAACTGCTGTGCCAGCAGATGGTGTCGCTGTTGCTGACGGTGAATCTGACACAGCTGCAAAGAATTTTTTGCCGGGGACCTGTTTAGCTTGACTTGTTTTTGGTCCATTTTAGACCACAAAAATGCAATGTGTAGTTCCCGAAAATACCCATACCCCACCACCCACCCCCCCCACCCCCACCCCAAAGGAGAGCAACGGAAATTCCAAGCGGAGGGGGGGTCTGAAAGGAGGCAATTTCCGAGGGGATGGGGGGTTGCTTAAAGAGTTTTTACTTCCAGGGGGTCTGAGCAAGATTGCTGAGTCATTCAATAAATAACATCTCTTTTGAGCATGCTATCAGTTAGTTTACTGTTACCGGTGTTTCAAAACAAGTATTGTTTTCATTAACAATCTTTGATCTTCGGTCGGCTAAATGCTTTTTTTCACGGCTAACGCGATAGTTTTCTTTAATACAACTGACATCGCCTCGTGAATAAGCTTCCGGTTATCTAGCTGTTGCTTTATTACACATTTGATTCACCGTAATTTGGTCGTGTTCTAAGCCTTCTTGTAACATGTTCTAACTGAAATGAAGAAATGAAAGTTCATGTGGTATTTAGTTTGAATGTAACTGGTTCTTTTGCAGATGACATTATTCCTTTAGTCAGTAGTGTAATAGGCCATTTGCACGATAGCGTCATTTTACTACTAAGACCAGAATCCTTTTCGTGTTTTCTTTCACATTAAAATGTTGTACTCCCAGTGAGGTTTAAATAACAAAAGCCCTATTTGCACAAGAAAGCAAAACCCTAAAGGATTCTGTGGTCAAATGACGTCATCATGTAAGTGGCCTATCAGGTATCGCATCTATGATTAATTATTAGCTTAGAACGTCCTTGAGATTATAAGACACAGTATAAATATTTTTTCCCATTTTATCACACACAAAAATAAATTATCTTTGGCATAATGATATCGTGCAACAATATTTTGGACCCAAATATTATTTCCAAAGAGTACCCAATCAAGTTGAATAATTACGGAAATACCGGGGGGGGGGGTCTTAAGCAAAAGTACACTCCGTGAAGGGGGGGGTATGGACATTTCAGGGGTATATGAATGCATAAATTGTGAGAAGCAAAGGAAAAATTTCTTTTACAAACCTACAGTCTCAGTTAAAATTTTTGGCACGCTTAACTATCTTGTTGGTGTGCAAGATTTGGAGAATTAACTGCGATAAATAACATTTGTAGGACGAGGGGACGGGCCAGAAGCAAAAAAAAAAAAAAAAAAACCGCGTTGGGTGGAAGTATCCCAACTACTGTTGTCTGAGACTGTAGGTCTTTCAATAAAAAATTCTGCACCATAAAGTGGAAAGCAGAATTGAAAACAATTAAGGGAGTTTAAGCAAAGACTTTTCTGGGCAACACACGCCAATTAGAAGTGGAATTTTTGCGTTCTTCGGCGGTGGTTCTGCTCAAGTGTTCGGACAAATCGTCTCTAGAAGAGTACAGAAATTTAGCAATCCAAATTTAGTGGCGTCAAGGAAGGGAGAAGGCATCATGTAGCATCGGCATCAGTTCGCGTGCTCAAAGGCGTGTTTGCTCAAGTTTCCTGTTTTCAATCCAAACTTGGGTTCTCGGCCAAGTGAAGAGTTTTGCTGCTTAATACTTACCACTCATGTCCTGTGCTGACAAAACTGTTACAAGCTTCTTTTGAATGATGTCAACAAGCGCCAGAGAAGGGCCATTACTGATGGAAATGCTAAATTATGGGAAACAAACCAGCTTACAAAAAAAATGCCATTTTGTAAATGGAAACAGCAAAAACAACAACTTGGGTAAATGGGAGTGGTCACTGTCATCATTCAAGTTCAAGTTCAAGTTCAAGTTTATTGTTTTGCCATAAGTTATAATACATAAGAAAGAAATCACTAAATATTAAAAGCTAATGATGCAGAAGCCCAAGGAAACCACCAGGCTTATAAGGAATGGGCTCCTTCAATTAATTATTACAATGAAGTATAAACAGTAGTATGTATGCAAAGTCAATGGCAGAGTTACAGTAATTATTATAATATATTGGATAATTGCATTAATCATAGTTAGGCTAAAAAAGCAAAGTGACAGGGAAAAAAAATTAGAAAAATAACTGGAAATGAAAAGTAGAGGGAAAGAACTAGAGATGTGAACAGGTTTAAAACAGATGTGACTAAGTTTTCTCGTGGATGCCAATAAGCTGATACAGAATAAAGCATTAATCACTAGTTCTAGACAGGCCCTGAGGAACTTGCACTATATTAATTGTCATAGACTAACAGAATGGTATTTGAACTTACACTCCAAAGTCTGAGCTGACTGCCAAGTTGCTTGGAGGTATGACATCAGATCCTGAGGAAAGAACCATACAGCAGACAGATGGCTGAAATCCTGGAGACCTCTTGTACAAACCAGTCTTACAGGTTAGAGTTGGAGACAATGCAGGCATAGAGCTTGAGGTGAGACTTAGCACCAGGCCCTCTCCTTTATCATCAGTTGGGCTTGAGGCTTCAGCAGAATCTGGTGACAAGTCTGCATTCTGATCATTCATCATGCTGATGTCAACTTGCTACAAACAAAGAAGAAAATGATTTCAAACAACTATTTCAGCACATCCAACCAGAAGACAAGAAACAAAAAGGTTCTCAGGCACACACTAAGGATTGATGATTGATGATGGTGGTGGTGGTAGTGGTGGTGGTGGTAGTGGTGGTGGTGGTAGTGGTGGTGGTGGTGGTATTGATGATGCAATGATGATAAGAAGACTTAACACCACAAAATTAATAACAAAACAATTTTGAGTCAAAACTAATTTCTGTAGCATGCTCCTTTCTGGTAAAATAATTAAGAATGAAACCTCTATGTCATACATGTATTTTTTTCATAAACTGGTTTCACTTTCATAGCAGTGTGAGTTCTCCCTCTGGGCAGAAAGACTATGCTAGCAGATAAAGCTGACTGATACTGTAACAGGACTGCCATTAAGGGGCAAGGGCAAGGGATTTCTCCTGGCATGATCCTTGGCTACTCTCATAGGGATCAAAAAGAAAACAGAACCAAAAGAACCTCCTAGCTATTCAACTCCCAGAGCTCTACAAACTGAATACATGTAAATCCAGCAACTTTAAGTGTTAGTGACAGCTCTGCTGTGAAGTCCTTTGTTAGTTAATTATCTTCTTGGGATGTTTCATGTATTATCATGTCACTGATGCAGTGGCAATAAGACCAGGGACGTGAAACACTGGTGAACTTATGTAACAGGATGGCAGAGGAAAGAATGTGCGACAAGCATAACAAAAATTATGTTTGAAAACTTCACCAAATTTCACCTTCCTAAACAGATCTTTTTGTAAAAGACAAGAACATAGTAACGTTAAGTAAAGATCACAACAAACATGGAAACAATAGCCCTGTCACATTTGTCACACACAAACATTTTGCCATCCTCTTCCTTTAGGTAGCAGGCACTTGAAAATAATAATTATAGGCCCAAGAAAGTTTGGAGCATGTGAGGGGGACATACACGTGCCTTGTTCTCTCTTGCATGCACAACTTCCAAGCACCTGATATGAAGCCTGCTTCCTTCCACCATCCTACTGTGTAAGATCACTAGTAACTATACCACTTACCACAAGTTCTAATGTTTCTTCTGTCATGCTAAACTGATACACTATCACATGACTACTACCAGCCACTAGAAGAGTCCTACTTCGTACACACAGCTCCACCATGTTTACAGCAAAACAATCAATGTCCACCATTGATGACGGGCAACTTTCTGAATTGTTATTACCACAGCTTCCTTCAGATGGTGTGTCCTTTCCATTGGTTTCACTGTTTTCTGTTGTACTTGTGTTTTTCTCAAAAATTTTACTTGTTGATAGTTTGTAGAGACACTTTAGGACATCTGTAAGGAAAACGAGGACAAGTTGACTCATAGATTGCTGCTCAGGTATGGGTTTATCCTCACAAACATCACACGAAGGTGATGGTCAGTGGGAAGCAAAGATGGCAGACATTTTTTGCTTACTGCGGATGACATGTTTTTTGCTTACGGCTTAACGCGAATCAGGGGTGGCTCTAGGGGGAGGGTGCAGGGGGTGCGCATCCCCCCCCCTCCCCCTGAGATGACCTGAAGTTTTCTAATACAACTGGTATTCTGCAAAAAAAAAACTATGCGGTTTATTGGTGTTGAAGTAGAGCAAGAGACGAGTGCACCCCCACCTTAAAGAAATCCTGGATCCGCCCCTGCAGGTTCTTACCATCTTTTTCTTTATTTTTTTGGTGTGTTGTGTCAATTTATGTTGTTTTTCTATTAATCTTTATTCTGATATTTGTTGTTGTGGTTATTTTTTCTTTTTGTCCTGTATATTTACTTTTGTACCAGTTTATAATATGTATGTGTACAAAATTTATCAATGTATTAATTGTCATGCCTCTTTCCTGACTTTGCACATTTTAAATTATTATACAATGGTTACCCAACTAGTTTAGCTTTAGAGTTATTTTGAGTATCCAACTACTGTATGTATTGTTGTTATTATAATATTATTATTATTGTTATTTTATCATATTTCTTGTAATTTGTTTAGTTGTCTGTGTAAAGTAGAAATAAAGTGGTTTGTTTGTTTATTTGTTGTTTTTTTTGTTTGTCACAAGGACCTAGTATAATAACTGTTCCCTAAAAGAGCCACTGTGTTGATGACATAAGAATGTTGTTATAGGAAAGCAGTGTGCAAAGAAAGTAGTGTCTGATAGCCCAGGCTAGTGGATTTTGCTATCGGGATAGTAAATTCTGTTTTTAACTTGCCCGACGGGCAAGTGATGTTTTTTGAGGAATTCGAATAACAGAGGAACTGTGAAATGAATTCTGCTCATCAAAAAGCTTTTGGGGCTAGTTGAAATGACATCTGGGCTAGCAAATGCTAGCTTCAGCTTGCCCGAAAGGCAAGCTGTAAAAATGATTTTCTTTGCACCCTGTAGGAAAGCACCATTTTTGCTCCCAAACTGACATGATCTGACATGCTTCAGCATGCAGGCAGCCTTATTTTGTCCCTGGGACTTTTTACACGTACTTCAACATGTGGCCTAGCATGTGCCAAACTATAACCTTCTTTCCAGAACCAATAACTTATTTTAGTCAATAAAAATATAACTTTCTATAGCTTAGCACTTAGGCCTCCAGTAGAGAAAATCTTAAGTATGGTGTGACTATATGTTTATTGAACCTATCTGTCTGCAAGAATACATGATATTAATCTCTTGTTATGGTAGTTTCAAGAATGTAATTTGGGATAATAAATTATTTTGTCATTACATGTAATTTTAGTACTTTTAGGAATTACTAAGGAGAGTGAATGCACAGTAAAGGAAAAAACAGATGAGAACTGTGGATCCATAAAAAGGGAGATGAAAACTAGGAGGGAAAGAGTTTGGCATCTTTGATTGGAAAGCTGCACTAAGAAATTAATAATGTGCAAGTTTTAAAGGACAATTTAATTTGCAATAATACGATGTCTGGCAGACATGAGTTTGATAACTACCTGACTTGGCAGCCCAGAACTTTACTGACCCATCTGAGTGTCTGAAATGACAAAAATAATTCTGGCTTTGAACAGGAACACAACTGCAGGGTTCGAAAAAAGCCCCATCTGGTCACCCAGGACAAGTAGTTCTTTTTGCTGGACAAATAACTGTTAAAGCTCACTTACCCAACAGTAATAGTCAAGGCAATGTCATTCTTGAACTAAATCATTAACCACCACAGGCAAGAAGTTGCCCTGGGCAAGCAAAAACATGAGCTGCTTGCTAAAGACATGCTGAAATTCCCTTTTTTTTCTAGCACTGCTAAAAGACCCGGCTGCCATTCAATGTGTTTTCTTTGTCACCCTAACAAACCCACATTCCGCAAGCTTCATTCTTCTGTTTCTGATTTTTACCCTTGGATACCTTTTGACCCCCACCCACAGTTCAAAAGTTCCTTAGACGCTGATCTTCTAATGGGACAGATTGTAAACTTTTCAAGTTGAGACAAAACAACATAAACAGCTTAGAAAAATGCTCCTTATGAAATTTGGGCCAGTGAGGTTAAGCGAACCTCACTTGTAGCAAAAGCTTTAGTTGCTTAATTAAATTCATCAATTTACTTGTCCTTAGAACAACTTGTAATGAACTTGAACTTGAACTTGAACTTTATTTTTATTTAAACACGGTAAATCTATCAGATAAAATAATAATAATAAAAAAAAAATTACAATCTACTTTAATCTATATAAACATGATCTAAAAATTTAAATAGTAAAGATAGAGAAAATAAAGAAATTCTGCTTTACATAGATGCCGTGTGCGTTTTATCGATTCAGTCAAAGAAATCGCGACAACCATTTCGAAAAGATTTAAGTGATTTTGCTTGCCGCAATTCAGGGGACAAGCTGTTCCAGATAACCGCACCATTATAGCTAAAGCTATTTTTCAAGAAATTGGTGCGGGGTAATGGAACAGCTAGTTTGTTTTCAGAGTTCCTTAAATTATAAGGTGGATTATATTTAGTGAAAAGAGAACCAAGATAGTCGGGCGCAAGACCGTGTATAGATTTATAGACCATGGTGGCCACTTGTATTTGTCGCTGAGTATCCAACCGTTTCCAGTTGAGTTGCTCAAGAAGAGGATCAGCGCTTGTGTCATAACTGGAGAAGGTTAGAATACGGGCAGCCCAGTTTTGCAACTTTTGGAGCTTATTCGAAAGACTTTTGTTACAATACCCCCAGACCTCGCTGCAGTAATTAAAGTACGGTTGAACTAAGGCATTGAAAACGGACTCCAATGTGGTTCGATTAACAAAAGGCCTACAACGTTTAATTACTCCAATGCCCGATGCGATTTTCTTGGCTATTTTTTCAATGTGCATATTCCATGAAAATACGCTACACCCTGGCTAGAACTGAAGGCAGTGCTTCTGTTGTGCCCCATTAACTGATCTGTCTATTGTGCATGTGCTTTTCCCAAAACTGTCAATTTTGTTAAAAGCACTTGGTGTAACTAAGTTACAGCATCAGACACTACAGCAGCAGTAACTTCCAAGCCATGCTTGATCTGAGAGTGACACAACCAGATAAAACACTCACCCAGTTACGATGAGCTCTGCAGTGGCACTCTCTGATGGCTCACTTAAAATTCCTCCAGAAATTGGCCATGGCTTTCATTAAATGAAGAGAAAATCATATGGTACTGAGAATGTTAATATACTGTCAAACACCTATTACATGTAATTATGCATCCACCAATAGGGAAGGGAATAGTGGCCATACCACTTAATGAATAGCAGTTCTGTTTTAAATAAATAATTAAAGATAGTTTATTTCACTTTCTTGCATATAAAAAAATTGAATGGGCAAGTGATATGTATACAAGCTAAAAAATACAACATAACTATACTAGTAGAAAACAATTATACTATTAATCATGTTTAAGAATATCTAAATATAAAAAATTAGTCAGTTCTCTTAGTTCTTCTTAATTTGTTTAGTGTTCTTTCACTACGGTAACCAGATCTTAAATAAATAAGAGACAGTTCTTGAGCGATTTACTGACTGATTTTGTCAGTCTGGACTCTGGAAACTAGCTGGTAAATTAAGGATGGCTGCATAATGAGCTGTACATGTACAATGTAGTATACACACTGTTAAACATGTATTCCCACAATCAAGAAATTCACTACATGTCCCAGTTATTCTGTAGAGAACCAATAGAGAAATATGCAGAGCAGAGTTCAGAGGTCAACCCTTTCACTGACGTCGACAAACCCATGGACTAATTATTTATTATTTTGTTACTCTGATTTGCTACAAGCATGTAAAATTTGCTGACACCAATTCATGGCAGAACTAAAAATTTTAACTCAAAAGACATCAAACAAAGACTACAACGTACATGTACATGTAGATATGGAATTTTGGAGGCCAAAATGTCACTCTCATAGTGACGGGGGACAATGAGAGGGGATTGAACATGATGTATTTCTTAGTGGCTTGTGGATGTAGTTGTGGTTATAACAAGAAGAAAACTCTTATTATGCAATAATTATGGCCAAGGGTTGTCTTACACACATCTGCATTGTAAATTGTATGTACTTTTGAGTGAACTGTTTCTTCCTTTTTAAACAAAAAATTATGCATAAATTTTTATGTTCGTCAACAAGAAAAATATTCAGGCTTTGCTCAACAAACCTGAGGTGTACTGCTTTCCCTTTGTAACTGTCTCTTTCTTGTGCGACTAACGGCTGTAGAACTCAGTGCTTTTATGAAATCCTTAGGGCATTCACTATAAAACTGTGTGCACGTAACAGGAGACTCGTGAACATTAAATGCATAGGGAACCTCCAAAGCTGTTGGCCTGCAAAGACCAGAACATAATTATAATAGCCTCCAGCTGGCGAACCATGCATCCATGCATACAGTCACAAGGAGGATGTATGCAGAGTTTACAAACTAAGCCAAACATTATATCCTTGACTCCAAAGAATTCCTACAAACTCATTTTGACTTCAGCTTACAGCTACTTAGGGATGGATCTTTAGCCAACGTTTATTCTCTTCCGGCCAAAATTCTTTAAAATTTTAGAATCCTTACTAGTGAAAGGATACAAAATTGAAGGTATTGGCAGTCTTAAAACAAAGTTTATTTCTTGTTCAAATGAGTTTAATTGCTTTTTTGTTGTCATAAGTTATGCTTGTGCCAATGTTACCACTATAATTTTGAATGGTACATGTAAAAATCTCTCTGCATGCCAACTTTGGTCACCACAAAAAATCCCAAGGTTCACACCACAGAGAGAATATGTTGTGCATGTTTTTACTCTTATTTTCATTTGTTTATTTTTTTTTTGTGTGGGGGGAAGGACTGTAGTGTCCAGAGGATATAGTACAAAGGCTTGCATGTACCTATCATCACAATGTGTGCCAAGGTATAAATTATGGAGGAAAGATAAGAAAAGAAAGGTGACTATAAAAAATAACATACTTTGCAGAGGATGAAAGAAGGTCATATACCAAGATCTTTATTGGTGTTAGAACCACAACAGCTTTTGGATCTTGTACATCTGTCAAGGAAGATGAGAAGGGTATATGGTTAAACATACTCCCAAATACTTTGTACGGGTAAATTATATCTTGCAAACTCTTAAGTACAGTTACAAGTACATGTACAGTTTACATTTTTATCCTCACTTAAAACATTTTTCTTGGTTTCTAATGATTAATTAATATAATAGATACTTAACATGTTATCCTTACAAGACACCAAATATTCACAAACTGTATATCACTGGCACGGCAAATATCTTGTATAGTTAACTGTTAATCTCAGGTAATTTTGATTTCTCTTTTGTTTCACCTTCATTAGCATACAAATTAACATACCCAAAAACAGAAGGAAAACAAAATGACCTGAGATAAAAAATTAACTGTGAATTATATCTCGGAGGTTTTCATGCCAGCTCTCTGCTGCCTAAAGTGTACTGGATTGTCTTGCAAAGTCTTCCCCACATGTACATTGCCAATGATAAACTTTTGTAAGTTCATTTACTCAAAAATACACTGTACACAGTGATTTTGTTACCTCTGCGTCCCGCCTCCCTTATGCCTGAAAATCTCCAAAGACGCAAAATAAATCATGGCATGTGTCCTGTGGGACACAAAGATCGATCGATCGATCTGAAGATGAGTTTTTGTAGAATATCCTGTTTGTGTCATTTCTGTGGTAGTTATTATGGCTGTTGTTAAACTAGGCATATTTCTGTTAGCCTTTGTTGTGCTTTAAAATAGAAGGACTCTAAATTAATTTCAGTATACTGTAAAACAGAGTTTTGGAGACTGTCTTCAGATTAACTGTCTGGATACATAAAGGCCCAAGCATTTTCAATTTACATGTACAACTTATTGTTTTTTGAACTGGGACTCATTGGTACTGGACTTGGATTCACGATTTTTCACAAGATGAGTCCCAGGACTCACCATAACTATTTGCAGTAAAATCACTAGAGTACATGTAGATGAATGAATGACAATTTATTTCAACAGGGTGCATAGTCACACTGTAGTCTCCCTTATATCCCTGATAAAGAATGATATAGACTGATCAGGATTTTGTTGCCAAACTGTCCTCACCTTCTCCCCATGGTGTTGATGTAATACAAACGAAGTCAATCACAGTGTCTGTACATAAGACTCTCAATGATCTACCGCCTTGCATTAATGTTAGCCCTTTCTTTTTACTGCTGCATGTTCCTCCAGAAAACAGAACAAAAGGATCCCTGAAATTGGAGCGTAACAAATGTATAACAACAAATTTAAATATGATGTAAAATTTACTGCTGAAGACAAAAAAGTGTTTTTTGGGGGAGGGCTTTCGCCCTTCCACCCCTTTGAAAATTCAAGTTTACGTTATAGCTTCATTTTTCCTTTCAAAATAATATTGTCATTTAATCCCCCCCCTCCATCCCCCTTGGAAGTTAGACGAATTCTCTGTGTGGTGTGTAAGAATATTCTCTGGAACCACACAGAGGTCACATAATAGGATTTCATAAAAACAGATTAGTTAAACGTGTGACTAACAAATATATGTAGGTATCCTAGGTGTCATACACTTAAAAAGGTGATTACTTTTATGGCTTCACCTTTCAATCGGCTAGTCTAGTCAACATGTTCTCAGAAAATATCCTAAGAAAAAGATGGTAATCTTTATTCTTGAGCAAAGAAAGACATACCCCGAGCTTACAGCTAACCATTGGACCTTAAATATTGCTTGACAAGGTCTCCCTTTGTCAGATTTTGCTGGAAGATAGGAGAAGAGAATATAGTATCAACAACATGGTGTAAGAGAACAAATGCAATAAAAAGCCTAATTATACACATCATGTATATATGTTGTGGTTCAATTTTATTCTTGGTTTAAATTTTACTCTCATTGATTCCAAACTCATTACCATACATTTCCATACCCTAAAACAAAGGAGAGTAAAATTGAACCAAGGATAAAATTGAACCACAACATATACACAGAGATGAACAGGGTTTGCAAATTTTATTGATGAGTGGAGTCACTGTGACTTCTGCTTCACAAATTTTGGAGTCATTTTGGAATATTTGGAGTCAAGTATCACAACAAAAAAAGCCATTTTCAGACTTTCCAGCATGTGGTCCTGGCATGTACACACTATTGTGATGGATACACGAAGTAGCTGTGGTGGTCCACTGACCTGGAAACCTCAAATCCATGATGGCGGTCATTAAGTAAACTTTGATTGTAATTTACCCTCTTCCTGTTTTGTCGTGCAGTATAATTCTTTAATTTTGATGATTTAATTAAGGTTTACAACGTTTAAAATTAACATAAATTGTATTTTGTTGCGAAAAGGGTAAGGGCAAAACTGTTACCGAAAATTTCTGGAGTCGAAGTGGCTCACTGTTTGTTAACTGAAAATTTCTGGAGTCGAGGTGACTCCCTCCGTAACCTCTGTGGTGTCATCTGAACAATTTTGGCGTAAAATACGCCAAATTTGGCGTATTTGCGAACCCTGGATGAAATTTTTTTTGTTAATGTAGTTCCTCAATCAATTTTTTCATGTTGTAAAGTTTACAACAGCAAATCAATTTCATGAAAAGATGGAAGCTTCTGCAAAATAATATTGAATAGTTGCACATTTTGCACAACATTGTTCTTCTTTCACCTTCCATAATCTCCCATTAGGCAATACAAGGCACAACAACCACTACGCCTAACAGCACTGTACTTCCCTCCCCAAATTTTCGTTGTCTGTGTAGTACATGTATGACAGTCACATATAACAGGACAATTCCAGTAAGAACCAAAACTGAGCTTTAAGCAGTTAAACAATGTGGAACAATGTGGAAAAAATAATAAAGAACTACATGTCATCTGACATTTCCTGGACTACGACTGACTTAGAATTTGAAAAATGCTAAAATGCCTTTCACAGGGTACCGTAAGGGTAAAGTTCTGACAAGCAACATGGTCACAAATCTGTAACATACCCCTAAGAGAATAATGGGGACAAACGACACAAAGATGGGATTTTTTCTGGTATAAACAATATTTACCTCAACATGTGCTCTAAGAGCACAAAGGTTTTATCAAGAGAGACTTGGGTTGAAATTGCAAGTGCAACAAAGACAAGTGCGACAACAATATTAGTTAAAATACTGACAAGGATTAACTTCCTCCTCAATACATAAAACAACAGCTGCTGACATCCACACCAGGGACATAAGATACTCCCCCACCCCCACCCCCTCCCCATTAATAGGCCTTGTTCACTGCAAAGGAGACAAGACACCACCATACCCCTGTCAGGGGATTTTACCCATCTTCAAAGATGACACTCACTATGAGGTCTTATTGTTTCCACTGGCTTTCCCCCACTTTTCAGACTCCATATTGTCAAGGTGCCCTCAGTATGAGAGCACATAAACTGTTTTCCATCATTTAACCAATGAGCAGAAATGACTGGCTGTTGGAAAGAAAAACAGAAAAAGGATATTGGTTATGAAGCAATTCAAAAGAAGTTGCTAAATAGAAGGCTCATAAAATTTAAAAGTACACAAACAAACATTTTTTTCAAGAAACCACTCTAGAATTTCAGGCACAGTGCCGGTACCCAAGTAAAAAGTCAAGACTTTGTACTTGAGCACAATAGTCAGCACCAGGTCTCCGTTTCATGCTGTTTCTGTTAGTTCTGGGGAAGTCCATTATTTTGTACTCTCTGCTAAGCTTAAAAATGGCAGTAGTAACAAGTATGTACACGGTTACATATCAGGTACCATTTTGTATCAGTACCCAGCTGGCACTGGTTCCTGTGCACCAAGCATGGACAGCCCCTACGATAGTCAGAAATTCAGCTCTTTCTTTGTCTTCTACAGCAGCTTCTTTTTGTTCACTATTAGCTAAGCTGCCTGGTTTCCAGACAAATATACCAATGATCAACCTCATCTCCAAGCAAATATACCATCAAATTGATGGTATATTGCCGCAACTTCCAAATTTGGTCAATGCCAGCTAGTTATGAAGAATTAGCCAGGGGATTTGAGCCATTCAGAAATGGTGAAACAGTTTGAATGAATAATATAATTCATAAAGAGTGTAAATGCCTCGGAAGATTGGGAGAAAAAAAGGAGGAATTATAAACTAGCACAATGTAAAAAAACACATATCTTTCATACTTGAGGAAAAATACATCTTTGCTCCACTGTTCTCCCTCTGAGGGACCAAACAACAACTGTTCCAGAATTAAAAGCTAAAAGTAACTGAAAGAAAACATAAAAAAATGACAAAAACAACAAGGAAAAATTTAACAATGCTTAACACTATTTTCTAAACACTATGTACACTGTTTAATGTTCATAATATATAATTTGAGCACTGCAATGCATCCATACAGTGAAAGATTTTACAACAACTTGAACAATTTCAAAATTATATGTTTGATTTGCATGTCGCCTGCTTTACTATGGGAGCTTTCTAAAATGTAAAAATAAAATTGTGATTACAGTTATTTGAAGAGCTCAGTGAACTCCAGGCACATGACTGTTTTCAAATAATTTTTAACTGTCCGATTCCACTACTGAAATCACTTAAAATTGAGACAATTTATCTATGAAAGGTAATGCTTACATAACTGTGGCAACAAAGCAAATGCAACTTGCATTAAGTTTTCAGTTATAAGGAGAAACGTTCAACTACCTTATTAGGGTCCACAGGGTTTCCACTAATATGTACAACAGGACCTGGGTGAGTTTTACATTTTCTAGACAATGAAACAAAACAAAAAGAAAAAAGGGAATTTCAAAATTAATTTATTTATTGTTTTCACGTACTCAGGGCTCAAAAAATGTTAAAGCTTACTTGCCCAATGGGCAAGAGTCGAGGCAACTCATCCTCTAACAAAATCATTAACTAAAGATGAGCAGGAAGTGGCACTGGCCGAGCAAAATCGTGACAGCTGCTTGCCCAAAGGACAATCTGGACTTCAAGCCCGGATGTACTTATGATCACAAGACCCTCTAAAGAAAAAGATGGAGATAATGTTGAAGGTATGTGATGTTAAAAAATGAAAGCAAAATGGCTCTCTCTCAGGCTTAGTAGTGGGTGCTTGCAGCATACTAAGCTCAATTCTTCACTGTGTTGATGATGATAATGATGATGAACTTTATTCATGTGTCGATGTATTTAGCTGACGCTAATTCGGGACACAACATAAAGATAAAATAAATAATTATATAGCAGTCAGTTAATCCAGTATTGTCAGCACGGCTATTATCCTTTAATTTCTCAGAACTGTCCAATTTGGGATTTAATTTGGACAGTTTTCAATATGGAATTTGAGTAAAAAATGCAGAAACTGTCCTATTTGGGAAAAAATAGGACAGTTTGTTTCGGCCAATGAAATCCGAGAAAAAACAATGGATTGTGAAACCAACCAATCAGCAGTGAGCAAACGTCAGCACTAAAAGCCGCACAGGTCGCCATTGTTGTTGACAACATGGAGGAATTCAGTGAAGAAAATTTGCCAAATTTTTCCATCTTTAGCAGTTCTAACACAAATGAGAGATTTCCATGGTTGCAGGAAGAGGAAATTAATACTCTTAGAAGCAGAAACGAAAACTCAAACACCGCCAAGAGCACAAAAACGTGGCTGAACGTTTTCAACGAGTGGAAACTCCAGCGTAACGAAGCGAGACGTTTTGAAGATATCCCTCCAGAAGAGCTAGATGCAATTCTCTGCCGCTTCTTTGCCGAAATTCGAAAAAAAGACGGCGGCGAATATGAACCAGAAAGTCTGGCAGTGATGCAGAGCGCGTTGGACCGCCATTTAAAAAATGCTGGCAAAGAACACAGCATCTTGCGAGACCACAAATTTGAAAAGTCAAGGCAACAACTTGAGGCGAAAGCAAGAGAATTGAGAGTGAAGGGTTACGGAAAGCGAAAAAATGCATCTCACGCTTTGAATGAAGAAGACAAAGAATTCCTCTGGCAGTCAGGTCAGCTCGGTAAACATTCTGCTCAAGCTCTAGTCAATGTAAACTTTAAAAATGTCACTGAACACTTTGGCCTCCGAGGGAGACAAGAGCACTATTCAATGACGGTGGAAGATTTCAGCATCATAACCAGTCCTGACAGCGTTGTCAAATACATAACTTTTAAAGAAGGTCCTACAAAAACGAGGCAAGGAGGTCTTGTATTCATTGTAGTTTTACACTTTTTTAATGTGTGCATGTTTTGTACAGACTAAAATAATTAATTTTATTTTTTCTGCACTTTGTTAATTGCATTCTTTTCTTAATCTTTTCCATCTTTATTGTGTGTGTGTTATTTCTTTACACACTTTTATTTCTTGATATTGAAAACTGGATAGTTTCAAAATAATGGAATTCTAAATTTTTTGACCTTAAAGTTTTACAGTATTGTTATATTTATTATATTTATTAAATTCAATTGTGATAATGAAATTCATTTCTATTTGGACTACAGCATGTATTTAAAAATGAATTAAAATAAAAAAATTATTAAGATTTCAGTCTGTTTTCTATCAGAGACAGTTCCCATAGTTTTCCTTGCAAAGCTGTATTTCCTCACTAGCTATATAATTAATAAGTAAGAGGACTACATGCTGGTCCAATTTGGAAATAATTGGATTCAAAAAATTCCTCTGACAGCCAAATTGGACTCGGCCTACGGCCTCGTCCAATTTTGGCTGTCCTCGGAATTTTTTTGATCCAATTATTTCCAAATTGGACAGCATGTAGTCCTATTACATATACTAATGATGATAAATAAAAGATAAGAAATAAAAAGCTATAAAAAAAAAAGCTTTAGTATAATCCTATATATATTATATATACATTAATTTTATATGCTATACATTATATTATATATACATTTATATGCTTAAATAATCAAAACAATTCTATGAACACGGGCACAACTTAAGAGGTACAAATTACGCATGCGGAGCAATTGTTGCCATTTATCAGTTCGGTAAGATCCTTACACCTAATATGAAACTTAAACCTAGATAGGCTGCTCGTTTCAGTGATTTTTTTATCTAGCTTGTTCCATAAAAAGGGTCCAAGATGTCTAAGAGAGTGTTTACCATACAATACAGAATTAAATCTAGAAATATCAAAATTTTGGTTTCTAATATTATATTTACCAGACTTAGTACTGAACATGTCACAAATAAAATCAGGAACTAGCCTATATTTAACCTTGTACATGAGTATAACTATGTCTTGTAATCTCGTATTAAGAAGGCTTGGTAGTTTAGCACGATCTAACAAGTTGAATGTGAGTTATAAAGTACATGTATCCTTAGTGCCCGCTCTTGAATTCTTTCAACCTTTCTTGTATCTGACACCTTACAGAAATGCCATGTGAGATGACAATAGGTGAGATATGGTATGATAGCAGTTTTATAAAGTAATAGTTTAGTCTCCATAGTAATTAAGTTTCTTAACCTGGCGAGAATGCCCACCCTTTGACTGGCCTTTTTGCATAATTCGCTAATATGTGGGCTAAAAATTAGATTCTCATCGAAGTTCACACCCAGTAGCTAGATATTCTCTGTTGTCTTAATCGCTTGATCACCGATCTTGATGTTAATCAGTTCAGTTTTTGTTGAAGAATTTAGACATAACAGTCTATGACTATGACACAGCTAGGTAACATTACTTACATTTCTATAACTTTATTCCAATTTATTGTGTACCCTGATAACTGGAAACTCTCAATATTTACAACATGGATATTTCCTCGTTCTGTCCCAACATATAGCCACTTGGATGAAAATGGTAGGTGCATGCAAGTTAATCTACGATAAAAACAAGAAGATTGAGATTTTAACCATCACTCTTAGGCAAGCTAAAATACTAAAACAAAAAAATAGTTGCTTACATGAAAACACCAAAGAAGAGTAAGGGTATTTGCATGGAAGGGTATCTCGAAAAATATCACTTCTTACTATTCCTCTCCATTCACAATTAGTCCAGAACTACGACACCAAATTGTACACTCCCGTAGTGTCTTTTTCATTTTCAGGTAGCTGTGAATGCCATTTTTTTGTTCACTATTGGCCATGCTGCATCATTTCCAGGAAAATATACCACTGATCAACCTCGTTTCCGAGCAAATATACCATCAACTTAATGGTATATTGATCCCATCTTCCACGTCAATTGGAATTTCTGCACTTGTTCCTCAGATGTCATTTCACAGGGATACCAAATGGGGCATAGAGAAATGTTGGCTGTTTTCTCAGTCTAACACAGTACACCCTGTAAGGAACCACCAATCACAGCACTTGGGTGATAACTTATAAGAAGTTTGAGTGTATAAATAACTCCTCTGTAACATCTATACTCATTCAAGTTGTTTCTCATCAAAGCGGCTAGGAGCCAAAGAGGTAAGCTATAAATAATTATCCAAAATGGAACATCACAGTCGTACAAAATACTCACTTTTCCCTGTTAAATCTTAACGACTGTACAAGAGCAGGTTGTGCTTGTCTTAAATTCCACAAATGAATGTAGTCATCTTCACAAAGACTTATCAAAGCTCCCTGTCAAAACAAAGTGCCACTGAGTCACTTTCTGAATTGTGACTTGACAACAACACAGTCACCTTTTTCTAACATTCACAGCAGCAACTAAAAACTAAGGGATCCAGGGGAGAATGTAACTGGTTTAATTAACTATAGTACAGTTGAACCCCCATTAAAAGGCCACCCTTTGGGTACCAGCAAAGTGGCTGCTTAATGGAGACTGGCCACTCAGTAGAGGTTCATCATATTATCAGAATTATCTTAAGCAAAAACATCACTTTTTTGAAACAAACATGCGATAGGAGAAGCATCACTGGTCCACAATCCGTCGTCACCTTCTCTAAGATTTTTTTCCTTCAATATACATTTTAATCTTAAGGTATCTCCACCAGCAAATTTTCAATGTAATGAAGAGATCCGTGTTCGACCAAAGGTTAGAATTCTCGTAAAGCTGAGTGATTGATGACAAAAAATGGACCAAATTACAAAATAGCAAATTGTGCCCTAGAAGGCGGATTAATATTGGAGTTGTATGGTGGTTGAACACAGGATTATTCTGTTCTATGTCCTTATTAGTGTTACATTTCTTTTTTAACAATAACTGTAAGGACTTTCTAAAATTTTGATTTTTCTGTGCCACCCTAGGTGGTGATTAAATTAACACCTTTTGGGTGACGAAGTGTAATTTATATATTTTAGTTCCTCAAGAACCAAGAAACACTTTTGATGTACTGATATAAAGATATTAGCTATAAAATGACTATTAAAAACCATGCAAAACTGAACCAAATTTGTCAGTGCAGATACCTTAAAATAAAGCCAAACTAAGTGTATCAAGTGCTTGATTTTTGCTTCATAAAGGTGAAAACAATTTGAGAACTCTTGTTGGGACAGGCAAAAGGTGGCCATGACCGCTTAAAAGAGGTGGCCGCTTAACAAAGGTTTAATTGCCCATTCTTTTCTACAATTAGTTCACGACTTTGACTACTGGCTGCTTAATGGGGGGTGGCTGCTGAACAGGTGGCCGTTTAGTGGAAGTTAACCCGTATTGCAATAAATACAGGCACATCAATCAAAGTTACTTGGCACGTGTGGCAGTACTTTGCAGACAAACAGACTTCTTGTCTGAATCCCTTATCAGATTGGCCATTTGGACAATGATGTCATTTGACTACTACAGTAAAATGCCGCGAAGAAGAACCTTTCTTCAAAGTTTAGCAAAATAGATTCTTTTAGTTTGGAGTACTTATTGGAAGTTCAGACTCAATAGGTTCTTAATTTTTATGAAGGATACTGTTGTTGATTACAAGAAATTGCAATAAGTGCTATTTGTCCTTCATAATAGGCATTTATTAACCAAAAATCTAACAAAACGAGGTTAACAGCTAGAAGATATGTAGTTTTCAGCAATGGTTGTATACATTATACATTTATTATATAATGTAATATACATTTCCCATATTAAAGCCAGACTTTTGGTCAAAATGTTTATGAAAATGTAGTCTAACCCCGCATATAAGAACCTGTTGATTTTTCTTGGCTAAACTGGTTCTTATATTTTAAAGTATTAAAATGACAAATTTCTGCCTGCAGGTTCTTAAATCCTAGGTTCTTCTTCGTGGCGTTTTACTGCACTACTACAACCAGAATACTTCACGGTTTAGCTTCCTTGTGCAAATCAGGGCTTTTATCAAAGGGTTCTGGTACTTAGTCAAATGACATCATCATGCAAATGACCAATTGAAATTTGGAAGTGCTAGTTTCTGTAAAAAGAAGAGAAAAACCCTTGAATTATAACAAGCAGACATGAAATGCAGTTCCAGTTTTTAACTCTGTGGATGAATCTCTCCCTTGGGACAAAGGGCGCTTTCCATTTAGGAAAAAAACCTGGAAATTTCGGTGGGAGCAAAAGTGGAATTTCCGATTGGTAAAAAGTTGTTCTATTTGGTCGTAAACCCCGGTACGTCGCGGTGCCCAACGGTGAACCTGGAACTGGTATAAACTACGAGAAACGGAAATGGAACACGACATTCCGTTCAGAAACTCCAACCGGGAAAACAGGCCCACCTTTTTAGATTTTCCACTTTTTCTGGGAATTTTCCAGTGGGATGAACCGATTAAACGTGTTCCATTTACCTCCGAACCAAAAATTCCGGAAATTTTGACTAAATGGAAAGCACCCAAAGTTAATGCTTCTTTTGATTTATTAAATTTAAACTTCATTTTTAAGGCTTAGAGGACACTAACAAAGAGAAATGAATGAAAGTTTTTTTCAGATTTGTTCATTTGTGTCTTCTAAGCCTTGCTAGCAAGAAAGTATCGTTTAGAAGCTTACACTTGAATAAGCTTCTTTTAATGTGCTGGAATTCAAATCCAGCCTATTCAAACTGAAAGCTTCTAAGCAGCACTTGTTATATTGTGCAAGATGCAGCCTGCTTGAAGTTTAAAAGGGAAGAGGAAGGAAGGGGGAATGAGAAAGGAAAAATGGAGAGACGATATTGTGTTATCCTCCACCTCCCCCCTCTTCGTTTTATGCCTATATAGTGCGATCATTCAAGCTACTGAGCAGTACTCTGCTGTGGTACTATTTACTACCTGTATAATGTTCAAAATGGTTCTAACATGTCAATTTATAAATGAAGTCATCAAGTGTAACCATTCAAAAGTGACCTACTGTGTAATATTGTTTTGGATCAGCAATTTTTTCCTGTTGTGTGATCATTCAAATGAATCCTCTTTTAAAGTACTTTTTGATGACATGATATTATTTGGTTTTCCATGTTTTAAAATGTGATTTGATACGAATTCCCTGTATTATTAAGTCCAAAATAATGAAACGTAAGAAGAACATGCGAAGGGAGCATTAACACAATAATACTTTGCTTGTCTGTTCACAGTTGTAAGGATTTGTATTTTGTTTTTACCTCTTATGGGAATAATTTTTAAAGGATTTTTGTCCAATTTTCAGCAAGAAATAATTTTCATGTAAGAAAAATTGAAAACCTACAAGCCAAACCTAGTGTTTATTAAATGAGCTTGTGATTTTTATAACTAGAAGACTACTGAAACATGAAGTCAGGAAGTCGTTAGTGAACAATAACTTCACTTGGGAGCAAAAAAAAAAGATTCATAACAAAAGGCTATGTAAACTTAATGTAAATCATTCCTAAAAAAACATCGAGTCCAGTTATAATATTATTAGCATTATAAAAATCAAGTACGTGTCAAGAATCACTGCTGCATTTGATATCACACCATTGAAAACTTAAAAACCACTGTATTGATGGCGATTTGTTCTCACCTCATTAATGAGAAATATAAGATCTCTAACGGCAGCACCACTCTCGTGCTGTATATGACATTCAACCCCGGGTTGCCCAAGGCTGCAATGAATGCTAGTCAAGGAAAAATGTTCTTGTTTTCAAAGTAATCGATCATCTGTTAATTAGACAAAACTGTTAGAAGCGAAACTTTACTTAAAGATATGATTAAAAATGTGGTGATGTTTTGTCGACACCTTTTGACGGTCATTTCGACTGAATAACAAACCGACGGATTGCAAAACGCTGAAAGTGAGATTGCACATGTTTGTTTCTTTCTGGGAAGACCTCCCAAAAGATGACCAACAACAAAATATAACAATAATATTTCTTCACCGCAATAATAGACAATACCACGTACATGTACTTTACTGCCGCATCCGTTTTAATATGTGATTATCTAACCAACAAATTTCCAGAGAAATTAATATTCCTTGTACATAAATACAAAATTACCAAATAAAAACCCATTCACAATCAGCTCGTATTAAAGCTTGTTCGCGTGATGTTATTAAAGCTTACTTAAGTCTTAGGACAATTTGTTTGTGTAAAAAAAAGAAACTTATTACACTGGCTGGCCATAAAACACACCAAAAGCACGTATATTGGAGTTTCAAGAGGAAAGACTTTTAAGTTCATGATCGTAAGTTCACATGGAAAAGCATGTTGCAAGATAAGGATACATTCGTACGGAACCATCATAAGCTCCTATGGCCAAAATACTTTGAACCGGGTCGTGAGCAAGGCAAGTCGGCTGAAATGGAAATCCATAACGCGAAGTCTGCGAAAACAAAAACAAAAATAAAGCGCTAGTTTACTGTTAGAAACGTTGAAAGATAACTTTAACTAAAGCTAATTGCTCATTTGCTTGCAACAACTAGAAATTAAAGCTTAATCATGATCGATGTGAATAATTTCAAACCTGTGTGAAAACGAAGTCTTCGGCCTTCAGTCTGTCTGTAATCACCGGTTCTTCCTTGCAGCTGTTGTTTCCCGTTCGCCCCCCATGCCCAGACCGAACTACTTTGGTTAATCTTTTCATTAATGTTCTTGCTGTGACATTTTCGGTGTTATTTAATATTTTCAACCTACAACTTCTTCACTTTTATCCACTTTGAAGATCGCACAAAAACACAAAGGCTTGTGGGAGATTATGTAAATACGAGAACCCGGATGGGATGCCCAATATAATATAGGTCCGCTATGCGTGCGATTTTGAAAGGACGAGTTGGGCAAACAAAAGGGACGATAAGCGGGATCTTTTTGTGCATGTGTGTTTGTATCAAGACAAAAAATGAAGAATAAGACTTTTAATGAAATGCAAGACGGATCGAACAGATATGAAGATATATTTTACTGCCTAGCATTTCGGTTAGGCGAACAAGACTCCTTAATAAGTGGAGAAAAACAATAAGAAATGGGAGGAGGGAAACAATAAAATGAGACGAAAGAGGAGGCGAATGTAAAAAAAAAAATCCACAAAAGCAATAGACTAATTTCGATATATTAAAAATATAGACTTGGCATCGATGCTTCGGGAATAAAACAAGAGAACTCATCTTAAGGCCCAGCGATGAATGTTACATATCTTTTGTTTCATTTCTCCTAGCCTCTGAGCCAAGTATGAATTTTAATATATCGAAATTGGTCTATTATCGTGTCAAGTGCTCAACAGAAAAGTTTCCACTCGTCCTTAAGAAAACATTCCTTTAAAATCACTGTGGTTTATTTTATTCCTCTTAAAGAATCACGATAGTCACTTAGTTATTGATCGCGACTTTTAGACCGCGTACTGCAGGTCTTCATCAGGCGATAGCGTCGATACCAAGTCTCTCATCCAACCTCTCTGGTTATCCTTGGGATACTCTTGTTGTGCTGCATTGCTGAACATGGTAGAAGATTGGAGGTTGAGTCTTGACAAACGAGAGGCTGTTGTTACGCATGCGGGTGAGCTTATGGTTTCACAGATCGAGCATTGGAATTGATGAGGATTTAATTGCAAGATAAGAGACAGGTAGGAAAATTTTGGGGGTCTCTCAGAGGTAACTATTAGGCCCTCTATTTTTTAACATTTATATCAATCATTTAAACTCATAAACACACTTTAATAGTCAGTCACTATTCACAAGATAAAACTAAAGAATAAAGGAAATATATTACATTAAAATTACTGTTTAGAAATTAAATGGCTCTTGATTAAGTTTCTGAAACGTTTTAACGAGGAGAAGGCTTTTAAATTGTCATCTAAGTTGTTCCAGGTGTTAACAGCTCTGTAAATAAACGTTCGCTGACCAGTAGCCGTTTTAAGCAGTGGTTTAAAAAGCAGTGGTATTTCTAGGGTGTAGCTCATGCGCGTAGCGAAGCCATAAATGGTGGATCCTTGATGACTCCCAAGGCTTTGGCTGAAATAGTACGTTCAAGATATTTTCCCAGAAGGGACACAGACAAGTTCTCTGGTAGTCTTTTCAAAATTTGCCCATGCAATCAAGAGGAACTTGGTTTTGGCTGGATTTATAAGAAGATGAGTTTCGCAGCACCATGTTGCAACTCGATGCAAGTCTTGCTCTAGTTTCGTGACTGCTGTTCGTGTCATCGATGTAAGATTTAAGGCAACATTTTTTAAGAAGCGAAAGGAAGGTCATTCGTGTATATGCAGAAAGGCGAGAAAATGGTCCCTTGTGGCACCTCATGGGAGACTGCCAGGGAGTCTGAAAGGGTAGAATTTATGCGAACGAACTGGGAGCGGACGAGGAGCTTTGAGAACAGTTTACTGTGGAAGGTAAAGCGCCGATTTGTAACAATTTGTATTCTGTGATGATTGATGCTGTTGAACTATCAAGTAGTCTAAATTTGCGAACGTCTCTCTACTGTTGGATGCAGTTGACACTACTGAATATGCGTCAAACGTTTCCCCTATATCATGTATGAACTCTGATCTTCATATATTATCAACATGGCTTCAACGCATCTAAGACTCAGCTCTCGTGTCCTGAACAATATCTCCTTCGTTCACTGCGCTTACTCCTGAGACATTGTTCTTCCCACTCGAACATAAAATCATACCATCTCACGACAGTGTAGTATCCTCTATGCGTTTTGCTTAAATCGAGGATTTCCAGTCACTTTACCGGGAACTTTGCTCGAGCTTTGGAACCACGAAGACCTTATACCACGGTCAACACTCTTACCTCTGTAAAAATGCATAAGGAGAAGAATGTGACCCTTGCGGAGCCACACTTGACACGCGTCTTAGCTAGAGACGAATTGGTATGGGGTTGCTCTCTAGAAATTCTCTACATCGACATAAACAAATCTGAACTTGCTCGGGTGGTAAAAGTTACAAAAAGAAATTAAGATACTCTCGAGGTGGTGAAAAAATTACGTGTTAATTAATGAACCATGCTCTTCATTTTATTATCAAACAGTTCACGATCGATGATCAAAGACCTTTGTCAGGTCAACAAACGTTATGTAGAGATATCTATTCTGTTCTTGGTACTTTTCCTGCCTGGGCATGCTGTGCAACAACACCATGTCAGCAATTTTAAGGCCATACAAAAGATGCACTGATTTTCTGGGAGGTGACCATCTTCCGGGTGCTGTATACGGCGGTTAAGGAGGACTCTTGCAATGATTTTGTCAGCAATAACTAGGGAGAAATCCCTTGGTGATTGTCGATTGATTGCTTGCTTCCCTTCTTTTGTAGAGGTGTACAACGCTGGCATCCTTAAGTTCCCCAAGGAATAACCTCTTGCTGCCACATGGAATGAAAAAGCTCGGCGTATTATAGGACTGGCCCTTCTGTATTGAAGTCTATAGTAGAGATGTAATCTGATCCTATTTTGGTGTAAAACGGTAGGCTGCTTTCCTGGAGGCAGAGGTGCTACCTTATTGATATACTCTAAGAATGTCTTTTTGGGGGGCTAAGCGTGAAAAATCGGCGAACAGCCTCAGTCTATTTCTTGTCTCCAAAAAATCGGTATCACGCGAGAAAAGGGAGCAATTGAAAAAATATAGGGTTGGGGCTGACACCAGGATTCGAACCTGGATTTTTGGAGCTACAACACATCGTTCAAGAACACGAGACCAAGAAAATCTTTCATTGATCGTGCGTTTCTTGTCCTCCATCTCATTTTGGCCAAAACAAGTTTGTCTCGCCAAAAACCGGTTTAACCTGTTTTGCCCAAGGCCTTAGCTGAAAAGCCGCCATTTTGAATAATTTTGCCCCAGCATACGTCAGATGCTAATGTCCTTAGAGGTTAATATTCCACCCAGTGTGACCCCCAGTACTTCACTACATAGTTAAGGCTCCCATCTAACATTTTTCAGAAACATATCGTAGTTTTACGGATATGGCCCCATTGGAAGCGCCTGGGTCTTGTCGTTCAGACAAAAAAAAAACTGAATTAGACGATTTTTGTCAAACCAGGATGATATGATTGATTGAAAACAAACTGCACTGCAGCAGAGGAGGTACCGTAATAAATAACCTGTAGCATCATATGCGCATAACATCAGTGACAAGGTGGAGCCATAGTTGAAAAAAATTAAACAAAAGGGGCCCCAAAGGATACCCCTGAGGCACACCAACTAACAAGTCCCTTTAGATAGAACGTGTTCCTAATGCTAATTAGGCAACTTAAGCACCAGACGTTCTTGATTCACGAACGGCATGGCTGGCCGCGCAGAACTGGATCGGGGACGCGGTTTACGCGCCAAATGCAAATCATTAAGCAAACCAACGTGAAACCATCACGAACGCCGTCAGAATAATTCATTTGAAAATGTCTTTCAAAGATTTGTGTGAAGTTTTGTTTCTTTCTTACGAAGAAAACATGATTTCAGACGAAGAATTTCTACTTTTGTATGACGAATACTCTTCGAAGAACCCAGAATTCGAACCTCTGGTTTCAGCCTGAGAACTCGAGTTTTGGAGTCCGTGACCGCTTAACGTGACCCCAGCTCAAGAACGTCTTGACATGCGCAGTGGCTGTCATGCTGCAAAAATACTTCCGGTTGGCGTCCGTGGTACCAAGAACGTCTGGTGCTTAAGTTCGCTACTATCTGCCGACGGTCCACAAAGAAGACGGAAACTAACCTCAAGGCAGATGAGGAGAAACAATAGGCTTTCAACTTTGCCAAAAGAAGTCTGTGACAGATTGAGTTAATCAATTTGCTTGGATTTACCTCAACTGAGTTGATCTCTTCTCTGTTGTTGAGACATTTCTTCCAGTCCATGGACATTTAAAGACGTGTAGTACAGTAAAATGAGTGATTTAGAATTACTGTAAAATTAGAGAAAGGTAGCTGTGAAAGGCGCAGTACATTTAATCCAAGAGGATTCTTTTAAAACTGTCAAAAACTAGACAGAGAGAAAGTGGACTTTTATATCGTATTGTTTTTGGGAGACTGACAGAAGTCATATTGATGAATTTCCACTTTAATGGCTAATAAGAATAACTTTCAATAAAGAACTTAAGTAATTTTGCAACTTTCTCCACTAATACCGGAACTAAAAGACGAAACAATCAAGGAGATATGCCATCCGCCCCAGCAGCCTTCTTTGGATTCAAGTAGTTTCAACTACTTAAATTACAGGTTGCAGTTAATAACCTCAAAGTTAAAATTGTCTAGGTATTAACGTCTTCTTGCAGAGTTAAATTTTATTAGTCGCTAAAATTTTCATCAAGCTCTCACGTAACTTTGAGACTAGGATCATGGGAGGAATTCCACTTCGGAGGGGAAAATCGATAGCTGGCAATTATTTTCTCCATGTGAAGAAGGCGCAATCTCTGCTTTTATTGAGGTTCTTTTTGCTGTTCTACAACCAACACCGTACTGCCTAAGAACGCTCTAAAACATATTTCAGGCATTTGCCCCAGCACCTTAATATTACAAAACAAGTAAAGAATGATGACGTTGCTGTTGGATTTAGTTTGCATTTTAGTCTTTTAGGTTTTAGATGAAAACTTAATTAAAACATTGCCTAATTTTGAACCAAGGGAGGCTGGGTACGCGTCCGTTTATTATGGGATAAACAACACATAACCCAGATAGTCAGAAAGAGTCCAACGCGCTTCGTCTCAAGTTTGGTGTTAATGGGGCGACTATTGAACAAGACACAGCTATTTATAAACGCGAAAATGAGCTAAGAATTGTATACTTTGCTGGACACCTTCCCTTGTCCGGACGTCTATATATTTCTTAGCAAGTTTTGGATTTTTGAATGGCTGCATCTCGTTCAACATCGGCCCCCCCAAAACAATAAAGTTTAGGATTTTGTAAATCTCGGTTTCCCCTTGAGAGCTATGTGGACCTAGTGTTTTTTGTTCAATTACAAGGACTCTTACCCAGACCCCCTCGGTTTGTAATTGGGAAATGGCGCGATGGTCAGTTAGAGACGACAGCTCCTCTCTTTCAGGAAAAGGCGATGATAATAAAAACACAGCTTTTGACATTTGATTTTCGGCCTTTTGGCCCCATCATAACCTCCAAAATACCATCGTAGGAGGCAGGACCACGCATGCTCCAGAAATTGACAGTGATATGTGTAGATATGAGTAATAAGCACAAGAAAATGCATTCAGTACAGCAGGAAACAGGCACGTTTTTCTGTGTCGAAGCTTTTTCGGTCATTCCAAGTAAAGCTGGTACTTAGATAAAAGCAGGGATTCGTCATTTCCAGTGGTCGATTGGATCTATTTTTCAATAGGTAAGGCACAGATCTATTCTGCAGGTCCAAATATTTTTTAGGCGATTTCAATTTCCTGAGCGCTTAGAAAAACTTCTCCTTCTCTGTGCTGCGTCTCGGTGTTGTTACTCAAGTCGAGTTTTTCGAGACTGAAATGGGAATAAAACCTCTGAAAATAGGAGTGGGGGCCGTTTCATCTACTCTCGGGAAAATTCTCGCGAAAATCTACGCGGAATGCTAAGTTAGTGCACAACGACGACGGACATCTACACTTACCTCGACGTATATGAATTGCAATATCCCCTAAGAGAACAAGACCTCGGTGGAAACATACTCCCATGTATCTTAGGTTTTGACCCATATGAGCAAAGGCTTGAATACTCGGAGCCATGAAAGTGCTGGGATGGAAAAAAAAAAAAAAAAACACTGCTAAGAGTGCAAGCCAAGGCTACCGAGTGGATGCCTTATGCCTTCCTGAAGAACAACAAAATTTGACTCACAACTTACATCTTTCAAAATCCCATCCTCAATGCTACATTCATTTTGTACTGAAAAAGATCATTTATTTGCCGGGGAAACTGAAGCAAAGACGCCAAGACGCATGTAGACTTTTTGCATTCACATGGGTAGTAAATTTGCCCCATTTTTCTGGTTCAGTCTACAAGAATGAAGACACTTAGCAATACAAATTTGCAGCGTCAAGGCATATTAAAAGTGGATAAGCCTCACGTCCTGTTGACGTGCGTTGTTCACGACCGTTTTTTCTTAAGCTCTCTTACTTCCATATCACGTGCGACACCTGAAATATCAGTTTAGAATCGGTCAGTTTTCGAAAGTACTTGCACGAAATAACTGATAGAGTAAAATAAAATAACGACTTAAGGATACCACATCCACTTCTGAGAGGTTCTTCTTTCACCTGATTCCTGGTCGAATTTGATTATGGAAATTTTGGTCTTTGAGGAGAGGGGAAAACCGGAGCACCCGGAGAAAAACTTCTCGGAGTAAAGGAGACAACAAGCAACACAGAACAAACTCAACCTACGTATGGCGTCAACACCCGAATTTGGAGGGAGGAGAGTGCTCTCACAAATCTGCCACCCTTGCCCCCTTTTGAATTACCTTCTTAAGTCCTTGTGACGATAATCACTGTTTACACTCTCTCTAAGTTACTAGCTTTCTTTTAAATTCCTGTAAAATTCCTGCTAAATTCTTGTAGAACCCTTACTGTGGGACTTGAATTTTAAACAACTCAGTGTACATCTTATCATATCCTGACATTAGGCTCCTTTAGTCTGTTCCAGGCTTCGACTAGGATAAGCTCTTGTTGACACTTAGAATTTTGGATTTGAAACTTACAACGTATTATTATTTCAAACATCTAGATGTCTTAAGCGTCTTGAGACCGATTTTATGAAGTTAGGTAATTGAACATTCGCGCAGACTTAAATATCAAGTCGTTTGTACTATATAGAAGAATAAACTTGCTTTTTCTGTCAGAATGTTACTTTTTCGGGTCAAAAATGGGAAACCAAAATTCGTCAATAAGCCCGATAGGTCTATTAATTCCTTTTCCTGTGAACGAAATTCTTTGATGTGACCGTATTCAAATGAAACCTCGACGGCAGAACTTTTGCATCGTGCTATTTACCTCTTAGGATTAGACAAACAGAAATGTCGAATTTTTGTGGAACTTTTTTTTTCCTACGGCCTCCATTAAGAGCGAAAGCCGCATTAAAAGAGGCACCAACCATAAAGCTCTTTATCTGAACGGCAACAGATTTTAAAGCTCTTTAAATAGTTTTGCCGTCAATTCTGCGCCAAGATCTCTGCCATTGAAAACCAGCGTACCCCAGCATAGAGATGAAGTGAGTATTTTGAAGACGAAAAATCTGAAAAATTTGACCGTGAAAGGCAATTCATCCTGCAAACTCGTTCAACCTCCTTTCAGCGACATACAGATAAGAACTTGCCTTCGCCAATATAATATAATTATGGTCCTTTGCCAACTTTACAAGAATGGTACACGTCGAAGAAATCAGTTAGCCAACCCTCAACGAATAAACTTATTTCAAGGGGGGACGTGAAAAACTAGGCTATTAACATTATTCCAAAAGCTCTACAGTTTCATTTAAGCATGAATCAAAACTTCAACCTTTCATTAAACTTCCCTGGCTTGAGAATAACGAAATCCTGGGTATTTTCAGAACGCCGAACGTAACGGTCTTTGGAACGCCAAATGACTCTAAAGTTATGTGACTAGGGCTTGGAAAATGAGTGAATTTATATTTGTTCAATTCGCCCTGTATAATTACCCTAAAATTCACTCAGTTTTCCAACACAAATTACTAAACTTTGGAGTCAAAGGCAGTTCGGTGGCCATTAGGCGTTCCGCAAAATACCCCGGGAGCCCTTCCTGCAAGACTTCGCCGACCGTCTCTCTCCCGAAGGATAAATAAATAAACTCCCAGACACAGTGGTAAAGCTTTATTGGCTGACAATTCTTTCTATTAGCGATCACTATCCCCACTGTTCTTATTTTCATGACCCAAACTGATACCTGCGTTTTAGCGGCGCGGGTATACTATGTATCTTTGGCTAGATAGATAATGGCCTAATGGAACCCGTTTTCAGCTGAAAAAGTGTATAGATTGTGGCCGCTTTTGTGTGATGTGTACCCGAAAATTGTGCGTCAAATTTATCTATGTTCATCTGGAAACTATAACGACAGGTATCATTCTCAGTTACGAAGATCGATTTGCGGCTCAAGAATAGAGGACTTGGTTTATCAAATTGTGCGCAGAACCGGCTTAAGATTATCACAAGCATAAAAGTATACACATCCCAAATATTTTCTCATGACAAAAGAAACAATAATTAGATTTTATCATAACAGGAGGGAATAAGTCCAGCTGGGTGTGAAGACAATTAGGAAAAAGGCGCCGACTATGTAGCTTGCCATGAAATAATCATGAAATGGACAGCCTGGGAGCATACTTCATTAGTGATTCAGCAAAGAATCGTCCTTCTGGTTGTCTAGTGGGTGATACACAGACTTTACCACTCCTGGATATTAGTATACAGTTCAAAGTCCCAAGAACGAATGATCAGTCATCCTTCGAACTAAGGTCTGTAGAAATGAATCAAATTAAATTCCATCCTTCATGTTTCGTTCACCAAACTTTTGTGGGTCATTTTCAATTACTGTGAAAGCGTCAATGTTGACAAAGCGAGGGGATTGCGAGTTTCAGAACTTTCCAGCGAAGGGTGTGAGTGACAAAAAGAAAACAAACGAAAAGATGAAACATCTAATTGGGAGATTTTATACCCTAACATAAGTTTGCCATCAACCTAGCTGGTCTGTTCTTGTGTCGATATAAAAAAGCATCTGTCCGTTTTCCCGTTCATTCCCTCCAGTCCCTACAATTTCACTGAAATTTCCTGTATTGACGCCATTGTTTTGAAATATCACACCATAAAAACGACACTGAAAAGCTTCTAGAAATTCAGTTGAACGGCGATTAAGGAATAAACTGGGATGCTGGTTGCAGCTAAGTGCTGGCCAGTACCTATAATATGAATAGTCACACTTTTAGAACTCCAGTTAGATGCACCTATATTTGACAAGAAGGCTTTTCCAAAAACTTTGGGTCAACGCTGGGTTGCACATTCGTTCAAGAAACTGGTTCTAGTAGATTTGATACCAACTGTTCCTCCTTATGCTCAAACACACGAAAAGGGGAATTCGTGCGCGGAACGTTTCATTGGAAAGGTCAAACAAACGCAAACGCTAGAACTCATCTTGCCAAGCATCATAACAAACAATACCACAAAAATCTTGCTCGTGCAATAGCTTTGTTTGGTTAGTGAACATATTGAATTCGTTTACAGACCCAAAAAATAATCTACCTTATAAAACCCAACACTATCACGGAGCATCTTTTTGAGGCATTTCTTTAAAATCCACTATTTACCATCGACACTAAATGAAACTGAACGATAGATTAATGTCCTTATCGTTGACCTTGTTTATTCTGTAGTTAGATATTTCATTTCCTTTGTTAAGGTTCACCTATTTCCTCTCAGTTCAAAACAACCCCATGGGTGAAGTCAAGCTTTTAAAGATAATTCCCTGCATGGACTTCAAACAAAGTTAATGGGCATCTTGCATAGCCACGACCAACTCGGTGCACGAAAAGTAAGGCTCTGTAACTTTCCGTTAAATGGTCAAATAACTGGCCTAAAACTAATAGCCTTCTGTCATATATACACCACGTCATACAGTTCCAAAGTAACGGGGAATTACTGAATTAAATTTGAAGTATGTTGTCCAATGGGTAATGTTTGCTCACTCCGAAGTGTCAAAGTGTTTCAAAAATATTTCAAGAATATTATTCCATAAGTAATAAAAGCAACTGTTAAGGAATTGATAAGGTACATTGACATTTTCTACTACAAAAATAAACTAGAAAATACCGCAAAGGCTGTGTTTACGAATATGTCTCTCAGCTTGCGATAATGAAAGAACAATATTTTGTGAGCTTAACTTTATCTCCCTCTGACATGGGGCCAAAGGGATGTTAGGCCCAAGATAGAAATCTCGAAACGGGTTAACCAACTTCCGTTATTTATCACCAGAAAATATACTGTCATTATCACACATTTTTGACGTTTTTATTTCACTGAACAGCCCAGCATTTATTATTTTCGCCCTATGCAAGAACGTCCGGGAAATTTTTGCTTGTGGAATCCGGAATCCTGGGCTTTGGAATCCGGAATACAGCTCAACGAATCCGGAATCCTACTAAAGATTGGATTCCAGAATCCAAGTTTCATTGACAAAGAATACTTAATCCAGTACCTTCAATCCGGAATCCACGGTGCGGAATTCAGAATTCAAGCCTGTCTTGGATTCTCTTGCATGGGGCAATTATCGGAATAGACAAATGTCTTTAGTTTTCCCAAAGTTCATTTTACCTAAACCTAGCATTCACTTACAAAGACTTGTATGTAACGGTGGGCGTGTAACCATAAACGTGAATTATTCTCCTTTAAATACCAATGTTCATCAGGAAAAGCCACTGCGTACTTTTTTTTTTGCAACATGGATGAATGATAATACTACAATTACGTAGCAATACTTTTCCAAGCAACCTTGGAGTTTCTTCGGTGGTGCACTGCTACATGCAAAAGAGTGAACGCCATTATGTCTTTTCCATCGTTTAAAATACAATCACGTGGTTGGCGAGACATGTATGTGTACAAATGCTAAAGTGTAAGTCATTATTGGGGACTGTGAGGTTTTAGCTTGGCCAGTTAACAAAGGAACCGAGACATCTGATTGTTTGCCATTTACATGGGCAAACCAGGACTAGTAAACTTCATCCCGAGATCGTGTTTACCATTTGTACAAATCAGTTCCATTTACCAAAAAACGACCACGTAGGCCTGAACCCGATATCAAAGATGGCTTTGAAGAAATGGAACACGAGTTTCCGTTTGGAATATTCTGTCCGGAAAAACAGGACCTAACCTTTTCAGATGTTCCGTTGTTCCCGGAAATTTTCGGATGGAACGACCCAAAAAGTCGTGCTCCAATTACTTTCCATCCAGATTTTCCTGAAAATTTTGGTAAATGGTAATCAACCCCCGTTCTTCTAGTTCTATATCTTTTATTCTTCTCAGCGTTCAACAACTACAACAATTGTTCTTCTACTAGCAAGCTAATTACCAGCGAATTAAATAACCAAATCTTGTAGACGTGTTTGGGTTAGGGGGCCGACCGTGAGAACTTTTCATCGCATATCCTGTCGCTGAACTTGCGTAGAATAGAATAGTCTACACAGTGGTAATTTACAAGTACCAAAGAACCAATTGAATGCTAGCGGTAAAACTGCCCGGTAGGACTAAGCAAAAAAAACAGGAACTTCAGTGTAGGTAAAACTCAAGGTCAACTGTAATCCCCGAAAATGTCTACTTCAAAGAACTACAATTAACTTGGGTTTAAGATAACAAATCCTTCAAACAGACGATACTTCCCAAAAACTCAGGAACTAACCGTGTGGGCTATACATTGAATTTCTTTGGACCGTGAACTGTTTATTAAAAAACTAGCTAGCATGTACTACTAAATAATCATTCGGACACCCTAAACATAAAAAAAACTTAAAAAAACCAAACTCAAAAACAAAGCAACTACTTCATAACATAATTGTAAATGTCAAGAACCAGACGGTAAGCAATCAGTTACTGTACAACAGCATTGTAAGAATCGAACCAAGAGCAGTTTTTCAATAGTGCGGATATTTTCTGAAACTCAGCTGCAAGCTGTAAGTGCCTTCCTCCCCTTTCCCGATTCAAGGGCCTTCCCTCTATATTAGCCGCCGGGACCTGAACACGGTCCTCAAGTGACCAGTGTTCCTTATCCTCGACATCCAGCAAAACCTGAAAAGAGAAACGCAAACAGAAATGCTCGGAGTTAGATACTCCGGGAGTTTACCATCTACTCAGATTATTATATCCTCTCGATACTTCTTACTACTCCATGATAGGAAATTACAAGCTATTTAAGACTTAACCCCCACCCCCCCCCCCCCCGCTCTTTTTGGCAGACGAATGTATACGTATGCAGTGTCGGATCCAGACCTTGAGATAAGGGGGGGGGGGGGAGGGGGGGTCATCCAGACCCTTAGAAAAGGGGGGGGGGCGGACCGGTCTCAAAAAACATTTTTCGGCCCTTCGCGCCTCAGTCTCCCCTGGATCCACCACTGGTATGGCCTTTAAAAATGAATTTTTCTACGTTTGTCTGCGAAAATGTTAGTTGGTTCGACTTCACCAAAACACTTTGTGAAGCCTTTGTTCTGTATTACGGCTAGCCATGAATTCAGTCGTTATTTTATTTTATTATTACTATTTTTTATTGCGTTTTTCAGGCGATGAAAGGCAAGCGAGAGGTGAAGGTTGCCAAGTCACTGTACAGCGTTTTTCCAGTCCCTCTTGGTCAACTTACTTCGGTGATCCGAGGCAAATACGAGGCGATCGGGAGGGAAACATCTTCGCTTAGACCACGTGACCCGAAACGCTTTGGCCGCGCGGAATAATGAGGCTTACAGACTAGTCAAAGGTAGAGGTGGGTATGAAGCACAGGACACGAGTGACAGGGGATGTTGTGCTGTCCCTCGTCACGCCTGTCTGATCTGCACATTATCTGTGTAAAGAAATGCTGTGCAACTTTCTTCGCTTGTTATTAAAAATGCACGCCGGTGCAAGTTTTAATTTGACAAATAAGAACTTTATTTAAATGCTTAAAGTAGGCTTCGCCTTAACTTCATAACAGGTAAAACTAAGGAAAATACTCATGCGCTAATCTGACAAATACAAACTTTATATAGGAGTAGAAAGGCTCCTCCTTTACTGAAACTGGGTACCAGATTATGGACTAGAGTTTATTAGTAAAATCCAACTAGTGGTCTATTATCAATGCTGCGTTCTGATTGGTTGAGCTTTTACTAGGCTATATGGTATAGCCCACTAGTAGCGAAAATCGCGGGCTTTTTGGCGGCAAAAACAGATTAAAGGCTAGCTTTAACTAGCTAAATTTTTTCTGGTTATTTTTGACCAGCCAGTTGGATTTTACTAAAACAGTTATTCCTGTCACCCTTATGGCCTCTGAGTCAATAGCTCATTCGGCTTCGGTCTCATGGGCTATTGACTCAGAGTCAATTCGGGCTCGAGAAATGATTGTTAATTATTCACCTTATACAGGAAACTACCAGGTACAGTCCAACCCAGTCTGTACAGACAATGAGGGAACCATAGAAAGTGTCTGTATTATTAGAGGGTTTAGAAAAGGAAAAATGTAAGGAATTTCTTTCTGCAGGGACAAAGCAAAGTGTCCCTAATAAGGAGGTGTCCGTATTAAGCGGGCGTCCGTAAAGCGGGGGCGACTGTACCTACAGCTACGGGCAATATTCCAGTTTCGAATTAAAAATTACCGCTGAATATAAACATTAACGACACATTCATACAGGGTTAGCCTCGACGTAAAGTAAAATATTCAGAAATTCTGGCAAGCATGTGTTTGAAATTTGAATATACACAATAGACAGAGTAATAAACATGTCTTTTTCTCGCTGGAATTTGTGAATATATTACTTCAGATGGAGGCTAAGGCTGTAAAAAATGCGTCTTCACTTTTTTAATTCAGCGGTCATAGCGAACTCGAAAATGGACTATTGCGTGCTTATGCGCATTAGAGGAAAAAGGTTTCGTTGCATTCAATGCTTTACTCGTCTGCAGCTTTGTTCTTGTCGTCAGTGACGTGAAGGTCCCGCAAATTGTTTTCAGGTTTACTTGCAATTGCATAAGGTGGCTGACCACAGCTTTGGAAGTTTGTAAGCATATGTCATGTGCCAAATCATGCATGGCAAGAGAAAGGTTGCAGTTCACAAGCTGAAACTTGGCAAGTGAAAAATATACTGATGAAAGATTTTGATTGACAGGTAAAATTTGACGTTTTCGTAGTTTTCCATGGCAACATGAACGATTGATAACAACCTTAAAATTTCACTTTTTCTTGATTTACATAAAATTCGCTTATTAGATTTTCTTATAAACTTGCACACAGCTTACTATAATTAATCATTACCATTTGAAACTTATTTGACCAAGTTTTAACAGACGGGTTTTTTAGATGATTGTACTGTAATTATTAAATGTGGCACAAAATTGGCCTGTTCAACTTCCATTTTAAAGTTCTCATTATTTAAAATACGATGAAAGGAAAAATTCTGCCAAATATCACAAAATCTTAATGAGTAGATTTTGAGAAATCGTCTTCTGTGTACCAATTCTTCTTTCTTTTTCGCCGCCATGTTTGTTTGTCAGTCTAATTTAAAACACGCGCCGTCACACGAGTTACCGCTGACCGCCCGCAGAACTGTATTCAACCACCTTACATTGCAGTGACCACTGCAACGATCATATCTCCATTCAAAATTTGTATTTCTTCAGTTCACATCATCTTCATGTCTCATTCCTTTCACTGGTTAAGATAAACTCAACAAATTGGCCTGCTCCCAATGTGTGGGTCTTCATAGCTCAAACGCTGTAATTTCATGGAAAAACTATTCTAGTCCTATAGCTGCCGACGGCTATCCTATTTTGTTATTAGTCCTGTACCCACTGTTTAAAGGTGGACAGCACTATCTAACGGATATGCTGCTGTAATTATCGTTATCGGCACTAAGTTCGACTTTTATCAGAACCATGATATTCTAGTTGTGATGAAGCTGCCTGTTGAACCCTTTTCGTGTCACCCTCGCACCCCTCCTTGCACATACTATAGTGAAAACAGCGTTTTGATTCCGCTGACGACTCTGTCCGATCTAATTCACGAGCTAGTAAAAACTAGAATGCCGCGATTGCAAGCGGAAGTAAAAGGCTTTGACTGATTGTGGAACAAAATGTCTTAAAAAATTTTCTCACCGTATTTATTGCAAAAATGAGATACTTGTATCAGCTGGCACCGCATGAGTCAAGGCTGTGTTCCCATTATACAGTTTTTCACTGTACAGAGACGCATCTATGGTAACTGACCTCATCTCTTTTCTCGATCTGAGTGAACTAACGTTCATCGTTTCACATAAGAAGAGTAAAGCGCGCGTTTTGATTTGTCAATGGTCGTATTCACACTAGAGAAGGATTATCCGTCTGAGACGGATTATCCGTTGGATAACTCGCGTCAGACAGATAATACGTCTTAATTTGAAAAAGGAACGGCTTTAATTGTGGATGGACAATCCGCGTGACTTTATCCATCTGTTTTTCCGTCGATTTTGAAGGATTTTGTAGACGGATTATCCTTCTCGAGTGTGAAAACGGGCAATAACCAATTTACTATTTGCCCATAAATGACAACCTCGTTCCCAGGATTCTCTCCTACTCGTCCCTGCGGAGCGACGAGTAGGAGAGAACCCTGGGAACGAGATGCGGTGAATGATTGCGCGTCCGTAAGAGTTGAGCAAGCGTACTTAGCAAGCAACGTGAGAGCGCTTGTTTTGTTGTCGGACTTTCACGTGCAATTTTTTAAAAATCTACACATTAAAATTTGATGAAATTGGTCAGAAATAATGTCTATATCACACTTCAGTCGATGAAAGCCTAAAAATTAACGTTGAACAAATGAGTTTTGTGACACAATCAAGTTTCTCTTTAAACCTTTTTTTCTTGAAAATTTAGTAACTGTTTGTTACAATTTGGTTAACCTGTTTGTAAATGTAAGGTGTGCTGTACAAAATTCATCGGGAAATCTAATCACTGATTTTACTTAAACCTAATAAATTCAAGATTTTAGGCATGTTTTCAACCATACGTGTTGACACGGCTACGATCGAAATCTTACGTTTAACCCAATAAATTAATGTGATGTTTTATAAATATGTTTTGTCTGCGCCAAATTTGAACTTTATAACTTCAACTGGTCGTAAATAACACCCCTATGAATCGGAACGATACACAAACTATCAAACTTTGTTTAGCCACTTTACTGAATGGAGGTTCAACTGTATGTCGCTACGAAAGCTGTTATTAACCCTTTCACTGCCAAATGTGGCCAAAGACAAATTTCGACCAAATTTCCAAATTTCATTTTCTAAAATTTTGACAAACAAATAGCACCACATGAAAGTACAGAGGGAAAGCTTTCATTTGAACGGTCACACATAGGATTTCGTCTGCCGACTTAAAAGTTAGACTCGCCTTACAAAACTCCATCAAACACTCTGGCAGTGAAGGGGTTAAAAACTGTGCCATTACAAGATCGAGAATTTGCTGACTGATAATAACGAACCTTTCAATGGGTCGACTTGTTTTTGTAACCCTTGTGAAGACTCTTTTAAAATATTTGCTTCTTCCTTGCTTTAATTCATCATAACATTCGGCTTTTAAGAGTACTATTACAGGCCAAGTCAGAGTTCCAGAATTTTTTTTCTTGCCAAAGAATCTTCAGGGGCGGATCTAGGGGGAGGGTGCAGGGGCTGCACACCCCCTCCCCTTGAGATGACTTGTGGTTTTCTTTTCTTTCTTTCTTTCACTGTGCAGTCCGCTTCACAGTTATACAAAAACTAATGTAACGTTTTTTGATATGTATTCTCAGCAGTTCACTTATTGTCTAGTCAAAAGCCTTCTTCTTCGTATTTGTATTCTTCGTTACACCATTCCTTAGTGGTGTACCCCCTGCTAAGAAAAATCCTGGATCCGCCTCTGATCGTCCTCGCACGCACACCCAAGTCATAGCAACAGCAACTCCATAAGTTTTTATCACGCATTTCAAGTTTCTTTTCTATTTAGTTAGGTTATCTTATAATGATTCCACAGCTTACATCACAAGAAAAAATCTCGGGGTTTAAAACGGGTTTTGACAGACCGGCATTTGTTTGGTCATATCTTAGAGGAGACCTTTAGGAGTGGTTTGTTATGATTCTCGGTGAAATCTTTAAAAATGGACGTCTAATTTTAGATGCAATTCAAGAGAGCATTTGTAGCCTAGGGAGTAACCTTGATAACCTTTTTAATTCCGGAGGAAACGTACTCCTCTGTAACCGGCGGAAAAAATGCGTGTAGTTTTCAAGCCATTTCGCCGGTTTGAAAGTGAGTTAAAAATTTTGCAACTTTGGGTGTGAAATACCCACGGTACTTTTTAGTCTTTTGTCTAAAGTGTGTCAATTAAGATTATCGTAATATTAGCCTGAAATTGGTGGCAATTTGACGGACTTTTTTGTGAAATCGCAAAACTTGTGGTTATTTAGTATGTTGAATTGGAAGGAAGCGGGCTGTGCATCCCGGTGGTCCACAAGTTATGAGTTATGAGAAGTACCACAACGTTCAGACATTAAGGAGGCAAAACACAATTTTACAGATTGTGAATCGCTAACATTCATGGCGTTGCCATTTAAGACTCGTTGCAGGTATAAACTTCAAATTTGACACGGACAAAATGTATTTCTAAGACTTTACTTTTCTTATATTAGGCTGAAGGTAAGATTTCGTTCGTTTCCATAGCAACAGGACAATTTAAACAAGCCTAAAATTTTGATTTTAGTAGGTAAATCCTCTTATTAGAATTTCTTATGAATTTGCACATAGCTTACGATTAGTAACCCTCTTTTTAATGAAACAATTTAACCAAATTGTATCAAAACGTTTTTGAATTTTTTTAAGAAAACAGCTTTCATGAGAAATATGATTTTGTCAAAAAATTCCTTTGTGCAACTTTTATTTTGAGGATTTCATTGACTGAAAAGCGATAAGAACAGTATTTCTGCCAAATTTCGTAGTTTAGTTGAGTTGATTCTAAAATATTGTCCTTTGTTTAGCTGCCTATGAAAATTAACAAAAACGAGCTCTCTCACATTGTTCCCTAAATACACATGCTTTACTCTTGTGTGCGCGCTGGGATCACGCGATGTCAAAGGCGATGAAAACAGAGTAAAGTTTTTTAAAAACAACTTTTTCTGGGCATATTTCCCGGCTCGTCTGTATCCTCATGATAAAGATGTTTAACAGTAGAAGGATCATTGAACATTTCTAGAGAAATTAGAACTGTCGAGACTCGTCATCTTCTAGCTGTCTCCGTGGACACGTGATAAAACTCTTTTTTCCACCCCCTTTGGATAATCATTCCCTTCTGTTTCTTCATATTACAGCTGATAGATGCTGAACCAATACTAAATTTACCCTTTTACTCCTCTTAGTTATCAAGATAAAAACATTCATTTTGCTTAGAAATAACCCTTCCGCACGATACATTTCATTCGCCGGCAATAACTAAACACAGTGGAAAATATTTATCACATTCCGTCTATAAAGTCTATAAACAAATGGATAAAATAACAAGCTCACCTAGATAAAAGGCGGGCGCTAAATGTTACCCTTAATCTTTCGCAATTGGGCTGGAAAAGCAAACTTGTCGAACTACCGCTTAGTCGAACTCAAGGAAGATGCGTGCTTCTTTTACCGTACTGCTTCTTTTGCCCATTGTGCTCTTATGCGTAGATGCATCTGACCATCGCAGCGAGCCGATGTTAGTGACTATCAACAAAAGAAACCTCGCTTTGCATTTCAATAGCTCAGAAGAAGACGCCAACGAGGTGTTCTCAAATATTTACAACAATTTGTTTCAAGACGACGGCACATTGAAGAAGAAAAGGGCTGCAATCAATCCTGATAACGTTCAATGCTATAAAGGAAAAGGTAAGTGATCTAAACTGATCTAATTTATCAGGGAACGGGTGGCCTAAGGGTCGTCCTGTGTTTCAGTGTATGTATGATGTACTTCCGATTTAAGACTTAGCTTCTTCAGTTCTACTAACCGTCTGCACCTCGTCGCTTATTTTCCATTCCTGCCTTTGAGTGAATTAAATAGAACCTGCGCTGAGATTTTTGTCAAACTGTACCCGATGGTTTTTTATGTTATAGAAACTTTAATTTTATAATAACATTCGGGGGGGAGGGGGGGTCCCCACACCCGTTTAGGAGCAGGAGCAACTTACACCAATATGACTGTATTTACTAGTACATCGTTGAACACGTTTCCGACGATTGTTTCTTTTTCTGCGCCGGGAATTAGTCTCTATTTGTTCTATTCTAGGGAAAGGAAGTTACTACTGCTATTGGAAAAAAGAAAAAAGGGAGAAGTCGAGTCGGGCAAAAGCCACCATACTGTAATGTACACGCGCTTACCACGCGTAAAATTATGCGCAGTAAGGATGCGCAATGCAATACAAAGGGATAACCTTAAAGAGACTTGCTGCTAATCACTTCCCACATTCTATGCTCAGGTACTGATGAAGCTGGAACCATATCCTTTGACTTCACTGATCTTCACACGCAATACGGCGGAATTATGCAAAAGGCGGAGATTCGACTGAAGCTGACCATCCCAACATCCAAACGGTCTCACCTAGCCTCTCTGTACGATGTCATGACGAAGGAGAAGCTATCCCAAGCCGAAATTGCGCCAGGTGCTGGTCAGCAGTGGCTTACATTTCCAGGCACGCCAGTGCTTTACAAGTGGCTTAAAAAGCCCAGAACCAGCCATGCCATACAGTTAGTGGTGATAGAGAAAAAGATCGATGGAGTTTTGCGACTGTCCACTGAAAAAGAAAGGGGCGTGTTTTATCTGCCACTGTTGGTGATTTATACAGCTAGGCTACTACCAGTGACAACAGGTCGTCAGCAAGGGAGGTACGTATAAGACAAAGATTTGAATTTTGCTGTACTCTTTTTTTTTCAAACATTAGCGAAACGCTTTGATTTTTCCCAGTTAAGGCTATTTTCACGCAATACCTGATAGCTTTTGTGCCTAGTCAGGGGCACCCAACGAGAATATAGTTCAAGAACACTTAAGATAGGATAGTAAAACGTCTTTTAGTATTTAAACGGTAGATACAGGCATATTTTTATCCCCTTAAAATTTTTCATCTGTTCAGATTTCCTAGCTGAAAGTTCGCTCACGCGAAAACGCTTTGAATTAGTGGTATTTTCCTCTTAAATCTTAAGACAATTTTCCCACAACTCGGTAAGTATATGGCAATTTTGGACAAGATGATCGAAATGGTTAGTATATTCTTGAGGCAGTACTCAGTTAGGACAGTACTCCGAGTAAACATTCAAAAATTTAAAATTTATGACAATCCGTAGTGTGATAAAAACAGTATTATGGCTGTAAGGTATGAAATTCTCCTCTTGGAACCAGTTCACTTATAACGCATTCGTTCTTGTTCGCCCAACACTTTGGAGTGTTCTATTTAATTTTAAACAAGACTGACGAGTCAGTAAGCCAAATTCTTCCGAAAAGGTTGCAAATGAGAAGTTATTTGAACGAGGTTGTTTGAAATATCAAGGGTAAAAAAACGATGAATTTTACATTTGTTTCAGTTTAAATAGGTAACTCGTGTAATTGGACTTGTGTATAATATCAGTATTTTTTGTTACAGAGATAGACGCTCTAAAGACGAATCGTCAATGGGGAAAATCACGTGCTCTAAACGTGATCTTTTCTTGAACACCAGCCAGGTCTTCGGAGATTCAGTGGTGTACCCTCTAGCCTACAATGCATACACTTGTGCAGGAAACTGCGAGAGGCCATTCAGCGATAATTATAACCGAGACTCGTTTACAAATTATGCACTTGTGCGATATCGATTTCATACACTGCAGAACAAAACCCATCACAGCTTTGGTGCTTTCTGTGTTCCGTTCAGTTACAAAAGTTTTACCGTGATGCACTACGTTAACGAAGCAAAAACTCAAATTGCCATCCGTACTTTTCCAGAGATGATTATCGCGAAGTGCAAATGCGCCATATAGGAAAAGTCATAGAACTAAGTCCTTTCCGACTGTAGGCACTCCAAGCCGGGCCTGAAGCACTTTTCTAAGGGGTAATTACATGGGAGAAATAGCCATGCTCTTGAAATTTCTAAATAAAAAGGCAATGATATATTTTTTGGACTGTTTAAAAAACGAGCAGGAGTGATAATACACGACGGCGAGTTTTTTGAAGGGCTTCAAAATCTCTGACATAGATGAACTCATTCTTGCACTGATATTTAGATTTGGGGTTAGTTTGGTCTAAAAAATTCGTCGTAAAGTTTAGCCGTGTCATTATCAGATATAAACACACTCATTGAACATTAATTTCTTTTGCTTTTTCTTTACGCATTATTAATGAGTTTTTGAACGACATATAACTGTTGATGATTCACAAACCCTTTTTTTACTCATTGCTCAAGAAAATCTTGAGAAATACTGCATTTCTAGCTATTCTTATTATAAATCTATCAAAAAGCCTTTTAAAACAGAAATAGAAATTGATGAATTCCCACATTAGCAAGTTATATATATATACACCGTCTTAAGAAGTAACTGATATCTTGTGATCTTTAATTAGTGAAAAAAAGAAAAAATAAAGGTTGATTTAGTTTCTTAAAAAGTAATTCCTCTTCGCTAAGAAAGTGAAACATAAAAGTTGTGCTTGGTATATACTGAGTTTGATGATTAAAAACAAATTGTGGTTATCCCAGATTGCAGCCGCTTGTGCCATCATGACAATGCACGGAATTCTCCATTTTCTAACGCATACAACTATTTTTTTGGTAACGAGCTGAGGGGGGGGGGGGGGAGGGGGGGGATACTCGACCAATATTTGGGTAGAGGTGAGCGGCTGAGGGTTTGAAACCCTGACCCTGTTAAGGACAAAAAAAACCAAAATACATACCCTGTTTAGGACAACACCCTCAATTTAATGACCCTGTTTGTGCAGGCAATACCATCATTATCATCATCAATCTTATTACACGAAATCGTATCACTTTTACATGGTCTTCCTAGGAATCGTGTGTAAAATTAAACTAAAATACCCTAAGAAACTACTTGACTATAAATTAAAAAATACAAAAAAGACTTATCTTATAATAAGAGTTACACTGATTCATGGTGTATTAAAACAATCTTTCCCATGAAATGAAGTTTTAAAAACGTTTTATGCTAGGCAGGTTTCTAATCTCTAAGAGAATCTTGTTATACATAACAGATCCTCTGTAGTGTAGGCTCCCTTTTGCAGACTCAGTTCTGGGTCTGGAGACATAATAATTTAACTCAGAATTTCTAAGATTGCGGGTGTGTACATTTGATGTGTTTGTAAAGATCCGCCTCAGATACGATGGGGAAAGATCATTATGGATTTATCACGGCCATTACCGTTTAAGTCTTATATTTTCCAACCTTTCCCAGCCAAGCTCATCCAACAAAACACCTGAGCGAACCTCATAGAAAAAGTGAGAATTCTAGCAGCCCTATTCTGCATCTTTCGAAGTTTGTCTGCTAGTCCTTTATTGATATTATCCCATACAGCACTACAGTAATTAAATTTGGCATTACCAGTGTATTGTGCTCATCCACTCTAGTATCAAATGGTAAAATAGGATTTACACGCTTTAAGATAGCAAGACCAGTGGATATTTTCTTTGAAGGCGCGAATCAGTAATAATGTGTGGCCGTACAAGTTCAGACATTTATGTTTAATTACTCTTTCTAACGGTATATATTATTGACTTTGACTGTGAAGTCATTAATTATTAATTTGGGATAACTTAAATCGACTCCCTATAAGCATGTATTTAGTCTTCTTAACATTTAAAGTTAATTTGTTTGCTGACAGCCATGACTGAATTAAATTCACATCATAATTCATTTTTTGTTCAAGGACACATGGGTCTTGTGCAGATGAGGTAACAGTAGTATCATCTGCATACATTCTGGGTTTTGAAAACAAATTTCATGAAGGGAGATCATTAATATAAATAGTAAATAAAAGAGGGTCTAAAATAGAGCCCTGTGGAATACCACATGTTAAATCACAGAGATCAGATTGAGCTCCATCAGTAAAAGTTTGTTGCTTACGGTCAGAAAGATAGGGCCCGAAACACTTAAGAGATTGAGAACTGAACGCCATAGAGTTTTTCCCCGTAGGATAGCATGATCCATGGTGTCAAAGCCTTTTTTGAGTCCAGGAATATCACACCATTTAGGAGATTGTTGTCAATATTCCATAGCCACTCATTTGTCGCCTCAAGTAAAGCTGTTTCAGTAGAAAACATAGATCTGACATGTAGGACAGACTAGCAGAAAATTATATACCCTGTTTAGGACAGAGAGGTCAAAAACCATACCCTGTCCAGCGGCACGGGGGTAACGAATCCAGGAATTAGCGTAAATTGGCTAGTACACTATCGCTACGAAAATCACTCTTGGGGAATGCATGTTTCTTACATTTAATAAACTAAGCAAAATGATCTCATCTGGGCATAGTTAATAGTAGAGAATACTGATTATGAAAGGCGGCACACCTCAAATATAAATTACCATCAGTACTCCCGTTTATGTTTGATCCCGTCAGATCCTTGACGGTGCACATTCCTTTGTTTTTTGTTCACAGATTGTGCCTAAACAATTTAATGTGAAAATTTACAAATTAATCAAAATGATAGGAACACTATTGAACGTTGTGCACCGTGAAAACATCCAACAAAGGAGTCTGACGAACTTCACAACCATCCCACTCAATTAAGTAGCACTGGGTAAACCTCCCATGAGTTAGAATTTTTTGGAAAAAGGGCACCCAGAAGAATGGGCAAAGAATTAACAGCTGTAGAACTGTTGAAGCAAAGTTCTAAAAACCTTATCAAATCAGATTGAATTGATTTATACCATTCCCCGAGTCAGCTATCGATAAATATCAGTTCTGTCTAACTTTTTAGTCTGTGGATACAACTGCCATCTACTAACTCAAAAATGATATACAATTTTGCCCAATTGCACAAATTTTTTTTTTATAGATGTAATAAAAAAAAGAACCTGATTCAAATTTTAGGCTAAATGGGTTCTTCTACAAAGGTAGCCTCCCTACTACAAAGGGAGCCTGGCAGCAATTTTAACCTAACAGGTTTCTTAAAAAGCAGGTTCTTTGTCGCGGGTTTTTTACTGTTTACCCAGATCTGGTGGTCCAGAAAAGAAACAAATGTTGGAGTTTTTCTTTCTGATTTTTTTTACACAGTATTCACCAGAAGTCGAGGAAATGGTCAATAGAGACTGATCTTGAAACGTCTAAGTGGAATCGTGTAAAATGCTTAGCTGAATACTAAAAGTACTGAATTGAAGTAATTTACTGTAACCTTCTACGTGGCTGCATCCGTTATAAAGCGTGTGGCTAGTGGGCCCTTGTCAAATTATTCCATTATTATACATGATGGTAAGAAAGCAAACGTCTGGGTGGAGCTGGATATAAACAGAGAATCCTTATCTAAACTCATCATACTGTGGAAGGTTTGAACCCAGAAGGTACGTGGAGCCGGCATGATCGTCCGGGTGAACGTAGTCCTGAATAGAGCTAGTTTTGACAGTGACTGACGTTTCGACAACCTGTATGTTAGTCATCTTCAGTCACTTTGACTCTGAAAGTGACTACCGTATAGGTTGTCGAAACGCCAGTCACTGTCAACAACAACAGTCCAATTCAGGACTACGTTCACCCGGACGATCATACTCCATATGCTTTTAAACTAGTTATGTACACATAATAGACACGGCGTTCCTTTTTAACTCACTTTATTTCAGTTAGTTTAACGAGGTTACGGGATCCATTCCGATTATGCTCTGATTAACATTGTAATATCAGGCTATTAAGGTAAGTTATTATTAATTCAAAATATTTCCCCGATTCTGATTGGCTAAAAGCACACGCATAATTCACCATAACCAGTTAATGATGACCAAATTTTGCAGAATTTTGTGTTTAATGAGGAAATGACGTCAAAAATGCAGCCCACTACAGGTTAAGGTACCTTTACCTAGAACACCTGGGGACGAGGTTGAGTTGTTTTGGTTGTGAAAACAAAAAAAGGCGGGCATTTCACTCGTTTCAAGAGTAAGAACTAGGCGAAGTTATAGCTAAAGACATGGCAAGAACAGCAAGAACACAACTTGAAGGGCGACATCTGGTATTTAGAGAATATTTGTGGAGCTGAACAACCCTAAACGTGCACTACCGAAGGTGAACTTAACATCGATGGAGGTAACTTGTTTTAGCCATGTTTTTAAACTAGGAATTATTTTGAATAAATAATAAAACAATTATTGAATCCGGCTTTCGTATCATATGAAGAATTATGGAGATCTCGGAGGGTGTTATCCGCCTCGGCCTATGGCCTCGACGGATAGCACCCTCCTCGATCTCCATGATTCTTCATAAGATACTCAGCCTCATTCGATTCATTAATTGTTAAATATACGTATAATTATTCACTTTCTTTGTTATAATGTTTAAATGGTCATATATAGGGCCGACAAAGAAACATTTCTTGGATTAGGTTATTGTGATATCAGGAATAATAACCACTTATCGATCGAGACCTTATCTTATCGATCGAATACTGAATTGTTTTTCATACATTGTTTAAAAACATAACCGCCGACAAATACTGTCGCATGGAACACAATTGGACATTGCTCTTGGAAATCATTCATTGCGCACGCGCAACTTAGGTTGCTGATTTCCTAATTAAACTGTAGACTCTAAGCCAATGAAAAGGCAGATAGTGAGAAAATGTGTGAAAATAAATAACAAATCCTTAATAATAAATAGAGTCTCCATGGGAATAAGTAGGGTGTATGAAGAAATGGGAGGGAAAAAATACACGCCTACAGCTTTTCCAAGGGACATTGTTCGACGGTCTTCTCAAAAAGGTTTTGTAGAGGTTTTCAATGTGTGTCAAAAGTTGATTAGGCCATTTCCGAGTTCCAAAAATCCTTAATTTCCAAAGACAAAACCTTTCCTGTGAAAATGAGTTTTATTTCCAGCGAAAAGAAGGACAATTTTCATCTTAAAAACTTCGTAGCAATCCACGCTTTGAGCAAGAGGCTTGGGAAAACTCAGAATGGGCCATATTTCCCAACTGCTTTATTTTGCCTCGCTACGCACTGTGATTGATTGAAAAAAAGGGGTGCCTATGTCTTAAAATTTTCACCCGATCACCGTACCCTTTGTTGAATTCTGTTTAGTTTAACGAAATTAAAATTGCTCAGTTTGTTGTTGCTGTTGTTGTTACACAGCAATTAGGATGTCATTTCGAAATGCAAGGGTAGCAGGACATAAATAAAGGACCAAGAATTTTTTCTTTCTCTTTCTAAACTTAAGTGCGGCCTCGTGATCCAAGAAATCAACTCCTGGAAATTCGCCTACATTTGACATTTTCAGCGGATTGGAATTAACGCGACAAATTTGAAAAAAGGAGAATTCAGTTTAAAAGTGAGGTTTCGCTTCCGTCGCCGTCGTCGATGCTTAAGCTCCCTAATGATGTGTACCCACCCTTTTCAGTTTAAGTATCCACTTCAGAATTTGAACACGAAACCATTGCCCAAAATGCAAGAAACTAGGCCACCACCACAGACTTAACTGAGTGCACACTTCTTTTCTTAATTCCCATATAATCCACTGTTTTGTATACCCACACCTCCCTGCTGCCCTTACATTTCGAAATGGCATCTGATTAGGCGACACAGTTACATATCCGGTACCCAAGGAATGAGCAAGAAATAATAATGGTAATAATAATAATAATAATAATAATAATAATAATAATAATAATAATAATAATAATAATAATATTCAAGATCGAGAGAGTCTAATTTGAATTCAGATATGAAAGCTTAAAAAGCATATTCACTTTTATTCTTTTTGCCTACAATTTGATTGTTAGATGTTCTAAAAAGAACAGAGAAAATTATCGGGGAAAATGCTTTTGAACAAAAGAAAAAGAAACCCAGGGTTTAAATTTAATCCTGGGTTAGCGCTAATCGACCTTCCAACAACTGGGCCCTGCATTAGGAATGCCTGATAAGAACAGTGTGTTTACTTAGGGAAACACGACCATTTGTCAGAAATGGCTGACTGCAGACCAGATTAGTCGTCAGGAGAATTTCACAATAAGTCAGGACTATCTAATCCAGCCAGGTACAAGGTATGCATGGCAGTGATGAGTTTCAGTACAACTTTCAAAAACATATCAGTATTTCATTTTCAAAATGATCGGGTCTGGCCTGCAAGTTCTGAATTAAGAAAGAGCTCTTATTAGGGACCGGTCATTATTTATCGCCGGGGGAGTGGCGGAGGAGGATTTTAGGCTAAACAAGGTGAAATTTAGCCGATCCCTCCTTTGAATGTTACTTCACTGAAGTGATTCCCCCTAATAACATTAGATGACTTTCGCTATCCCCCCCCCCCCCCCATGTCTTCATTTTCCAAGCAAATTTGAGTGCCCCCACCTCTCTGAATCGTTCCTCACCCCACCCTAAGCTATAGATAATGACCGGTCCTTATTACCTGAAGGTCAAGTGTCAGGCGCTTCTCAAAGCGTTGACGAGTTTGCGCAAACAATTAACGAGTGCGTTGCGAAAGTACTGCAGCTTCCAGCAGATAATAAAAGGATGAACCGCAGCGCTCAGAGATGTAAAAGATGCGGCAATTTTCACATAGCGCTTGAAAGACGGTGAAGATGGTGGCACAATCGCTGGCAATATGACAATGGGGGCCCAACACGACACTGTTGCTAACACTGCCATGGCAACCGTTGTAGCTGATTTGCTCAAAAGAGGCATTCTTTGGCTCTGAGACCCTGCGGGGTACTGACGGGCAATCTTTTGACTCTCTTGCCTGGCAAAGCAATATATGTATAAGTGTAGACTCACGATGGCTGCCATGAGGACTGCGACGTAGAAAACGCTGTACCACGGTGTGCGTGTGAACGCGAGAGGGAGGCTGAGAGCTACTGCAATGAACCACTGAGTACAGAACGTAGCGGCGGCGATGTACTTCTTGCACATCCAGTTGGTGTAGTGGTATGGAAAACGGATGTAAATGAAGCGCTCTAGAAAGACGATCAGCTCTCCGTTCAAGGATGCCAAGAAAAGACAAAAGCCCATTACCCACCTGGCATTTTCGAAAGTTGTACTAGCACCATGATGGATATCCCAGATATACGTGGGAACGTACACAGAGCAGATGAGGGCATCACACACGGACAGACTGATCAGCAATACTGCTGTGAAGCTCTCTCGCAGTTGCTTTGTTGAAAGAACAGCAAGAGTTAGGAGCAAGTTGGAAACAGTTCCTATCGATGAAATGGCGCTACTCGCCACAGTCAAGCCAATCAGTTCTCCTTCTGTCAATCCATAGTGGTCGAAACTGGTGTCGTTGGTTGCAATTGCTGGACTATTAGACATGTCTCAAGGTCCAGGCAAGATATCAAGCGGACCTGATTTAACGCTGCCTTTACTGAAAGCGGATTCAGTTTAAGAATAAGCTCCCTTTCTGGATCATGCAAGGAATAGTCGAGTATCCTGTGTTTCCTAACAACGATCCTGAATTTTTGCAGCAAGGTGTTGAAGTGTTGTTCGATACAAGACAACTGAAACGACTAAGATGACTTAACGGGACCACACTATTTATCAAACAAGAGAGAATGAAGGAAGTGTAGTGTTATCAACATCCTTATATTGATAACACTTTTTATCGAGCGTTTCCGCGTTTAAATGTTGGGTAGTTCAAAGAAGTGATACTTTATTAATAGTATCATTATTATGTAACATTTTGTGCGAGACTTAGCGCGTGGTACTGGTTAGGAAAGTTTTTTTACCTCTGGTAAACTCTAAGTTTTATCTTCAATAGAAAGAAATTCTGATTAAGCGTATTGCCAAGCCGCCCAAAAACTGCACCAAAAATCTAATACAAGGACCGATAGATTGGACAATAACAGAAACTCTGTTAAATATATGGGATCTGGTTTTCAGTTCGCTGTATAACAGGAAGTTTGATTCAGTTATACAAACACACCCCCTTAACACGCCCCTTTTCAAACCCCCTTTTCACGCGGCTTAATAAACTTTTCTTCACTGACATAAAAACCAGAGCTAGTTTGATTCAGTCATTCAAAGACACTCCTTTTTCACGCCCCTTTTGACACTTCTTTTTCAGGTGGCTTCATAACTTTTCTTACATAACAACCAGAGCTGTAGCTTGATTCAGTTAAACAAAGGCACTCTTTTTTCACGCCCCTTTTGACACCCCCTTTTCACTCGGCTTCATAATTTTTCTTACATAACAACCAGAGCTAGTTTGATTTTGTCATTCAAAGACCCTCATTTTTCACGCCCCACAGCCCTTTTCAGGTGGCTTTATAACTTTTCTTACATCACAAACAGAGTTACTACACTCTTCGCAAAATAATTTACTTTTTACAGAAAGTAAACCCTTAATATCAACCGCCAATTTAAAAAAAACTTTACGAAATTCAATCTGTACTCGTGCATTACAAATCAAAAATTTCAAGAATTGTCTCCAACTTCATTGGAGGGGAAATTTATTGTCCAGTTATAGATAAATTGTACTAAACCACCTCCTCTCTTTATTAAACATAGAAATTTTGAGTCTCAATTTATATCAAAGTCACCAATGTAACATATCAACCCAGTTGACTTGAAGTTACATTCTTATATTTAGTTCGCTTGCCTTTGGCTCACCACCCGATGTATATTTGGACCGACGTGAACAACGTATCTATAACACTAATGAACAAATTCCGGATAACACTGTGGTTTCAAAGTGATCCCTTTATTTGAACTTCCAAATTTCTTACTCTTTTCATAGTATTCAACTTCACACATGTTCAATTCTCAAGCCCTCCCACCATGCTTTCAATTTTTTTTTGTCAAAAAACAACAAAAATCTGGCTTCTCCATTTGCGTAACCTTTTTTGTTAAGTTTTTATTCCTCAATTAAATCTAAGCGAAATGATCACCAAAAGCAGTTTGTCCAAACAAGTGCCATATGTCAATGTCAGGAATGGAAGGCTTTTCTTGGCGTTTTCTTCCTAGGGCAATTTGACCCAGGTAATCCGAGTCGATCCCGACTTCCAGCTCTTTGAACGAAGTTATGAAATGGCAAATTCAAATGAGAATCAGTTTCTCTTTTCTCTGTTCCATGAATTCGCATAATTTTATTTTTGAATCATTGGTTTGACCACTGAAAAAGGTGATAACAAACCAAAGGGCGATTAAAGCGAAAGCAGAGCCAGTGACCGAGGAGATGTGGGGCCTTTAACCCTCCCTACCCCGATTTTACGAAAATGACATTTTACTTTGTTTCTGGCGAAATATGTAACATTGTTTAGAGGGAAGGGGAGGGGAGGATTGCAGCCCCCTACCTTTAACTAGAACTGTCGCGCCATCCCTGGTTTAACGACAACAGTCAGTCAACAGTTAATAAGGACGCTCATTTTTCAAGCCGGGGTTTTTAGTGAGAGCGTGGAAAAGAAAGATTAAAAAACAAGCGGTAATCAGTAAAAAAAATACCAGTTAAAAGCTGTTGGTTAGGTTTACTAAGTAAGTCTTTTCGAATTATCAATTTGCTTCGAAAGGAACAGATTTAAGCTTTCTCTGCCATGAACAATAATGTCGCTTAACGAGTCGCTTTGGAAATCGTTATTTTTTTATTTATTCGCATCTGCACTGGTTAATTAGTGAGTTCCGATCTCTTAACACATCCTGAACTGATCGTCAATAATATTCAAATCAAAGCAAAGTGATTACGTAGTTTGTATTTCTCATTATTTTCTGTTTCCATAAATCAACCCAGAAAAATATGATTTATTCCATAAATAAGAGAAAAGAAAGCAGCATTTTTGCAACTATTTTTTTAAACATTTTTATTGATGACAAATTAACAACGTTAATACACAGCAATAGTAAAAAACTAAATAAATAAGTCAGTAAGAAAGAAAACTTAATTACAGCTTCAACACACAAAAAAGTAAATACACAAAAAATAAAATAATTTATAGATTTAGCCAGGGCTAAAAAAGAAGCTCTAGTTAATAATACTTATAAACGGAAAAAAATAAATCGTATCAGGTTAAAAGGGGACGGCAATGAATATGGCATCAAGATCAATAGATCTTATTAGCAAAAAAACAAATCACTGCACGTGCAGCACACTTTTTTTTCTAATTAGCAAAAAAAAAATTTGCACGTGCAGCACAATTTTTTGACTTCATTTGCCGTTGTTTTGCACGACTACAATGCCGTTTTGTACGAGCAAAACGCCAAACGTCTTATTACACATTATTTTTATGAAGGAATTGTGGTATGTGCTTACCAAAGATTTTGTTTCCTGTGTTCATGCTCGCTTTTATTTTTTCACTGCCGCCTTTTTTCACCTGGCCGCTAACATTTCTCATTTTCTCACCGCCGCCATGAAATTTTCATGTTTTTCTTTCAACCAAATTCGTCTCCCTAGCTCTTTCTCTGTTATCCACGTGAGTTTAAACATCAAAAATAACGGCGAAAAAGACACGACTTTGTTGCTGTTTTTTTTCTCCCTAAAAGTCCGGGCGGCCATGCGATTTTCTTCCGTTGCATTTGGGTTGCCATAACTGTTGATTGAGTTATTTTATATTGGTGTGCCTGTGGTGACGACGGACGGTCGGTCGGTCGCTCGGGCGGTGTACGGTCACGTTATTACCAAATTTCTAGGATGGGTAGATTTACTTAGCTATCGCGCGCGAGGAGCTCCGCTAAAATAAATATAACAATAGAAATAAAAAGTATTTGAGGATAAAAGTAAAAAAGAAACAAACTTTTAAAAAAAACAAAAATAAAAAAACCACCAGGATTTTTACACTTATGATTTTGCGTCATCTTAATAGGCTCTTTCCAGCTTGCTAGTCATTCACGTGGTACAAAACTGCCAAGGGACGCTCTGAGACAAGAAACACAAAAGGCTTACTTCATTTTAAATGGTAATTTGTCACGTGTATGACTGGCTGCAAAGGGCTTGTTTTGAGCAACAGTCCACGTTTAAACTCCGGCAGCAAAATTACGACATGACTACGAGGCTTTGTGGTCATATTTCTATATTTAGTGTGGTTTTCTTTGTGCTCAAGTCTCTTGCGAGACAACGGAGTCGTGAAGAATTGCAATTTTTCTCCGTAAAGCCTCAGATTCATGTTAGAATTGTAATGGATTCTCACCGGGAGCCCCTACTCGCAAACTCCCCGAGGTAGAGATGAGTTATGGGAAGAGGCGAGCCCGGAGGCGAAAAGGAGGGGGAGCTAAGGCGCCAGAGTGTGCCATCGCTGCAGGGGGGTGGGTGGGGCGACAAACTAGGTGTCTTGCGTCCGTTTTAACGGAAAGAGCAATAAACAGCATCAAAACAGGTCAATTAATACTTAACTCACAAATATATGCGCAACGAGTTCCCCCGCGGATCCACAGACTCGCTGGAATTTAAACGCACGGGTTCCAAGGGCGCAGGGAGCGCTTGTGCGTGACGGCTCCCAGTGTAAATATTGATTTATCAAAAGTGGACTATTTTGAGCATTAACCACAAGGGACTGCAAAGGACCGAATTTAATATGTCTATTTTGAGTTATTTTGAGCAGCCTCCACGCCATTCTTGTTCCCAAGGTCCTTTCCTTTTTTTGATCACGTGCAGCTTTAGCTTTTATTTTTATTTAAAACACGGTAAATCTATCAGATAAAATAATAATAATAAAAAAATTACAATCTACTTTAATCTATATAAACATGATCTAAAAATTTAAATAGTAAAGATAGAGAAAATAAAGAAATTCTGCTTTACATAGATGCCGTGTGCGTTTTATCGATTCAGTCAAAGAAATCGCGACAACCATTACGAAAAGATTTAAGTGATTTTGCTTGCCGCAATTCAGGGGACAAGCTGTTCCAGATAACCGCACCATTATAGCTAAAGCTATTTTTCAAGAAATTGGTGCGGGGCAATGGAACAGCTAGTTTGTTTTCAGAGTTCCTTAAATTATAAGGTGGATTATATTTAGTGAAGAGAGAACCAAGATAGTCGGGCGCAAGACCGTGTATAGATTTATAGACCATGGTGGCCACTTGTATTTGTCGCTGAGTATCCAACCGTTTCCAGTTGAGTTGCTCAAGAAGAGGATCAGCGCTTGTGTCATAACTGGAGAAGGTTAGAATACGGGCAGCCCGGTTTTGCAACTTTTGGAGCTTATTCGAAAGACTTTTGTTACAATGCCCCCAGACCTCGCTGCAGTAATTAAAGTACGGTTGAACTAAGGCATTGAAAACGGACTCCAATGTGGTTCGATTAACAAAAGGCCTACAACGTTTAATTACTCCAGTGCCCGATGCGATTTTCTTGGCTATTTTTTCAATGTGCATATTCCATGAAAGGTTTTCGTCTATATGCACACCCAGAGATTTAACCGAGCTAGCTTGTTTAATTATGTCACCACCTATGATTAGTTTAGGGGAAGTATCGTAAGTACCTAACCTTTGCCGCGATCCAATTAACATGAACTCAGTTTTAGATGAATTGAGAGTCAATTTGTTTGCAGTGAGCCATGTATTAACATTGGATAGGAGTAGTCTACTATGTTGGAAATTAACCCCGTTGGTGCGTTCCCTTTGCGTTCCGTGTGCGTTCCCTTAATTAATATGTGTAAGGGTCTAGTCTATGACGTCACCGATTGTTATAACCTAGGGAAAAAGTGCCTTCCTCCATACTAATTAAGTGCCTTCCTCCATATATAATGAAGTGGATTAGGTTTACTAATGAGCGTCACTTTACTACAATAGGAACAATAGACCGGCCCAAACTTGCCCGGGCTCTTTTAACCCTGATTGGATAGTAAACAATCTATTATGTGTTCAACATAAAAGCGCGCTCTCCGTTCAGTATTTCATTCTTGCAATCGCTTTGCTAAGGAAAAAGTCTTATTATCACCAATATTTTTTAAAACATTACTCCAAACATGCAAGTCGAATCGAGCTGTAAACTTGTCTGACTATTACAGAACCGTTTTCTCCTTTCTATCTCGAGGAAAAGAAAAACTATCGAAGTCTTGTCATTTTCACGCACGGTTAATCAGGTAATTATGCGAGTTCGCAAGCTCAAAGTTGAATACAAATTAGCTCTACAGGAAAGACCCAAGGGAGAGAATCTTGACGTATTATTATAAAACAAATAACTTAAGAAGGATCAATTAAAACACGCGACTCATAATTGCTAGCAATAAAAAGACAAGAGAGATACCGTTTTAAACAACTTTATTCAAAAACAAGGACAAAAAGAGTCAAATACACAGGAATGGAAATTAATTAATCTTCATCTTCGCCCATGGAGTACTTGTAAGGTTTGAATTTCTTATGCTGACGTTTCTTCAGCTGTTTGCCATGAGATTTATGATCATCCAAATAATTCACAAATTGAATCCGACGCCTTTTGCGCTTCGGTCCTTGTTGTGATGGGGTTTCTACTGTGGGAGGAGGGGTCAGGAAAGCAGAATTTAAGGGTGGTGGAGGGGTGAGGCTTTCTTTGTCAGCTTTTTGAGAGATAGCCGCTTGTGTTAATTCAGGTGTTACATGAAAGGGGTTGAGGGGAGTCGAGAATGCTGTCGTTGCTGTCGAAGAATCTTGTGTCCTTGATGTTAAGTCTGGAACAGTACTGATTATTTCTTCCGGTCGTGTTCTTGTATTTAATTGTTCTTTAAAAGCCAGGTATCTGTTTTGCAACTGAACGTATCGCTTAGCTTTTTGATCGTCCCGAAGATCGTTTCGAGAAAGCACGTCATCCATGTTGCCCTGTATTTCTTGCATAGCTGGAAGAAGTGGGACAGGCGAAAGAGTTTGCTGCTTCAGATATTTTAGGAGCTCTTGAGGAATATTTTCTTGAAACCCTGCTTGGTTAAAGCCTTCTTCACTGGGCAGGACGTTTGTTCGCAACCGACAATTATCCTGGGTAGTAGTTTTCAGATCAATCAGAAGATAACCAAAAGGTCTTTTTACAGCCTCTTCGTACTGATTTAAAAACAAATCAGTCTGCCCGGGATACATTTGCTTTACCAGAGTCAGGATTTGCAATTTGTCTCGTGGATTCTTGAATAACACCAGATAATGGCTGTTTAGGCTTATGCTGCGGCTACCTTTCCCCTGATGAAATAGATTCTGCACGATATAAATCACGCTCAGATTGCGATGATGAGAACCACGAGTAAAAAGGTTCACAATTCGCTTGTCTTTACTGGCGTCAATCATCTGATCATCAAACACGATCAAATTCCGTTCGTTCACATCAAAATAGGAATCCTGCTCCAAAGCCGTCGGAATTCCCTTGACAAATTCAATGTTTGGCATGGCGACTAACATTTGTGTATACGCAGGCTGCCATTGTGAATAACACCAAACGATCCTCTCCGGGGGAGGGTAAATGGTGTCTGAAGCTTGTTGCAATAGAGATCGAACCCAGGCCGTTTTTCCTGAGCCGGTCATTCCGGCAATCATGGAGGTAAAAGGATGCTCGAAGCGAAACCGCTGACATTTCTGTGAAAACGGAACTGTTTGAAATGGTGTGAGACCAACATTGTGGTGTTTAGACATTACGTGCCTTTGCATGCTATCCTTTCTACTAAATGATTTTTCGCAGACAGAACAGAACCAACTCATGTCAACTCCTCAGGAGCAGAATGTAGACTGAGAAAGAGGTATAATGTTGCGCATTGATATAGTTTTGAAGGCTATAAAATTCAATAGTTTTCCTCCACCACCACCACCGCCACCACATTTCTATTGTTTTCCCTCCACCACCACCACCACCGCCACCACATTTCTATTGTTTTCCCTCCACCACCACCACCACCACCACCACCGCCACCACATTTCTATTGTTTTCCCTCCACCACCACCACCACCACCACCACCGCCACATTTCTATTGTCTTCCCTCCACCACCACCACCACATTTCTATAGTTTTCCCTCCACCACCACCACCACATTTCTATTGTCTTCCCTCCACCACCACCACCACATTTCTATTGTCTTCCCTCCACCACCACCACCACATTTCTATTGTCTTCCCTCCACCACCACCACCACCACCGCCACCACATTTCTATTGTTTTCCCTCCACCACCACCACCACCACCACCACCGCCACCACATTTCTATTGTTTTCCCCTCCACCACCACCACCACCACCACCACATTTCTATTGTTTTCCCTCCACCACCACCACCACCACCACATTTCTATCGTCTTCCCTCCATCACCACCACCACCACATTTCCATTGTTTTACTCCACGACAGTCAATAAAAGACTGCAAACCTACTATCATAAGTTCAGTTCGTCGCAATGTCTCAAGTTGTCAAGAACAATCGTGGTTTTCTTCAATTCTTAGCTGTTTGTCCAGCTCATCAGCGACAGTTTCTTTTACGGACAGCCAGTCCACAACAACTACATGCATTAGTCCAAGTCTTATACAATTTACTCATGGGACACATTCCCATCTCCGAAGAAAAGAAGCGGGTATTGCTGCCATATAAGGATGCTTTACTTAACCTGGCCAGTCCAAATGTCCCTTTCAAAACAAAGAAGCGAGTCCTTGTTCAAGAGGGTAGTGGTTTTATTGAAGATGTATTAGCCCCTGTCGTTTCAAGCTTAGGATTTCTCATGCTATAAAAGAGGTGACACATCGCTAGGTTGATCATTTGAAGCTAAGTCTGTCACGGGTACTCATCAAAATGAAGAGAAAGATAGATTTAGTTGAAGAAGAAGATCACGAGAGTGAACATGAAGAAAGCGAAAGTTCTGGTGATGAAAGCGAGGATGAAGAACCAGGAATAAAAGAAGAACCGAGAATAAAAGATGTTTTGAGTCATCTTTCCCGAGCAGTGCCGGAAAAGCGTGCTTCTGATTTGCTGCATAGTATGGCTGTGTCCAAAGATATTCTTTTCTGGACCCCCAGCGGACAATTACTGCGAAATAAACGCACTATTCCCGTCACAAACATCGCTGAGCTAGTTGAGTATGTGTTACTCCCTCATAACAATGAGGTTACCAAGCCTCGTGCTCTGAATACGTTTCTAGATGGACTTGCAGAGTTAGGAATCGATAAAAGTTTAATCAAGAACAAAAAGTTGTTAAGTGATTTAATAGAAAAGGAAAAAGGTTACCAAAATGTAGAAAATACTTCCGATAACGAGAGTAATAATGAGGAGAGTTCATCGGATATTGAAAATCAGGAGGAGGAGGAGGAAGTGGCTTCTGAGAATGGCGTTGAAACTGAAGGCACCCAAGAGAGCACACTGAAAACGATAGTGAGGAAACAGAAAGTAGTAACCCTGAAACGTCCACCACCTTTCACTCCAAAAGTCCCTGTGAACACTGCGAAAACTCTAATGTGTACGGGACATTGATCATGAAATGTCCTAAATGCTTTTGGCACGATAACTACAAGATTTGTCCTATATGCGATCACCAGATTCCCGAGGGGAGACATTACATGAAAGAGGGCTTTCTTCGGTGTCACGATTGCGGAGCAGTTACACACAAAAACGCGAAGACGTTGGAAACCAATTTCTATTCCCCTTCTACAGCGGAGAACGAAGATGAAGATTAATTAATTTCCATTCCTGTGTATTTGACTCTTTTTGTCATTTTTTTTGAATAAAGTTGTTTAAAACGATATCTCTCTTGTCTTTTTATTGCTAGCAATTATGAGTCGGGTGTTTTAATTGATGCTTGTTAAGTTATTTGTTTTATAATAATACGTCAAGGTTGCTCCCTGGGGTCTAGCTGTAAAGCTAATTTGTATTCAACTTTAGGCTTGCGAACTCGCATAATTAACTGATTAACCGCGCGTGAAAATGACAAGACTTCAATAGTTTTTCATTTCCTCGAGATAGAAAGGAGGAAACAGTTCTGTAATAGTCCGAAGCGGTGTAGCGCTCGATTCGACTTACATGTTTTAAAAAATATTGGTGATAATAGGACTTTTTCCTTAGTAAAGCGATTGCGAGAATAAAATGCTGAACGGAGAGCGCGCTTTTATGTTGAACACATAATAGATTGTTTACTATCCAATCAGGGTTAAAAGAGCCCGGCCAAGTCTAGGCAAGCCTATTGTTCCTATTGTAGTAAAGTGACGCTCATTAGTAAACCTAATCCACTTCATTATATATGGAGGAAGGCACTTAATTAGTATGGAGGAAGGCACTTTTTCCCTAGGTTATAACAATCGGTGACGTCATAGACTAGACCCTTACACATATTAATTAAGGGAACGCACACGGAACGCAAAGGGAACGCACCAACGGGGTTAATTTCCAACATAGTATACTACTGATAGGTCGTGATTCATAACATCATTGATCGTTTCTATGTTGTTACTGGCAAAGGTCAGGTGAGTATCGTCGGCATACATACGTGCAACTGAATTAGACAGGCAATTAGGAAGATTATTTATGTATAAAATAAAAAGCAAAGGTCCTAGAATTGTTCCTTGCGGAATGCCACAAGTGAGAATTTGACTATTTAAGAGCGAACCATTTACGAAACATTGTTGATTGCGATTATCTAGGTATGACCCAAACCATTCATAAGCGTTACCGCGGATACCATATTCGAATAATTTAGACAGAAGAATTGTATGGTCAACGGTATCGAAAGCTTTTTTTAGGTCGAGGAAAACTACTGCATTTACACTGCCTTTATCAATGTTGAAGGCCCAATCGTTAGTGGCCTCCAACAAGGCAGTAACAGTTGAGTGGAGCGAACGAAAACCAGATTGTTGGCTGGAAATCAAATTGTTTTCAGTAAGATAACCGTAAACCTGGTCGTAGATGATACGCTCAAACACCTTAGCTACTATAGGGACGATAGAAATTGGGCGATAATTGTTTAAGTCGGAGTGATTTCCCTCTTTGAAAAGTGGAATAACTTTTGCGCATTTCCATTCCTGAGGGAAAATACCTGATCTGATGGACTGATTAAAAATAGAACACATAGGATCAGCAATCAGATCGGCGCATTCCCTAAGAAGTCGCGCAGATATCATATCTAGGCCTGTGGCTTTCGATTTACAAAGCTTAGACAAAAGCGAGAACACTCTAGAAGGATCAGTACATTTTAACTCAAAACGTTTGTCAGTTCCCTCAAGGTAATGTAGGTGTGATGGACCATTATTAGAATAAATCTGGCTAGCAAGCTTGGGTCCAATAGAAGAAAAGTGATCGTTGAAGGCATCGGCCAGCTCAGGAGGGCCGTAAATAGAGTTACCGTTGCTTTTGATTTCTTTTATGCAACAATTATTAGTTTTCCTTGACGTGAGCTCATTTACAATCTTCCAGGTCTGGCGCGAATTGCCTTCGTTTTCATCTAATGCCCTTTTATAATAGAGCTCTTTTGCTTTTTTAATTTCGTTATTAACTAGGTTGCGACATTTTTTAAATTGTAGCCAGTCATTAGCATCCTTAGAACGCGATGCTTTCAATTTAAGAATATCTCTGTCATGCATTCGTTTCTTTAAGTAAGGTGTGATCCAAGGTGACTTTGAGGCGCGAGCCCGTTTTACATGAAGTGGGGCATGCTTGTTTACGCATTCCAGGAATAGTTGTTTCCATGCAGCCCACATTAAATTAGGATCAGAATAATTTTCGATGTTACTCCAATCCTGTTGACATATGTCGTTGCGAAAGTGATCAGAGTTAAAATTCTTAAATTTCCTATATCTCAGGGTAGTATGCTTATACGTTGTCGATTCTATAGAAACTTTACGAAAGGCGTAAACTAAACTGTAGTCGCTGATGCCTATATGTGAGACCCCTGAACAGACGACCCTATCTGGAGTATTTGTAAAAATTAGATCAATTAGAGTAGATAATTTGTCGGTAATTCTAGTATATTCGGTTATTAACTGATCAAGGCCGTAAACTTCAGCAATATTAGATAAGATATTTGTACTGTTGTCAAACTTAGGCGCGGCCATATTACAATTCAGATCTCCTAAGACGTAATATTCGATATTTTCAGAGTCTAGTTTTCCAATAAGTTCTTCAAATGGTTTAAAAAGATCAATAGAAGAATCAGGGGGTCTATACCAGGTCATAACGGCAAAAGGCCTTGATCTGGGTTTCTTGATTTCGACAGTCAGACTTTCTAAGTGTTCACATATTAGGTCAGAGCGAACAGAATAATTGATTTCGGAACGAATAAAAAAACAAACACCCCCTCCAGTTCGTTACAAGCAACGATGACGATATTTGACTACAACTACCAGAATTCATTTCGGTTTTGCTTTGCTATTTAAATTCGTCAATGCCGCTGAGGATTAAAGAACAATAGCCTTAATTTGCACAAGAAAACAACAAACTCAAGGATTCTGGTAGTTGTAGTAAAATGACGTAATCGTGCAATTGTCCTATTGGCAGAGCAAAAACCAAAGGGTGAGTGATTTGCCCTTCTTATACTTCTAGTCCCGAACGCCGAAGTCAAGCACTCTTGTATAAATGCGTGGAAGTACTCTCATTTCCTAGAGAACATCTGATCAGACGCACGCGTAGGCGAGAAAAAGAAAGGTCTAAGCAGGAAATCCAGACGCTTCTTGTGGCCTGTGATCATTTTTTTTGGGGGGGGGACTGTGTAGCAGGCGAGAACGGGGGGACTACCGTGTGTCCCTTCCCCTTTAACCGTCTGATTCCCGGCCGGATCAACACTCACTGGGGATCTTAAAATAACTAATGTGCTGTCTTTGTTTCACCCCTGCTAGACTTCAAGCAAGCTCTCCAGTTGCGGGCTGCGGGAGAATGCGCGAGCGAACGGCGAAGGCGCGAGGGACAGGAGAAACTCGAGTTTCCTTTCTCGCGCGGCTCTCGTGTGACGTCTAGCGATTCTTACCCCAAATGGAGAATTTACTCGCAGGCTACACTCCTGCAAATGGCTGGACCTTCTGCTTCTCAGATAAGGGCAAAAGACTTTAACAGCACTTGAATATTGCCGGACACAAAGGAACGTAAAATAGTTACTAAGGACATACCACCATTAGCATCACATAAAACTCATCTCTCATCTTGCAGACCTTTTGCAAAAACTCACACTCTAATGATACAGTTTGTTGGTAAGTCCCTGGCAAAAATAAATGACAGATTTTCGACTTATGGTTCGTACAACTTCAGACAAACAAATTTCAAGGACTATTCGAGGATTTTTCAAGGACAAATTACAATTTTCAAGGACTAAGATTTATTAAATAAATCGGCATTCTTTAACCCCCTTTGATCACCCTACTGGCTAAAACACGTCATGGAGTCATTTACGAATTTTACTTCTTCGGCTGATTTACAGAGTTAGATTTTATTGTTTTTGCACCATTTACATATTGTTTACATTGGAATTTTAATTTGTATAAGTACCTTACGGAACAATGTCAGAAATAAAGATAACAAGAAATTAAGGAATTAAGATGTGGGCAGTGACCAAAGTAGTCATCGTTGATCACGTTATTTTATACTGCTTTCCGCAACAAGACTTTTCAAAATGACTGGGTATGACTTGCCATTGCATCTGAAGTACAGAAATAGCATTTGAAATTTATTAAACTGAAATAAATTTTTGCTCATGAACAAAAATGTTTTATACATTACCAGTGAGTTTTACAGGTTCTTAAACCATAATGAGCCATATTTTCCTCATCAAATAATCTAACTTTACAGAAAAGGTGTCTGGCGCAGACAAAGTTGTGAAGTTCAAGTACTTTTCAAGACCCAATAAAGAAATTAAGTGCTTTTCAAGGACCTAAACTGTATTCAAGGACTTTTCAAGACGACTACTAAAATTCAAGACCTTTTCAAGATTGTACGAACCATGTAACTAGACTGCCGGTAGTCTCTCAGGATTGCAGTGTGGGCGAGCATGTGACGTGCGAGCGAGCGAAGACTACGCGCAAGGGAGAGGACAAAAAGAGGAGCAACAGCGTCTCCCTCTGGCACAGACTGTGTCTAACCTGCCCTAAAATGGCTGCGTAGCAGAATATACACGTGAGAGAAAAGGACACGCGCGAGGAGAGAGATAGAGGAAGAGTTTCCTCTCTCCTCGCGCGCTTTCTAGCCTCGCATCCTGCGCTGTCGTTCTTATTCGCACCCTAAATTACTCATGTGCTTGCCACGCAAGTTAGAGTGCTGGGCTCCTGGGTTGGTACACCACCAACAAGAAATAGGTTATAGCATACCTTTTCTTCTTACCTCTGTAGATTAAATAAAATTGCACTCGCTACTGAAGACCTCCATGAAACATGGGTTTACCCCTGAAGAATTTCGTGAAAATTAAAGCTTCATCCTCAAAGAATTCCGTACGTCTCTACTCTGCCCCTAAAGAAATCCTCAATTTTTATAACCTACCCCCTGAAGAATTCCATTCAGTCTCAACCTGGGGGGTGGGGGGGGGGGAATATGGATATTAAACTCAATAATCCAATGTGCAGAGTACTTCCCATTCAATTTGGGTGAGGATTGTCCTGCCAAGAAAAGAATACACACACACAGCCAGCTTACTTCTACAAATTGTTACCCCCATATTTATTTTGTCTTTCATTTTACAGCCCTAACTAGAATGTTTAAGTTTTTGTCAACAACAAAAATATTGTGCAGGAATTAAAGTCCTCTTGATCTACCATCCAAAAACTAGATGTAACTGTACCGAAGTTGTACTAGGGTACAATAATTAATGTGTACACTTACTAACAGACAGTGTTACATGAAACTTAGCTGCCAGCAGTGTAATAAATATCAAATTTAATAAAAAATATTTTCAAGAGTCTTAAAGTTGACTCATTGGATGTGTGCAGCTTCTAAAACAATGCTACCCTTAGTTACCATATATCAAATTCCAGTCATATCCACAAATAAGAGCAAAATGTGACCAAATTAAGTCAAGCTACATGTAGCTTACTTGCAGGCACGGATCCACACCAGACGGAAATCAGTCACGTTTTTCATAATAAATATATTTTTAAAAATAAAAACACTTTCCAAGTTGAAATCTGAACAATATCTTGTCTGAATGACTTGGAAACCCAGGAAAGGGGACTTTAAGGAGCAAAAATCCCAAACATTTCCTGGGGGAGCCCGTTCCCAGACCCCACTAAAAGCTTGGGCCTTCAGCGCTCGTCTAGGAAATCAGTCAGTCCTTCTCCTAGATCGGTGCCTGACTTGTATGCACAAACTGATCACTTAGCCAAAGCAGACATAATATTGATGTTTGTAAAGTTAATTGCCCTTTTCAATTCCTAAGCACTTAAATTAAGAAAGTTTCTGACCATGGTTTCACATAAAAATAAACTAAGACATTGTCTATTCACTTCTTTTTTCTTGATATATGAGACTAAGCTATTCCAGGCATTCAGGGATAGAAAAGGGAGAGCACAAGAATTAGGATAGACAAAAAAGAATGCTTGACTCTGAATGCCATATTGCAGCCAAATATCTGAATGCCAGAAACATCCTTGGATATTAAAATAATCACAATATATCAGCATAATATTATTCCTTTTTTATTATAATAAAGACACATAGAGAAACCAAGAAGAATCATGCGAGCACGGCTGAAACTCAACAAATAACTTACCGGTAAATCCTACAGTTGTCTTACATTTTGTAAAACAAAATTAGCTCACTGAATTCTTCTTGGTTGAATCACTTTATTACATTTTACAAGTTATTATAGGCAGCACAGCTCTGTACTTCAACTGTAAATAGTATAAATTGCTGATTAAATAATAAATGTGTTGAAACTTAGATTGAAAATCTTGTTTGATATAACCTGTTAGCAGTGCAGCATTTTGACTGAGAAATCCTGCTTGCAGGGTACATTAATGATTGGTATATCTTAATCATTATACACCATTATATTGTTAAACCTGTATTAACCTTTGTAAGCATCTACGAAGCCAATAAATTACAGGTTTAGTTTACACGAAATAATATGGAAAAAAGTATCGGTCTTAGAAAAATAATATGACTGCTCTGTCCTATACCAGGGCATTGCATTATGCTGGTCTCACTGTATTTAAGGTTAGATTGCAAGAGTCATCCTCTTTGTGGGTACATTATCATGTATCTAAACATTGAACCTAATGGAAAATATCACAAATGTATGGAAACTTCATTAACGTAAACCTGTCACCCAACGTTTTCACAAACTGAAACTGTCAAAACAGTATTAAGTGAATTGTTTTTTTTTGCAATTATTAGAACTCAAATCTTTTTGAGCACTGATAGGTCAAATTTAAAATGATCATAAAAAAGGATGTCAGATGCTGCCACTGTGATCTGCATTCATGTGTATACATAACTTTCAAATGAACAAAAATTAAAAATATTGACAAAAATTAAGGGTCTGAGTTTTTGGAATTGAATCTGGAAACTGTAGGGTCACATAATGGCTTCCAATAATTATGCCATGATGCAATTCTCCATAAATTGTTATAAATTGTTTTAGAATGCAAGGATTGGCGGATAATCTTTAAGTGCAACAAAACCAATTATTCATCTTTACATTGCAAGGGAGTCAGTACAGAGAGTAAAAAAAATAATGACAAAGTCAAATTCATGCATAATGGCTTATTCAGATGCACAGAAAGCCACAGAATGAACCCCTATCACTGATTATCCTTAAAAAACAAATGAAATTAACCAGCCCAGTTATAATAGTACAATACTCTTAAGGACACCAGACCAATCTACATGTAACATACCCCATTTATATCAAACAGAAATTCCCTCTTCCTTGGCACTACATTATACTGAGGTTCTGCTGTATTTTTCATTTCACTGGTGTTTTGTATACAGTCTATGTACTGTGGTTGGTTTAAAATAATAATAATAAAGATCTAAACTGTCAAAAAACCACTACCTATGATGTACTGTACACAGGGCAGTCACTATAAAGATTTGACGCTGCCAGGTATACATGTATGCATTTAAGGGAAAGGGAATTGAATAGCTACGAAGTTCTTTTGTTTTTTTTCCCCTTTGTTTCCTATGAAAGAAGCCTGATGAAATTCCTGGCTGCCAACCCTTAGCGTCAGCCCTGCTACATGCAGATCATGACAGTACAACTTTATTTTACGTTACACTACCTCAGCAAGGTGCGTCTTTCCTTCTACCACATTCCACAGTTGCCCCTCTTCACTCTCATCATCATCATCACCTTCAGCGACTATTCCCAGATTCTCCAGAGCCTCAATAGCATACGACTCTCTTGCTTTCATTGTGGCCTCTATCTTCAACCACAACATCTCTTCATCCACTTCACTAGGAGAGTTTTCGTTGTTCACACTTACTGAATTATCTGGCACAGCATCTTGTTTAGTTTCAGGAGAATGCCTCTTGTTGGTAAAAGAAAATAATCAAAAAGAGAACTAAGGTCATGATAAAAGATGTGACTTCACATATATTTTCCACTGTTTCCAACTCATTATCTTACATAACTTTACCAAAGGACAATAGGAAAAAAATTCAAACTGAAAAAAATGAACTACAATAGTTACATTTTGCTGCCAATGACATGGCTACCATATAAAATAAAGAATTTAAATGGACTGTACGAGTGCTTAACAAATTGATGCCAGTTTTTTGTGTGTCTGTCCTCTTATTGAAAGGTGATACAGCAATCTTGACTTTAACTCCTCCCCTGCTTTCTCACCTCCCCTCTTGTTACACTATTCTCAATATGTTTTCTTTTCCTTTTCTTGGGCATTTACCAGGCTTCATTTCATTAGAAAAAGCTTTTGGGAAAGCCTTAAGGATTGAAGGATTAGATGGAAGAAAGTGCAGTTGGGTAGTGGAACAAGATAAGGGTCAACCTTTGATGGTTTTTCCCATTTTTCTCCTGTCTCTTTGGCAGAATTTTGCTCATTCTGATATGGTTTCAAAGATCTCTTCCCCCCTTCACAGGTAAGATGACAAAGTTGTCTTTGGATTCACATAAGTGGCTACTTGTAAGCTGTTCAGGGGAAATGGGTTAATGCTCTGAGAGGCAGTTTTAAAAACTTGAAGCTTGACCTTCTCTTTTAGCTTACAAATTAACATCCAGAAGGCATGCACTTTACAGAACATCACATCACCAAAAACTCAACCGAAGTAGCCATACATTAATAGAGAGCTTAAGCAAAAAAGACAGATATAGCAATGAAAATGTCACTTGAAAAGTCAATATGCTGCTTCAAACTATACTGCACTTATTCCATTTCATTCAGTTTGTCAATGTTGGCAAATTTTTCTGCAATTGAATTCTGAAAGACTGCATTGAAGTTGAGGAAAAGAAAAAGAAAGTCATTGTCTTGTGTTCACAAAATGTGAAATTAGGCAGTTTCATGTTGTAGGCATGCAGTGACGGCAAAGAAATGTACCAAAAAGTGTAATGCATGTGCAAAGTTGTCATTTTGCTAAAATCTAAACCTGTTGCTTTCATTGCAGTTCTCATTGCCATTGCCATCGTTGCTGCTTAAGCTACCTAATATGCAGCAAAATTTAATGTCCTCAAAACAACCAAAGGATGATAAGCCTACAAGTGAACAATAAAGGATATAAAAGGTGGTATTCTTACCACAGTAGTTTCAGCATTTGTCAAGTTTTCAGTTTCCACAATTTGATCTGTTCCATTTACACCATGGTTCTCTTTATTAAATGTCACCAATGAGTCTTCTTTATACTGAAATAAAACAGCTTCGTTTTCATGTTCACTGTTTGTAGATCCAATTGGAGTGAAAGTTGAGTCAGGCTGTAAAGTTATTAAAGGAGGTACTACATGTAGCTGTTCGGAAGTTTGCTCTGTTGATGATTTATTCTCAGAACTATGCAGTTCAGAAGAATCTACTCCATTTAAATCTGTATCAATGGGAGCAAAGCTGTTCTCATGCTGAGTATCTAAACTGGTAATTTCTGATTCAAGTTTCACTTCTTCCGAAGTTTTGGATTCGTTATTATTCCCTTGCTCTTCCTCTATCCCATCATTATCTGCAATATTATGACTTGATGAACTGTGACTGCCTTTCACCTTTTGAAGGATTTCGTTCACTTTACGCTTGGTGTCATCAGGATCAAGTTCCTTTGCCTCCTGTACAATAAAAAAAGAAACAAGTTAAGTTTGAATCATTACTCAGATTAAAACGCAGCATGTGCAGTACAGGTGCTTACCATAAACAAATCATTACCTATTTTCCCAAGCCCTGCAACACCATGACAGCTGAGCTGTCATGTTGCTGCCTTTGCCAGAAGACATTTGTCCTAGAATTAATTAATCAATGACTGATGTCAATGGCCTAAATTTTCCAAATTTGGACACTAAAGGTATGTTTAGCCGAGAGAATCTACTGCATCCTGTGCTACTGCACTGCAAGAATTGCATAACACATGATGCAATTGGCACCAGGCAATGGGTTGTAATTTACTTTTGAATGGAACTGTATCTGGAAGCTACGATTTCTTGCAGGAAGATGAAAAGTTACCCACCTCAGTAGTTGTTGGGCTTGCTGTTTGTCTTGTTCTGCTCATAATTTGCTCCACTCGCTGAAATATTTGTATAGAAAGAGGTGTGATTTGCATTTATTTACATGTCAGTGTACTACACAATATTTCTCTAAATAGAGCTGACCCTCTAGGGCTTAGTGTAGATTATCACAAGATATAAAGGGTTAGTGTCTAAAAAGTTGAACAACAGCATACACATTAAAAAATTTTATCACTCTGCTAGTGTCAGTTTTCACTCAGAAAGTTACATGGGGGACTATAGCACTGCGTGTAGGCTCTTGACTCATAAGTTTGCAGGGTTCTCGTTAAGTGCCAGCAACCGACTACTTTGAGGTCCGAGCCAACTACTTTTGCAGGAAAATGGGTAAAGTGAGGAAGTGAAAGCCTCAAATTGCCGGCAGCACTTGATTGTCAAGCTGCCTTAATTTTACATCCTACAATGATGGACAAAAGTCAGATCATTATACGTTTCTGGGAAACTGCGCACCTCCCTCTCCTCTAGGCCAACATTTTGCCTTAAGTGAGAAGTGTTAATGTTGGTTGAGGGAAGGGGTAGGAGGGCAGTTTCCCAGAAACGTACAATAATCCCAAAGTCTTGGGACACATTTGCATTTCAGGGCTCTCTTTAAATCCCACATGCCCAACCCCTCCCCCCTCCCCACCCCACAAACAAGGTTGAACACGTGTTTCCCGAATTTTTCCTAAGTTTCAACTTCGTATAGTGTGGGGGGAGGAAAAACCGCAAGACATTTTCAAAAAGGTTGCACTTTTTTATGAGGGCACCTAGAAATTACAGAAAACCACGAATACTGCATTACTGTCCCACAGACTTTTGTCCAGGATTGTAGCTGTCGTTAAAACTTTATTAGAATCCTGAGTTTGTGAAGAATATTCACTACATGCTGTGCTGTCAAGTTTCAAATGTGCAAATATACATAAATTCTCACCCTCTTCCTCTCCAACCTTGCAGCTTCTTCTTGTTTACGCCTTTCTTCATCCTCTTGAGCCCTCCTTTCTGCCTCATCTCTTGCTTTCTGTTCTTCCTCCTCTTTACGTTTCTTTTCAGCAGCAGCTCTCTCAACCTCTTCCTGCTCTTTTCTCTTTCTTTCTTCTTCTGCTGCCTGTAGACGCTCTTCTTCCTGCTTACGAAGCAACTCAGCAAGCTCCTGCATCCTTGCTTCTTCCCTGGCTTCCTCTTCAGCTCGTATTCTTTCTTCTTCTTCCCTTTTTAATCTCTCCGCCTCTTGTCGCTCTTTATCCAAGGCAGCCTGTCTCTCGGCCTCTTCTCTAGCCTTTTTTCTCCGTTCTGCCAGTGCCTGTTTGGCAGTGGCCTCATCAGTAACTCCAGCTTTTGGTTTTGTTTCAGTTTTATGGCTTTTTTCAGCTGTAGTTTTATGCTTTCCAACATTTTGTATCGAGCTGGTAGAGTGTGATTTTGTTAATTTTCCACCAGGAGGTAACAGTGATTCATGGCTGACACTATTTCTTGTCTTAGACTTGTCCAGTGTCTGAGCTGAAGCGTGGGAGGATGTCCGTGGTCTGGTCTTTGTACCAGACGATGGCCTTGCCTGCAAAGGCCCGCCACTAGCTCGACGATTTGCTACAGTACTGGTGTCTAAATTACTTGCAGATACTGACCTACCAGCCCCTAACGACGGTTTAGGTTGTAAGTTGGGGGTTGATGCAGGAGATTCTTTGGGGGTAGAACCTCCTGATAAACTCCCAGCGCTACTTCGATTGGGGCTTTTCGCAGGATTAGCACTGGAGGGTCTCGTTAAAGGCTTTGGCAACGAAGACGGTCGCGAGGGTACTTGAACAGCACTGCCTGGTCGCTTAGCAATAACTTCTGTAGGTACATTTGGGAGTTTTCTACCAGAGCCTGGCTTTAAAGCTGAACTATTTGATTTAGGAACACTATGTTTGTCCACTTGTTGTTTAAGTGTTGTCCACCTTTCTTTCTCCTCCTCCTCTTTTTTTCGCCTTCTTTCTTCGAACGCCAACCTACGTTCTTCGTTCTTTCTCTTCCTCTCTTCAGCTTGCTTTTCTCGCAAAAGCTTGACCTTGCTTTGTCGCTGATCAGGCGCGGGACCGTATCTATCTCCTGACAAATTCTCAGCAGAAACAGACCGTCTCGCTGAATTCGTCCTGCTTGCACTAGCCGGCCTAGATTGTGCCGAGTTCATCGAACTAGGGACAGTTGATGATGAGTTTGCAGATTTACTCGGATTGGCTGCCGACTTATCGGCGGTAGGAGACGAGGCTACAATGAAAAACAAAACGCACAAAGTTTACCACCAGGAATTGAAAACCTTTCAAGATGACTGTCAATACAAAAGGTACCTTTCTTCGCTCTAAATGCCTCCATAGACATTGGTTCACGATTTGATTCAGCCATTTAACGTCACGGTGCGAGGTGTGCCGTTTTATTTTTCAATTCAATAAAACACACTCGATGTTGAAATAGTTTTGCCAGCAACGCCTTGAAGGTAAATAATTGATAGAGCAAACGAATATGGAACGCAGCAACAGCATATCCCTCACATTTTCCAGTTTTCACACCTGAAAATCGTGCGTAAATACCTTATAAATCAAAATGGAATATTGAATGACTGTTTTTTCGTTCCAAATTTTTACGTAATTTTTGGGTCCCCTTCTTCCCGAACCAATCACAACAATTTATTTCAAGCACGTGGTCCGTTACTTTTGGCCGCTGTAACAATGATGTGCTGGCTCGTATCCAGGACGCCATCTTGTTTCAAGAGTTCACGTGTCTTCCCAACGTTCTTATTAACAAATTTTTGTCCCAGTGGAGATCGGAAAGAGAAAATTATGGAGACCTTGTTGGAACAGCAAAGAAGGATTCACGAGGAAAGAGAAAGATTGGAAAAGGCCATGGCAGAGGAAGTATTACACAAGAAACAATCGGTAAGACGAGCTTTGATGTGCTAGCTATCCTTGCTACACATGTGTATAGCTAAGTATTGTAGTTCAAACAGAACTTTTGTGTTTTGGTCAGTTGCAGTTAGAAGAAAAAGAACAAAACCCATGAAATTAAAAAAACAGCAGAGAAAGTTTTTATTCGTGATATTCGCAGTGATTTACTTACCTAGAGTGACAAAGCATGAATGTTTGTTCTATCAATGATTTTCATTCATGTTATCTACAGAGCTGAAGCTGATTATTAGAGCAGCTGTTATGGACTGATCAATACCTTTTGCAGTCTGTCTGTGGTCTCTTGCCAGATAGTTTGTTTTAATAACCAATCTCGGGTTATATTGCTGATTTTAGTGATTCCCTCAAGTAAACAAATAAATGAACCTACAGTGGATCAACAAAATTAATTTGTGTAGTATGCGTAACTCTTATATCAATAAATAATAATCATTGTATGTCTCACAGACTCAAACTGTTGGATCAATCCAAGTAACAGTTTTGGCACATGCGTGACTCAGGACATTTACATGTCGATAATTTTGATGGTCGATTAAATTTATTATTGTCGATAAAAATCAATACCTATCAATTGACAATAATCTGAAATCAATAAAAGTAGATCATAAAATTTCGTGTGATTATCAATTTCTATCAATTTATTTTAAAATTAACATTATTAATAACTTCACAAACCGTATAATACAATTAACAACAGTAGTAGACTAATTACACTAATTACATTACCAAATAAATAAGAAAAAAATGAATAGGTTAAGGCCAAAACAATAATAATCGTACATAAATGAATGATAACAGATTTAGTAAAACAAAATATTCTTAAAGTTTAAAACTGTAAGTTGAACACAATTCTCTTTTTTCAAAAAGCCCTTTGTAGTAAGCAGTATACAGCTACAAGAAAGCCATCTCTAGTGCTGGTAACCTGGGAACAAATATAAATTTCCAAATTAAACTAACAATTAACATTGAAGAGTGGGTCCAAAGGATCCCATTTCTTTGACAAAGATACTTGTTTGTAGGATTCAATTTTATTCCTTTAGTGTTCTTATATTAAGGGATAAGGTACAGTAAGAAGTGAGTCTTATGAGACTGAAAGAGTAGGGTTTTGTGAAATGCTGCTATTATTGACTTGTTTAAGGGCAGATATAAGTCCAAAATATTTTAAAGGTTGGAGTTGAAATTTATATTTTTCAATAAAGTCTTTGTGGGAAAGGAAGTCATATTACTTTTTCACAAAATCCTTTACCTTTGAAATTCCAAGAGAAAAGAGTTCTTTATTGACGACAGGCTTGTTTTCAATCCTAGCGTGTTGTGACATATAGGTTGCTCAAGAAATTGTTGCTTGGTTTTTATAACTTCTTCAAAACTGACTTCCGACAATACAATGTATTTCTAGCAGCTCTCTTGTAAAGTTGTTTTAACTGATAATTATTATCTTGAGAGAGTTTGTCTTGGTTAGATTGCGCTCAAAGATAAGATTTCTGCCATATTTTTCAAGATCAAGCTCGACAAATTCTTTCCATTTTCTGTGGTTTTATGTATCAAGATATTTACAGTGTACATGTATGTATCCACATAGTCTTAAGTTATTGAAAGAAGCTAAATCGACCATCTTTAGTCCACCATGATCATAACTGTTTATCAAAATGGTTCTTTTAATCTTGTCACCCTTGTTGTTCCAAAGAAAACTGTAAAAAATGTTGTTTATCTCACTGATAAACCTCCGGTTTGTTGCGAGAGATGTTAAAATAAGTTCGTCAGTTGAGATAACGCAAGGCTCTTTATAACCTGAATCTTGCCAATTAACATTAGTTGTCAGTACTCCCAACCACTTACTTTTTCCAATTTATTTTTTTTGTGTAATTTAGATTTAGTGTGACAGTTGGGTCAGTTGAAATCCAAACACCGAGGACCTTGGCTTTATTTTCTGGCCATTTAAGATTATTTTTTTTCTGGGAGGAGTTTTTTGTTCTTGCCCACATTTGACTCGATCCATAAGGCTTCAGTTTTCTTGTCATTAAGTTTGAGGCCAGACACATAGCTGAAATTATCTATATAGTACTAAGGGCGGCTTGATAGAGATTCTCGTTCACCATTAGGAATCAGGGTATTGTCATCTGTGTATTGGCTCATCTTAATTTCTGTGTGATACATTTAATGCTACAGTTAGCCCTAATTGATTTCCCTAGCACTTCAACAGACAGGATAAACAAGTAGGGTGATAGAGGGCAGCCTCGCTGAACTCCTCTTTATAAAGTCAAAATTGATTACTTGTCCTGAGGTCATTGTGATTATAGACTTTTATCAATAAAATTTAATGTAACTAATCAATTGACAATAAATTATTGACAAATATCGAGCACTATTGACTTATCGACTAGCTTTCCGATGATAGATTTCGATCAGCATGTGATGTCCTGGGTCACTTTTTGTACTCAGTTTATGTCCCTAAAATTTCATGTTTTTAGAAAAAATAAATTAACTTATTCCAGGAAATTCTAGGGTCCGAGTGACTGCAGAATACGCAGCCCACTAAATTTTATGCTCTACGTGATCAAAACGTTATGATTATAGAACAGGGTATCTCAAAATTGAGCAGTTTCACTGCTGGTTAATATGACCTGTTAAAGTTGCAAATTATGAATTCAAAATATGATGACTACGGGACTACGAGACCGTGGGAGCAGTTCTTTCAAGTTAGATATTTAGTGAGCCCGGCATTCTGCAATCTAGCCACTACCAGTAATCTTGCCAGTCACAAAAGTCACAGTGATTTCCTGTAAATGTAATTTTTACAATATTAACTGTTTTTTTTTTAGGGTAAAGAGCAAATAAATGCTGATCATCAAGTAAAGATCTTGCTTGAGGTAAAGATTTCAAGAGTTTATTTGTTAATAGCCTGTATGGTTTGCTTCATGCATGGTGGACTTTTCGACTATACACAACAGTATGTGTATAAAGTACATGTACATATAATAATTGACCAATGTTAACAGGTACATGTGTAAAAACTGAATGCAATGCCTCCTTAGCATGTAGGAAACAATAACAAGTACGGAGGCTATCTATAACATAAAAAAATTGAAGTGTTAATTGAATGCAGGGGGGGGGGGGGAGATGAGGTCTGGGACCAAGAAACGATGTTCTCACAACTTGCAAAGCGGTCACCCTGCGTGGTGGTCAGCGGATAATTGCACTTTTTCCCACAGTAATTTTTAGACTTTTTAGAAGCAAGAATCAAACCAGCAGAGGAAATCAGAAATGCTTAAAAAATTGAAAAAAATAATATCATGCATCTTTGTTTTTCTTGCATATCGTATTTGTCTTTCAGTACTGACATTGCCAGGGAAACTAAATGCAGCCATGTTTAATAGATCTTAACCAACAACAACGCGCTCGATTGATTTATAGGTTACATCGTTTTTGCAGGGCAATGATAACTTGATGCTGATAAAAATTACTGGAGAAAGTGTCAAATTTATCGGAAGCAAGTATATTCAGAGAGCTTTATAAATATGAGCTTACAGCTCTACATATCATAACTGAATAAACATCCACACTTCATAACATTTCACTTTGTTTATTACGATCAGTCAACACCTTGAATCCTACATTAAAATTCAAAACGATCCTAATAAACAAATCACAACTACTACTGAAAGCTCTGTACCTTGAAGCGACTTTAACTTTCCTAAGGTTTGCAGCAAATCACTGCTCGATAGCTCAACTCTTCGGCGATTCTTATCAGCTATACGGAGCTATATGTTGCATATTCCAAACTCTGCGGAGGGAAATTGTTTAACAGAAAAAGAAAACCACACACTATGTCTGAAAAGCGACATAAATCAATAAAATTGTGATTTACCAAAATATAATAGTGAGAAACAGTCCTGCCTTCGACTGCCATGCTTTTGTTCCTTCTCAAGACCGTTGATTTAAGGTTTTGACGTAATGCGCATGATCAGTACACAAATCGGCTGGCAAGAACCTTGCTGATCGCTTTGCAAGTTGTGAGAACATCGTTTGGATTTCATTTAAGAGAATGTATGGGAAGTAGCTTCCCCCTGATTGTATAGTTTTAACTTTCTTTTTCCTTTTTGAATAAATAGCGTTCAGCATTGGTCGCAGACACGCTTGCAAATCTTTATGAGGACAAGGATGGGTAAGAAAATTATACACATGATTTATTTCTACATCTGCTCATCTTGTTTTAAAGCTTTTTTATTACTGGAGATTACTGACAGTCATCCTCTTAAATAATGTTCAATTTTAAAAGATTACGTAAAGAAGAAGTTGCAGCACTGTCTGGTCCAAATGAATTTGCTGAGTTTTATAGCCGTCTAAGAAGTTTGAAGGATTACCACCGAAAGTTTCCCAATGAGGTATATTTTGCTGCTTTTATTATTTTAAGAGTATTGTGTTGGGGAGAGTTAGGTATGTACGTACGTGTATTTGTTGAAATGGAGTCTTAACTGGTACAGTATGTTAACTTAATGAAAAATGGCACACTACAATGGAAAAGAGACCAATAACATTGTGACTGTGGAGAGCATTATCTAACAATAATATTATTCATTTGAAATAACAGAAAACTTAGCTTTTGTTGTTTATGTGAACATATGAATCTTCGAGACGGTAACCATGAATAATGAGGGACTCTTGTATTTCATTGGTTGAATGAATTTAACTCAGGGCAAACCAACATTGGGAGCATCAACTTTTGAATGAAATGACAGCAGTTCACATAACCTCATAAATATGTCATTAGCACAAGAGCTGGGCAGATCCAGGGGAGGGGCCTGGGTCCTGATTTTTAGACCAAACTGAGGCCTAAAGGGCCAAAAACAATTTGGCAAGGGGGGGGGGGGGGGGGGTTGGGGACTGGGCCCATTCCTTATCTCAGGTTCTGGATGACCGGGCCCCAATGCCCCCCCACCCCACCCCCTTATCTGAAGGCCTAGATCCGCCACTACAAGACCCTATCCAGCTTTTTTAAATGGTTTTCTGCAGCTAAACCTCTCGACTCCTTATCATTGTTATGGAAAACATGAGTGGGACCAAATGGATTGTTGAATTACAATCAGTTGAAAACATAGAATTTTAAGATAGGTGATTCTCCAAGTACTAAAACATGTATATGTTACTGGTCAAAATTAAATTCAGGTTAGAATTTTCTAACCTACGTTCATTCTCAATTTCCTTTGTCTCCTAACCCTGATTATATGAATAATTACGGTTAAGAGGCAATGGAAATTGAGAATGAACCTACAATACTTGTCAAAAATCGTGAAACACTTGTGTGCGGTTCCCCTTCCCCAATGTTGATTTGGGTGTTACCATTGTCTCAGTGCTCCAAAATATGTGTGGCTCAACATTGGGGACGGAGAGGGACACATTTGAGTGTCTGTTTCATCAATTTGTGACGGGTATTGTAAGTTAAAAAATTTTAACCTGAATTTAATTTTGATCTGTAACATGTATATTGTGTGAGTGACGTAGTGTGTTTGAGAAGTATGTTTAAAATTACATGTAATTTTTTTTTATACCATGCCTCATAGCAGTAACTCTGTTACTGATACTGACAGCTTGGTGCGTGTAAACTTGACAAAAAATTGCATGCTGTATTAAATACAGCATGCAATTTTTGTTGTGTATAATTTTGTGTAAATTTTGTTGTGTATAAATCAAATTTCACTACAATAATCTGCTTTGCCAGGTTGCTGAACCTATGCAGATGGAATTTGTGAGACTGAAGGAAGTTCGTGAAAATCCACCTGAAGAAATGCAGAGTGAGTTTTTATCGCAATCTATGAAGAAAGAATCAACTTAATAATGTAGTGACTTGTATAGTGTATAAGTAAAAAATAATCACTGTATTATCTTTCAGACCTGCCGATACACTAACATTGTAATTAGAACAGTTGGAGGCTTGTTTTGGGCAGTGACTTTGTCTTTTCATCCAGAATAGAGACATGTGTGACCTTTTGGGATCATATTCATTAAATAAATTCAAAATTCTGTTGGCTTAGAAGAGAAATGCATTTTTCAGGAATTTCAGTAGTTATTGTCTACTTTGTATACTTTTCGCTGAATTACTTTTTTTTCTGCACCGAGGGAGTTTATTTGTTTTTTTCATGCATTTCTCTTAACTTTTGAATTATGTGCTATCTCAAAACTTTAATACCCCCTTGCTGTTACTAGAAAGAATTTGTTCAAGCAATAAGGTTTACAGTATAGTTTCTTAATGACTCACAAATTGAAGCGGCACCTGAAATAAAGATTCAACTAACCTCCTTCCTTTTTCCTTCTATATATGCTTGTGAACCGGAGGGTGAATTCTATGTATTAGATCAGCAGTTCTTTGTGGTCTTATACTATTCTTACTCTTACTTTATCATGGGATCATGTTATTTGTGCTACATTTGCACATCTTTGAAAAATGTACATTTGCTTAAATTTACTCCGAACTGCTCTTACGTGCAAAGCCATGTGGTTACCTATTAAATTCTGTGTTAATGATCTCCAGAAAGTTAACTTGTTGCAGTTTATGTCAGTATAAATAGTCTTTAACTGTAAATTAATTTATTTCCGCTTAAAAGAAAATAGTCTAAGTATAAGTGTATTCAATTGAACTATTGTCTTTTTTTGTAGATTTTGTGGAGTTTACTGATGAGGAAGGATATGGGAAATATTTAGATCTGCATGAAGTTTATGACAAGTTCCTGAACTTAAGAGGTGTCGAGGTGTGTCTACATGTAAACTTACTGAAATGACACATTAGAAACACAGTATTTTTAGATCTGTTTGTTATTGTCTTCAAGAAATAATTCTGTTTATATTTTTTCTCACTTCCGTAGCGCATTGACTACCTTACCTACCTGGAAACATTTGACAGGTTATTTGACATTGCCAAGGAAAAAAAGAACCCAGAATACAGAAGGTGGGTCAGTCATTAACCAGCTTGACACATATTTTAACTATAAAACAATTCTCTCCATTTTATGATCAGCACAAAGGTAATGTAGCCTCTCTGGTTTAAAATGAAGTTAACTTGTGTTGAGAATCTGTTAAACAGACAAAAGTAAGACGTGTCTGTTGTCCACATTAATGTGTGTCTGTAATATGTGGGCTGAATTAGGAGTAATGTAAGGGCTTTCACCAGGAACAATTAAGGTGATTTGCTGGTTTTGCACTGTGCATCTCTTCCTGCACATAACAATATGGCCGCCTCACGGAGAACCTCAATAGTGGATGTTAAACTTGTGCTAACTCACTTTGATTTTCATTTAAGCGCTGTCTTTATCATATTGTGTCCTAGCTTTGATATCTCAATGTAAATTCTATAAAAATGGAATTTTTAATGCTTTCTTCCCCCTTCCTTATACATGCCATTATGAAACTCGCCCCAGTCCTCTCTTAGAAATCGGAGCAAATGCATTTGGTCCGCACTTTCTGTAGCTCTACCGCAAAACCGAGTATGGTGACCCACATTTTTTATTTTATGATTTTAATAAGGACAGTGCCTCTTTTCAATGAGGAAAAAAATGGCATAAATCTATGTTTAGTTTTTTGGCAATTTTACTAAATTGTACAGATTGAGCTATAATGGGTCAAATAGTGCATGTCCAACTTAAGTCTACTTTGGAGCGTAATGTAAAAACAAGGGTATTAAAAGACATTTTTCTGGTATGCAAGTGAGTAAACAATACATTGAAGTAAAATTCTGTGCAATACCACATGCATCATCGAAAAAAACCTTTCCCTTTTGTTTAGTTTTGGGCTGCGTGTGGCTTTTGCCAAAGGGTCTAAATAGCTGTATTTGTCAGCGTTGTGACATGTAAACAAGCACGGTGACCCCCTCTTTTTATTACTTCGTTTTAATCGTCTTCTTGACTTGTTATATCAGTGTACCAAGTTTCACCTACAATGCATGTTGGGTTCTTTTACTAAGGAATCACCTTAAGTCATTCCACAAGGGCATGTTGATTTTGCTGATAATCTGAGGATTGAAAGTTGATCCCTTACCTATGAGGATGTCGTAGAAGCCAGTGCCACAATGTACCTGCAACTCAGCCATTAGACCCATAAGAATGGTTGTATTTTATTTTTTGTTAGGTACATTGAAGCTCTCCTTGATTACCTGTATGATTATACTCAACGAGTACTACCACTCTATGACCTGGAGGGGGTAAGTATTGTCCCCTATTTGTAGTAATAGGGAGCTTAAGCAACGACCAAGGTGGTAAAAATGTCCTATAAGAGTGAACTCACGCTGTTTCAAAATTCATGACTTATCCCATGTCACTCCATTATTTTTGTCAAACTTGTGTTTACATCCTCCACAAAATGTGAAATTAGGCAGTTTCACATCATGGTTGTGCAAGGATGGCAAAGAAATGTACAAAAAGGGTCATGTACATTCAAAGTTGTGGTTTTGCTAATATAAACTTACGGTGTATTGCTTTCTGCTGTTCTTGTTGCCGTGGTGGTCATCATTGCTGAAGATTCCTAATAACAAATTCAGAAAGATACGTTTTCATGTGTAGAAAAGAAAAAGGGGAGGGGGGGGTGAATGTTTGTGACTTAAGAGTTGTTTGATACAAAAAAAAAAAAAAAAAAAAAAAAAAAAAAAAAAAAAGAGTTGTTTGATACTTCAGGAAAACATCTCTTTGTGCAGTGGATGTAGCTTCTTGAGTCCCTAATTTATTTTCTTGGTGCCAGTGTGCAACAATTAAGTTGTTGTAACCTAATTTAAAAATTTTTCGTGTATATAAACCAGGGTGCACCACAACTTACTAAATAATTTTCTCCCAAATTTGTTTATACTGGGAGATAACTTTGAAACCTTTTGTTGCTTGAGTTAGCTTCTCTTATTTTTGCTAGTAAAATCTTTGCATAATTGTGTGTTAGTGTAACTTATCTACATGAATAACATTTGAGAGTTTTGTACCATCAGGAGCTAGATAAAGTCATGGCAGAGTTTGAGGAGCAGTGGAATAAAGGGACATTTCCTGGATGGATGGTAATAATTGTCATTTGTACATGTATATGACATTTGCTGAACCAAAAAAGGTTTAAAGTAACTCCCCATTCCTTAGATTTTCATGCCAAGGGTAGAATTCCCAAATACATTGTACATGTGTACCTTAAACTTGAGAATGCAATGTATATTATTTTGTGACTTTCATTTTATTATGTGAACCAAAATTCTTAACACTGCGAGAATCCTTATAAAGTAGCAATTTATTGTCTTCATATAGTATTTATCTTGTAAAATTATATCTAAGGAGGCCTATTAAATTAATATTTGTGTAAGCTACATAGTTTCTTTTAGGCCTCCTCCTCATCGTTATCTTTATTTTTTCTGTCTTTGTCGTTCTCTTTATTATGTAGCAGTGTATCTATAGTGATGCAAAATAGAAAAAAAAACGTAAAATTCCAAAAATAAGCCCCGGGGCTTATATTTTTCAAAGGCCTATTTTGAGAGGCTTATTTTTGGAGGGGCTTTATTATCTATGGAGGGAGATTTGCGTTTCAAAATTGATTGGGCTAGCCTTATAGTTGGAAGGAAATTGACCGTTTTAGTTTGTATTTGAGGGCAATTTCCAAGTACAAGCCCCGTGGGGGCTTATATTCGGAGGGGCGATTTTACGGAGGGTTTTTTGCGTTACAAGTTTGGGGGGCTTATACATGGAGGGACTTATTTTCAGAATTTTACGGTATATGAATAATTTAATTTGCCAACGGAAACAAGAAATGGAAACGAGAAGTAAACTCACAAAAACTTCTGGGACTGTTACTCCGGACATGGAAAAAATTTGGCCAATAGCTGACTGGCGAGTCCCCAGTATCAATCCCACAAACAATTCAGGGCATATAAATTTTTGGCTCTAGTGCCCTTCTCGTGTGAGAGGAAACAAAACATTAAGACAAACAAAACTGTTGGTTATATTAAGCATGACGTTCATAAAGTAGGATTCCACTTTCATCACTAGCGTCTAAGTAAAACAGCCCCACTCAAATAATTGTTTTTGGATCAGTGGGTTATATTACCTCAGTTTATATCTGTTACAGGTCAAAGTCAAATTCAAGACAAATATTTTTGACCTAGGTTTGATTCTCAATTTCGCTTGTCTCCTAGTGCTAATGTACTAATAATTAGGGTCAGGAGGCAAACAAAATTGAGAATCAACCTGGGTTAAAAAATTTTAACCTAAATGTAATTGTGACCTGTAACATATCCCATAATGGACATTCTCTTTCTTGATGACCCATTAATTTTTACAGAAAGATGCAAGTAGTGCTTTAGCTCATTCTGGTGCTCATTTAGATCTCTCTGCGTTTTCATCTCCAGAGGTGAGTGTTTAGTTTTGTTAATTTTGATTAAAAGTACATGTAACAACTGTACTTACAAGAGCCTTTTTTAACCATCTCAACATTTTTATTTTCTTGCATATTTTTTTGTTGCATGTATTTGTATCTCTAGAAACATTGCTTTGGCATACATATAGCTAGTGTAAACAAAGTGCTGCCTTTTAAATAATAAATATTGTAAAATCCCAAAAGTGATGACCCTGATTACTTTCGGAGTAAGCCTGTTTTGCGTTCACCTCTTTCAGAGGCTCATTACTAGGGTGGTCATTACTTTCAGGGAGCAAACAACTTTTTATTGTCCAAATAATTGATGGAAATTCATTTAACAACAAGTTTCCATCATGTTTCTCATCACTACCACGTGGGTGGGTTCTTGTGTCCAGAACATGTTGTGATTGTCAGTGGGTTTTTTGGCAGTAGAAACAAGGAATCTCTCCTTCCTTAGCCCTCCTTGAACCCACAATACCTCATGCCTCATGTTGTTTGGCATGTCATCTTGATGTCCTTTTGCAGTACTGGAATAACCACCGCAGCACTTATTAAACTTTTCATGCCTCAAGTGCAGCACTTATTCGAGGGTTGTGTTAATTTGAATGTTGGATGCTATCAAGAATTGTATTAATTACAGTATTATTACTTTCCTTGTTAAACTAACAGAAGAAACATCTTTTGATTTTAATTATATATCATATCAGGGCCACGCCCCTTTAAATTTCTTTCTCCCAAATATGACACTTACTCAAGGATGGCACTTATTTGAGTAAATACAGTAATGGCTAGTGCACAACCTCTGCTAATATGTAGGCCCACGTCCCACTGTAACTCCATCTCACTTTCCGACATACAATCTGTTGTGTTTTCTTCTCCATTAAGGAGTTGGCCTCCTTAGGACTTGATAGACTTAAACAAGCTCTTCAAGCACTTGGACTTAAATGTGGAGGGTGAGTACATATACTCATGGTTCTAAACGTGATTTGAAAAAAAATTACCCCTTTCACTAACTTTCAGAGTGAATAAGGGATTCACATAAGGTGGTTCCAACTTTTGAGTCTGTGGACCAAATCCTATGGTGTGACCATTCAAATGAAAGCATTTTGCCCGTACTTTCATGTGGTACTATTTATTTCGTATATCTATGTAGTTCTTACTTTTGAGTCTGTAGATGAAATCCTATGGTGTTACCATTCAAATGAAACCTCTTCGGGAGTACTTTCACATGGTACTATTTATTTAGTATGACTGTAGTTCTAACTTTTGAATCTGTGGATGAAATCCTATGGTGTTACCATTCAAATGAAACCTCCTCAGTAGTACTTTCACATGGTACTATTTATTTAGTATGTAGTTCTAACTTTTGAGTCTGGATGAAATCCTATGTTGCTACCATTTAAATAGAATCTTTTCAGCAGTACTTTCACGCGCCTTTAAAAGACTTTTGGTGGGAAACTGTTCAATTTTGAGAAGTCACATTTTGAGAAGTCATCTTGAAGTAGCCAAGCCTATTCGTCAGCATCTTCCAGTGTTTTGTGAGAAGACGTGTGTCCTTCTTCTTGGATTCTACTGTTCTTTGCTTTATTAAGCTTCCTGTTTCACGTTTATTTCAGAACGCTTGAAGATAGAGCACAAAGGCTGTTCAGTACAAAAGGTATGATTCCACAAATAATGAAGAAGTCAAGATTCTTATGCTAGGAAGAGATAATTATCATGCTGAATCACTAAAACATTTAAGATGTTATCATGAGGGCAGTTCCTTCGCAAGAGAAAGAGACAATCTTGTCCCTTTATTTATGTATTTTTTATCTAGCTAGTTTTTTACTTGCCTGATTCCTCTGTAACAAACCCAGTACAAACGAAGCCAGTGGTTTAATTCAGTCTACTCAGTGATAATTTAGCCTCCCAGGTACCTGGTAATTAGTTTGTTTCTACCCGGCTGATTTTTTGCTTCCCGGGTCACTTTGGTGCCAACTTCTACAAAATCAGTGCATTCTGTTATTCATATTATTTTCTTTCATCAAACGAAGCAAAAATATAAAACAATCTTACCATTGACAAAAGAAATCGTAGGGTACAGGTAATTGATCTCGCATTAAGAAAGTGTAAATCTTTAGGTTCTTCTCGCTAGAGCAATATGTAAAAGGTTTGTCAAAGGGTTCAAACCGGTAAAGATGTAAGGCCTGCCACTCCTTTCAGCTTTTATGGGAGATACACAGCTAAGAAAAAGAAAACAGTGGAAATAAATCAACCCGGTGACGTTTTCTCCGAGAACCCGATGAAGATATAGATTCCAATGGGTCTGTTACAAAGAGGGACCTTAAATACATGTACAAGTTGTGTAACGTTTATCTTTTGTTCCATTGAAGGAGTGCCATTAGATCAACTAGATCCATCTTTATTCGCTAAAGCACGAGCTGGAAAAGGACGAGACAACGTACAAAAACAGAAAGAGATTGGTGCACTTGAGGCTCAGATTTATCATTTAACAGAAATACTTGGTGTAAGTTATTGTTTGTGCCTCCACTTCTCAATTTTCTCACACACAGCACACTGGGATTTATAGTTTTGTTACTTCCATTGTCCTTGATACCGAACTATCTTATCTTGAATTCTGAAGACTTATCTTGTAAGAGGCGCTTGAGTGGCGAAAAGAAAACGTAAAAAAGGTTGTTACCTATTGGAATAATTATTGAAGAACCCAAACTATTGTTGTCGCTTAATCTCCATTGCATATACTTTTGTCAACTGTAGTAACCTGAGATCAGGCTCTATTTTCGTTTCGCTTGTGTATAAAAATATTCTAGTGGGCAAGGCGAAACGAAAACAACTTTAGCACGACCACGTTAGAAACTTGGGATCAATCTGGGTAACTGACCATCTACCCCTCCCCTAACACTTACTTCTCACTTGGGGCAAAATTGTGACTTAAGGGAGGGGTAGGTGGTCAGTTACTCAATTGAGGTTTCCAGGTAACTGACCACCTACCCCTCCCCTAACTCTTACTTCTCACTTGGGGCAAAATTATGACTTAAGGAAGGGGTAGGTGGTCAGTTACCCAGAAACCTGAAATGATCCGAAAGCTGCGAAATCTGGGCTTGATCTCGGGTTACACCTGTAGTAGCGAAGCTACAGTGTAGAAGTGGCATGTTCAGACTGGGCTACAGACATTACTAAGATGGGGAGCGGGGAACGGGGAACGGGGAACGGGGAACGGGGAACGGGGAACGATAAAATGAAAAATGGGAACAAAACATAGAGTGGGTAATGAAGTTGCTTTGAGCGTTAGGGTTTAAGTTTAGTTGTTGTTCCCATTTTCCCGTTCCCCGTTTCTGATTCAAGTAACATCCCTGGCCGACCATCTCTGTTGTATACATTGACTGCACTTTTTTAAAGCACTGGTTGACATTTGAAGTCACAATTTTGCAGAATGGCAGAGTTTTAATCAAAATGGAAGTTCATTTTATATATTTTAAATATTATCTTAGGAACAAAGGCAAGCAACAAGGGAGAATGTCGAAAGAAAGCAAGCGCGCACATCAGATGAATTGGAGGTATGTCGACACCCATGCAGTGAAAGATTCTATGCCTCCATTACAGTAATGTGGTTGTTTAACAGAAGAAACAACATTTTTGCAAGGAGACATAGTGGTACACACGCCAGACTTAGGATCTGTAAATCCGGGTTTTAGCCCTACCATTGTGATTTGTCTTTAGATATGAAACTTTGCTCCACTTTGTCACTCTTCACGTAAGTCCGGTGTATGAATGGGTCCCTGTGGCACACTAGCATCCCCTCCTGGTGGGAGTGGCAACACTTCCAGGTGCTCCTTGCCACTGAAACTGGGACAAGCTCTGGTCTTTTGGTCTTATTTGCTCGTAGTTCTTAGTTCTTTTTTCATCCAGAGCGGTCATCCAGAGCCTGAGATAAGGGGGGTCCAGTGTCCAAAATTTTTTTCGGCCCTTTGGGCCTTAGTTTGGGCTAAAAGTAAGAGGGGAGGGGGGGCAGGGCAGGCCCCTTCCCTTGATCTGCCACCGACCAGCAAGGATATGTGAAACATTTAGGAAAGCAAGTTGTATCTGTGTCTACTACTCATAGATCACAAAGCAATTATAGTATCTTTACCTTTTTATAGGAAGAAGAAGAGCATGAAGAAGGTCACGAGTCCGATTCCGATGACGAAGAAACTGTTCTTTATAATCCTAAAAACCTACCTCTTGGATGGGATGGAAAGGTATAGCTACTTTTGTCTTTCTTTTGTTGTTGCGTGAATTTCTGTGAGAAATTTCATCATTATTTTATGTGACACACTGCTTTCCCTTCATTTTCAAATTACTTATTGGTACATAATTTCGTGTATTTTGCGATTATAACAAAAATCCTGAAATCAAAGACCCGCGAATAAAAATCCTCGCAAAGTTTCATGCCCCGTATGGAAATTCAATTCACAGAAAAAACTGATTAAAATGTAATAACAGTGACTATCAGCAAATACACTGTACCCAAACAATTAAATGATTTTACTGATAAGTTTATCCTCTGTTGTGAAATAACGTGAATTTGCAAGATTTCACAGTGCATTAGAAATTCTAGCTATCATCTTTATCTGAATCGCTAAATTCAGTCCCTTTTCTAAAAATTTTAAAGAGTTCAGACTTTATGAAAAAATGAAACGAAGATTAGGATGCTTGAATCGGGAAATTTCATGCTCTTTTTTTGTGTGCTTATTGTTATCGCGAACATAAATCCCCGCGAAATAAATCGCAAAATAAAGTTTAGTCAACTCCCTCTAAACGGACACCTCTCGAAGACGGACACCTGGTGTTGGTCCCTGCCGTTTTTCAGTCATTTTACTGTAACTATACTCCCTATAAAACGGACAATGGGCACTTTTGAAACCATCAACGGACAATTTGGAGGTTCTTTATGTAGTGAAAAATAGCTCAAAACGGAAATGCAGGCGTTTCATATCACAGTAAATTGCAAAATGTTTGATATTTGGTAGTCTTGTTACAGTTCATAGAGTGTAGAGTGGTTTTCGTTTGAGTGTCGTAAAACCAAAACCAAAGTAATTACTCTGGCCAATCACATAGGACACAGACAATACATTGAACCAATCAAAACTCGAAGTAATTACATGTGGCTGACGCAAAGCGCGGGAAAATGCATGCGAGCGCGTCACAATTGGCTTTGGTTTTATTTCTGATTGGATGAAAAGGTGGCGCGAAACTTTTAAGCCAATCGGATCGTGTACAAAGTGCAAAACCAATTACTTTTCGACACTCAAATGAAAACCGCTCTATACAGTTACGCTTTTAGACCACGAATCCGTGAACGTTTGCTTGTGGTGAATGTTTGACTGCACGATGAGAAAATACTTTTCTGTTACAATCTTCCAGTTACAGCTGTTCTGTGCAACTTAAACAGACGTATATTCATAGTGAATAGGTTCAGCTTTAAAATTACTGGTCTCAGGTTACCTCGACTCTCTATAAGCCGGACACCTCTCTCAGATAGAGTTGACGGTACCCGCAAAATTAACTACCAATAGGTAAATGGTAACTTAAAAACAATGTAACAAACTAGTTAGCTTGTATGGCAGTTTCTCTTTTCAACTGTATTAGCGATTGCACAGATAACTAATGAAAGAGTAAAAATATTCCCATGATATTAAACAATAATTATTGGACAAGGTCAAGCAAAATCGTATCTTGGTTTGTCAGTAGCGAGCTGAGATCAGTTTTCTGGCATCCCCAAATAACTGATCAGATAATCATTCAACTTGTTCGTCAAAGTACAGTACAACTCGTCACACTTTTCAATGATACTGCACAAAAACATCTAATACAATGCATGTATTGAAGAAAAAAGCTAACTCGTGACAGCTGTTTTTTGAATTGTTTGACCTGTAGATATCTAGCAAGACGATATTTGGTAAACGTTATTTTATGACAACTGTTTTACTGACTGCTTTGTGTTTTTATTTTAGCCCATCCCTTACTGGTTATACAAGTTGCACGGACTCAACATAAGCTACAATTGTGAAATATGTGGAAACTTCACATACAGGTATCATGAAAACAATACTGCAGTCTGTGTCGTGTTTTAATATCTGTATTAGCAGGGAAATTTCACCTGTTGGAGTAGGTGTATCCTTCTGATATTATTATGTTCTATCCTCACTATCACAACATCAGTTTTGAAGTTTTTGTCGCATTATTAATGGTTCAAATAATTATTCTTCCTTTCTAGTGACTGTCAGACACATGCTTTTTCTTCTCCCTCTAACCTTAACAAAAGTAAAACCGTTGGGCTGAAAAATAAGCTCCCCAAGTTGCGTATTTGTGTCCCCTTAGATTTCAAAAAGTTCTTTCTGTTTTGTTGTTATTGCTAAGTAGTGACTAACGTTTTTCTATTCTTTGCAGGGGTCCGAAAGCATTCCAGAGGCACTTTGCGGTATGTTGCTTTCCAGCAATTCATTTATTGATAATAGCAAGTTGTGTAGTATTCGTACTACAAGAACATGTAACGCAAATCAGCGTGGGTCAAAAATAGTAGATTTCTTCATGATTGCACCCAACCGACCTTTCGTTCAGTCCGGCCTTTTTACGTCATGATTGATGTAAGATTTTCATTTTGAAGACTTCCCAGGACTGCTTCCCTGAAACAATTCGGGTTTTCATGTTGTCCACTTGAGTTTTGCTTCAGAGTAGGCTGATACTGTTTTTATAGACCTTTTTTGGCCCAAACAGACCTCTTTAGCTTGTATGTTTTGTTTTCTCAATGCAGGTGATGTGTCGCTCACAAGGGGGTTGTCTTTTAAAAATTAAGCATACATAATACATTAAGCACGTGAATAGACGAAGGTTGTAAGAAACGGTTCTCCAGGGCATTACTTTTTGGAAACAAAACGTAGAAGCCAGTGTAGAGGTCTATCTATTGTGCTCACATGGTTCCAGAAGAGGCTAAGGGCCTGTTTACCTGGAGATGGGGGACCCCAGGTAGGTGGGGTAACCCGCCTGTACATACAATCTCTCATATTAGTTTGATTCCGTTTACATGATAGGTGGTATGACCATATGAGAGATTATATGGACAGGCGGGTTACCCCACCTAAGCGGTTTACCTTCACCTACCTGGGGTCCCCCACCTCCATGTAAACAGGCTCTAAATCAAACTTAAGTACTGCGGGGTAAAACTTACACTTCATAGCTGACACGTATTTTTTAAGCAATAGTGTTCTTTGCCTTTACTTCACTTACAAATGACTGTGATCCGCTTTACTCCTACTCAGGAATGGCGTCATGCACACGGCATGAGATGTCTGGGAATCCCAAACACAGCACATTTTGCCAATGTCACCTTAATAGAAGACGCTGTAGCATGTAATGTTAATTCATTTGTTGTATTAAATATGAGGGCTGGTTTACGCGTATATGTACCTAAATTGATATACGCGGAGCGAAGGCATTGAACTGTTACTACTTTGCAGTGTAGGCTTTTCCATATGTGGGGGAAATATTGAAAAAATCTTTTCATATGCAAAGATTACCCCGTAGGAGCCTCGACTGCAAGCTACAAGTAGTTTCAGCCCATTGCCCACGATAAAAATACTGCAGTCAAGCTGAATTCAAATCAGCTGACAAGCGCGAGTTTCGTAAGGAAGGTCATGTTTTTAGTGATGTTTGTGGTTTAAAATTTGCTCCTCAATGCAGCAGAAGCGCATGAAAACAGGAAACAATTTTCTTGTACCAGCTAGTGCTTGCAAGCTTGTGTGTGAACCAGTACATTTTTTCGTGTCTTTTAACACTGAGTCCAGGGGCGCTTTCCATTTAGGAAAAAACACCCGGAAATTTCGGTGGGAGCAAAAGTGGAATTTCCGATTGGTAAAAAGTTGTTCCATTTGGTCTTAAACCCCGGTACGTCGCGGTGCTCGACCGTGGACCTGGAATTGGTACAAACTACGAGAAACGTAAATGGAACACGACATTCCTTTCGGAAATTCCAACCGGGAAAACGGGACCACCTTTTTAGATTTTCCACTTTTTCTGGGAATTTTCCAGTGGGACGAGCCGACGAAACGTGTTCCATTTACCGCCGAACCAGAAATTCCGGAAATTTTGACTTAATGGAAAGCGCCCCAGGTCTACTTGCGGATTTTGTAATTTACTCAAAACTACAGTGGAAGCTCTCGTAAGCGGACACCCTCGAGTGCGGCGAAAAAGGTGTTCGTAACTGGAGCTGGTCGCTTACGGGAATGAAAAAATACAGAGTTTGTATGGGAGTTGAGAAAAACGGGGTTTTGTGAAGGTGGCTGTAAGTAAAGCTGTCCGCTTACGCGAGTGTCCGTTGGAAGAGCTTCCACTGTAGCAGAATAGCAAACTGGCCATGTGAAAGTAGCCAAACTTAAAATCTAGTGCAAATCTAGTACTTCTAATGTACATTTTGATAATACCAAAAGATTGTTGTGAAAATTGTATAAGCAATGTATTTCTTGCCATGTTTCCCTCCTGGAAAACAAACTTCTTTTAGAATGAAGTTTACCGAGGTGTCTGTATACTGGGATTTTTTTGCTTCGTTATCCTGAAAATTTAGATGAAGTGAGTGACTGTTATGCTTTTGTTCTTTTTACAGTATGGCATAAGTTGAAGGCAGTAAAAGCAAAGGAGCGGTGGCTCCCTGAACAAGAGGCAAGTCATTTGCGCGGTTTTCATAATTTACAACAACCTGTACGAGGTGGTGCACATGAATGTTGTTATCAGTGCAAATTCTTAGTTTCCGCGCTTTTGCAGAGCTTAATAGCATTAAAGACAGTGTGGAGGAGAGGAATGACAACTTCGTTCTCGCGTTCAATTCGGCTTAATGTCGCCCTACACTTGAAAATAACAGAATCTTACTTCGCAGGGGCGGATCCAGGATTTGTTTTAGGAGGGGGTGAACTCGTCTCTTGCTCTTCTTCAACACCAATAAACCACATAGTTTTTTTTTTTTGCAGAATACCGCTAGTTGTATTAGAAAACCGCAGGTCATCTCAGGGGGGGGGGAGGTGCGCACCCCCTCACCCTCCCCCTAGATCCGCCCCTGCTTCGCCTTCCGTTTCTCTTAATATCACTGTTTAATCTTTTAAAATGGTTATGAGAGTAAAGGAAATATTCACAAGAGAGGGTAATTCCTTGATTACTGAGTAATTGTAAGGAGAACAAATAGTGTGCAGTATGTGCTTTTGAAGCAAAGGTGTAAAGGTTTAAAGGTCACAGTATAATTAGAATTGAAGTTAGCTAAACGTGCATAAGGGTATTTTTTAAAATCATGGCGCTACGGCTAATCGTTCATTGACTAGCACGAGTTTTCCTGCACTTTGTGCCATTTTAATTTAGAGAACTTGCGTCGGCTAACTACCGTTAAAGATTGTCAAAATCTTCAAAGTGATTTTTATTCGAACTGAAGTTTAAGCCAATGACACTGTTTAACATCGTCGAGCGTTTGTTGTTCAGCATTTGTTGTGCAATATAGCCGCATGCAACATAAGTTAAACTGTTGTCATTATTGTTCGTTTGCAGGAAGAGTATGAAGATTCTCTTGGAAATGTTGTTAACAAGCGAACGTTTGAGGATCTCAGTCGTCAAGGTCTTTTGTGAAGACCGTAATTCTTGAAACAACCGCCCTCTGTGATGACCGGCCTTTTTATACAATGTACATCTAACGCCATAGTTTCATTCCTTAGTCGTAAAGTATGTTCAATAAATGTCTCGTTTTATTTTGCGTTGTTGTTAGCTTAGAAAGTGATGCAATCGTTCGTATTGTTAGCTACATCCCAACCAATTTTACTAACAGTGGTCAGTGATGGTATCGAATTTTCCCCTGTATAAAAAAAGAACTGAACTGATCTGAACTGATCTCAGCGGCCCTACAATTAGATGGCGCTATCACCGGATAATTACTATCGAGTGTAAGGGAGTCCAATTGCGTTGTCAACTGCCACAGGATTTAAATTGGAAGTCTTTGTAAACCTGTGTATTTGGCTACCATTTCTGCAGCATGCCTGCGTGGTTTATCCGCGGCGTGTGTCGCTTATGACGCTGACCCTACCTACGATCGCCAAAATTAAGTTGTTCAAGCCAATTTACCAAAGAAAGATCGTTGAAAAGCTGAGATTTCGAGCTCTAGCCCTTTGTCAGAAAAAAATCAGGAAATTGTAGATTGTGTCAGGTTTACTTTCCGTCAGTTGTTATATAGCTGAAAATGTTTCTGTAATTGCGGGCCCTCGCCACACACAACCCCCACCCAGGGCACAATCTTCTTGTTTCGCCCTGACTGACGGCTGGCACTCTGAACATCAAAGCTTCTTTTTGTGGTAAATTGACTTAAAAACCCAGCTGATAAAAACACGTTTTCGTGTGACGCAGATCGGTTACATTTCCAAGCTACGATGCGACAGAATTCTTCTACATGTCAATGTGTCATCGCAGGTTTGGGATCTTTTGTTATGCTTGCGAAATTGGTCGCTAATAAATTAACCCTTTAAGCCCCAATATCCACATAGAAATTCTCGTTACTGCTCTCCATACATTTTCTTTTACAATAAGGTGAGAATTTGTAAAGGATCAAAGCAATTCCATATTGTTAAGAGAAAATTGATGGGACTTGAAGGGTTAGCTTAGACGGACTCCACGTTGTAGATTAATCAGGGGTTCAGGGCAGATATGTACTAAGTGTCTCGGGGCATCCTCGAGAAATATATGAAAAAGGAGAAATAAAGAACTGTTTTCAAAACTGCAATGTGACTGGATTTAAAATTCTTTGGCCTTGACAGTGACACAGTCCTGGTGGAAGTATCCTCGCACACCGTCACATGTTCCCTGGGGAGATAATACAGCAGAGATCATTCTTCTTATAACCTGACTCATAGCCTCTTGAATTTAACTACCCCTTTGGGTAAAGGGAATGCATGGTGTGGGGGCTTGAATGAAAAAGGAAAAGCTCAGGAAACAGGTATTTCATCTAGTATGTACCTAGGCAACACAAAATGGTTCTTTCTCGACGCTTCTTCCCCCAACCCCACGCGCATACGTACCACACGAGAAGATCTTGGCAAAAAATTCTTTGACAGGTTTCTTGGACCAACTAGTTTCATTGTTTTCTAGCCTGTGTACAGCCCCCCCACCCCAACAGTACAGACTATAATTATTTCCGGAATGAGAGAAGATCGGAGTTAGATAGAGGCGCGCAGGGTGTCATGGAAAGAGACGAAGTAAAAATAGCATTTATTTTCTTTCCCAAAGTCTCTGTGTGACTCCACTGCAAAACTCAAATAAATGTAGTACGAGTCTGCTGCTTAAGCTGATGCTTCTGGCCACTTCTTACCTCGTACAATCCTTCTTCGTCAATCTTTACAATATCCTCTACAATCTGTCCTTTCTTTAAGCGAAGTTCGTTGTCAGTTTTTGGTTCATAAGATGTATGCACAAAGCCATTTTGGTTTCTTCGCCACCACGTCGTCACTTCCAATTGCACATAGTACCCTGTAAATCACCAAGCAACGCTGAATAAGGATTTTGAGCATACAGTCGACTCTCCTAAGACGCTAGTACACCTTAGAGAACGGCACTATGTGTTAGGCTCGATTTCTGCCGCTCTCTCGGTTCTCCCTGAGAAGAGAGGAGAGAGGAGTAGTGTGGGCTCATTTCTTGAACAGCGGCTGGTAATCGAGCCTAACTATGTGTCCGTCTTCTAGAGAGTCAACTTAAAGGAGTGGAGAAAAGAATGGACCAACTCTGAGTGTCCGTTTAGAGAAATGTTCATCTCATATAGGTGTCCTTTAATAGAGAGTTGACTGTATTACGTTCAGTATATGGAACCAATCTCTCTCGTGTTCTTACCGGGGGGGGGGGGGGGGGGTTCTAGATACAAGATTAGCAAGGTAAACTAGATTCGTCTACTATGACAACTTACATAAAGTTTTAAATGGCCGAAGCAAATTGCCGATGTTCCATGATTCATGATTGTCCCAATGAAGCCTGGTCCCAGTGATAAAGCAACTCCATATGATAATCACCCAGCCAATCAAAAGGGTGAATCCTACGAGACCCAAGCCCTGATTTGTTGGTTAAGATTAGTAACAGAGAGAAACGATTGTGATAAAGAGAGTTACACATCTCCACAGGATACCGGTGTTTTTTATAATAGTTTGTAAGGATATATAAAACCTATGGTTGAGACTCAAGGCTCTCATTTAAACGAGACAGTATAGTTGACTGGTTTACATTCGTGATGTTCAATCTCGTTCAAATTTTCAATTAATGTTGACGAATTTTTCTGGCGTTAAGTCTAAAGGTCTGTTCAGTCCAAGGAAAAAGAAAATGAAAATCGTTGTCTTAATTTCACGTTCAACATAAAACGTGAAATTAGGAAGTTTTGCGTCAAAGTCGTGCAGCGGCAAAGATAGCCTCCAAGCGAACGGCAGACGTTTCTCCCCGCTCATCGCCTCTGGGGAACGTTTCGCGAGGAGGAAAGTCTGCGACTCAGCGACAGAAATTCTAGCCCGCAAAAACATCCGTTTCTCCTCGCTCTTCGCCGCTGGGGACGTTTCGCGAGGAAACGTCCCTCGGCGGCGATGAGCGAGGAGAAACGTCTGTCGTTTCTAGGCTAGCTACGGCAAAGAAATATACACGAAAAGCGTGATGCACTTGCAAAGTTGTTGTTTTGCTAATACCTATTGCTTTTTTTCCGTTTTCGTCGCCTTTCCCATCGATGTTGCTCAAGCTCCCTAATGTTTAGTGAAGGATACAGTAAGCAGCAGAGCTCTTTGGGCAGAGTACTTTGTCTTCTTGATCTTCACATTGCACCAGTCATAAATGAACCTGAGGTCTTTCTTGGGCACGTTGTTTGTTTTTGTTTTCCAACCTTCATTGCAAACACATACTGAACCAACTCGGCGGCCATGGTGACAGTTAAGTGGCACCTGTCATTCAAAAGTAAGCAATTAACTTGCATGAATTTTATAGATGGCATTACAATTTAATCTGCATGTAACATATAAAAAGTCAAGGAAAAAGTTGACTTATACATTCCTTCCACACTAGAATGATGGCAGATAGACTATCTAACACTTGTTTCTCATAAGAAAAAATTAGCCTCGCAAAATTGCGGTAGCACTAGAACAAACTTAAAAATAGTTTGAATTCAAAAAGATACCAACTGAATTTTTCCTCAGTAAATAATTTGTTTGTAGTAGTCGAAAGATGGACACTTAGGTCTTAAAACGAATAGAGAGAAAATTAGCTGTTTTAAACTCTGTGAATTGTTTCCTTTTCAAGCGTTTAGCATTCGTTAGTTCTGTGCATGCGTTGGTAAAAATTGTCAGCTTACCGGATTGATGTCTTTGATGTCTTCCAACGTGAACTTCATCTGCGCTAATTTGCTTTTGTCCATGTTGTCATGAATCTGTTTCCTCTGTTCTTTTGTTAGTTCAGCACTCACTAAACTCTTACAGTCATTATGGTCCTTGTCAAAAGCCTATCAATGTAATGCTAATTTCAGCTCATATGGCGCAGGTATACTAGTCTGTTTTCTCGTGCTTTTTAAATATACTTTCAGCTTCAACATGCAATAACTAAAAAGAAGACTAATCAGAAATAATAGTACTAATTTTTTTGTCTTATCGTAACATCGGTCCTTGTAAGTGTTCGTTAAAAGCAGCCTGCTCTTTCAGAAAGGACGGGCGAGATATTTTTATTTTATAGTAAAACAAATACTATAGTGAGATTGCTTACGGTCTCTTTTGTATCATTCTAAAGTGCACTGAGCTGTCACGACAAGACTGGAAGGAGCGAAGGAGCAGATGCGACAATCTTGAGAACCTAATCGCATCTAATTTGAGGGAAAATACAACATGTACTTGGTACCCCTTTCTCCTGCCAAATTGTTGTAAAAGCGTTTCATGTTCTTCAGATTTTGAGTTGAAACTGTTAACATGATTACGTCTAGTAAAAGCTTAGCAGAAGGAAAAGATGGAATGGAAGAGGAAAACGGGTAGAAAAGAAAACGAACACACACTAAAAGTAAAGATGGGTTATTTTGCTTCGCTTTTACATCTGGATATACTTGTTGCAGAATTTCGTTTTTTCGCAAAGCGTCTAGGATCGATCTAGGAGTCAGTGGGTCGAGAAAAGAAAGCAAAAAAAGAAAATACCTATAAAGCATCCCATTAGTGATAACTTACAATTTCTGGTAATTCCCCTTTCTTCCCTTTTGTGTAACATTCGTGCACAGCTTCGCATTTTCCTGTGGAGTTCCTGAAAAAGTTTCTCCAACCATTGTACTTTTCTACGCAGTCTACGGGTTGACAGTTTTTTCTTGGATCCTAAAGGAAGACATTAAACGACCAGGCACTGTCACTTCACCTTTGTTCAAGGAGAAGCTGAATCACAGCTTTCTTTCTCGTATAGCATGTGAATTCGCTAATCGTTTTGTCAACATGTGACAGGTGTCAGGTAAATCGCATTTTCATTCAACGGAAACAGTTCTTACCATGAGGGCTTATACTCTTTATATTCTACCTTTGGGACCTTTGTGCCAAAGGTGTCGAATTTTTTATGTCGTAAGCAAATCTTTTACGGCCGATATGGTTTAAACCGATTCTACGCCCCGCATTATGTTTCTCTGATGCTGCCTGAAACTCTGAAAATCATTCCATTTTACAAGGTTTTGCTAAAAGCAGGCCCGCGGCCCACGGCCGCGACGGCCCGGTGGCCCGGCGGCCCGGAGGCCCGGTGGCCCAGTCCTGATTTTCCAGTTTTTTTGTCCAGCGGTAAATCCACGCGCATGCACAGCTCTGCATCGGGTTAGGGCGCGCAAAATGGACGACGGTGAGTTTGAATTCGTTTACCATTTAATCATTTGAATCCTTGTTTCTGTTTGTTGCATCTTGTTCAGATAAAAACGTTTTCATTCTCTGTTCATTCGTCTCTTAACGGAAACCGATAGCACAATATGTGAGATATGTGACAGGGTTCATACAAAAAATTGCAACCATTTTTCAAGGACTTTTCAAGGACTTTTCAAGGACCACATTAGATTTTTCAAGGACAACCTACTAGGAATATAATTTCACAGATTGTACAAAAATGCATATTCCCAGTATAATCTAATAAGACTTTAAGGCTTTAACTGTTTGCTTCACCAAATTCTCTACATTTTTCAGTTCACTTGCCTTAAACTGATAGTTAATTATTGCATAAAACATGGAGCACTTTATGTAAATGACCTTTACATTCACTGAGAAACGATTTATATTCTGTCTTGGACAACCAAAATGCATCAAAAAATTCTTTCCAGGCTACTACATTCAAAGTTGAAGAAAATTCAAGCTCTTTTCAAGGACCTGCACAGAAATTTAAGGACTTTTCAAGGAAAAATGGAATTCAAGGACTTTTCAAGTACTTCCCCTAAAATTCAAGGACTTTTCACGACTGTGCGAACCCTGTGTGAACTGCGAATCGTTCTCTATACAGAGACATGTCGGTCTATTTACAGGAACCCCACCCCAAAAGGAGAGCAGGGTAGAGTTTTTCAAACTGTGGTTTGAAAATAACTTAGATCGTTTGAGAATGGACTTCCTCTCTATCGGGTTCTGTAAACAGACGAATAAACAGAGAATGACAACGTTTTTCGCTTAGCAACATGCAACGAAAGAAAGGGTCGAATTGGATTGACATGATTATTAAAATGGCAAACGAATTCAAACTCACCGTCGTCCATTTTGCACGCCCAAACCCGATGCAGATCTGTGCATGTGCGTGGATTTACCGCTGGACAAAAAGACTGTGGAAAAATCAGGACTGGGCCACCGGGCCGCTGGGCCTCCGGGCCGCGGGGCCGTCGCGGGCCGTGGGCCGCGGGCCGATGGGCCTTCGGGCCGCCGGGCCGCTGGGCCGTCGCGGGCCGTGGGCCGCGGGCCGCTGGGCCGCGGGCCTGCTTTTAGCAAAACCCCATTTTACAGGATAGGGATTTACTATTATAGATCAATCTCAGACTTCAAACTTTACATGTGTCCGTGTTACAGCATTGAATGAACAAATTTAATGTTTTAGCTCATTAGGCGATGAGACGTGCAATCCCTGGTGCAATGTCTGAAACTTGTCGGAACTAATTTAACCAAACCTTTATGATACTCATTATGCATTGCGACGGAGTGAATTACACAGTGCTCTAAACAAGGCAATACCGTAAACTTCTAATTTTAAGCCGTGGGCTTATATAACATCGTAAGGGGTTTTAATTAGGAGCGCCTAAAAACGGGGAGGCTTATATTCGGGGGAGGGCGGGGGGTTTATAGCTTGATTAAAAAAAGTGTCTCAAAACAAGCTACAGAACAGTCAGATTATCAAAAATTTTTTTTGCAGTTGATCGCTTTTGTACGCTTCAAAAAGTGGTAAAAAGAGTCATTTTAATACTAGATAGAAGGAGGCTTTTAACAGGATAAATATTTCCTAGTTCACAGGTAGGTGGGCATATAAATTGGGGGGTTGGGGCTTATAATCGGAAGTTTATGGTATTTCCATTACTTACCCGATCAACGCCTCGGCATTTTCTGTAACTGTCTCCTCCAAAGCCAATAACTGTGAGAAATAAGTCAATATTAAAAGTCGAGAATGCCAGACATTCTCTCTACAGTCTAGTATACGGCTTTTATAGTAAGGCAAGCAACATACACCGACACAGTGAAATGCTATAAACATGAAACCCTTGAGGAGGTAGAGCCCCGAAATCAATTCCCACCCTGACAACAAGCTAGATTTGTTCATGTTAGTCCCGAGTTCAAATCCTCCACCCGGTTAAATGGTAGTATTAACAATGCCTTATGTGGTCCATACCACTTATTAGAGTAGTAGGAGTTGGATAGAATTAGTATAGGTAATAGCATGATTTGAAGTGATATTTGGCGTAAATACCACGAGTGATATTTCGAAATGTTAGACATAATTTCACGAGCCGTTAGGCGAGTGAAATTTGAGACAATTTTGAAATATCACGAGTGGTATTTATGCCAAATATCACGTACAAATCATGCTATTATTTGTTTATATTACTACCCGCAAAAGGTTTGTAATTTTCACATGTAGGTATTTCAAACTAAGCTGAAATACCACTGCTCTAAGCCAATCAAATTGCAGTAATTTTTCATGTAGTAGTATAAACCCTGTAATAGACTAGGAGTAGTTCTGTCCGGATTAGAAAGAAGTGACCGGTTGACTAGTGTACTTATTTATTAGAATAGATAAATTGATTAGGTGATCAAATTTGTATTTGAAATCCTTATCAGTCATAGATAAATATTGGAATCACTCGAAACTCATTTTTTGCAAAATGCATAGCCTTAAAGCTAAAGCTCCACTAACACATATAAATATTAAACTGACTTGAAACTTACCGTCTAGCCATGATGCCTTTTTCGGTTCTGTAGTGTTGAATGGTACTTTATGATGTAGCTTCTTGTCTCCAGTAACAAATGTAAAGTCACAGCTTCCCACTCTATCCATCGGGTACTAAAATTGATTGAGAAAGGTTTTCACTTAGAGCCTTTTTAGTGAGTTAAGAGCAACAGCAGAATAAAACATTGCTACAATCCCGAACCGCCGAAACATAGTTGGTCCAGCCGCTATCCAGCTTGACGAATGATTTTTAACTGCAATTTTAATGCTAAGTTTTAAAAACCAATAATACTTTTAAGTATTTAAAAAATATATTAAATAGAGAACTTTAAAGTTTTCTATTGTTTTCTATGCCATTTGGGATTTACGCAAAACAAGCCGTCCCTACCATACGTATCCAACATTTTTTGTCAACAGTGCCAAGTGAAAAATTAATCTGAAAACTGTCAGCCGTGCCGTTCGTTAAAGATCATGCATACGCGTGCTTTTTTTCAGGTCAATACAGTTTATTTCTGAGATGAAAACATGCGCAAATTTAACTTACTTTGTTTGGAAATACGTAACTAATGTTTCCTGTTGTTGACGGAGACAGTGTCATTTCGTTTCCTCCAACAAGTTCCATCGACTGCGAAGAGACAAAGTACTGTTAAAAAGTACTGGTATGAAGAAAATATAAATTTGCGTAGACCTAGGTTTTGTAATACCAGCAGAGATCAACTAATTAATAGTATTCCAACCTTGCAATCCAAGTCTTTTTTGTCAACTCGCCAACAGCAACGCGGTGTATTTGGTGTTATTGTGAGCGATTTTCTTGCATCGTTCGCAAGCGTAATGTCTGTAGAATTGAAGATAAAACCGAGTTGTTTGAAACAACTGGTTTGTTTTTAGTAGCAAGTGTTTTCTATTAACTTCAATAAAATCAGGCCGTTATACTTACAAAACTGTATTCCAAAACTTTTTGAATTTACTGGCAAGATTCCTGAACGCTGTAATAAAAAGTACAGAATTTTAAGCTTGAATTGACATTATAAACTTAAAACAACGGGATGTGATCTTGTCCAGCTTTGACTGGTATGGTTGATGCTCAGTCTGCATTCACTACCGTCGCTTTATTCAGTGTAAATTAAGCTTAATTGCCTTAGTGGTTTCGCCAACTAATATAAACTTTGTTTACAAGTTTTGCCGATTTCAGTTTGAATCGTTAAAAGCCGGAAAATGGTATAAATACCGAAAGATTCATTGCTTAACAGTTAAGCTTAATTTACAACCGACGACTAGGGTTAAATCTTCAATCGAAAGTCACCACATTTTTTGAGCTCACCTCAACGTGAATCTTTCCTGATACTTCTAATATAGAGCCCCAAAACAGAAAAAGAACGATAGTCGTCGCCATTGTGATGGAGTTGAGCAAATTATAGTAGTAAACTTCAGGGAGAAAATACTTGTAAGTCCCTTCAACAAACTGTTTTGAAAAGTCGCGCTTCAGTCGCGCTTGGTATGTATTTATTCATCTTTCAGGTCCCGTATTACATGCGTGATTGGGACCTGGGATAGAGAACTTGTCTGTTCTCTCTTTCCGGTAGGCCACTATGGCTTTTAGTCAAAATTTCCTGTGAAAATAATCAACAGCCACCGTATACGCGGGATGCCTCCAGATCACTAACTCAGACTCTTCGTACGTTGTCTATAAAGATCTTTACAAAACCTTTAATTGAAAGTTTTAGTCGGTGTTTTTCTGACGTTGCTCCCGTAGAGAACGGTATCAAAATGAGCCATAACGTAACAAAGCACGTACAGAGGCATTTTTTCCTGCCGTTTTCTTTAACATTTGCATCGGCTCAGTAGGTACGCGTCAGCATGACCAAGTGCGCTAACTAGCGGATAGAAATTTATCTAGCACATGGTGAAAAGCGCTATTCACGTTCTAAACAAAGAACTAGCAAATGAATTACAATAGAACCTCTCTCTGACTACAAATAATGCCCCCCCTCCCTCTATTGCCAGTAGCAATCAAAGAAGTATGTAATATCAGTTTCTTGACCGGGAACAGAGCACCTATCAGCGATCCGACCTGAAAATGACCCTAATTACGCAAGAGAAGGTGGCGTGTGTTTTGGGGGGAGGAGGAGGAGGGGAGAGGCAGATGACAGTCTAAGTCACCCACTCAGAAACTCTAGGGAAAATGAGAACAAAATTAAAGCGCAGTGATTTCTGGAATTGTTTGGGTGGAGTGTTATTCCAGTTCAGAAGCCAAACTTTTCATGAGCCGAACCTAATACGTTGAATTAAGCACATGAAACGTTCGGCGTCTGAATGAATTAGGAACGCCCGTTTCAATTTGGAACGGCCCAGCCGTTCTTTTCGCCTAGCCCGGCCGGGAATTTCGCCTTTGGAGCGACTTTGGAACGGCTTTGATTCAGACGCCGAACTTTCCATGTACCGAACCTAATGCATAAATTATTATAAAAACATATTTTGCAAGCAGCTTGACCGAAATGAGCATTTAATTCTCGCCTTATAAAATTAGTTCAGCCGCAATTAATATCGGCGTCTGAATCAATTCAGCCCGTCTGAATATTTTGGGTCGGCTTTAATTCGAATAAGGTTCGGCTCATGAAAAGTTCGGTGTCTGGTCGAAGGGGGGTCGAACCCAGGGCTGTTAAAGGTTGCAACAACCAACCAATCACAGTAACACTTGTCCACCCAAATGATCCAAGAAATCGTTGCACCGAAAGCCTGTACCCATTTCCCTTATAATTTCTGGAAAGGGGAATATGTATATTTCGACTGTCTGTAAAAGTCAAAGGAGAGCTGAGAAAAATATGGGCGGATATGCATTGTAAGAGGAAGTGGGAAGATACATAAACTGAGCATCCCAGTCACACCGAGGTACTGTAAGGAATTGTAGCTGTGTTTGTGACTTCAATCAAAGAGAGAGTGACTGAATTAAAATTGTGTTATACACTCACTAGTTTAACAGATTACCAATACTACCCCTTTTATTTGATAAAGATAGTAATTTGAGAAAAGGAAAATTTTATAAAATCATGAAAAATCGATCAGGTGCACCATGTAACTGCTTCATGTAAGCACAAAATTCAGCTAAAATTTGCTAGCAAAATACTGTACAAAGTTACTCCCGATATACTTACAGTAATTAAAGAGTAAAGATTTCTTACGGTGAACTGTACCTAGGACACAAAAAGCAGATGACAGAATTTGCAAGATGGCGCGACTTAATATTTCCTTTGGAATTTCATAGACGACGGAACTCTCAATTGGCTTTAAAAACTATGCAATTGTGAAATTAAAAACTGCTTCAAAGACAAAGGAACGAAAATGTTGTTAAGTTTGAAAGACTACTGGCTATTCCAAAATTGAAATCTACACTTATTCCAGCCTGAAATATATACTTTTCAGTGTATATTGTATTTTTCACGTTTGCAAAAATATTAATGTAGTATCTGGTCTCCTCTTTCATGACAAAGCATAGTGGTACTGTGTAAATAGAACATTTTTCTGCAAAAAAACCACTCAAGAAATAGGCAAGTTAAGAAATAATATAACTGTATCATATTTCCATTGAATCTTCCTAAACCATGTTGACAAGATAAAACTTTCTAGTAAAATAAGAGCCTATAATAAAAATTCATTTATAACTTTAATTTAATTCATTATGATTGTTCTTGTTGTTGACGATTGTATTCTTCTTCTAAAGAGCTTGGCTCATTTTTCTGTTCACTCTCTTGTTGCTCTTGGTTTACCTCCTGTTCACCTTGTGTTTCTTCTGAAAGTGATTCTTGTTGATTATTTTCCTTTTGCTGTTGGTCTTCCTGTGTTTGTTGCTCCTTTTCTTGGTTGTCCTGATCATGCTTTTGTTCTTGGTGTGGCTGTTGCTGTTGGTCTTCCTGTTGTCCTTGATTTTGACCTTGTTGAGCCTGTTGAAGTTTATTGAATTCCTGCTCGAGTGATGACCGTGTCTCCTCATTTTGCTGCTGTTGTTCATTATTCTCAGGTCCTGCATCCTCTGGAGCAGGTTTGTCCAACTCTGTTATAAATGAATTCACATTCTGGTTCATCAGCTCAATAAAGTCAATCATGCCATCATCATTTTTGTCATGTTTACTTAAAAGTTCATCCACAATTGCCTCAGCTTCATGTTCAAGGAACATTTTCCCCCCTTCTTTGAACTCGTCCTTGTTGTCATCTTCTTCATGAAAATCTGTTAGGGCCTGCATCCATTCTAAGCCATCAAGCTTCTGGTTATCATCGTAATCATGGAACTTGAAGAAATAAAATATACCTGTTAAGAAAATAAAAATATTAACATGGAAATCTGCCTGATTGTTTTGCCTTATAATGTAGGCCTCTTCAGTCTCTCTCCTCTAAATCACAGCATGACAAAAAAAACATAACTTGCACAACAGGCATTATTAATGTTCACATTTTCCAGGTGAACAAAGGCTAGTGTGAAGCAGATGTGCAAGAAGGGCCTGATCTGCAGGCTAAAAAAAGAGAACAAGTATAAACAACCCAAAGGGGCCCATAGGATTAAAATTTCACAATCAAGAGATATAATACCTTGGCATCTGGGTTAGGTACATTTGATTGTCACATTTTATATTTTAAAGGAAAAATGTTTCCTAGCATCAAAGACATTTGGGTTTTTCTAGCATTCTTAGCACTCCATTATAATGTAATGGCAAGGTAAAATTTTAACATTAATACTACAGTCATGTAGTCTACATTCTTTTAAAAGTTTTACGTCAGATGTGGACTTCTGCTGGTCCCCTGGAGTGAATGGAGTTGAGTGTTGCCTGTTCAATAACATTAAAAGTTGTGTTTTTATTGCTGCAAGAACTTATTGTTAGCATTTATCATTAGTTTCATTGAGTACACCACCTTTGGTGTTGTCACCATTAGCAACATCCCTTAGGTCTTGTTTAGCGTCTCCTGCTTGTTGGCCAAAATGTCTCTGGATATGTCTGTAAAATACAAAAAGACCTTAGAATTCTGAAAATCTCAGGGCCCTGGGTGCATGTCTCTAAAACTTGGATCCTTAAAAAACTCAGACTCCTGAAATGGATGGTAAAGGATTACTAAACCTTAAACCTAATACTGTAACTTGTTCGCAGTTGTCATCTTGAGAACCTTTAACTTTACCTACATTGCAACTACAATTCTCCTGATCCTCCGAAATACAAACTTCCAAATTTTTGTGAAATAAGACTAAGATGCATTTCATGGTACTATTGTCATGCCACAATATACATATTGTTGTACTGGTAGTTACTATATGCATTCAAACAAACAAGCTCACATAAATGCACATTGTGAAACCAATTATGGAAGAAAACAAAAGGAAAGAAAACAAAACAAAGGTATTAAAACAGTTGTCTTCAAATCTTCTAGATTATCTAAGAGTAGAAAGCGTAATAATAAATAAATACAACACCAGCAGGCTTACAAGTTTCCTGCTGTAGAGCTGTACACAATAAACATTCTTTGTAATAGTACATAATTAATACAATTATTTTGAGTTCAATCACAGTGATCCATATCATAAGGAGTCCTTAAAATGTAACAGACAATTTTAAGTATGCACTTGTTCTTTGGAATGTTCTATTATTCATGGGTTTACTGTGCTTTTCAAAAACATGTGAATTCTGAAGTTCAAAAGCCAACTCACTTTTGCATTCTTTGCTGCCATCATTCATCTTAGCGGACCTCTCAGGAAACAGAAGTTTACTTCAATGAGTTCAAAAGGTCATGGTTTGTGATTTATGATTGGTGGATTTCTGTCTGTTTTGTGTGTTTCTGTGTTATAAGGTTTGTTCATAATTATGATTGACAGCAGCAAAAAACAAAATTAGGAACGGAGCTTTTGAACTTCATTGTTCGGATATGCAGTAAGGGCATGAGCCTTGAGGGATCAGTAAATAAATAATTGAAAACAAAACAAAACCTTACCTCAGCCCTTCTCCATCCAAGTCCATTCTATCTGCCAAGTGAGCAAGAAGATGTCTGAAAAAAACAAATGGAAGGCAGGCTTAGATAATATGTATCAAGCTTGGCCAGAGGTCTGTGCACTGCTTGACTAAAATAACCAACATTCTCAAAGTAGCCATATGTACATGAACAACCATGTAGCACATGTAGAGAGTATGTAGTGCATATGTTACAGGTCATAATGAAATTCAGGTTAAAATTTTTTAACTTACAGTGTAGGTTGATTCTCAATTTCCTTTGTCTTCTAGTCCTAATTTTTCATGGATTAGGGCTAGAAGAGCAGCAGCTACAGACTTAATTAAGACCAGCAAAATATCAACCAAGTCAAAATGTTTTGCTGTAAAATGGCAAGATAACTAGAATGGCCATTGTAGAAAATACTATTGATAATAGTTTTGAAACTTCCCATTGGCTAGTGCTCCAGGTAAACCTGACTATTGCATTATCTCTTTGCATGATTTGCATGTGCAGTACATCAGCTTGACTGTATGCACACGCATGCTAAAGTGTATTTTTATTAATACCTGCATCTTTTGTGTTCAGGATTTTGATGGTCAACACTGTGGTGTAAGCCCCCTACTGCTAATTCTATTCTGATTTCCATTCTGCTGTTCTACAGGGAAAAGCCAGAATAATTTAATATGCTCAGGCAAAGTTGTAGCCTGTGCTTTAAACATGTACCTTGTAGATCTACGTGTGCTATAATATTCTTGAAAATCAGCTATAGTGTGTGTAGTTTGCAAAAAATAAAAGAGATAATGCAAAAGTGAGGTCTACATGAAGTGCTAGTCAAACAGCAGTTTGAAAAATATTATGGTGATTTCTGCAATGGCCAATATAGTGTAGCAGGCAGTATTAAAGGCTTAAACTTGTACGATTTTTTTTATATATATCACTTAACCTACAGTTTGTAGTAGGTAGCCAATTTCTCTTCGTCTGGAAGCTGAAAAATTGCCACTTTCAGGGGCTCATTTTAACTGTGCAGAAAAATACCCCGCTTATTTTCCCTCCAGCAACAGGTGGGGTATCCATATACCATTTTTAAAGGGAATTTCTCCATGAATGAGTTGGAGCCCTGGCAACAGATATTTTGCCTCAGAAAAGGCATTTTAGGAAAATCAGACTCTATATTTTGCTTGAAAGCAAGCAAGCAAATTGAAATTGTTAAACCTGCAGTTATACCTATAGAACGTTATTAAAAGGTTTTGCAGACATGGGTATGGTTTTATAGCAAATTATTCTTTACAAATGAAAATGGGTATTCACTTCTGAAAACCAAGAATAAAATATTGTGCTTTCATTACAATGGGGTATTCTAGGGACGGATGAATTTATGACTTCGTGAATTGCATACAACTGCAAACTTTAAAAACAAGAATTAACAAGTGAAGTCAAACTCTTTCAGGCGCTACATTACATGTAAGCTTAAATTCACGCGCAGCCTAGATTTAAGGACGCTCGGAAACTGAAATAATACATCTAGTTACACTTTCAGCTTATATTTAGCCAAGGGTACCTAAAACGAAAGCAATGTTGTAATAAAAGCCCACATTTAACCCACAGTTCAGAGGCATGGCCAAGTCATAGCTTACATTATCTTGTCAATCACAACTGGAAGAAAATATTATTATTTTTTAGCTCTACTTTAGCTTCGTACTCACTTTCGTTCGTTAGCCATTTTGTCATGGAACTGCGAAGTATCTTCATCTGATAACCCGCCTTGATTCCCAGGGACATTTTCTGCATCGGCTTTCCCGTAAAAAAGCGGGTAAATGAAGCAAAATAACAATAAATATCTTGCTGGTACCACTTCAGAAATCATCATCATGGCAATTAAGGGCAAGTTTACATAAGCCACAGGTGTATAGGCTCTGAACTGCCGTTTTGCAATTAGTTCTTCCACGCTGATCTGGTTATAGAAGCGTGGCAGTTTTAAACCTCTGATAATTCATAACAAAAACCGCCTACGTGGAAGGACGAGATCAAGTTGCTAGGCGCGCAACTCTCTCGTGCTACAAAGCATTCATTTTCATATCGCGAATAAGCCAATCGAAACGCTTATCTCACCGCGCGACAGGCGTTTGAATTCTGGCGCCTGATGCGCCCGTAATATTTAACAGTGTGATATTTAAATGATGATCAAAACTTTTAATGAAGAAATAATACGACAATTTCCCAAAAGTTCGTTTCGGGCAATTTTTGGCTTAGACTTTGTTCTTTGTCCCCGCGAAATACTTAGGTCGCTGAGGGCAGGGGCAGAAACAAAACGCAAATACACGCAAACAAGCAAAGGAGATCACAGCCTGTGATTTGTTCTCTTAAGCTTCAATTAAAGTTTCGAAAAGTTGAACATCTTTTCTTTTCGCCTTATCGGCGGAATATATTTCCTCCTCGTCTTCCTCCCAATCCGTAGGATCTGGGATCCTACGCGTCAACTTCCGGTTCCAGAAAACATTTCCCGCGAAATATACCGCACAGGCTCACGGGATAGTAACCTGAGCTAACAGGATGCGCGCGACAAAAACAGGGATGCCTTGTAGCAAATTGCATTTCCTCTCTGTTCAGTGTCATGTGCGTGATGTATCGGGCATAGTTTCGCCTGTTTGGGGGATGATAACGAAAAATGCTTATGTCAAATGATACGTCAGGTTCTTTTATTTGGAGGTAACAATGTTTGAAGACCATGAGGAAAAAGTAGGAGAATTTCCCTACCTCTGCAGCCTGTTGGAATCAGCGAGGGTCACCCATAGAAAAGTGAGTATTTGCAGTCAGCTGAAATATGCGGTAGCGCCTTTCGTTCTTTTTAGATAACGCTTTCTGTGTTTTGCGTTTGCAATATTATGTGGATGGTAGACTCATTAAGAATTACTGTACGATAAGGTAAGAGCCCTGTGGATGGTGAAATGTCCGCACATTGCTGCTTTTTCGTGACGTTAGCATAGCTGCGTAGCAAGCGTTTCCAATCGAGTTATTGTGCGAAAGTTAGAGCGGAAGCAAAAAAAAATGGAAGTGGGAAGGGGGAGGGGTTAAAAGGCAAGCGTTTCCTTCCATCCCCTGCTCTGGATACCCAGTCACATCATTTACATTTGTCAGAACGCTTAAAGAACGAGGTATAACACAATAGGCACTTTTGTTATTCAATGATATGCAAAGAAGTGGCCGGGCATTCTGAAGTTTAGCTCCTCCTCCTCCCCCGTTACCTTTTTTTGCTCTCCTCCCAACGTTTTCGAAGTCCTCGGGCAGAAATGCTTGCTACTCAGCTACATGATGTTACCTTTTGGAGTTTGGCATGCATGCAACCTTGATGTTACATGCACTTGTTAATAAACAGAGAACATTGATTATAATTAACGAATAGACAAAAATTTTCCATGGTAAGTATCCTTATTGACCATAGAAATGATGTCAACATGTTCAAAATTCAAGTAGAATGGCAAGTGGTTTTACTGCAAATTTTTGAACATTTTGATGTCGATAAGAAGTACAGACCGTGGAAAATTGTTGCAAAATTTGTTTTTTGCCACAACATTGACAGGTTTCACACCCATTTAGTGGAAGTTTCTCAGGAAACATGAATGCGAGACATCATTTCCATGGACTGTACTCTTACCAAACATAGCTGTCAACCAATCAGTACACTAGAAATAGCTTAGTTATGGTAAAATTTGATGTGAAAATGGGTTTCCTTTTCAAATCACGTGGTTTTTTCATGGGCACCTTCTGCAGTCCTGATTGTTCTTCAAAATGATTATGACAAGGATTTCATGGTTAAACTCAATAATAATGCTGGGCACTGCTGTTTCACAGGGTAAAGAGTTGATTCTTCTCACTCAGTGATTTTAATTGCTGTTTTTTTTTTATGTTCTGGTTTTTTTTTGGCGACCGAAGATCACAAACAGTTTATTACCAGTCCAGCAAGAATCTACAAGGACTCCTAATATTCTTAATAGACTTGATTGCTGGAAGCTGTCCACAAAATATTTGAGACACTGGAGTAATAACCTCCCTCCTCAGTGACCGCAAATTGTTTTACTGTATCCATAGTCTTAACTGGAAGAGAGTGCCATCTCAAATTAAAAGTTTCCGGAATTATGCACATTATAATCCAGCTTATTTCGTTGAGGATCAGGATTAAATTTTCACAGATAAGGGAAATAATTGTTATGCTCTTTCAATATTTGGAGATGGTATTTAAATAGCTTGATAAGACTTCTTTATGACACAAAAAAAGTAAATAAAGTCAAAGGTTCATCTACAGGGCCAGGTTGTTCAAAGCTGGATTAAGATAACTTGTGGCTAAAGTACGTGGAATTTGAATTCAGATACGAAGACTTAAAAAAGTACATTCAGTTTAATTCCTTTTGTCGACAAGTCGATGTTTGGATGCTGTTAAAACTAACAGAGAAAATTATCCAAGAAAAGGCTTTTGAATAAAAGAAAAAGAAATCCAGATTAAATTTAACCCGGGTTAAACACTAATCGGCCTTTGAACAACTGTAAAGACCGGCTTTGCAGGGCTCAAAATTAAAAAATCCTCAGGTTGCCTTTTGGTGACCAACTGGAGAAATATAGTCGCCAGATGCAAATTTTTAGTCGCCAGTTTGTATGATGTGAATGACACAGCTCATAGTATTAGGGCTTCTGATATTTAGCATGGTCCTGGAGCTGAGAAATTCGCAAAAACATGCAAAATACTGCAAAAGTCACTAGAAATCTTATCAAATACTTACGATACAACGTATTTGAAACTTATCTCGGCCATTGGGCTGTTTAATTGCCATAAACTTGCAAATTTATTTTGAAACTTCATGACAACAATGAGCGAACAACGTCCTAAAACTACCAGGCGTAAATAATTATGCTGCGAGAAATGGGCAATAGTTATGATGATAAAAGATTTGCCATTGGCTCAAAATATCGCAGTCAGAAGTTGGTATAAATTTGGAGGTAAAGTGGCTTTGTTTATGTGATTTGGCACATTTTTTATGATGGAAGCAAAGCAAGATAAGATGAAATGTTCGTTTTATCTTTACTCTTTTAATTTAAATCTAAATCATAGAAAAATCTGGTCACCAAAGTGGCCATTAAACCACTTAAGTTTTAGTCGCCAAGGAGAAAATGTTAGTTGCATTGGGGACTGTATCAGTCGCAATTTCGAGCCCTGCATTGTAAGCATTGCTTTTTTTTTTTATCACAACCAGTAATTAAATTCATGTACTTTTTTAATTGATTCAGGATGCTGCAACCAAGATTCTCAATTATTTGAGCTCACCTGCGGTATTAAAAATTATTGATGAGAATTCAGTTTTAAAAAGAAAAAAATCCATCACATGGGACAGGATCTTTGAGAGTGTTCAAGTATTTGTTGAGCGGGAGTTGACCTCTATTGGTCATTTGACCTCAACACTGGAAACACGGCAGAAGGTAATGTATGGATTGGTAATATACCTGTATTACTCAGTTTGTATTTTTGGCTTCTTGGCTGTTCTCTCGCTGAAGTTTTGTTTAAGGTAGCTGAACACAGTTTTGGAAGTTTGTGAGTATACTTCTTTTGCCAAATCGTGGCAAGAGAAGGTTGCAGCTCACAAGCTGAAAGTTATAAACTGTTCAAAAATATACTGATGAAAGATTGACAGGTAAAATTTGACCTTTCCGTAGTTTCTATAACAGCATGAACGATTGAATACAATCTTAAAATTTTTACTTTTGCTCAGTTTACATAAAATTCGCTCATTAGATTTTCCTATAAACTTACATACAGCTTACTATAATAAATACAGCTTACTATAATAAATCATTCCCATTTGAAACTTCTTTGACCAAAATACTTTTAACAGACGGGTTTTTAGGTAATCAATAATAAAATTGTACTGTAATTCATTTCCAACTCAGAATTTCTTTCTGTGTTCTTCTTTCCACACATATCATGCCATTTATTATTCATTGCTCATACACTATTTATGTGACTGCACGATACAGTTAATATTGTGTGTTCACTTGACATAATGTGACTGCGCGATGTGGTAGTTATGTCAGCCCGCAATTGACCTACTCACCACTGAGTTCTCAGTAGCTCAGTGATTAGAGCATCCGACTAGTGTATGGAAGGTCGTGGGTTTAAATTCCATCTGGAACTCAGAATTTTTTTCTGTGTTTTTCTCTCCACACATATCATTTCATTTATTATTAATAAATGTGTCACAAAAGTTGTCTGTTCAACTTCAATTTTAAAGTTCTCATCATTTAAAAAACGATAAAAGCAAAAATTCTGCCAAATATCGCAAAATTTTAATGAGTAGAGTTTGAGAAATCGTTGTCTCTGTACCATTGCTTTTCTCGCTGCCATGTTTGTTTGTCTTATTTAAAACATGCGCCGTCATGCGAGTTACCTCTGACTGCCGCAAAACTGTGTTCAGCCAACTTAAACAATTGCAAACTTTCTGTAACTCATTGTTAAAAATGGTTTCCAGTGACTTCAGATTGTTTTCTGATAGATAGATAGATTATGATAACAATAATTGCAGTCATGGCCTGGATAACATAACATGATTTGAGTTGGAAGCTTAAAATCTAGAAATCATGAATTTAAAATGTAAAAAATAAAAATATGCAATATGAGACTATTCACATCATTGCCTTATTGACATTGTAATGGATAAAACTATTGCATGTATGGATGGTGTGGGGGTAGAAGTAAAATTGCGCTTTTTGTATTTATTCCAGTAAATGCCGATGCTGCATTTCAGAGCAGAAAATGTTAATAAACACCACCCTCGAATAAATGGCGTGTCATGATGACACAATAATAGACTCGAAAAGAAAATGCAATAACGATCAAGTTTGAGCAGCCTAAAAAATTTAGTCTCTTTGATTGTAACAATGGTTTAAGATCAGTACATTCGAAGCTCAAAGGAATATAGTCAAAGTAAGAGCTACACCATACAATCAACACGTAACATTGCAACTCAGACAGCCTTTATTAATATTTGTAAAAACGTTTAGGTGTTATGTGATACAACATCAAAGCAGAAAAGAAAACTAACACTCCAAAGGTAAAACTAGACAAGACACTACGATACTATTAAACAAAATACAAGGGCTGTCATAAAACATAACAAAATATATATATACGACTGCATATATAGTACTTTTACACTCATGCTGTAGATTTACAATTGACTAGCCTCAAGTTATTTTACGTGACATATGTGAAAACAAATAGACATGAAACCTAACACTGGTTCTAAAGTTGCCAGCTGTGCAAAAGGCTGCCTAAGTCCCTAGTCCTAGTTCATGATTTAGACAAACATGAACCCGAAGGTGATGCTTCCCAACAATAGATGATTGTTTTCATTTAACTTTTTCAACTTCTTCAACTTTATTTGCACTGTTTTGATGAATTAAGCTTTCGCATACAGAATATATACCGGTAGTTTTCGTACAGAAATGTGCTATTCAAGAAAATCTAGAGAGGATGTGCACAGTGGCCAAAGGAGCCGGGGCTTTCGAGTTGGCTACTGTCATGTTTGAAGTATAATAAAAAAAAGCCAAGATAACCGACAATGTTTTTCAGTTCAAAGTGAAATTCAACTGTTCAGTTACCATACTATTGTTTGCAAGAAATAAATTGGATTTTGAATAAACGCCGCCCTCTTATAGACACCACCCTCAAATAAACGCTGCGCTCGAATAATGAAAAATTTAATAAATGCTGTGGCGTTTAATCAAATAAATTCTGTACTCCTTCAGTTAACTTTGCACTTGTTCTTTAGGGACTTGTCAGAAATTAGCAGGGGGGGAGGGGGGGGGGTGGGAATTTTAAATTTGGGTTCGGAAATGAGGTGACCCATCCCTGCAATGGGAGTGAAATTTGCTAACCCTCCCCTTGACCTTGGCCTAAAATATCATGACCCTCCCCCTCTTGTATAAATGATAAAATCTAGTTTTTGCAATACACTAGGGTGAGTCAGTATTATGCAAGCTCAAAATATATTTCTAATCTGTTCTTTGTAATGCCATATACATACATTTTAGATGACAGCATTTATAACAGTCTGACTCTGATTCTGACAGCTGATCACTCGACTCTCCTATTTCTCCCAGGTTTTTTTTACAAAATAAAGAACTTCTTTTTTCTTTTGTGGGTGAACCTCTACATGATCATGGACACATATTTGCATGACCCTCCCCCTTTTAACGGCCCATTTTTCATAACCCCTCCCTTTTCTGCAGTCTCAAAAAGTTGTGACCCTCCCTCTGTTTCCACCCCCCCTCCCCCCCTGCTAATTTCTGACAAGTCCCTTAGAAGGGAGTAGGCTATACAGCTTGTGTGAGGGATTGTAACAAGAATTTGGAGCTTGTCACTTAAGAACTCACAGCCCTCCTGTAAGGCCCAGTAATGGAAAAGCGGCTCATTGCACAAACAATCTGGATATCTTTGACATCTTTCTATATCTGCTGAAAGATCTACATCTCTCTAGATCTGCTTCAGAATATAATAAGTTTGACAGCATTTGCAAACAAATCTATTGTGAAAATATTTCAAAAGCAGTAGATTACATTACTTACAGGTATGAAAAGAAGTCTCTAGTTAACTGTAAGTTTCATTCTTCATTTGATTTCATTTCTGCAGTTCTTATATGATATATTTCATATACATTTATCACAGTTAGCTGACAGTTTTCCCAATTTCAATCCAAAATTGTTGGCTGACAGTTGGCTGACAGTCAGTGATTTGTCAGTCAACTGTTGGTCACTTGACGGTTGTCTCCGCAATATGTTAGTCCCTTTTCATAACATGGAGATCTTGGTTCAAGTTGTTTCAGCATTTGCAAACAAGCTTTATCTGTCATGAAAATATTTAAAAAGTGCTGAATTACATTACTTCTAAAAGGAAATCTCTAGTTTACTAGTTTATTCAGTCAGTTATTTTTGTAATTGAGTCAGGCAAGATTTTTTACGGCTTACTGACAGCCTCGCCAAATGAGGAGAGCTGTTGGTCGATGATCAAATTTTCATCTTGAGAGTTCATATTCATTGATGAAGGTAAACGAGATAGTCTGACTATCTGTTTTCTTTAACAAACTGGAGTTAGTTTTAATCTGGCGGCCAGGGAAAAGGAAACTGGCAGTAACAAGCGGGTGTCTATAAAGCAGGATTTGGGTGTATTGACATTTGTCAAAAGTGGAAAATTAAACATTTGAGCATTTACAGTACATCTATGCTGATGTGTGAATTCTTACTGACAGTTCTTATGTGTACTGTATTATTACCGTATTCTTACTGGTTTATTTTCACGAGTATTAAATTTCGCGATTTTCAATTTAAAAAGAAAAACAAAAGATTGTGCAAAATTTAAATGTGTGAAATTTAATACCATTTTCCAAAACAAAACAAGAATTTTAAAAATGTTCTGATTTGAACTGTGCACACTTACTAAACGTCTCAAGTTGGGTTTTAAGCACTGAACTGTAATATGATATACATTGTATAGACAGCATACACAGCAAGCAGTCATGTTTTGTCTTGTTTATAAGGTTGTACAATAATTCTAGGGCAGTTGTAAGTTTACAATCATGCTTTGAAATATATATATTATGTTTTATGGATTTGTGACAAGTGCTCTCTTCTCAAGATTTACAAAAACAACAACAAAATTGCGAAATTAAGGATGTGCAAATATTAGTAAGAATAAGGTATGCATACTAACTGCAGTCTCGTGATTTTTCTTCTTGCAGACAGTTGTTTCTTTTGTACGGACTTTTATAAAGAAAGCAGATGATCGTAAGTTTTGTCCTTTTATGTTAATTATTAACAGTGGTCTTGTAGATTTGTGTATGAATGACTCTACACTGTATTTTTACCCATTTTTGCATGATGTGTTCTTGACTTCATCTACGTTTTTAAAAATGAGAATCATAAATATCAGTGAGGTAGCTGAGGTGGTGTAAACATTAATTCTTTCTAATGGTATAGATATCCTGCATCTATGTTAATTTGTTTTATTTTTCTCTCACAAAATAATAATAATGATATTATTATTTCAAAGCATGAGTGTTGCTTGCCTCCAACTCAAATACTCTCTTGTTGGAGAATGTAGCATTTCATCAAGACCAGATTTTATTAACTGTGTATGTCTTCTTTTCAGGTGGACCTCGCTTAAAAGGGCAGGATGTAGTTGTGCACTTTCTGAAAATTATCAAGAATCCTAATTATAACCAGCATATTGGTGTTGAATATTGCAAACTTTTGAAGTCTGCCATATCTGTTCCAGTTTATCAGTGTGACATCAGTGTCAAAACATGGCAAGGTATAGTGTCTTGTATTATCACTGTGAACACAATATCATAAAAAAGGAAGTGCCCTTATTGAAGGTGGCTATCACAAATTGATGCAGAAGGAAAGCATTTGCTATAAAACAAGTTGTGCTTTTTTTGTTATCACAGTAAAGGCATATGAAAAAACAGAATTTCGTTTGAAACAGAAGGAATAAAACCAAATTTATTTTAGCAGATAACATTAGGGTTGTTCAGAGCCAATGCACTGTCCCATTAGACCCAGAACAAACAAATTTATAGACTGATGTTTTAAGGTATAAAAGGTAGAAAGGTAAAACGACCATACTTGCTGTCAATAACTCATGACCGTAATTCAACTGAGAAACTAAAGGTGAATGTTGTGCTCACTTCACCATATCTCTCCATCAATGTTTTGTGTTAAAGGTATTTAACACTAGATGTTGAAACAAGGATGTGATGTCACTGGAGTTTGAACTTGGGATCTCGTGCAATGAAAGCGGCAGACTAACCAACTGTGCTAGCCCTGTGTCGTCCTATTTTATGTTGGAACAGTAAACTATGAGTAGTCACCATTTTTTCGTCAGGGATAGTAGAGAAAGCTAGTGAAACACGAGTGCGCTTGACCCCATGCAAGAAAGGCGAGACGCACATCTAAGACATCTTTAGTAAACTCATGTTTTGCTTGCTCTTCTATCCCTGGGGAAAAATAGGGACTACTTGTAGTCTATTGGAACAGTAACTTGACGAATGTTTTTCTTTTGGTTCTTTTTTATAGATTTAATAGATACCTTTGTATCATTTATGGAAAAAAAGCCTCCTTGGTTGTCAAAAAAGAAACAGTTGTTAGCAAGCATCATTTATTTGTCAGTTGAGAGTGCTTCTGCTTCATATACTCTTAATGGAAGCAAGCTCTTTAAATTTTTTGAAAACGTCTTCAAAGAGATCTGGTAAGTTTTCTTTTATTTTTATATGTTGCTAGGAGGATGGCTAATTTTTTTATGGGGGAACGGCTGGTGGGATTCGATGAGTATAAGTACAGGGTTCAACAAAATTAATATTTTCAAAAACTTTGTCCCTGAGCTACATGTAGTAGTGGTATTTGAGAACTAGTAGTTTCTATTGGAAAGTGAGTTGATGTGAGTAAAACTTATGCAGATTTATTGCACACATTATTTCACAGAGTTTGAATCAGTAGCAGTTTCTTTCTATGGTGGCCTGTAAGGGACATTTTTGGAAACGTTTTTATCACCACTTTGAAAACAAGATGTTGTGTTCAAACTAGAGATTAAGGTGTAAAAGTGGTGAGCAGCGACATTGAAAATGCAGTGTCATTTTCAAAAAGCAAATTGTGAAATTGAAACAGCCATGTCATGTGTGAAGTACAGATTAGTGTGTTCAAAGTGGTAAGTTCTTCAAAGTAGAGATTTACGTGTACAATGAGATGAATCGCGACTTTTAAAATGCGATGTCATGTTTAAAGTAACAAAGCGGGACTTTCCAAGCATGGACCTGGGGTCCATGGACCTATCATTTGGGACCGACGGGTGCATGGATCTCCTATATACACCTGCAGGGAAGTCCGCACATTTTGCAAAAATCGTGAAAGTAAAAGTCATGTAAATCAATTTCATGTTATCTAAAAATATTACAGTAACAAATATTACAAGAATAGCAAATTTAACAAAAGTTCATTCGTATAAAGAAGAAGGTAAAGAAAGCTCTTGAGAAGTCCGCAAATTTTGCAAGAACCACAAAAGTGAAAAAAGACCGGGTAACAAATATCACAAGACTAGCAAGAACCACAGATTTAACAAAACTTTAGGCTTAAAAGAGGAAAGAAAGGCCTTGAGAAGTCTGGAAATTTTGCAATAATTGCAAAAGTAACAAGAAATTTTCTTGTTTTTGAAAAAAAAATATGGTAACAAGTGTTGCAAGGATAGAAGGAATCACAAATTTAACAACACTTTGAACTTTTTGAACTTTGAACTTTAAAGAAGATAGGCAAAGAAGGGCCTTGCAAAAGTCTTCAAATTTCGAAAAATCCCAAGAGTAACGAATATTTCTTGTTATCCAAAAAGGCAGGGTAACAAATATCACAAGAATAGCCAGAATCACAAATTTAACAAAACTGTAGTGTTATAAATAAAGGCAAAGAAGGACCTAAAGGAGTCTAGAAATTTTGCAAAGTAATAAGTTTTTCTTGTTATAAAAAAAATGGGATAACAAATATTGCAAGAATAGCAAGAATAACAAATAATTTAACAAAAGTTCACTCTTATAAAGAAGTTAGCCAAAGAAGGCTATTGAAAAGTCTGCAAATTTCATCAAAAATTGCAAAAGTAATAAGAACTTTTCTTGTTATCCAAAAAGACAGGGTAACAAATACCGCAAGAATAGCAAGAATCACAAATCTAACAAAGCCTTAGACTTTAGAAGTAAGGCAAAGAAAGGCCTGAGAAGTCCTCAAATTTTGCAAAAATCATAAAAGTAACAATAATCATACTTGTTATCCAAAGAGACAGGGTAACAAATACAATAATAGCCAGAATCACAATTTTAGCGAAACTTTAGACTTAAAGGGAAAGGTAAAGAAGGGCCTCAAAAAGTCTGCAAATTTCACAAAACTCGCAAAAATAATGAGAGTTTTTCTTGTTATCCAAAACGACAGAGCAACAAATATCGCAAGAATAGCAAGAATCACAAATTTAACAAAACTGTTTCTTTCTTTCTTTTCCTAAATTTGTTTTTGTTGTTGCAATGAAAATTCTTGTTTCTTGTTTTGCAATTTTTTTCAATATTTCTTTTTTGCTAAAATATTTTTTGACAAAAATTTCTCTCCAGCCTGCAATTCTTGTTGAATTTGGTATTCTTGCTATGAAATTTGCAGACCTCTTGAGGGCCTTCTTTTCCTTACTTCTTTATAAAAATAATCTTTGCTAAATTTGTTATTCTTGATATTTGTTTTGTGTGATATTTGCAAGAAAGTGTCTGAAACATTTTCTTGTGAATCATGTTTTGCTAAAATTGCAATTAAAATTTTCTGGCAAATTTTTGTAAAAGACTGCAATCCTGAACATATTAAGTGACTGTTTTGTTCCATGTCAAAATTTAAAAGGAAGGTGCATTGGTTTATTACCATCTGTTCCATATTCTGTCAAATAGCAGGTATTTGTATGGTAAAAGAACTGAATCATTGTTATTTGTTTACATTTCCTTTTTTTTTTGTCTTGCATGGAAAGGAATGATGGCAACCCATCTCTCATTGAGTACTTCCTTTATGCTCTGAATGCATTTGTAAAGTCTTGTGCTGATGATTGTCGTGGGCAGGTTTGCAGATTGGGAGAAACTTTGTTTCCACTGATGCTCCAAATGTGGAAGACAGCTCAGCCTGTTGCAAAGGTTTGAAGTTTAATGCCAAAATGTTGAATACATGTATGCATTTATGCAAATATACCTAAATTTTGGTTTGCCAGGTTGGATACGTGCCTTAAGCATATGTGTGGTTTAGGCTTTGCCCAGTCTGTCAGCAGTATCAGACATCCAGGTCAGATCACTCTGAGACTTAACCCTTCCACTGCCAAATGTAGTTAAAGGCAAATTTCGACCAGATTTCCAAATTTCATTTTCTAACATTTTGAAAAACAAAAAGTACCATGTGAAAGTACAGGCAGAGAGCTTTCATTTGAATGGTCACATAGTAGGATTTCATCCACAAACACAAAAGTTACAGTCACCTTTCCAAACTCCATCAAGCACTCTGGCAGTGAAAGGGTTGAAAGGTACCCTGATTTGTATGCATTTTGTTAATAATTATTTCTAGTGGACCATTAGTGGGAAAAATTAATGTTTTGTGTTAGTCTACAGACTAAAAAAGAACTTGCACCCCAGTAGCAAGGTGTCTCTAATACTTCTCAGATTGTGAGGTTTGATGCAACTAAGGGAGTGAATGTAGGCAACAAATGTTATAATGATGGGCTTTGAGATATTCAAGCACTGGTTACTAACTAAATATTTGATTTGTTGCTTAGGATCAATTGGTACAGTTCATGAGGCTACAGGTGTGTGCTCACCATCCTCTAGGAGTTCATGAAGATGAACATGGTGCTTGGAGCAGTAGTGTTAATCATTGGAAGGTTGGTTGACATGTTACCTCAAAGGCACCTTTTCTTGGAGTGATGAGAAGTGATGATGTCACAAGAACTACTTGTGGAAAAATATGGGATAGGCTGGCATATCCAGAAGGAACAACATTAAAAATGTCTGCTTGCTAAAATCAAAATGCAAATTGGTGCAAATTGGTGGGGCGATATAAGCACCGTTTTGTTCCAATGATGACTCCATATAAATTCTTTAAGATAATCCTGGATCATAAGCGGTACAACGTAAGCCAATTTTAGAAGGATTTATATAAATTTGGGTCATCAGAGCATAATCGTGCTTCTATCTCCCCACAAATTTGAACTTACCGGCTAATTAATGGTAAGGGGGCTTTTACTCATCTTGTTTTTTCTTAATATGCCAACCTATCCCATAATTTCACAAATTTTAAATTTTGTGACATCACACTTTTCTTTTCTATAATAAAGACACCAAGATCAGGGGACCCCAAAGGCTTTTCAGTCACTCTCCTTCTGTAGTGAGGTTCTCCTTAAATCTTAACTGACTTTGTTAAGGTGGCAAAGCATTAATAGAAATTAAACAAGTAACAAATGCTTTAAAATAAAGCCTTATTTGGGACAGTGCTTTGGTTGGCTTATCCCCTTATGAGTTTCTTTTTTCTTACTTAATTCAATTACCTTGAACATTGTTGGATAAATGACTGTCACTGTCTCACGTCATTAAACTAGGAATGTCTTCAAAGATTATACTCAGCAATCGTGGATGATGTTGAACAGTTAAAGAAGAAAGTTGTTCGAGCTTCCAGGTGTGGATTTTTAGATAATCATTGCTGTTATGTTCTGGGTTTTATGAGAGACAACAGTTGGGAATATCACCCATTCATCGGCTGGTTGTCACTGAATATATCTTCAGAGTAAAATGTACCAAATAATTATTTATGGCTGGTTCCATAAGTGGGAGAGATTAAGCAAATCATGTGTTTTGATTCACTATATCCAATTGGGCAAAATAGACCTTTTTTGCACAGACGGATTTGCCTCTTTGGTCCAGGGAAAGAAACGTTCTCTTCGCCATATAATATGTCTTTTTTTTTTACAAAGGATGTTTGGTCAAGATTGCTGGAAAATGATGTGAAATTAAAGTAAATAGTGCCACTGGCTTTGGCCCTGAAGCCATAGCCATGCAACTGGGTGCTTTTTGTAGTTATCCTAGAGGTGAAACTTTCTTTTTGGTTCCTTCTCTTGATCCAAATGATTCAACTGTTACCTGGAAATATTCTTCGGGTTGCGTTATATTTACTTGATTCCCATTTGTGCATGAAAGGGGGCAATTGTCTTCATTGCAAGTCAACAGTGTACTGCAGAATCCCGTTCAAGCTATTTGGGTAACCAGGGATTATGTCTGCTTTTTTTCTACCTAGTCTTAGCAACTTACTTTCTGCATTGTACGAATATTTTCTAATCTATACTACTTTGATTCATATGTATGCTGCCAATATGAAATTCTCTTAAATGTATATATGTACAACCACAGCATGAAACTGGATCCTGGATTTCCCCCTCAGTTTATTGAACTAGCTGCAGATGTTTTTCATCAGGTATGCAAAAAAGACATTGTCTTTATCAGTGTTTTTGCACAGTATCATTGCCTCCTTTAGAGAATAACTGTGTTGTAAGTTTTTCTCATGCTAAAGAATTTTTTTTCAAGAGTTAGTAAATTTCTTATACTGCAATGGTTAAAGAGTGCAAGGAACTTTCTTACTGTATTATTTTGTAAGCAATCTTATGACATTCTTTCAATTAAGGGGGTTTATAAAGGCTTGCTTTCGTCGGGTCAGAAGGGATTTGTATGACTATTGATCATATTTAGGTATGAGAATTATTTTGTTAACCATGTTCAAACTTATTTCAGGTGTTTTGGGCACAAAGTAATTATCACTCCATCCCTACCAGCCAAGACTCAACTGAACCAGGTTTGAAATAATAGTGACAAGTCCAAAATTACCATTCTTTACCAATGTTTGCTCCTCAAAAGACTCTTGAATTACATTGTGTATACAGCAATTCTGTTAAAAGATTATTAATTTAAGGTGAAGTGGTTGGTATTGATTCAAAAGGGAGGCTTATTAGGGTTAAATCATATTGAGTTAACAGAAGGTTCCACTGGGTTAGAAAACTGGATGTTATGTTTTCTTTGGTTACAGGGGCTAAAAGGCAGAAAATTGAGCTTGGATGGCACTTTTCGAGAGAGATTTTGGAAAACAATTCTGAGAATTTGGTATTACTTTCCTGGTAAGGTGTTAATGACGTTTTTATTGGAAATGCATTCTGTTATGGTAGAATCTGCGATGGACAATCATTTTGATTGATTACGGTGTTCTGTGTGCTGCCACACTTCCTTCTTTTGTTTTTAGAGTGTTGTGAGTGTGGGTAAGTTGCCGCTTTTTGACTGTATACTACAGGGATGCTCTGCTAGGGTTTTTGCAGACATTGTGGGAGTTTTCAGTTGCACTATACTATGCAAGCCTGTACAAATACGTTTGGCAAACTTCAAACATGCTACACATGTATGTTAATAGTTAATTTGGTCATGACATAGCAAATAACTCTTACCTTGTGTTTCCTTTTTACATTCTCTGCTATCATCTCTGCTATCACCTTTTTGTGCATAGCGACTATAGCCCTCACTGTACTTCATGAAAGTCGTACGTGTGTTACATTTTGGTCAGTGTTGTGTGTGCATTGCAGTGTTTGAAAATCGGTTGGTGAGTGGTGATAAGGGACGTACAGTGTATGGTCAGATTTATGTTTGACTCTGTCTTGTGGCCTCTGGCATGTGAAATGCAGACAGGAGGCCTTAGAGCACACTCTGTCCACCATGGCATTTAAACAATGCATACAGACTGTGGTTGTAAAGATGAAAGGACTAAAGTGCTCTGTTAGCACGTGGTAGAAAGTATGTTTGAATCGAATGTCAGTCTTTTGTTTTGTAGGCTTCAGATTCTATCTTCCTTATTTTGTAAGCATCCTTCAAGTATCCCTGCAACTGAGTTCCAACCTTTCTTGTTGATCTTACACCAATTACTAACCAAACACAAAAGGTATGAAACGATTGGTATGTGATTAATGTATAATGTTGCTTTGGCCAATCCCTTCAGTATGGGAATAAATTAGTGAAATTACCAGAATTGTTTTGTCTTGTTTTTTTTTTTGTTAGAGGTCTATTGTGCTAATATTTTTTTTATTTGTTTTTCTGTGTTGTCTTTTAGTTAATGTTTCATGCGACATTTTATGTTGTTTTGCTTTCCTAGGCACGAGACAATTCAACAGGTTTTAAGAAGTATTGAGGCTCTGGTGCAGTGTTTTGCAAAGAGAAAATTTCAGCTGGAAAAGCATGTCATTGAATCCATAAAACCAACTCTGAAGCAAATTTGGGTATCTGCATTACGTATCATTGGGATCAAACATCTTACTGATTCTGGTTTTTCTCTTCTTATTGCCCTTTTAAAGGTAATTGTTCCCTTTAAGTTATAGCTATTTTTCCTAGATCAGGTTCTGGTTTTCACGTTTTGGATAGATACTGAGCATACAGGTTGTCAAAGATCAACGTTCAGGTTTAGACAGCATTCATTGCTCAATGTAAATTCTTCGTTGATCAAGTAGACGTTATGGTCACCTAAGTTTGGCATACAAAATTCTTTTTTTCCCGTGGTTTGCAAGGAAACATGCAGTAAGCCCGCCAATTGACCCACCAAGATAATACACCACTTCTGAGTACCCATGTGCAAAAGAGATGCTGTTGGAATGACTTCTGTTGGGACTCTGTGGCCTATAAATTGATGAAACGTTTTGGTCACAGGACATTATTGCAATGCTAGAAGTTTAAAGCATGAAATAATCCCTGTTATTATAAACTGAATCTTTGGATAATGCAATTCTAGAGCTCTGATTGGCTTTAATTAGCCATCATGGTATATGAGCCATTATACCATGCTCTCCGAATATGGTAACTGTACGCGTCTGCTCAAAATTAAAAACAAGCCGAAAATCGGTTGTTTTTACAAATAAAGTTGGGAAGAATTCTCGATATTTTGTGGGCGTTTTTAATAAAACAATTATTCCACTCGCGCTTGTTGGATATGAGATGTGATTATAGTCAACTCTGCGCTACGCGCCTCGTTGGCTATCTTAACTCTCATATCCAACGCGCACTGGCGGAATAATTGTTAATTATTGAGCAATTGGACTACTTTTACTACTTTTCAGAGGTAAATAGAAAGTCTGCCACTTGGCCGTTGCAGTACCTTGCAAGGGTTTAAGGATTTGTGCCATTTAGCCTTTGTACTGAATATTTAACAATTATTGAATGAGGCTTAGTATCATCTGAAGAATTATGGAGATCGAGGAGGGTGTTATCGGCCACGGCGGATAACACCCTCTAAGATCTCCATAATTCTGCAGATGATACAAAAGCTAAATTCAATAATTGTTTTATTATTCATTCAAAATAATTCCTAGTTTAAAAACAGGCTAAGACATGCTTACCTCCATCGATGTTACGTTTATCTTCATTAGTGCACGTTAATCGGCAAGTTTAGGAGATAAAGGGTTGTTCATCTTTGCAAGTATTCTTCAAATATTAGATGTTGTCTTTCGAGTCATGTTCTTGCTGTTCTTGCAATGTGTTTAGCCAACAGTTTACCTATTTCTTGCTGATGAAATGAGGGAAATGTTCCGCTATTTTTGTTCTTACTACCGAAACGACTCAACCTTGTCCCAGGTCTTCTCTGTTAACGATTCAATAATCTGCGACTTTGCTGCACTTTTGACGTCATCGGTTCAATATGGCAAATGTCTTCCAAATTTGGTCGACAGTAGCTGGTTTTGATGAATTATGTGTGTGATTTTAGCTAATTATACACGGAGAAATATTTTGAATGCATAATAATGTGTCTTAAGGTTGGCTGCCCTTTGTAGTTTTCAAAAGTCTACACACCACTGCTTGACTTTGACACTGCCTCCAAAACTTTTTTATTTTGGGTGTTGTACTACTTTAAGTGACTTCTAGTGGTTACTACCGTTTGACTGTTTTGCTCAGTCATGTTCGGACCATTACAGTGCGCGTTTATTGGGCAACCCTCGTTTCCCTGCCCAACATCTTTCACACATTGGTAGAATTTTTGCTATTGGAGTATTACATTGCTCCCAAGAATTTCCAGAGGTTACTGGAACTCCTGCCATTTGGCTTTTCCATTGCCCTCAGAAGCTTTCAGAGGCTACATTATTTATTGCCACATGGCTTTTTATTCGTGTTCAGGGTATTAATGTAGTTCCTGTCATTGGGTTTTCCCCTTTCCCAAAATCCTTTAGACTCTAGTGGAATTCCTGCTTTTTGACTGTTGCATCACTCTGTCTCTGGCATTCTGTTATCACATTTCATCGTGATGCTGTAATGGGTTTGTCATTCGCCTGTTCTTACATTGGTCGCAATCTAACAAAATTCCGTCAATTCAAATTGTTTTTTTTGCAGGAGCAAGTCCACCCAGATCCAGATATTTTTGTTACCATTTTACGCAGTGGAGTTCCATCAAGGTACATTAATATTTATGTGGCAATTATGCCCCGCTGATACCAAAACTTAAACATGTTGAATAGCTGTTTAGTTAAACACGTTTTTTTTTTTATTATTTTTTTGTTATAAAAGCTGTTTACAGACTTTGATCGATTGCAAATTGGGCTCATATTTCAGAATATGTTAAGTAAATTTGAATCCTGTGTTCTACTTAGTGGTGTAGACAGGACCTTTTCTGCGACCTTAAATTAGCTTGTGTCTTGCAAAAGCTTTGTTTGCTTTTTTTTAGGTTCTCTGTGGAGTTTCTTTACACATATTTAGTGCACCATCACTTACCAGAAAAGCTAGATTGTGTCTCAACTGCAGGATTTCCTGTAACGAGGGAAGGTTCATATCCTCTGCGACATCAGTTATTTAATTGGATGCTACCCATAGATAATGGGACTGATGGTAATAGTGATGTTTTGGCATTCTGGGCTGCCAAATCCTCAAGCAGGTATTAAGACATTTGGTTAATAACAATTTCAAGCTCAAAAGTCCAAATATAGTCAACTTTTAATTGTGTTGAGGTGTTTGTTCACCAAAATGGGAACATATGATACGTTTGAAGCTATGTTGCATCCGTTTTGTAAAAATATGGGTTTTAGTATAATTAGTCTTAAATATGACAATACTTTGCCTCTCCCTCATCCGTGAAATGCCTTTTAACATTATATGTTCAAATGGTTTCATTATATACCGTCCAATGAGCAAGCAATTTGCATAACTGGTTGCAAGTACATTTTCTTGGGTTTGTAGCATCCCCATATTACTTCTTCAGAAAATTCCAGTATGACTTTTATTCCATCTCCATTGTTGAAAACTGGAAATAATTCTCCCCCGTACAAATAGGTAGGGAACTAATTGAGGCGGGGGAAGAAAGACATATTTTACCTTATAAAGTTTTGTCTTAAAGTAACCTACTTGCTATTAACTTTTTACTTCAACAGACTAACTAATACACAATTGTTAGCTACTGTCCTTGTAGAGCTAACACAGAAATTTCCTACAGCTATGGATGTTGTTCGCCCGAACTCGCCAGGGTAAGTAGTTTTGAAAATGGTCATCACTCTTACTTATTATTGTTTTTCAGTAATATTTTCATGTTTTGGTCTTAGGTGTCATTGCCCTGAGGAATTCTCTCATGATGCTGGGCGAGCCCTTGTTCAAATGCAGGAAGTTTACTTGAAGTCAACCTTTGATCAGGTCTTACATTCACCTGCTGTTATTTTTCTGGTTTGCCTTAGCCTTAGAAAGCAACCGACATCTGGCGATGTCACCACTGGTTCCACGCAAAATGGCGTCTAAGGAGCAAGCGCGGAAATTTCTGATGGCTTATCGGTACCTAGAACTTGCTTGTGTTTCGGCTTGGTTGATACGTTTGCTTCAAACAACCAGAAGCATCAGCCAGATAAGGGTAGTCACACGTCATAAGTATGGAATTTCTGCGCTCATCCACGCAGGGTTCGTACAGGTCATGGAAAACCTTGGCTTGCGAACAGCAGACGCATTTCCAGTCGACCGGAAATGCGTCTGCCGGTCGCACGCTAGGAAAACCCCTAAAGTCATGGAATGTCATGGAATTTAAGAATTTCATTTTCCAGGCCTGGAAAGTCATGGAATTTAATTGCCGGTCCTTGAGAGTCATGGAAGATTAAAGTTATGTTAGGTTAGTTACTGCAGATGACAAAGCAAGGACAATGGAAGATAGAAGGGAGTAATTAAACAGCGCGAACGGCACGCATTTTGGTGGACACCAGTGTTTGTATCTGTTGAACTGTTTAAGGTGAAGAAATACCCCAAAATAAGGACAATTTTGAAAATTTTTCAAGGGCAACTAAATCTAAGGTCTGGAAAAACTTGAAAAGATCATGGAAAAAGTCATGGAAAGTCATGGAATGTGAAGAGCTCAAAAGAGTACGAACGCTGTCACGTCATTTTGTGGTTTAAACTAGTGGTGACGTCACAAAGTGTCGCCTGTTTTCTCAGGCTGGGTTTGCTCTCGCTGTCGCTGAAACTCTTGCAAATACAAGAAGTGGTTGGTATGCAGTCTTTCACCTCTTTTGTGTGTGCATCTGACTCACCAATCTGATCCATGAAATGTTTAGGTTTGGGTAGAGGGGAACTCTGGAAGACCACCCTGCTGTTGCTAGGGCTGTGTGATGACTCGATGCAGGCGGTTATCAAGACAATTCATTTCAAAAGCTGGGGAGAGTGGAAATTCACGAATTACAACTTGTATCTGTTCATCTTTACAAACAAGATATCTAAAAAGTTCAAAAGCACCTATTAAACATATAATATAAAATCTAAGAACGTTTGCCTGTTCTAGTTGCTTAATTTGTGCCGGTCGTTTCGTTGACTGGATGATTTTCCCTTTCCACCTATCAATTTAATTTTGTAGCATTACATAGCTCATTTTATTTGTCATGCAACCAATCACAATTAAACGCGATCAACGTTTACTCAACGTATTTTCATGACATTGTATTTAACAATACAGGTCAACACTCGTTGGTGGAATGGAAGTTTTAACCAAAGGGAAAAGAAGCCAACGATTCAAGCCAATTACAACAGAAAGATTGAATCGCTTTGTACCCTGCTGTGTGATAGATTGTCTCAAATAGCCTCCGCACTGTGCGAAAACTTCGAAATACGGGTAAACAGTATTGGGTTAAAACTAAGATTTGTTATTGAAAATGGCAGTGTGTCTGTTATTTAAGACTGTATTATTACTTATATTGATCATGAGCAATCAAAGAACAAAGTCAGATTTGAAAGGCATGATGTGCACAGTGGAGATAACGTACAGTGTTTAACAATTGCCCGTGTATAAGTTAAAACAAATTGGTAATGTTGAGTTATTACAGATATCTGTATCTTAGTCTTCAGGAGGTATGTCTAAAGAACGTTTGGTGTCATTTGGTGGAAGAATAGAGGGTCTAGTGCGGTTTTGTTGCTTGGCGTGTCAGGTGATGGTTTACTTGATAAAGAGCAACTCTTTAACCCAGGAAGAAGTGAGAAATCTGCCCGTGAAGAAGAAACTTGGGGTGAGTACATTTGTGCATATGTTGTAGTTGATTTTTTATCTCGGGTAATTTTTCTTTTTCTTTTGTTTTTGCGTATGGTAATGTATGCTAATAAAGTTGAGAGAAAAGAAAAATGAAAATTGCCTGAGATAAAAACAAAAAAAATATATAGCAAATACACTGTAGCTCCAATGTAATAAATCATCGTGGAGGTGGAATTTAGCAATTGAAGCCAGGTGTCACAGGTGTAGTCATCTCGCGATAATTAGACACTTCTTCTGCGAGGACGTGGTGTGTCACATGGCCACCTACGGAAATTTTAACATCTTTCTGTTAGGTAGGCGTGATTTTTCTCGATGGGTGAAACTTAAGGCTCGTGGTATTTGCAAAGATATGTGCACCTCTGAACCTAACTGAACCTCTCTTCAGCCTGGGGCCAAGCGCCTTGGTGGGGAAAAGGACAAATAACGTCACGTAAAAGCGTGGGACTGAGGAAGGGGAAAGCACACCTTTCCTTCCTCAGCTTCTCGGTTATTTCGCCTCTTTCTTCATACTCGCCCGTTTATTCAGGCTAACCTCTCTCAGGCAGACGTGAACACAAACACACATCTAATCACAGTGCTAAGGAATCATTTTGGTGTTGCAGAATTTGTTAAACAAAGTGGCTGATGGGGTAAGTGAGATCAACAAATCGCATGATCTTGAAGTAACAACAAGGATGGAAGTTCTCACTGGGATCATTTCTGAATTGGAGCGAATGTTCACTGTTTTATCTGTAAGTAGCTATTAAAACATCACGTAGCTATTTTTAGGCGCATTTTTTGTCAACTTTTCTCTTTTGTCCCCCCTGTCACACATGTTTAGCACTCCATCCGGCTTCATGGACTAGAAAAAAGGGGAAGAGAAAATAACGCTTGTTATGCGGGCCAGGATAATTTAGCTAGCAGCTTTGACTTTAATCCAATATCATACTATTTTGTGAAAGAACCTCCATCGCTTAATTTTCAGGAAACAGCGTCATCACCTGAGCTGTTTTGTGGGATGATCTTAAGAGAAAAGACCCCACGTTCATTGCTGAGTGAAATTGTAGCCATTTACAGTGGAGAGGTAAAGTGGTGCAGTAATAGACCTTCTTAGCGATACGGCGGCCATATTAAATTTATTAGATTTAAGGAGTTTTATGGGATGCCCAGGGGGCTCTGGCTCAGTATTTATGCGCGCTTTTCGGGCAAAAAGAGAATTTCAATGTATATTTCTTGGGAAAAAGGCGATCGTCATTATATCCAAACACGGCACAACGATCCTTTTTCCCATTACACTCTTTTTCTAGGAAAACTTAAAGAAAAATTGGCCCGAAAAGCGCACGTAAATACTGATGCAAGTATACCGGATCGCCGTCATGCCCCCTGGACATCCCATAATACTCCTTAAATCCGATTAATTCAATATGGCTGCCGTATCGGTAAAGGGGTTTATTGTTCGTTCCTGTCCTGTATATATGACAATTATTCACCGAAGTGGAGGTGGCTAGTGGTGGAAAATTTACCGAGGTAAATATCCACCACTAGCCACCGACACTGAGGTGAATAATTGTTTTAGTATATACTAAAACAGTGAGATAATTGAGCACAAAAATGATGATTTTTAACTCATTTACTGTTGCCTGCAACGATTACAATTTTGGCGCGCAATGACCGAACGGACCCGGTCGTCGCTTTTTCTTGCCGACAAATAGAACTTTTGAAGGCATTTGTTTAGCTCTTTCGGGGAAATTTCCTCAAAAGGAGTTGTGAATCCTTTTTGTATTTAAAATCATTCTGTTAAAAAAGATTATTAAATTTAGTTTTAAGCTTATTTATGAACAAGTCAACTAAATAAAGTAACGCAAGACTTCAGCTTAATTTGCATTTGTAAACAAAAAACTTTTTCGCCTGTTTATCGATAAATTCAAGTTAAAAAGACAAAGCTTTACCTGTTAAAACTTCCATCCCGAACTTCGTAAACCTTCTTCGCCTATTTCGGGAACAGCTTGCTTGATTAGTTGTGAAATGTCTTTGTTACCGCAGCAAACCGGGAAGGCATTTTGCTCGAAACTTACGCGAGTTTGGCGTCGCTCGGTCGGAGGAACTAGAGGTGAATCAGTGAATAGTGCAGGATATTCACTGATCGAGTAGCCAATCAGAGCGTGCGAAAAACACTATCCACTCTTTTAGTATATAGTAAATCAAAATACCCTTCTACAAAACTTTGACCTCGATAAAGGTAACTTTGTAGGCTGTCACTTGACCAAAGCATAACACATAGAACACCTTATGTTCATTGCTGAGTGAAATAGTTGCCATTTACACTGGAGAGGTAAATTTTCTGTAGTAACTGATCACTCCTGTGAAATCGTGACCTTTGTGAAGGGGTGCATAAATTGAACACTTCTGTCCTGTATATCCTAAATTACCCTTCTCGAACAGTTTGACGTCTATGAATTTGTCGTCTATTACTTACATTACAGTTTGACGTCTATGAATTTGTAGACTGTTACTTAACCAAAGCAAAACGCTGTCTTAAGAATGACATCAACACGATAGACAATTTCTGGATGTGGTTTCTGGGGGTACTGCCACAAAGTACGGTACCTTTTTTGTTTCACAAATTGTAAAGTTTAAAATGAGAGAATCCTGAAATATAGAGTACCACCTAATTAGCGGCAAACCATTTTGTAAGTAACCATAGATTGTAAGTAAAATATAGCTGTAGTGGTTTTGTTTTTTCCTTAGATGGCACAGAGTGCGTCTGTCAATTCTAGTCGTCTTGATATCACAGAGAGAAGTTTCGTCAGCCAGAGTACAAGTGTGGTTAGCATGGATGAAACAGATGGTTTTGATGATTTTGAGTCTGATCTGTCATCAAGTGATGAGCTTGTGACCATCCCTGGCTCACATAGCCAGTCCCAAAAGAAAGGAGTAAAATCTGGTGAGTTTTTTGTCTGCGCAACTTAACTTCAAGCAGCATTACAACAAGTAAAGAGGTGGTAGGAATTCAAACCAAGTGAAAACGGAAGAGTTTAGTTATGACACTGATCAATGACATGATGTCCTTCATGATTAGACCTTTTGCAAAAATCTCAAACAGAGTGAATTTCACGTCATACTGTGTCATCTTTTTTCTGTGTCAGACACAGCGGGGAACCTAGGAATTGTGTTTTTAGTAAATCCAAGTTGTTTCAGTATTGATCTATTGATGTTGAATCTTGTCTTAAGCCTATTCCACCTTGCGAGAGAGCAGTGCAAGGTTTCTGTGCAAGTGGTCAATGCAGGATGGAAGAGATTTTGACATTTCCGCTCTTGATCATCAACCAAATGATATCAAAGAAAAGGTTGTTAGCTTTTTTAATTCTGAGGTAAGAAGATAAATGTTTTCACTTAACTTATTTTTGTGGTTCTATTGGTTATGAGAGGAAGACTTTCACTCCATGGACTCTGAAGATTTTAGAGGGTGAAATGCAGTTTATAGATAAGGCGTGCAAATTCTTGGCAAAAGGTACAGGTGTTGCAGTGGAGAGAAGGTGATATATCCCCCTCAAGCAAAATTGGGGGAGGGACTTGTCCCCCTCCACACATTTCAGTGCCGAAAATATCGTTAGCTTAGCCTTCGACAAATTGTCTGTCACCAAGATGATTCTAGGGAGGTCCACGAAATGTGAACATCGTATTTCACATTACCTGAGGCATCGGTGACTTCAAAGCGTTCATTTTATTTCTTGCAATGACCAAAAGCGCCATGATGCAGGATCTTCTAAACACCTACCTGCTCAGGCATTGTCTGGAAAAGATTGCAGACAGACTGGCCACTGTTATAATTGTAAAGAGGTTTGTTTTGTGCAATGTACTACCAAAACGGCGTTTTGAGAAATTTGAGAAGGGGTATGCACCTGGCTTGCTGTGCGATGGAACTTTTTGTAATCCCATGCTTCAAAACGCTCCACCGATTCCGTGGAATGTTTTTACCGAGGTACCTTTGCCATCAACAGTCTGAAAACGGTTTCTTGAAAGTGTGAATTCTACAAATTAGTCACTGTGTTTATGCACTGGAACAGCTCGTAGGATGGGTACAAGAAAATTCCACTTGCCCAATGGAGCTGTACATTCCAGTTGCACACACCCGACCAAAGCCAGTGCAATTTTGGTTTGTTCTTGTTAGCAGAATGTAAAATAGTGGTACTGGGAACAACAATTTTGTCAAATGGAAAGGGACATTTCAATCCGAGTGACCAAAATGAGCAGACCGATCAAAGAAGACCACCGTCAAAATTGTCCACAAATATTCTGGTCAGACCGAGCGAAATGGTTCGTCCTTTTAATTTCTAAACGAAATGTCTGAAATTTTTGGCTGAGTGCAAAGCGCCCTAGTTTCAAGTTATCTGTGTTAATACCCCGGTACTTATAACTCCTTGTCTCGTCATTTTGTCGAAAGCACCTTGCCCTGTATTTGCTGTTTAGGAAAAATGAGATCGTCAAAATAGTGACATTATCTGAAGTTCTCATTTCTGGTTTCTCCCTTTTTTGCAGGAATTTAACATTTCGAAAGATGGAGATCTTAAGTTGGTATGTTCTTATAGTGTTTGGTTGTTATTATTTTACAATTACCACTTAAAATGTCACATTAACTCTGTAGTACTCGATTCTCGAGCCAGTGACAAGAAGTGTATTGGCCATGTAGTTAAGCTGATTTAGTTTCTAACCTCCTACCACATTTTAGTATTTTACAGTATCCTTTGCCTTGGCATCCAGCAATACCTCTCTTCCAAGTCATCACTTGGAAGTCCTTCTGGACGTGTTTAGGTAATGACCTTAATTCTTGTATTTCTGATTCACTGTGTTCTTACAGGATATCGGTGACGTCTATTTCCCTTTCGTAAACGGTCTTTACCATTTTTAACGGTCGATACCACCATTAGTCGTGATAGATGTAACATATTCTCTGGATTAAGTTACAAAAGGCATATAATACGTTTTTGAATAGTGTTAGAAAGAACGGCGTTGAAGCCCAAGTTTGATTTTTATTTAAATTTATGGAAAGGGCTAGGGTCACCTGTTATTGAAGTAACAGTTAAGAAAGACAGTGTCAGTGTATGTAGTTAAATTTTTTCAGAATTTTGGAAAAACAGATCAAACATTTTAAAAATGGTAGCGACCGTTGACGAAAGGGACAACTGCATCGAAGACATTGCAACAATCATATTGTGAAAGAAGTTTTAGAATCACTTTGCAGTAATGTAAATAAGTCTGGCAAAATCGCCAAAACCATAAGTTAAGTTTTATTAATATTTTACCTAAATTCCTCGTCAAAATATGTTCCATTACCCTGGACAATTCGTTATTAGTTCCCTTTACACAGTCACATTATCTTATTTAATCAAGTGCCTGAGTGCCATTATTCCATTGAATGTGCTTGGTGTTGTTGTAAGACTGAAGAGCGTGACCGAAGGGCATGACAGTCAACTCTCATACAAGGAGCAGAACCACTGGTAACTGGTCTCACTAGAATCTGCCAGGACCTTAAAGCAACGAAACTCGTCACTATCCTTTAGGTAGTGCTGTTAAAACTTGATGAGTTTTACGAAGGAAAGCAATTTGTTTCAGTCATGTTACACACTAGTAATAATCAGCTGAAGGATGTGACGCGGCGTGTTTTACATGTGCTTGTTATTAATCACTTTTTGAGATCACTTTTCACTATCGTGTAGGCAGGCAATGTCAAAGTATAGAAAGGATCAGAAAGTCTGTTGTCAAGGTCTCAAACTTTTGGTGGAGCTAACCCGCCATCTAAGTGACAACACAAACCTAGACTCAGACCTTCAGTCTTCAAGGGAGATTGCAGCCCACATACTTAAAGCATTTTGGTAAGATTATATTGGTAGACATTTGAGACGGTCAAGTTCATATTTCAAGTTAATTTGTCCACTTGTGTTAAGGTACTTCGGTTGAGTTGCTGATTGGGACTCAGATTTTTTCTTTATCCAGTATTGACGAATGCGACCTGTTTCATCACTCTTTCCCTGGTTGAGATGATCCTCGAAACTAAAAATAGTTTCCGTGGAATATAGTTCAATGTTTCACCCGTGTTGCATTTATTATACGATGAGAGAGTTTAAGTATACGGCTTCAGCCTCTTCCTTTAAGGAACCGGTTTTATCTTTTCGCCTTAGATGTCAGTAAGGCGTTTACAGGCTGCCTCAGTGTAATATACATTTATAGACAAGGGCGCGAGGCTTTTAATAGCTAGTGCCCCAGGTTTGCAAAGAATGCGTAATGTGAAAAGGGCATGCTGACTATCAAGCACCTTGGATTTTCCTATTTTACAGGACTTTAAAGGATACGCAATACAGTCCGATTGTAAGGTTACACATGGCAAAATGCATGGAAACGTTTTTGAAGGTACTTGGTTTATTACGCCATCTTAAGCAAGGGATAGCACAGTGGTGTGAGCACTCGCCTCCCACCGATTTGACCTGGGCTCAAATCCCGGCGTCAGGTAGACGAAGATGTGCTACCTCCAAATCGTTATAGCGGAGCTCTCGCGCAGCGGAGCACCATGAGTAAGAAAATATGGTAATCTATGCTTCCAAGAAATTTTGGTTCTGAGAAAATCGTGCATACGGAGTACGTCCGTACGTACGTCCACCCCTTCATGTCAGCGGATGCGAAATGGCACACTTTAATACTATCTGTGTAAAACTTGGTATTGGACATCCGAGTTGTGATCAGTTGACAGCTGTCAAAAAAGAGTAACCGCTGACCATTGTCACATGACTGCTTCGCGGGCTCAGGTATACAACTCATGGAAGTGATGTAATTTTTAAAGTAATCCCCTGACCAGTTGTTCGTTTTTAATTGATCGCGGGCGCAGATCAATTTTTTTAAAGGTAAAATTCAGTTTGCTCTCTGCTTACGGCCAAAGTATAATTAATTGAGGAAGGCATTCCATAAAGCATCCTTCGAGAGCTTCGCTTTTGGCCTTGGCTAAATCTATATATAATATTAATTTATTTATTTGTTTATTAAGTTGATTTAGGCTCATTCCCTTGTGGTGTAACGCAACCCCTTTTTTTTAGGTGGATCCTGAGGAGAATTGGTGTGGCATGAAGCAAGTAAAGAAAGATAGGGGTGGAGGTAAGGCTTCTCTGTTACGTGTGTTACAGAATGATTTCATATTAAGTCAGCATTACTTTACAAAGCGGGAAACACAGATAATCACCGCAGTAACTTTAGTGTGTACGTGTATACCTTGCCCTAACTGTCATTACATTTGGCAAATGTGTCCGTGGGCTGAGCAGCGTTTTGTGGTATCGTGGTTATTGGTAATTCGTAAGGCAGGTGATGAAGTTGGCTGATAATGTGAAAGCAAGCTAGTTGACTGTGATGACTGATCTATGAATTTCCCTTGCTTACCCGTTTTATGGTTCCTATTTTTACCCTCTCTGCAGCTGTGAAGGAATCTTCGTCTCTCTCCCTGAGCGAGGAATTCCCCAAGCTTCTTGGTGACTCCAGCCACCTTTTAAGAACATACATGGCTTCTGCCATTAAAGTGCTCTTTGTGAGACATGTCACAAACGCTTCTGCTGTTCCTGCTCCTCGTGACCATCAGTACGAAATGTTTGAGCGTGTGGCACAAATCCTGGTTCAGTCGTTAACTGAAACAGTGGCCGTGAGTAAATGTTATTGGTCATTTTGGGGTTGAGCGTGAACCTGGTAGGTGTTGTGTCGAATTGCACCATGGGACTGTTCTGGGGATGCTCTCGCTTCTTCCATTTGAGGGCTTTAGATTCTGAGACGAGGACTACTACGAGTACGAGATTTTCCCAATACTGAGTATTGCACGCGCGTGAACCAGCGTCATTTTGGCGGGAAAATGTGGTAGCCGTCGTCATTCTACTACGAGTTTTAACGCGAATGTCGTGGTGGCGAAAACAAGTTATCAAATGTTAGAAGTTTTATCATTTTGCGATGGGGAAAGTGCGAAACCTCCTTCAGTAAAGGTAACAGTGCTAACTTTTCTTGTGAAATATGATAAAACATAGCTTTCCGGGAAGTCTATATTTTGAGAATAGGCGAAAAAAATTCAAGTCAAATCTCGTACTGGTAGCCGTTCTCGTCCTCGAATCTAAAGGTCTCTAATGTCGTAGTGGCGGGAACAAGTTATCAAATGTAAGAGGTTCTGTTATTTTGCTACCGGGAGAGGGCTTAACCTCCTTCAGTGTAAATAACCGTACTAACTTTTTTGGCGGAAAAGAGTGAAATGAAGCTTGTCGGGGTGTCTTTTCTTGAAAACACGCGCAAAAACGTTAAGTTAAATCTGGCACTCGCGCTCGTTGTCGTCCTCAAATCTAAAGCTCTCTATTGTCTATTACGAGGTTACACAAAAAAGTAAGTCAAATTTCTTCTTCATAAAAAGCCCCATGGTGCAAATCAACACCACACCGACCCAGTCTCGAGTAGATCCTTAAAATAATCAATAAATATGATAAATAATTGATTAACGATTTAAAAGTGACACGTCCACATATTTTGTGGAAATTGTCGCTCAATAGACAAGTGTGAGTTATTTTGAATGTATTATTATTTGTTTGTTCTACTGTTTCGGTCTCCTGTGCAACATGTAGTGCTTGTTAATAACTTCTTATGCTGTTCGATATGTGCATAACGAAAATATCCAATAACGATAATTGTTGCGCGAAAACCGAGGGAGGTTCCATCATCAACTGGCGTTATTCAGAGGGTCTGGAATAAATTTTTTAACTTTTTTATTTGATAAAGGAAACTTTGAGTGAAGAGGAAAGAGAAGATGAAGGTGTTAACAGATCTAGCTCTATGCTTGCATGCCTCAAACAAATTGCACTCGTCAGTCCTATCTGTGAAAAAAGGGCTATTGCTCTGCTCTTCCAAGCAGTCAAGGAACAGTTTTTGGACAAAGATTTGATCAAAAAGGTAAAGAGTAGAAATCAGTTCAAATGCTATCTTTACTTACGTTATTGTGGTGTTCAAGACTTTAACCCTTTAAACCCTGACATCAAAATTCAAATTCTCATTTGTTGTCCCTGTACGTTTCGAATAGAAGTAGTGGGGAGAATTTGGTGAAGTATCAGTTAGAATCATCTCGTGTGATCATGTCCTTAATTCTCATGACCACTGTGTTTTATAAAGCAGTGATATTACAAGGAGAAATTTGATGCTGATCACTCTTAGGGCTTAAAGGGTTAAGCAATACCTCCCAAATTGTCTCTAAAATAGAGATCGAACCCACGAAGGTCCTGCGAAAGACCCAGTAACAGCTCCGAAAACTCGAAAACAAAATCTCTTTGGTAACTTGGTGATTTATTGTATATTAGAGTATATTTAGATTTAACAGATTTAAAACCTAATATTCTTTACCCTTGAGATTGGGATGTTAACAGGATGCGATCCCTAAATTCCAGAGGGAAGTGGTTCATATGTTGTGAAAATGCAGCTTCTTCAATCACTGCGAAAAAATTGAAATCTCCTTAGGACGTAGAACGTAGGCGGATGATCTTATATCCAGGCTTAGTCTTAGGTTGGTGTTGAATGGACAAAAGGTAAATACAAATTCATACTAGTAAAGCACTGCAAAATGACCCCGAGATTAAGCTTCTTGAACGTAAGTGAACCCCACCCAGCACTGCACTCGTATTGCCATGTAATCTTATCTTGTTTTGCACTGCAGTGCACGGTATTTCCGTGGAGCTTTTAATTAATGGGACGATAAATTATTTTTTTCCATTTAGTGCGGCCACTGTTGGAAAAGGTAGACTTTATTTTTTTTAAAACTATTGCTAGGTTCTGGCTCAGCTGGCTTGTGAGTTGGGTTACACATCAAGAGCTGCATATGTCAAGAACCATCTAGAATTTATCATTGATGACTGGCTAAAACATGGCTTTAAGATTACTGACTTTCCCTGTCAGATGCTAGACTTCAAAAGAGTTGCTGACTTTTTCCAGTAAGTGTAATAAATTACTGGAACTTCCGCTGGGGTAGCTGGTACTTAAACCTTTTCACTCACAGAATTGATGAGCCGTGAAAAGTGGTCCTAACTTTTGTGTCTTTCGACAAAATCGTATGGTGGGAGCATTTAAATGAAATCTCTTCAGTAGCACCTTCCCATGGTGCTAATGGTGCTATTTATTTAGTATGTTGTTCTTACTTGGGTGAGTCTGTGGATATAATCCTATGGTGTGGCCATTCAAATGAAACCTTTTCAGTAGTACTTTCACATCGTACTATTTATATAGTACATGTATGTAGTTCTAACTTTTAAGTCTCACGGTCAACGAAATCGCATGGTATGACCATTCAAACGAAACCTCTTCAGCAGTAGTTTTGCGTGGTCTATTGCTATTTGCTTTTCATTTTTTTACAAAATGAAATTTGGAAATTTTGTTTAATTTTTATTTAAGCGACTTTTGGGAGTTGAAGGGGCAAGGAACTAGACCTTATTCACGATAACCGCCATCATTGCACACGCTAAAGGACTGATGGGGTAAAAGCAATGTCACGTGGTTTCTCAGGGGCAAACACGTGATAAAAGTTGCCAATACAAGAAATCGCAGACGTGTTTGTTTATTCTAGACAACAGAAAATGAACAACTTTTTATGTTGAAAACGATAATAGCAAATTATAGCTGTAAGTGATCATTGTTACTGTTTTGGATGCAGTAGCGACCGTACATGTCCTCACAGCAAGCAATATTGACGTGAAACGTGACAAAATTCGACCAGTACACTTTGTTTGACTATCAATTCGTCGTCTCGCTTTGAGAGCATAAACAAACGCGACAATGATTACTTGTATTGGCAAATTTTATCACTTGTTTCCCCCCTGAAATACCACGTGACATCGCTTTTATCCCATCAATCCTAAAGCGCGTGCAAAGATGGCGGGTATCGTGAATAAGGTCTATTGGTTTTTGAAGAAGGCTTATGTCAATGTCTGTTCGTTGTATATTCAAGGTATCATCATTCATCCATTCTGCCCAGTCTCATATCAAGACCAGAGACTGCTCAGCAATCAGTTGCACTGTTTACCGAACAGCTTGTCCCAAGCGGCGACTGCAGGGAGTTTGTAAGAGAAAGCTTCTGCCATATCACCGCTTATTATTTGCCGTGGTTTGCCCAACAAAGCAGAATAGATGCGATGAAGTCAAGTGAGCAGGCAAAAATTGCACAAGCCAGAAAGAGCTACGATTTTCTTGTCAGCATTCTAACTGAGGAGGTCAGTTTGGTCTGGTACATTTTTAGAAAAGGCCAGATGTTTTCTTTTCACAGTTTTGTATGATTTTATTGATCCCTTTTACTATTGGATGCTCACATATTACGTGTAACAGACGACTAGAAGTCAAAATGTTTTACAGTTGCGCTATCATTGAAAGTGCATTTGGACAAATGACGTTGTTGCATGTTTAAACCATAGTCCATCAACAGACAGATGAGTTCAATAAAATCATATGGGCTTGTATTAGAGAATGGTAAAAAAATAAATACTGATGAAAGTATAGAAAATACACTTGAAGTTTTGTTCTTTGAAGTACAAAATCTTAATTTTATTTTTTATATTTACAAGGTTTTCAAGATTTTAAAAACCTCATAAAACACGGCCGCATTTTGACTCCAATTCTTTACTAGTGGGGAATCAAAAATTGAGCGATTGGCAGAGGAATAAACTGCTATATAGGCAAATTTTAAGCCTTTCAATATGCTCTCAGTTCTTGTTTTATAAGGTCAAAAACTCTCCGCCTCATAAGCACAGTTGAGCAACACTGCAGTTTATTTTGCAGGCTGTAGACAAGTTATTTGCAAAGAAGTTTGACGAGCAGATAGTATCTCTTCTTCTACGAATGTATGAACCAACTTCAGAAGGCTCGGACCTTTCCCAGTTTACCAAGTTAGTATCTCTTTTAAACTTAAAGCAGTCAAGCAGTTGACTATGTGCACGTAGTCCACGGTGAAATGTGGGAGTCTGCCTTTTGACCAACGTTGATCACGGGAGTGGATTTCTAGACAATTGACCCAGAGGAGGAGTTTTATTTTTGCGCTTCACGTTAACAGCACTACCCAAACATTACATTGTGTATGCAAAATGCCAGAGAACATGCTGATTAAATGAAAATTTTTTTTCAGTTATTTGTATGAAGTTTAAACTAGGCTACTCCTCAAGAAAGGCTTTTCTTTGTATAACGTTTTCTACTTTTTACTCTTTACAATAAATGTTATGGTAGCTAGAAATCTTTACTGGTTTAGTGGTCCATCTTAAACACACTTTCGCATCAGGGGATATTCTTACCTTGGGCAGTCTGGCTATAGTTCCTCAACTAGTGTTTTAAATTTTAGTAAAGTCCAACTAGTGGTCTATTATCAATGGTGCATTCTGATTGGTTGAGCTGCTACTAGGCTGTATGTTATAGCCCACTAGTAGCGAAAAGCGCCGGATTTTTGGCGGCAAAAAAAGGATTAAAATCTTGCTTTAACTAGCTAAAGTTGTTTTGTCTCGATATTTTTGACCAAATAGTTGGATTTTACTAAAACAATTATTACTCTCGCCCTCATGGCCCATCCGGCCCATTCGGGCTCGAGGAATAATTGTTAAATATTTCAAAAGCCATGAAGGGAATGGATAATATGATATTTATAATTACAATTGCAAACTCTACTGATAGAGAAACCGACCCAGAGCCTGACCCTCCCTTTTTCACGTCACATGCTATCAAGGCTACATTTGATTACCTTACAAGCTGTCATCCTGGAGGCAAGTCCATCGTCTCGGTACTTTGCACTTCAAAGGTATTTGTATTCATTTTATTTTCTCTGCTCGAGACAATGGGTCACATGTAGTGATTTACTTCACAAAAAGCTGGTAGAAATTGATAGATGAATCAAAAGCTCTCGACCTGGCACTTAAACTTATTAATGTGTAAAAATTTGTATTAATTGTCAATTTTTTCTTTGATGAGCTTTGCAAAGCCGTAAGGCAACACATTTTCTTTTCTGTTTTCACGTTAACTCTTTAACTCCCAGAAGTGATAGTTATGTAACTTCTCCTTAGAATATTCCATACATTGTCCAACAGATAAATGGTGAGAATAGAGAAATTTATCAACCAGAGAATGTTTATATTTATATAACCCCAAACTCTTCTATTAGATATTCAAGAAAATCTATAGCAACCTCTCTTTTTCCTCAGGGCAGCATTCAGAAAATTTTATTGGCGCTTACATCTCGCATTGCTGAGTCCCACCTTATCCACGAAAAGAGAAGAATTTTATCAATGTATCGACTTTTCGTGTTGCTTCTTCTGAAAGACTTAGCCCAAGGGTTAGGGAAGAACTGGGCTTTTTTCGTTCGAGATGTTATCCATTCTTTGCTGAGAATTATCAACGAGGAGAAAGAACTTGAAAAACGTCCGAGGCAACACACTCAGGAAATTCAACTTGTCGTTGATAGTGACTTGTTCCTACCATGTTGCAATCTTCTTTACTATGTCTGTAAAGCCGCCGTGGAATGTTGTAGCCAGGTAAGATGAACGATCGTTCTTTTCAAAGTTTTCCCATTACTCAAGAGCACAAACCAGGGTTAAATCATGTTTCAGTAAGGTTGTGGACCAACATAACGCGCACTTTCCGTTCAGCCAAAAATTCTGGAAATGCCATTAAGAAGTCAAATGGAACTGACCATTTGTGTTCGGGCCGACCGTAATATTTGGGACCACCTTTGCAGGTGCTCACTTTGACTGGTCCTACCAGTCGGACCGAGATGTCCCTTTCCCTTTCCTTTCTAAAATGTTTTCACAGTACCGGTCTTCTGTATCCTGGTTACAGGTTCTAGAACCAAACGCGCAGTGGCTTGGGTACATTGGGCACGTGGAATCTTCTTCACGTTTGTCCATCCGTGCCCTCTTTTTGTATTGGTTGGTTACTGATACCTTGTTTTAACGTTTTGATTTGGTGGTAGTTCCCACTGTTTCTTTTTTTAATTGCGTTTAACAGCTCCTTTAACCCTTGTTTTTACCATGGGATCTGAGGGTCTCTCGTTGTACGTTCACCTTTACATAATATGACTTAGTTAATCTATCATTGATTATCTACAAGAAACTATTTTATCTAATGTAGGAGTTCAGCAGTCATCTTCATGTTATCGTAAGCACCTTAACTCCATATGCCTTGGGTGAAGGAGAGAGAGCAGAACAGGTAATTTGCACATATTAACTTGGATGTTAAGCCTCCACCAGGTCTTATTTTACAAAACGAATCACTCGGATACCAGAGTGAGCAGAGTACAGAGTGACACCCGCCTTTGTGGGTTTCATATTTGATCAGCATGTAGTTGGTACAACTAAAAAAAAGTGCCGTCCGGTAGTCCGGGACAAAAAAGTTTTTTTTGGTGGGCAAGTAACAACGTTAAAAGCTCACTTGCCCAATGCGCAAGGGTCCAGGCAACTCATCTTCTAACAGTATCATTACCCAAGACTAACAAGAAGTGGCCCCGGGCAAGCAAAATGTGAGAGATCAGTATCCTCTTAGGTGATCTAACGCTTGTTGTCATCATGCCGTCAAACGATGTCAGAATAGAATTGATTACAATCGAGGATAGTGTCTACTAGAGCAGGCTTGTGGAATGGGCAAGGGTCCAGGCAAGTCTTCCTTTAGCGAAATCATTACCCAAGACTAGCAAGAATTGGCACCTGGCCAGCAAAATGTGAGAGCTGCTTGCCCAAAGGACAAGGTGGAATTCAATGTTTTTCGAGCCCAGTGTGTATCTATAGCAGTCTAACTGTCCCTCAGCAATGTAGGCGTTTCGGTGAGGGTACCCTTTTTGATCATTATCCTCTTAGGTGATCTGACGCTTGTTGTCATCATGCTGTCAAACGATGTCCGAGTAGAATTGATTAAAATCGAGGTTAGTGACTGCAACAGCAAGCTTAAGGTGTGACTCATTGCTGTGTTGATTTTCATACAGGCTTTTCAATTGCTGAACTTCTTGATATTGGACTCAAGTAAAGACTTACGTGACACTATTAGGTGTCTCGATCCATTTCCAGACACTATGCAGTTCAAACAAATCAATAAGACCCATAAGCAGTTAAAGGAAGATCGAACTTCATTACTTGAGGTAAAAGGTTTCAAGTTATCTAGAGACAAAACAAAACGCATATTCGTCCTTGTGGCTTACTTGTGTTTACCTATTATCGTCATCGTCATCATCATCAACGTCATAAGCATCGTCATCACCGCTAGCCTGAGTAATATCATTGAACTTATGTCGTCACTCTAAGCATCCTTACAAACTTGGACATCGCACAGTTAATGATGTTTCATTATTGTTTCAAACAATTACGAATGTTGAATAGTGAAACTTTGTTCATATGTTCATGTTTTCATTTATTTGCTTATTGTCCAATAAAATAGGGAGGATGAACAAGTTCGTGTTTTACCTAGGTGCCTCAAATATCCTCTATAGACCTATCATTTGCCGTCTTTATGCAAGTTTCAAGTGGGTTCTCAGAATGCCTATAAATCTACCTTGTTAATGGTCACTTTCCTCTCCTTCGGATACTTGAGGGAACCCTATCCTATGCCTTGCTTTATGGATTGATTTTCCTTGAATTTTTTATCCCTTCGTTATCAGGAAATTACCCACTTTCTGTGCGCGGATTCACACTCGTCTCCTGAGACTAGACTGGAGGGCTTGAGGCTGCTAAAGGCATCAATAATTAAAAACAAGCACCAGCTGGTGGATCTTGTTGAGAGGACGAAAGGTGATGAAGTTTTACTAAGAGGAACCAAACAATACCGTAACCGTATTCACTTTAGGTTTGTTCGCAGCAATCAGTTGCGCGACTATATATAGCCAACATAAAGGGCCCGTTCCTTACAATAAAAGGTATTTGTCAGATTCACATCTAATCTGTAGATGAAGGGTCACGCTTGAGTATTATCTGGATATACGGTAAAGTAGGTACCTGTTAAAAAAATAAAATAAATAACGATTTAGAGGTAGCACATCCACATAGTGGTTCTTCCTTTACCATTTCTGGTCGAATTGGAATTTGGAAATGTTGGCTTTTGAGAGGAGGGGAGGGGAGGGGAGGAACCTCTCAGATTGAAGGAGACCCAGGTCACATGGGTGGGAGGCGAGTTCTCTCACCAATGCGCCACCCTTGCTCCCCACAATGACACTTCAACAACAACAAAACAACAACACACTGTATTAGGAACACTTCAATAATACAATAGAGTTTCATGTTTAATGTTCCCCCTCAAACAGAAGATCTATTCGAGGTGGGGGAAGGCGAAAAAAGAGAAATAAATATTAATGCTATAAGAAACATAAAAGAAAAAACTATCAAAAGAACAAAACCCGAAAGAGACGTTTCCTATGTTTTTATTTTTGTTGTTGTTTTTACTACTCTCTAGTCGCAAGTAGCAAGCCGTCATCCAGTACTGTTGCTGACCTTGTTCACGGGCTTATCAAGCTTGGTTCTGTGTTAAAGTCGTGTGAAGAAGACCAGGCTAAGGCTGTGCAGTGTGAAGTGGCAACCTGCCTGGGAGAAATTGGAGCTGTAGACCTATCAACTGTTTCACTTAGATATAAAGATGCAGAAACAGGTAATTAAGAGTGCATTTGTTTGCGTCCTCTAATAATGGCCTTATACCAGTATAGGGTACGCTTTTCAATTTTTGTACGAATGGAAACGCTAGAAAAATCTCATTGGAAGCTCAATTGGCCTGCTTGCTTCTGTTTGATATGCACGTAGTTGACAAAGTTAAGTTTAATTGATATTCTCTACGTGAAGGCTTATCATTTGGTTGATGTATTTGCAGGGAAAACCATCCATTCGGAAGTGGGATCTTTTTTTGTGTTAACACTTTAAATCAGGACCTCCTTACGGGGAAAATAAGCCAGGGTACTCTTGTGAATATTGAAAATTTCCATTGAATCAAAAGTTTGTTTCTGCAAAACCTGAAAATAGTTGCCATTTGTTCAAGAGATGTAAAGCGCTGTTCTACGGACGAATACATTTTACTGGGGATATGTATTCACTAGACCATTGCCTTCACTTCTGATTGGTTCGTTGGGTTGTCCATGCCTGTTGCTATTGGCTACCGAAGCATTCACGATGAGGTCATTTGACTTCAAAATCAAGAGGCCATTTTGTTTTTCCTTTCATATTTAAATTTAGCAATCTACTGAGGTCTCAAAATCAAAAGCCGTAATTGCGCAAGAAAATACGATTCTGAACGATTCTAGTACGTTAAGTAAAATGACGCCATCTAGCAAAAGACCTGTTACTTAAGTTTTAGGTAAATAACACTAATTACAAAAACCACTGCAGTCAAAGGTTTTATCGTTTTTTCTTTTCAGATTCTTTAGCTGGCAATTCTATAAGTCAAAGAAATTCTACTATTGTGCGCCTTTTAAATTCCTATCTTGTAGACAAAAGGTAAGGCATTTGTCGCATTTCGATATTGATATTTTCATTTAGTTGCTACATACTTGATGCTTCATACTTTGTTCCTTTTTTTTTGAATACGTTTTCCCGAATGGTGTAATGAATTGTTGCTTGTCAGGTTATGTTCACACTATAGCGGATAGCTCTAGCGCCTGCACGAAACCCATTTACCGGATAGGCTTCTGTTCACACACATGAAACGTGTTTTGGCGCCATTTCTGTAACGGAGCGAAGCTACGCCGCGCCCATCTCGAAAGTAGAACGACACATAGCGAAAAGGTTCTTTGCCACAGAACAGTTATTCGACCACTCCAAAAAACACCGTAACATACGATAATGCTCTTTGTTGTGAACCCAAAATTTTGCATAAGCATTTTTTTTTTTAGTTTCTTTTGGGGCCATTTTAACTCCCACGAGAAACTGAAAACAATGCTTATGCAAAATTTGGGGGTCACAAACAAAGAGCATTATGGTATGTTATGTATTTTCTGGAGTGGTTAATTCGATGTGTGTGAACGACTTGTTCCAGTTCGGTGCCGTTGCTGTTCATACTATACCGGATAGCTTTTCATGTCGGCACGAAAAACTCTCCGGGGTAGTGAAAACATAGCCTTATTTTACGTATTCCTTTTTCGTCAGAAGAATGGAAGTTTAACTATTATTAATCTGTATTCGCTTGGAGAAACTTCCCTCTGGGCATTTTACTGGTGGCATTGTCTGACTGGACTGAGTTATATTGATTTCGGCCGTTTTCAACCTAGAGACAGGTGGGACAATCCATGCTATTGCACTGAAAAGAACCGCCAGCAGCTTGTTAATGTTGGCTGTTAATTTTGGCTTAGGGGAGGGGCAGGTGGGCAGTTTTCCAGAAACCTAACTTGATAACCCAAAAGAGTACTCTTAATAACGCTTTTATTATGGTTACAGTGTTCAAGTTGTAACCGCTGCTGCTTCATGCTTAAAGCAAATTCTTGCATCGGAATCAGGACTTCAGCTTCTAAAGAGATTTGAGGAGTTGAAACAAGAACAGCTCTTGTGCTACCTTGAGCCTTTCAGACCGACCAAGAAAAGACGGGCAAGTTTATAATAAAAAGATAAAGTAGTCAGATTGAAACTAAAACGTATAAATGACTTGTATATCTGACATATCTAGTGCACGCGTCTCCTCCATCTGTGGTTTGGTCACTAATAGACCTTTCCTGCATTCCGCTCCAGTAAGCAAACACAAAGAATTCTTGGTTTGCAACCACGTGACAAGGCGGCCATGTTGGGGTCAATACAATAGAATTTTTTCTCGAAGAATTTAAATCAAAATAAACTTCAGAATTTCTTTTGTTCTTGACCACTGACATGGCCGCCGTGACGTCACTTGCAAACGAGCAGCTGAGGTCAAGGCTTGGGTGGACAATAAAGAGCTTTAGGGCCTGTTTACAAGGAGTGGGGGACCCCGGTCTAGTGGGGTTGGTTTCTTTTGTTTTCACGCTCTGGAGGACACAAAACAAAAGAAACCTACCCCACTAGACCGGGGTCCCCCACTCCTTGTAAACAGGGTCTTAGATTGGAGGACGAGGACGACATTTAATCTTCAGTTTTCTCGCCTATTCTCTTATAATAAACACCTCGAAGAGCTTCATTCTAGTTTATTTCACCACAAAAGTTAGTTCGCTTATTTCCGTTGAAGAAGTTGAAGCCCTCTCCCGATCACTAAAAGGATAAAATTCCTCACATTTGATAATTTTTTCCTGCCACTACGACATTCTCGCTAAAACTCGTATTAGAATGACGATGGCTATCATATTTTCCCGCCAAAATGACGTTGGTTCGCGCCCGCGCACTACTTAGTATTGAGAAAATCTCGTTCTCGTTGTTGGGTATTTAACTTTGAGGGCGTAAGGACGTTTGAATGACGCGAGTGAATATAAATGAAACCACCGCAATATGTATAGATGCTGTAGTTAATTTTTTATCGTAGGTAATTTTTATTTTCCTTTGTTTCAACTTTATTAGCATACATTATCATACCCAAAATCAAAAGATAAGCAGAAATTACCTGGAATAAAAAATTAACTACAACATGTACACTGAAAACCATGATAAATACTTTTTTCCTGTTCCTGTTCAGACACCCGGTGGCGCGTCTGCTATGGAAGTAATATCTGATGTTAAGCTAGATGACGCAAATTTATGGATACCAGGCCTCGATGGCCAAGAATACAGTCACGAACAGTGGATAACCAAACTGGCCTGTACTTTGATCGAAAGTGGACTTGTCAAAGACGAAGTGCTGTTTGTTTTGTCTCCTATTTGCAAAACAAAGGTATTCCGATTTTCTTATTGTGAAATTTACGGCATTAAGAATATTTCCTAGCTTGTGTAGGAAACGTTAGATTCCGAGTTCCAAAAACCCCCACTTATGAGTCTAGGTGCACAACCTTTCTTGTGAAAATGAGTTTTATTTGCATGGGAATGAAAAATGATTTCCATATCAAAGGCTGAGCACCTACCCTCGTTTTGAAACAGAGGCCCGGGGGAACTCGGAAATGGCCTATTGAATTGAATTGAATTGAATTGAATTAATATTCAAACTTCGTACTCTGTAAGTATATCTGCGAGTTGATTGGCTAATAAGAGTGTGTCATTGGTGTAAAGCGCACAATGTCCATGCTTTAATGACTTCACCGGTTCTTATCTCCTCAGTGACCGTTCAATGAAGTTTATAATTTATAACTTCACATAACTTTAGATTTATCATTTTTGCTGAAAAGCTGTATTTCGATTTCTTTTTCTCGCTATTTTGACACGAACTGTGTTTTGAAACTTTTTGCTGCTGCTTCCGACGCTTTTGCAAGTCTTTCTAAAACCCTGCAAAGCTAGAGAAAGTGCCTGAAGATTGTGGGAGTTTAAATTACCAAGAATGCACAAAATACCTCTCGATGGATGTCAATTGCATTTCGACAAATATCTGCAAGAAAAAACGTCCATTTGCATCCTAACACTACCGAGCATCTGGCAAAGGTCTTGAAGAAATTCGACGCATATGAACGGATGTTAAGAGCTTAGAAATATTTTGAGTGAATAATAATACAGTCATTGAATTTTGCTTTCGGATGATGTGAAGAATCATGAAGAAGATATGGGAGGGTGATATCCGCCTGAGCTGAACCCTCGCCGATTTGTATGATTCCTCATATCATACTCCGCCTCATCCAATAATTAATAGGCCATTTGCACTATGACATCATTTTACTACTACGACTAGAATCCTTCAGGGTTTGCTTTCTTATGTAAATTAAGGCTTTTGTTATTTAAACCTCACTGGGATTACAAAATTTAAATACGTAAGGAAAAACGAAAAGGATTCTGGTCGTAGTAGTAAAATGACGCTATCGTGCAAATGACCTATTGATTAATGGCCGGTGTATTTATTACCAAGATTCCCTGTCAACCCTTTCCTTTATTTATGACCATTTTTGAATACTGTTGTTAGCTTTCATTATTGTTTTATTATTATTTTCTTCAGGTGGAGTTTGCTGAACATGTATTTCCTTACCTCGTACATAACGTCTTGGAACGTGACGATGACGTTGTCAGGACCACTTTATCGGATCAATTCAGAAATTTCTTTAGTCATTGCAATGGCACAAGTGTTATAACCAGTAGTGCTAGCTCGCCTTTCCCAACTGCAGTACCATCATCAAACACTTCTGGGATATTTGGAAGTGAGTGGAATCAATGTCAAATACGTTTGAGGGAGCAGGGTAATAGCAAGGGAGTAAGGGAGTGGGGGGGGGGGGGAGGAAGGCGGGGCATATTTACTTTAGCGAAACGGGCCACCTTGCTTACTGTATTCATAAAGGACTATTATTAAAGTTCAAGCTCATCATGTCGGGGGTCATGCGGTCGAATATAAGAAACAAATCTGAACTTCCAGTAAAGGTTATGAAAATTAATATAATGATCACCAAAGGATTAAAAACTTAGATATTTGATAGGAAATGTTGGGAGATCTCTGTGGTGGATTTAATTGTGGTTTAAGGGTGAATGGAAAACAGCCTTTTAGCTCCAGCCGTCCCCTCTGGATGAAACGAGTGATGAACAAAAGGAGAGCGATTGCTAGAGATTGTAGCTTTTATACCTTGTTGGTTCTTTCCTTGGAGTGTCTGTTTGCTGCTGGAGAATTTTAAATTCAAGTTTCTGGATTAACTTGCAGATTTATTTGCTCAATTGTAGTTTATGACTAGCTGAATTTTAAACAATGACAGATATTGACGCGACGCAAGTTTCTAAAGCGTTTTCACGTGACGTCACGGCGGCCATTTTGGTGTCCCAAGACAATGAAACGGCGGCCACGTTGGTGTCCCAAAATAGTATTGTGAAAGTTGAAGGTTTTTTCTGTGTAAAAACTTTCTTTTGTTTCAGTAAAGTTGTGTAGCTGCTGGCCACGTCAGTGAAAACGCTCTAAACGCTGTAAAGAAAGTTGTCTGATTCACCGCAATATATGTTCATATACGGTAACATTTTTGAAAGTATTTCAATTTGACAGTGGAGAGTTTAAGCTTCACGTATAAGCCAAACGGCAAACATCAGACTCAAGGTGAGAATTTCTCAAAATAGAAAATGAGCAGATAAAAACTGCTTAAAACATTTCTTATGGATAACAAATTGCGTGAAACTACTAATTTAGGTGTAGAAATAATGAAAGTAAGTGAAAAGCAAAGAGGAAATTTGTCCACGTGGTACAAATTCGCGTTTGCCGTTTTGCGTAAACGTGATGCTCAACCTCTCTAATGCCTTCCTTGTCTATCATTTAGTAAAAAAGGAAAGTGTTCGGTCGATGCTGGCTGTTGTCACCTATCTGCGCACGCAGAATATCCCCAGAAAAGAGCGTGGTCAAGGTACCTTGTGGGACAACAATTTTTGGCTTGACTTGGATTACTTAGAAGTTGCATCAGCAGCCCAGAGATGTTCTGCGTACTTTACAGCCCTTCTTTACACTGAAGTTTGGGCTGACATTGAAAAGTAAGTGTAATGGATATATTTCTGACATGGGCCTCTTTGTAGGTAGTTTTGAGTTGCAGTGTAGATATTATTGTTGGTGATCAGACACTATAACGTCTAGGAACTGTGCAACAATTATTTGTACACAACTGGAATTCCAAGTTGCAACCCATTTAGATCCAAATTAAAACGAGTGCACATTTTTGCTCTTAGGTTTCTAAAACTGGCGGATAAAGTTTCTTTGAAACTAAATTTCTTTAGTGCCGTTTTGGCGTATTTTGTTCCCTTTTGGTATAAAGTAGCCCACTGTAATTTAACTGATACTTTTCAGATCCAAGGAAGACTCTCCTGTGCCCATTTCTTTACCTTCCAATAGTCAAAACTTAGCTATGGAAATTGCTTCAAGCCAGAACAGCGAGGGTAGCCTAAGCACTAGTTACCAGACCCTTATTTTGGAGGCGTATGGTGCTATTGGCGAGCCTGACAGTGTGTACGGCGCCGGGGCAGGCAGACTGGCTGACATAGACTCACGCATCAGGACCTATATGCATGAACATGCCTGGGATAAAGCTCTTGGTATGGATTTAAATACTCAGTATATGAAGTGCTCTGAGGAAAAATGCCCCGCAAGGCAATTGCTTTTATGGGAATGTGTTTCCTTTATAGAGACGAAATTCACACATTCTAAGGTGGATATCGCGTAATTTTTACGTGCGTTCACATGCAAATTTTACTCGTGTAAATGAAAATTAGACCCAATGTATGGAGGATCGCGCGTAAACGTAGAAGTTGAACCTCGCTCAACTTTAACTTTGACGCATATTTTATTTACGCACATAAATTTTACGCGCGTACGCAAGTAAACATTACGCGATACTGGAAACCACTTTTACACATCTTACTTTCATTTTCGAATTGTTTGTCCATTATCTGAATAATTTTACTTTAGTCATTTCTTAGTGAGAAAAGCCATTGGGATAAAAACAACGTATAAGCAGGTTGAAATTTTTGTCATTTAAAGAGATTAATTTTATCCACTTCCTCTGAGTGGGTATTGATAGTCAGTGGCTTTTTAAACATTTTTTCAGCAATTTTTTTCTTTGTTCCTTTGGTTCATTCTTCATTATATTCACTTCTACAAACCAGACTGGGTTGGTTTATTCCGTTACTTTCTTATCTAGGAGCTTGTGACCTTCGAATGCAGAATGTCTCCGTTTCATCACAAACAGGTCTTCTGCAGGTAAAGATTTGAGCTACTACATATTTAGACTGACTCTTTGAGGAATTCAGATGTTTTTTGCTCGATTTGCTTGGCAGCAATGCAATAACGTCCCTGTCAGTGTAATGAGAATGTAAATCAAATATAATATGCTTACCTTCTCATAGAGAAAAAAAAATAGATGTAAACCTTTTCCCGAAAACAGGCTGGGAGTAATGATAAGATCACTTATGTTATGAAAAGGGTTCAAGAAATCTTAACCTTGTCTCTAGGCCATGAAGAACTTTGGTTTGGACCACGTAATGAGAGTGTATTTAAAAGGGTTGCCATCGGAGGATCCGCAGGCGACAGGCGAGGTAGAAATATAATTTTGAGTTAGTAGCAGTTAATGTTAATTTTCAGTATTTCCATAAAACATTGTTTGTGTTTTTATAGATAAGTGAATCAGCGGCTGGAATTCAAACCATGAGATGTATGGCTTCGGGGACTTGTTAGAAATTAGCACGGGGGGAGGGTGGAAACAGAGGGAGGGTCACAACTTTTTGAGACTGCAGAAAAGGGAGGGGTCATGAAAAATGGGCCGTTAAAAGGGGGAGGGTCATGCAAATATGTGTCCGTGATCATGTAGAGGTTCACCCACAGAAGAAAAAAGAAGAGGGAGAAATAAAAGAGTCGAGTGATCAGCTGTCAGAATCAGAGTTGGACTCTTAATGCTGGCGTCCAAAATGTATGTATATGGCATTACAAAGAACAGATTTATAGAAAGATATTTTGAGCTTTCATAATACTGACTCACCCTAGTGTATTGCAAGAACTAGATTGTATCATTTATACAAGAGGGGGAGGGTCATGATATTTTAGGCCAAGGTCAAGGGGAGGGTTAGCAAATTTCACTCCCATTGCTGGGATGGGTCACCTCATTTCGGAACCCAAATTTAAAATTCCAATGCCCCCTCCCCCCTCCCCCCTCCCCCCTGCTAATTTCTGACAAGTCCCTTGGTATATGTAAGATCTCACTCTTTGGATGTGTCAGTGTGGAGTATTGACGATGCTTGCGATGTACCGTATTTAAGGTTCTTGTTCGTGGTCAGTATTAGGTACATTTATAACAGGTTAACATTTGGGTTACATGTAAATAAGGTACTTCTTAGAAGAGATCGAGTAATACTCAACGCTTTGTTGGAGTGTTTAATCTTTAACATTTATTTTTTGTGACCGACTGAGTTTCCGTTCAGGGTTATAAATTAGCTGCGTTGGTGTGTTCTCTCGAACACAATCTACTAATGGAGGATCTTCAAACGAAGAAATTACGATTGAAATATTCACACTTCTTTAGAAATAAATCCTTTGCATTTCATTATATACGTTCTTTCAACATTTAAAAGGAAGGGAGAAGTACATGTAGCTCTCTTACCGTGATGCAAACTTGTTTTTGTCATTGTAGGTTGCAGAGCTGCAGTATGAATCAGCTTGGCAGAATTGCGTGTGGGATTTGGACACCAGGTTGGAGCATTGATTTTCTCTCTGTTTTTTTGTTTCTTTGTTTTTTTTGTCGAAAGAAAAAAAAAAAACAGAGTTGTTTGCACATTCTCCCTGCTAGGTTTTTCGCTGTCTTCGTTATATAGTTGAAATGTTTCCCCAACAACGCGCACAGTCATTGGTTACTTCGGGATTACATGAAATGTAAAAGGAAGACCTTTTCCCTGTGAACCTGCTTTTGAAAGGCGTAGTTAAAATTCTACTGCTCCGTTCTAAAGCGTAATAAAAAAAAGCACCGATCAACATGACCGGCGAGTGAAGTTTTTGGCCGGTCAAGACGCCATTCTCGTCGGACGTTTTCCGTTGACCGGCCGTTATTTTGAGCCGAAAGTTCCTAGTCGAATTGCTCTGGAAAAATAGGATGGTCATTTACTCATTACCTTGCGGCGTCGATCTAGACAGCCCAAAAAGGTTTCACAGTCTTTACCAAACACATACACAAAAACCGTCACTTGTGGTGTGCTTATTCCTACAGCACTTCATTGTTACATCTTTTCTCATCGCCAACAGAGTTTACTTTTTTTTTCACAGGATTGGTTCAGACAGGCCTCAAGGGTTTCATCAGGCTTTGTATGGTTCTCTGTGTGCCTTGCAAGAGGAAGAATGGGAACTGTTTCAGTATAGGGTAGACAATTCAAAGTAAGGAAATGATAAAGAGTTTGGAGTGTCATCATTATGTGTGCCAACGTCAAATACCGGCATACATAAGCCTAAACGTGCTGTTAGCAATTAAGTAACGAGTATACCTTATGGTCGATCTTTGAAGACAAATGCGAAAGAATCCAATTGTCTAAGACACGATCCTACAATTTTCCAGTTATGCACCAACAACTCCTGGATATTGATAGTTTTTTTTTTCTCTAGTCTCTCTATCCGTTTAGATATGATTTTTTTCTCTGGCTTCACAATGTGGTTTACATTTCGTAAACAAAAAAAAAATTTGGTTGCTTTATGTCGTCACAGTATTGCTCGATGCAAATACATCCAGAAAAAAAAGCGTGATCAAGAAAATAAGCGGCACTTAATCGAATCTGACGCGCTAAGCGATTATCAATCTTTGATCATCATCATCAGACAGTGTTGACCGCTACCGCCTGCGTGCTGAAACTCGAGTAACTGCCGCTTTCTTTTTATCTCACAAATTGTGATTACAGTTTGCATTTGTTTAGCTACTATTCTGTTGCGATACGTATACTTTTTCGCATCTACATGTAGTATGCTATCTTATTGATTTGCTGTTTCTGTTTTCAAATTTAAAAGTATTCACTTCTAAACTTGAAATTAATTGTAAATGAAAATTTAGATTGCAGATAATGGACGAAGTAGCGCACGTTAGCTTAGAGAGCGTACGCAGCGTGTATCCTGCCTTGACACGGCTGCAGTGTGTTGTGGAACTAGAGAGTTTTGGCTTTGCCATTAACGGGTAGGTCGCAGTTAACTTCCAACATTCTGTCATCTCCGTAGAGGCTCCCGCTAGGTATTGCAATAAAAATAGTAATGATGTAAGTGCACGGTGGACCATGGGAAGAGAGAATAAAACGCGGTTCTTTTCCTCTCCCCAGCCTCCTTACGATACAAAGAGGCCCTTACGGAGGATAGAGATACAAAAAGATGGTATAAACATTCCTCACGTGGTGAAATTTGTACATTTGTTGATTTTTGCGTCGAACGTGGATTTTGCGGGAATCGCTTATCTCGGTCGAGAGTGTAGGATTCCCTGGTGTAATGGCATAGCTGTTTACCTGTCGTACGATCGATCAAGTTCTCGCTACGCCAAGGAAATTATTAGTTTTCTCTTTCTTGGCTTTCTCCCTCTTTATGTATAATCGTTGGATCGTTTCCTCGAGCCCCGCGAGGTTTTGCGACACTTGTAGGGCTCGAAAAAAGGCCCGTAAGGTAGTCCGGGACAAGTGGATTCTCTTGCTGGGCAAGTAACAGTTTTAAAGCTGACTTGCCCAGTGGGGAAGGGGTCTAAACCGCTCATCCTCTAATGAAATCATTAACTAAGACGAGCAAAAGGTGCCCCTGGGCAATCTAAATGTGAGAGCGGCCTCCCCTAAGGACAAGCTGGAATTCAAACTTTTAACGAGCCCTGACTTGCACTTCTAGTTATAAAGTACAGTGCTAACTTTCGACCGTGGGGAGAAAATCCTGTTAAAACCTCTCTGGAAGCACTGTTGCATAGTACTGTTACTTAAGCCATTTTGCATTAAGTGGAGCTTAGGTCTTCGTTGACTTTTATTATTGGCTAACATCAACAGAATGGTCCAGTTGTGTTTCCACTTCTCCCAATCAGTCATCATATCTCTTCGCCAGGTTCCTTTTAAGGCGCCCGTTCTGTCTCTTTCTTTGGTAGTCTATCTTAGTGCTTACCTTTTGAAGTTGTTGGTAGATTTCCTTATAAATGTGGCCTAATCTCCATTCTACAAGGAGGCTATTAATTTTTTAACCGAGGCCTCAGAAAGTAATAACTTATTGGTTTCCAAATCCTTGCAGATGCCATAACACAGTCATACCTATTCTTAACGTTTCTCGCTGACACATTTGCCACTGAATTAACGACCTCAACCTTTTTTAATTTTTTTAGTAAGGATGCCAGCATGGTTGAGATGTGGAATGAACGATTTCCGCTCCCTGACAACGACTTTGAATTTTTGGCGCCTTTGCTTGCTCTCCGAACCTCCATGCTCCAAACACTTGTCAAGCTAAGACAAGACAAGGTTAACAGTCCTGAGGGAATCCTTCAGCTTGCTCGAGCTTACAAGGATCTGGCTACCCATTTGGAAATGCAAGCAAAGGTCGCACGGAGGGCAAATAATCCACAGGTACAACTTGCTGTTTTTAATACATGTACATAGACGACTTTGAGAAGAGAATTGTGAGGTCACAAAAATTCAATTTGATGGGTTTTTCCTTTCGCAGGTTACACAATAAGAACAAGAATTAGAATTATCACATCAGTCTCCCTTCCGCTTCAATTAATACCACGCACACCGTCTTGCCCTCACCCCTACCATTCACCTACATACCCCGTACCCCCCATCACGATTTATTGACCCCGTGGAACGCTCTCCTATCGTCTTTGATTATTTCTACTTCGTTTATAGTCGTCGCTTTTAGTTCTTGACACTGAAGTGGCAACTGGAATTGAAAACTATCTAATACATGGCAATTTATTTTCAAGACTCGGTAGGAAAACACTTGAACTAGCGCCCAAATAACCGTTTTGTCATCAAACGGCCTTTTCGATATTGCCTTCTTTTTAGATCTAATGCTTACACGGTATTACAAACTCCGGACAAACTCCGGATTCCTAGCTGACGCCTGAATTTTTCTTTCCCTAAAGAAAGTGGATACTTAGAAATTGGGCTCAAATGATCCCAACTATACTGCTTAGACATTTTAAAAGTCTAATTAACTCTTTATTCGTGTTCATCGGTGGACACAGGTTGCTGAGAAAGCCTTGTTTCGAATAAGACAACTACAAAGTGACATAACAGATGTGCAGAGTAGGCTTGGAGGAGAGGACCTCGGGGTTTCATGGTCGTGGAAAATGGAGGAAGCAAAGTTACGATGGGCCAAAGGGGAACAGGATACAGCTATGTACTTACTAAAGTCATTGGGTAGACAACTGGAAAAGGTACAGAATCCAGTCAGTGTGCCTTAGAATAGTACCTTGAAAGGATATAGACTGCTGTTAGAAAGCATTCTTTGTTTGGGAAGGTTTTGGGATGGGAAGCCGGAGAGGTTTATAGGAATTTGCAAGTACAATGCAGAGGCATGTCACTCGCGAGGGGGCAAAAGGTAGGCAATTATCTTACCGAGGTAGACTTTTGGTAAGCATTTTTTAACCTTGGTAAGGTATGGTTTTTACAGTATGGTAGACGTCTAGTGACGGCGAACAAAATTGTTCCAAAAGGTGTGATGCACTTGCAGATTAGAGTTGTTGTTTTGCTCATTCAACGAACTGCTCTTTTGACGTTCTTATTGCTTCGCCGTCGTGACATCTTAAATTCCCTTATTCCCATCTAATACCGAGAATTCATGTATTCAAAGTCACCTCTGTCGTGTTGAAACTTATTTTCAGGTTCGTGATCACAGCCCTGAAGCTTCGGCCCTTTACCCACAAGCTCTGGGTTTGTATGGAAACTGGCTGGCAGAGTCCAAGTCGGAGAATCCTAACACCATCATTGAAGATTACTTAGAGAAGGTAAAAATTGTAATTTCTAACAGTTAAATGCACAAGTTAAGCCGTCCGCTCCAACTTACCGACCGTTTTCATCTCTAAACGGAAGCTTACTCTCTGTATGCTTAAAATGTTTGGACAAGTAAATCTTATGTACCCACTCTGATCGTAATGTAAAAGCAAGTGCTAATAATAGAATTCAATCTACGGACCGCTTGTAGCTCTATACGGACCGACTGCGAGGTTTGTGATCCGTAAAACCTACAGATCTTGGACCATTGTAGCATGTCAATATTGGACAAACCTCCTCAAATTATAATTCTTACACGAGTTTCTTTTCGGAGTTTCTCGAACCTACATCATGTCGTCATTTATCTGCATTTCGGGCTGTTTTAATCATGGCACTTTTTCTTTTTTTGCTTGTCAGGCGGCTTGTTTAATGGAGTGTATGGAAGGCGAAAATGATGCGTCAAGGATCGAGGTGCTCAAATTGATTATTTTGTCCCTTATATTTGTATTTTTTCTTGATATTGTTGCTTGCTTTCTTATACTTTTTAATGTATCTTCGTTTCTTTTTTATTTGTTTGTCTGTTGATGTGCCTGTTTCCGTTTTTTTTTTTTTTTTTCACGTATCTGTTTCCTAAACACCCGTAAGTGATAAATTTGCATTTCCTTACGGTTGTTATTTTTGTGTTTGTCTCTGTGTAGGCTTTTTTGTCTCTCGCCTGGTTTGCAGACACACAGTACCAAAAGAAAGTGGATTTCATGAGTTCGAGCACTTACGAAAACAAAGAGGCTTTGATGAAAAAAGCCAAGGTTATTGTTTGACACTAACTGTGAGGTTTACTCTGCTTTGATAATTTTCGATTAAAAGTTCATGGTCTGATTAAAGTTTAGCAATGTCGCACGAAAGTATACCTGCGGTTAGACATGGTTACCAGACACCTTAAACATTTTGTAGCAAGCGTTTTACTTATTCATCAAAGAACATTGAAGTCACTTAATGTATGTTCGAAAGCTTTTCTTTTTTTTCCTCGACAAGGAAGGTGAGATTGTCGGACATACGCCCTCTCCAAAACTACAAAAAAGCCTTATCATTCTCCTTTATTGTTTTAAGGTGGAATCGGAACGGCTTCAGCGAGTTATTGAATCCGGAAAAGACAGGTATGCACGAACCCTGAACTTACAAGCTCAGATGGATGAAAGAGAACTTCAACAAGTGGTGGACGACAAACGGAAATTCCTTAAAACGGCTGTTGAGTACTACATCAAAACACTGCAGTCAGGGGTAGGCTGGAAAGGCTGCATGCTTAATTCTTGCAAACTTGATAACTTCAGCCCCTCCCCTCCCCTCCCTTCCCCTCCCATCTATAATGATGATGATGATGATAGTAATAAGCCCATATCACGTCCTTTGCAGCTTACAATGAGGTTGTCTGAACTGAAAGACTTAGACTTTGTCACCTTGTGTGACAAAAGCATATAAATATGTAATATATAAACTGCCGTCTCACTTTGTCCTTACTAACGGAGTAAGATAAGCTTTTCTCAGGTGTCAGGTGTGCTGAAAAAAGAACGTTAAATAAAGCATTTGAAAAGGCAATTGAAAAGTACTGAATGTGTAATGGCTAGCCTTTAAATTGCCATCGCTAGTTGGTATGTTATCTTTGTTTTTTTCCTGTTTTTAGGATAAGTATGACATGAGAGTGTTTAGGCTTTGTTCTCTCTGGTTTGACAACGCAAAGGAAGAATTTGTCTCGCAGATGATCAAGGTTTGTTTGTAACCATTTACCATTGTCCATTGTCGTTCTTCATCTAGATGTGTTTAAAGGAAGGTTTTTCAGTTGTTGAAAAAAAAAAAACACTCTCCAAACAAAATTATTGTTTCACTAATAGTTGGTGAGATTGAACCTGTGTCCGCCTTTATCGTTATTGTTATCTGAAGCTTAATAAGCGTGTCAAAGATAAGGACCCTTGTGCATAATATTAATAGTGTTAATAAAAGCACTTTCCTCTCTGTCTGTTATGATTTTAGGAGGGAGTGACGAAGATTGAATCTCGCAAGTGTCTTCCTCTGATGTATCAACTAGCTGCCAGGCTTGGAACAAAGTCACATGATAATCCCCTTTTCCAGGCAACGCTTAACGAGGTATGCTCGCTCCTATCCATTTCTCCCTGCCATGTTACATTACACCTGCTCTTAAATATGACACTGCTAACACTAATCTGAATAAGGGCGTATTTATAAAGACCAGGATGGATGTAGAGACACTGAGTTCTTTGATCTTACCCGGCTTCTTACCTTCACACAGACTACAGAACTCCTTACCAGGGATCTCTCTGGCTGTTAATTGCAGCTTTGGAACGTTTTCCTTTTTCCATTTTCCAGACTGATTGAGATGGAGGAAACAGCCTTTTGCTTAGAACCGTTACTGTAGAAAAGTTTCCATACTAGCACAGGTCCCTCACGGCAAGAGATTGAAAGGAGAGGAAAGAGAGATCCCTCTACCGACCTCCGACGCTTTAAGGCCGATACACACGAGGGGTTTGCTCCCGGAGCATGCTCCAGGCTTATTTTGCACGACCAGTACACACGAGGGTTCATACTGCGGGAGCTTGCTCCATGCATGTTATGGTACACACGAGGGAGCAAACGAAAGAAACTTGGTGTGGGATAGCTGATATTCGCCAGATGAGAGTTCGAGAACTAGTTCAAAATTAAACATGGCGACGTCCTTGTGGTCCAGATCAAAACAGAAAAAGTTGATTCTTTTGATGATGATGATGCTTTAAGATGACGCATCAGTTAGTAAAAAAGTTGCCAGGAAAACATGGGCTCGCCTGTGGCTTCTGAGAAGACAGGAGAAAGGGGCTTTTTATACTATTTTTCGAGAACTGTCCGTGGAAGATTCAGTCGGATTTTGTGAATACATGAAAACTCCATACGCAAAATTCGAGCTCATCAACTTCTACACTTTCAGTCGACGCCATGTTGAATTTTGAGCACGAGTCAAGGGCTCCAAGGAATTGTGGATGAAAATGTTGGCTAATTTGATTGGTTAATGTTTTAATTTGCCGTATTAATCCACGCGCAACAAAAAGTGTCAGTACACACGAAGGAGCGTTTTCAAGTTCGCTCAATTTGCCCCGGGAACTTGCTCCCAAATATTTAACCGGTTAAATATCGTGGAGCATTTTGCGGGGTGGAAATTCTGCGGCGTGAAGTATACCCATGAAATTGTTGGTGCACACCGAGAAGCTTTGCTCCCGGAGCGTGCCCCTGGAGCATGCTCCAGGATGAAAACCCCTCGTGTGTATCGGCCTTTATTTCACGTAGCCGCCGGCCACAAAATCGGTTTCGTTTAATGTGGAATGCGCGTGTGCTGTTGAGATTGCAGAGTGGAAATTCTTTCGGCCTACAATGTTATCGCGCAGAAACCGGTTCTGTAAGTTATGTGCCACGTGACAAAAAAGTTACTGGTTGTTGAGGAAAGGCATGCATGATAGAAAACGCATCGGAGACCAGCAGATGTGTTTCTCTTTCCTATCACTATTCTCTTGTCGTGTGAGACCTCTGCTAACAAGGAACAGAATCGTGCGATAAATAATATCATATTTTTTCAGCTTATTGAACGAACAGCGGTTGACCATCCTCACCACACATTATTCATCCTATTTGCACTCGCAAATGCTGAGAAAGATAACAAATATCTAACTGGTAGCAAGAAGAACGCAACTGCCAACAACTCTAAGGAGGCGAGCAGCGGATTCACGGAGGTATTTTGGTTAACAAGTATCACTATTTCTGTTAGGCTTTTTTATATTTGGTGACCATTTCATTAATTCTCATGACCTGTTTGTTTGATCAGGCAGTGTTATTGTTGGGAGAAATTGGATGCGGGTAACTATCGGGGCTTAAAGGGTTATGCAACCACGACGGCAACGGCAGTGGAAACGTCACTTTAAAAGCGAACTCACACTGATTCAAACTTCATAACTCTTATTCCATTTCATTCAATTTGTCAAATGTTGGAAAATTTTTTTCTGGACGTTGATTCTGAAGGAACTATGAAGGAATGTATCTAAAAATTGTTGTTTTGTGTTTACGTCCTCCATAAAACGAGAAACTAGGAGGTTACACGTTGTAGTTGTAAAACAACGGCAAAGTAAATTACTATTTTACTTTTTTTTAATTTCATTTTTAGGCTCGCATTAAAACAGCTTGTGAGTTAATTGATAGGATTGGAAAACAGCGCGGAGAACTTGTACGTAACTTGAGATGTTTGTGTGAAGCGTACATTGAACTTGCCTATGTCAATGTCCAACATCTAAAGAACGAAAGAGGTACGTTATCGTTATAAACATGGTGTAAACTTTTTCAAGCGAAAGGTTTCCTCATTTTCCGCTTCTCCCGCCTCTTAAACAACTTTTCTCGCACATTTTAGGTCCATTTAACTTGCAGGATGTCACAATCAAGAGAATTTCTAACCTAAAGGAAGTGCCAGTGCCAACTTTAGAAGTGCAGGTAAATCGGCCATGTCTACCATCTTTATCTTTAAGTGTTGGGTTAGGATTCCCATCCAGAGCTGGATATTTTTTTTTCCTTCTCCTAACGCTCGTGTCCTCGTTACATTTCTCTTTCTCACGATGAATACATTATCTTCCTAACGGTCTAACTTGTTTCTTCATCAGGTCGACCCATTATGTCGATACGATGACCTTGTTCATGTAGTTAGATTTGACTCCAAGTTCTGTCTCGCTGGAGGAGTGAATCTTCCTAAGATCATATTTTGCATTGGATCTGACGGAGTCAAACGACGGCAGCTGGTCAAGGTGCGTTTGTTACACACAAAATAGTGTGTTTTGGTAATCATTCTGGGTCATCACAACATTAGAAGGTAACAGTTAGAGAACCACCCAGTTTTTCGAAAATGTAATCAGGCGGCGCCTTGCACTTAAAAAAAGTGAGGGATTGCTTTCAGTGTTTAAATGAATACCACCACGTGATGGGACGTGACTTCAAGTGGCAGGAAGTTGTAAATAGTGGGTGAAAAGCCACTCTAGATTCAGAAGTTCTTTTCGGACGTCCGACACTTTTATCGGTTTATTTATGTAGATAAATGTTTCCTTTACTCACTGAAGATTAAGGTACGCAAGAACTCTTTTAAGCAGCGTAACAAATCTAGAACATTTGAGCATTTTTGATCCGGTGGGTTTTTTGTTATCTGTATAGGGAAGAGACGATTTGCGCCAAGACGCTGTTATGGAACAAGTGTTTGGAATGGTGAACCAGTTACTTATCAAAAACTCGGAAACAAGAAAAAGGAAACTAAAGATGAGAACGTACAAGGTATTATCGTTGTAAGAAATCTTACACTGTTGGTCGTGTTGTCTTGTTTTGAATAAGCCTTTCATTTTCAAAGGTACTAAAATTTTAGCGTAAAGTATAGACAAAATCATGATCTGTTTCCTGCTTCAAATATATGATGAGGTGCGTTCGTTTTAGTGAAAGATGTTATCTTCGCGTTTTACAAGCTTTGTTCACTGTGCGAACGCATGTGCCATTGGTAGACAGTATACTTATCATGTTTGATTGTTTTCTGTTTCCACTCTCTGACGAGCATGTCTCCCACGCGCTTTTTTCTTCAGTGGTTTTGGTTTTTGTGTTCGGATAAAATCCGTACGTTATTTAAGAACATTGAAGGAGATGAAAAGTAACTCTGTCATGCGGCAAATGCTTAACAATGCTTTCATGTCGTTCCTTCCTTTTTCGCTGACTTGCTTAAAATTATGTTTACCGTGCTCGTGGTGTTTCTGGAAAGTTCGAGGAATCTTTTAAGTTTCTAGTCGTTTGCTGTCGAGGTCCGTGAAATTTACTTGAATGCTGTTTTTTTCTACCTTCTCCTAGAAAATTTCTAGTCGTATTCATGCCACTGGGTGAATCAGTGTGGTATATAGTCGATGATTTCAATTAACCTGCACCCATGTAAACCTGTTATTTCATTGATCCCTGTAACCTGTACTACCTATTGTTTTCAGGGATAGGGGCATTGATATGTCACGATCCCTATTGTTTTCCCAGCAAATCACAAACCTTGTTTGGTAAAGGTACAGGTCGGCGCCGATGATTCCCTAGAAAACGCTTAAGATTTCATTCTCTCTTAGTGGAACCTCAGTGCCCAGGTCAGGAGTACTGCTTTATCTCATTTCGCCCTCTCCTCTCTTTGTCTTGTATTGCACCAGGTCATACCTTTATCACAGCGCAGTGGAATAGTTGAGTGGTGCGAGGATACTATGCCTCTGGGCGAGTATCTTGTCGGAAGGCCTGGTACCAAGACAGGCGCTCATTCGCGTTACTATCCGGGAGACTGGACATCGTTTGACTGCCGAAAGAGAGTCAAGGTACTGTGAACAAACGTTGGAGTTTAATTTTGCTGCTTGCTTAAAAGAGTTGCACAGTGAGCAATATTGAACGGCAAGTTTGTTGCTTTGAGCGGCGTATCCAATCGCCCGTGGACGCAAACAACCCTGTCTTTACTTTTGTTCATAGGCCATGCACTTCTTTTATCTCCGTTTAGCATCATCCGACCGACCCGATAATATAGCGACTTAGTGAAACCTTTTCATTCATTTTAAAGAAATGAGCATTGTAACAGGATTTGGTGGCATTATAGTTTCGGCAGTGCATCTCTTTTTCCATGTTTTTAACTTGTGGATTACGCGTAGCGTAAGGAACAAATTATTGTGGGCACTGCGATATGCAAATGTATCAATCGGGTGTATACACCGTTAGTAATTAGTCGGCTCCGCACGAAAGCGCTCGATATCAAAACGACAATTGTCGTAGATCGTTCCCGTTCCGCGATTGCCTAGAGCTTTCGATGTTATGATTTTGTACATTTCACTTCGGACGATAAGTTGTCTTCATGTGTACTTTGAATGTTTCAAATTAGCACTATGGCCAGCTTTGAGAAACGAAACGCATTCGAAGCTAAACGGAAAAAGAAGGATGGCCATAGTAATAAATAGTTGAAAACTTATCGCCTCTGAAAATACATATTCCGACTATCATGGGTAATTTATTGTAATATGAAAGTGTTTTTATCATCAGATGGGTGACGATGCTGGAAGGCCAAGATATGAAGTCTACCAAGTATGTTACCATGCTTCTTCTTTGAAGTGCAAAGTATACACACCTCTTGCGAATGTTTAAAGTTGTAAAATATTCACAGCGTTATCTTCGTTTATGAAGTTCTGTTATTGAGAAGGGATACTCGTGAAAGTATAATCAGCAGGATAAGAAATATTTAGGAAGGTGATTCTGGGATTTAGAGAATTAAAGGTATCGTTTTGTGAAAGAGAACAGAATTTTTTCATAGACCTGTGAGACTGGTATAGAGAAAGACAAAAGTTAATCGTCTGTCCAGCGTTGGTTTGTATTGTTCTGTCAGCCTTCTTTCTGTCAGTTGTTGACAAAACTGGACCTTCGAGATAGTCAGTCCTACATGGATTATTGAGTCAGAGCTCATTCGGGCTCGAGGAATAATTGTTAAATACACGGGTATGTTGAATGAAAGTAGTAATTGGTATTACGTACACAAGTAGATACTAAGACCTGATCCCTGTTGGAGTTTTTAATATGGGTGAAACCTTTATTTCATTGTTGCTGTAGCTTTTTCACCATTTGTCCAAAAATCTGGAAATTGTGGTTGGATCGGGAATAGCAAGACGGATTTGATCTCGGGTACGAAAGGAAGGCCAGCGGTTCCAGTGCGTTCTACCTGTGGTCATAGGAATAAAACACTTACACTCTAGTTCATTTGAAGTTTAGACGCGTCTCATTTGCTGCAATTTTGACGAGCTCTTCCTCATTTTCATCGTGTAAACGCGCGCCTTCTTTTCGGTAACCATCTCGCAAAAGAAAACAATGTGACAAAGTCTTTTACCCGTTCCTTAGGCCTCTTAGTGTTTTTTGTTAGATGAAAATGGCCCTAAAGCTGTACTGTAACTTGTTGTTTGTTAATCAGATATTCGCACTCTTCGTTGTTTCTTGCACAGGAGCTAATGGAACATTTCCACCCAGTGTTCCGTCACTTCTTTCTGGAGAGGTTTCCGGATCCTGCCGTGTGGTTCGAGAGAAGGCTAACTTACACCAGAGGAGTTGCCACCTCATCCATAGGTACTGTTGTCATCTTACTACAATCCTGGTCAAAACTCTTGGGCACTAACGCAATAGCTCGTCAAAATGGCTCATTTTCTCTACCCAGTGTGAATGCATTCAAGTCAATGTATTCAGTCAAGAGGGGGACAGCAGAAACAGTTTATTTCCAATCGTTTTTTCTTTTTTTTTTTGAAGGGTAGAATACGAGTTAATTTACCAAGGCGAGTCTTCTCGCCAAATTCCCTCAAGTCTCCCAAGATGTTTTGTCCAGGGCTTTATATCTCGCCAGTTGCTATCTTTTTAAAAAGCTAAATCGTGTCTTCGCTGTAATTAAATTCCAAAAATAATGTCCCAGAATTGTTATTTAACGCTATATATGCCGTTATGGGAAGAATAGACACGGAATGAAAAATAAGCCAACTGGGTAAAGGCACTAAGCAAATGTAAGTTAAGCACAGAATAGACCTAAAACTTCAATATCATAGTAACGAAGCGCGTTAAGCCTCAGCCAAAAATGTAAACAAATTGTTGAACCAAGTAAACGTAACTGGCTCTTATCGCGAAAAAAACACCCAAATCAGGATTGATTTAAGTCTCACTACTTATCCTTTTTCCCCTGTCACATCTAGTTGGTTACGTTGTTGGTTTGGGAGACCGTCACGTGCAGAATATTCTTGTGGACTGCAATACAGCCGAACTAGTCCACATTGACTTGGGTAAGAGAAGGAATTTTTATTCTATGTCGACCAGAAGGAGTTTCGTGCAACTCTTGTGATTGCTTCCCCTCGAACTGGATTGTGAAACAACTCATCAATTAGAAATCAGTGATGACCCCGATTCTTTGATTTAAGACAGGATTTTTGCTGTAGTTTCAAATTATTTAGCCCAACGTGTTCAGTGATTTTGTTACCCTTTGTTTCCTGTGTCCCTGACGCATAAAAATCCCCAAAGACGCAAAATGATTCATGACGTGCGTCCCGTAGGACGCATTTAACCGCCGCCTGGTAAGCTCAGTTGGGAGAGCGCCGGTCTGCCGAGCGGGAGGTCGCGGGTTCAAACCCCGGCCGGACCAACACTCAGGGTTTAAAATAACTGAGAAGAAAGTGCTGCCTTTGTAATGACATCTGCAAATGGTTAGACTTTCTAGTCTTCTCGGATAAGGACGAAAACCCGTAGGTCCCGTCTCACGGCACTTGAACTGATTTGTTCTTGTGGGACGTAAAAGAACCTACACCACTACCGTATTTTATTTACTCCAAATATAAGCCCCCCAGGGGCTTGTACTTGGAAATTGCCCTCAAATACAAAGTAAAACAAAGCCAAAATGGCAAATTTCCTTCCAACTATAAGGGTAGCCCAATCGATTTTGAAACGCAAGTTTCCCTCCATGGATAAGCCCCTTTGAATATAAGCCCCTCAAAAAGGGCCTTTGAAAAATATAAGCCCCGGGGCTTATTTTCGGAATTTTACGGTGTATTTTCAGTTCATTCTACTGTCAGTAATACAGCGTTTTGGAGTTTGTCTTCAGATTAACTGTCTGGTTACATATGCAGCCTCAAGCATTTTCAATTCGGACTCACTTTTTTTTTTATATGGGAATCAATTGTTAGGGACTGGGGACTCATGATTTCTCACTGAGTCCCAGGACTCACCGTAACTGTCTCTAACAAAATCACTGCATGTTTAGTAGTTTCTTCTGTTTATGATCAATAAGCAATAACTGCAGACGTCCGCGTGAGACCGTTAACATACGCATTTACTTGGTTTGATTTGCAATCAGATGTTTCTTCTGTCTGACACGCGCAAAACTAACCGTGTTTGCCTGTCAATAATCATAGGGGTGGCGTTTGAGCAAGGTAAATTTCTCCCCACCCCTGAGACGGTACCATTTCGTTTGACACGTGACTTGGTGGACGGTATGGGACTGACAGGAGTGGAAGGAGTGTTCAGACGATGCTGCGAGAAAACAATGCAGGTCATGAGAACATCACAGGAATCACTCATGACTATTGTGGAGGTACGCGCTTTTTTTATTTTTGTTTTCTCTTTTATAGTGTCGTACAACAAAAATCAAAGTATTTATCATCCCCGTTACAGTAGAAACAGACGAGTCAATGAACCATATGAAGAAAAAAAATCGATCGACTTGAGTAGGAGGGGAAGGGGTTAGTCAAACTGTCTGCAATAATACGTTACGGCTCAGTGGTTTAAAGTCACAGGCGAGTTTGAGCTTATTCCTTCGACACCATGAATTAAGCAATGAATACTTTTCTCAGTTTCTATTCAACCAATTGAAAGCCATGACAGCCACCCAAAAAGAGCATATGGCCTTAATGAGATTCCCCCGCATTTTGTTCATGAGATAAAGACAAAAGGCTATTTCAGTATGACGTCATCAGCGTTAATGTAAGATAATGATATTTTATTCAGCTGATAAAAACAAATGGCTACGACGTCATTGGCGTAACAGTGCCACTACTTAGACAAAGTTGAACAATCGTACTACAAGAAATTAAGTAGTCACACTGTAATGTATTTCTGCGCAAGTTAATGAGATTCCTGTATAAAAAAAGGTTCATTCGGTCCCTACAGTACTACTAACGCAAATGCTTTGTATCAATTGCGTCAGTTTGAGTGTTCGTTGTTTGTGGCGAATCTCCTTTTGCTATATCAATGCTTTATTAATAAGAGTAGTCACGAAAATTAAAGATAAATCGATACCGTAACAACTTCTTCCCTTTATATCTATAGGACATGTACAGGAGCAACAAATGAGAATTTAATTTTTTTAAAAAATAAGCGTACATCGTGGTTTAGCGACCTAAGGACGAGCCGTTTATCTGACGCAGTTTTCTCCCAAAATTAACGACAGTGCCCACTATCAAATTCAAAAGAAGGCTAACTTTTATTTTTTGTTTTCAGGTTTTGCTCTATGATCCTTTGTCATCGTGGACACTGAGTCCAGAGAGAAGGAAAGCCCTTCAGAAAGCAGAAGATCTGTACGATGTTCCTCCTTCTAGCGCTGTTGGAGATTGTCTTGACGGTTCCGTCATGGCATCAGATAATGTGGCACCTGAAGATAACGTCAACAAAATGGCGAAGAGGGTGCTTTTAAGACTGAAACAGAAATTGGATGGAATTGAAGATGGGGTCCACTTAAGCGTATCAGGACAGGTTAATCATCTTATAAGAGAAGCTATGGATCCAAAGAATCTGTGTCGATTATTTCCTGGATGGCAGCCTTGGGTGTGAACCGTGCTGTTAGACTCAATAACTAACAGTCTTTTTGACGGTTAGAAGCGTTCCCATTTGTGATCAAGGAGCAGGAGGAGGAGAAAGCCATCCTGCACTTGATGATCGCCACGTTCAACGAAAGCTGTGGATACTCGAAACCAGCGAACAGTTGGTCACCCGATAAGAGTATATACGGTTTTACCATTATCTTCTCTTGAAAATGGAGCCGTCTAGGAGCCTTACCCTGAAAGAACATCTTTATCTTCATCTTCATCTCATCTCTTCAAAGACTGTTCCTCATTCGTGTGAACAAACACCAAGTCGTGGCTTAAGGTCACAAATGCTTAGTAGACTCTTTTTCTTTGTGTGGTTGTAACTTTTTTGCCGTTTCTTTAAGTATGCCTTTGTCCCGTTCCGCTTTGATCAGCTCCATGGCTATTTGCGGGACCAAGCCAGGTTATTAGAAATTTAAACAAATATAAATGTTGTTGTTTCCCAAAGCCTCGACATAGTTTTTATATTGAATGTGCTGACTGGAGCGGATTACATAGAAGGTCTAGAGTATAGATGTAGGCATGTTCGTACAATCTTGAAAAGGTCTTGAATTTTACTGGTTGTATCGAAAGTCCTTAAATTCTGTTCAGGTCCTTGAAAAGTACTTGATTTCTTTATTAGATCTTGAAAAGTCCTTGAAATTCACAGCCTTGTCCACGACAGGCACCTTTTTATGTTAAATTAGATTATTTTGCCGAGGAAAATTTGGCTCAACCTCGGTGTAAGAACCTGCAAATCACAGGTAATGTAAAAACGTTTTTGTCCTTGAAAAATACATTATTTCTGTTTCTTTATTTCAAAATGCTACAACTGTACCTCAAATGCAACTGCAAGTCATACCCAGTCATTTTGCGAAGTCTTATTGCGGAACGTAGTGTAAAATAATGGGATCAACGATGGCCGCAGGATTATAAATCGTAAATGACGCGATGACTTCCAAGTTGTTTTAATAGGGTGATCAATGGGGGAAGAGGATGTTGATTTATTGAATTAATTTTAGTCCTTGAAAACTGTAATTTGTCGTTGAAAAATCCTTGCAGATTGTTTGTCTGAAGTTGCACGAACCATGTAGTTGTGAAGATCTGAAACTTTGAAACTTGAAGCGGTTTACACTTTTGACGGGATCTCTTAATATTTTTTTCCTGGGGTAATCACAAAAACGTTTTGCTTAGTTCTGAGGAGGCTGCTGCTTGGCATACAACTGTTATGATTCAAAGCGAGCATCAGCAGCTAAATCGTCTGATGACGATGTTTTGCAAATATGAAGCCCTGAAGATGATAGTTTCTTTAACCCTTCTTACAACGTAGCAATGTTATAACCTAACCTCTTTAGTAGGAAATGAAACGATTTAATTTCCTTAATTTTAAAGTACTTCGCGGCGCTGCTATTTCTTGGTTTTTCTGGTTCTTTTTCATGGACTAGGTATGTCAAAAGATTCAAGGTAATCCTTAAATCAAATTAACAGATAGAGGTTAGTTCCCGTTATGTTTGGAAGCAGATTTTTTAAAAGGTTTATCAAACAAAGTTAATGAAAATGATTTTTTATAGCAAACTAATATAACATTTCTTTTGGTCACTGGCTTTGTTCTCCTTGTTTCGTACCTTTTTCTCTTGTGGTTTTACCATAAACTGGAACAGAATGCATTTGGAAGTAATAAATAGCTTTAAGCTGCTAACACACCTTTCAACATGGTGCAAAATCTGTTGCTCAACGAATGTTTCACGATGTTGCAGATTGTTGAATCACAATGCTGCGTTTTGTTGGATAAAGATATTGTGGACACCCAAGCGTGTGGGAGCGGAGTCCGGGGTGGGTACTTCCATATATAGGCTACACAGGTATATGCTGCCAGATAGGGTATTGCTTTTGAGGCGAACCTTAAATAGGGTATCACTTTTACCCTTGTTGGCATTGTGTTCGCGGTTTGATCCTTATAAGACAAGGTACCTAAATTGTTAGGAGTATCAGCTGAAATTCAACTGCGTTAATGTCCAGCTATAGCAGCCAGATGAAAAACTAATCGGTAGTGTTAAAACTGAACAATCTCTTAGAATAATACAAAAGCGATTTCATTTGCATTTGTGTGCTGTCATTAGATTTTCTAAATTTCTTTTTTCTTTGAATAGAGTGTCATTTTAAAGACCTTGGAAGGCACACACCTATCCGAAAAACTTCAAATCTTAGGGGCCGTTATAGTATTTTCTGCTGTACAAGATTGCTGCCATTTTGATCTTCTCTGATTGCTATACTGATCTTGGGGTAAGAGATATGTGGCGGTTAGTAAAGGTTTAACTGTAATCCCTTATGACTAAGCAAGTTTTTCTACGGAGTCCTCCCTGTTCAAGGCGTTAAGAAAGTGGGGCATCCCTTAAAAGTTAGGAGCAAATTCCTTTAAATTACCGTGTTTTAAATTTATAAAATGAGTTATTAAAGCATCCTGTTTAACATCAAGAAGTCTCCCTTCAACATGAAGTTACTCATGAAGAACGAATAAAAGATGTCAGGGGCTTGGACATTAAAATGTAAAGCGATTATGGGTCATAACCATTTGCAGATTAGCTATATATAATTCCCGCTCTTGTCTTAACACTTTTAAAGTAAGGGTGATAAAATCCTCAGATTGCCTATGTTGATAAATCATATTAATAATTCATAAAGAAAAGAGAAAACACTCCAGCTGGTTTATTAAACTATTCTAAATATATTTATAAAAGTAAACTATAATTATCATAAAAAATCTCCCAGAATCCTTTGAGGCAATTTTTTTAAAAAGCTTTATAACTTTGACAATTGTATACGTGGAAGACTGTCAGACCACAACAAGATAACATTTGCATAAAATATCTTTCTTGTCAGTCACGTGACTATTTCTGAATTAGGTTTTTTTGTTGCTGTGAAAAGAGCTGTGACAAGATTTCATTAACGAGTCAAAAACAAATAGCATATTTGAGGTTTTAGTTGTGTGGGGCATTTAAAATTTAAGGGGGTAAAAAACGTGAGCGAAAAAGTCGGGAGACCAGGTCGAGGGCTGTAGAGAGTCGATCTTTTATCACACGGCAGAGAAAATTTGCAGAAAAGTAATGTTCTATCTGATAATTTTTTTCATGACCAAAAGAGGGACATAACGTCATCAGTCACGTGATCAAAGCGTTGTAAATGTTTTAGTTCGTTTTTAAGGTACCTTTTTTGTCGTAAATTGGCAAGTTTTTGCTGTTTTTCTCGACAATTCTTTACATTGTAATAATGTTTGTCTCTGAGTAATTATTATTCCATTTTCAAAGCAGAACCAAACAAAAACTGAGCCAGAAGTTTAAAAGTTGCGTAAATTGATCGATATTGCAAGTTGAAATAGAAAAGAAAACCTATTCTTGAGACTTCTGTAAAATCCTTTTTGAACTTAACTGTTTGTTTTCCGAAATAAATGTTCAACGTTTGTTAATAAAGGAGAACTTTTAAAACTAAAAGGTTGTATTTGGCGGCCATATTGTTTTTCTTCATTCCGGGAGAGAGGTCATGTAGCAACTCTTCTAACCCTAAAAGCCAAATGGTTTGCTACCCTAACCTAAAACAATGGAAATAATGATGAACAATGTTGTGTTAATGTTTTTCCCGACCAATGAAAAGACACCTTACGAGCGGGGAGAGAATCGTATCGTCATACGGTTAAGTCGGTAGCCGCGCGATTGAAGGTTCACAAAGTTCTTAAACGTTCCCCGGCATGGACCAAGCCTGAAAGAGTATTAATGGGTTTATTGTGAGCTTTACGTCAAGCTTCGATCAGTTAAAGATTTAATCCTACAAGGAAATTAAAAACAAAAAAGTCACACTTGAAAACTGTCAATCACCATAGAGAAGGAATATATATACCTCTTTTACAAACAAACTAACAGCTTTTACCGTAGCTTTTACTTCTAACTGATTTTGAGGGTCCGGGTTGGAATCCCCTAAAAGCAAATTTTTCGTAACCTTATTTTATTTTTATTTTTTTAAAATCTATTTTTTTACTCTATTTTTCACCCGTGTGGTGCATATAGCTAGTAATATAATGTGGTAAACTGAAAGCAAAGTTTACAGGAATATAAAAAAGCGGTATATGTATCATAGCGTATCTAGCAGTATTTTTAGTAATACTGGACACTATTATCATTACCCAGCTCAATCGTCGATTTTTACATGTGCCTAATTTAATTCGAGAGACGGGACGTCTGAATCAACTAAATTCGACAGTCGCAAATTAAATACAACTGCGACTGAAACAGTCGAAAATTCGACTTAGGTTCAACATTTGATTTAGAAGTCGCATTTCGTATGTGCCGAATATAATGCATTAATTATAGAAACCCCTATCCGTATTGGATAAAAAAATTTTATAGAGACTGGGAATATTTACAAAAACGGAGTTAAATTCGGCACCATCATATCCGACGTCTGAATCAACTGCCGTATTTAGCTACTTTCATCAACTTAAAAAGGTGTTCGGCACTCATAAGAAATTCCACGTTTGAAAGGGGCCTAACATGAGATCAGTTTCAGCTTAGTGGTTTGCAGGCTGTTATTAAGTAATTGTTTTCTTTTCAGTAAGAGCAATTCGTATATCTCTTAATGTAAATCCATTCTATTAATCGGCTTGTGCCGCGACTTAAGAATCAGCTGTAATAGTTGATTTTACTTTCTCTTTGACATGATTTGTATGTCACTGGACATGATTTGTATATCAAAAAGAGCGATCAATTTTTACCCATCCATTTCAATAAAAGCAAATGGAATCACTTCTCACTATAGCGGACAACCTCGAACCGTGACTTCCAGGACTTTGTCGTATAACTATGCGGCACCGAAGAAATACGAAAAAGCCAACCCTTTTTGATCAAATTATTTTAAGGCTTAAACTCGAAGCTTTATATAGGGTAAAATAATTATATATAATAATTTACTTTTTTGTATCACTTGTAATAATAATAACACTGTGTGTGTTTCTACGACACAGTTAGCCTACTCTTAGATCCAAAAGTTGGTTCGAATGAAGTCTTTGTGCGCATTGAATCGTTCCTGAAATTTACCCCTTAATTTTTCCTGTTCATCATTGTGTCGCTGGGACATTCCTGTAGTTCGTCGAAAAGCGTCAAAAACCGCTTTAAATTTTTCATCGGTCATCCTTTCTATCTGGTCTAATTTATCTATCAACCTACGTTTCGGGGAGTCCTGTCTGCACAGGTGTTCTATTTTATCTCGCTTATCAACACCGTCCGTCTCCCTCTGCTTTTCACTTGGGATTTCAACGTATGTCTCCTCCTGGATATCTTTTTCGCACAAATGTTCTATATCTGCGGGCAAGTGAACAAGGGCAGCTCCCTGTAAAAGTCGAGAGAAAAAAAATACAAAACGTGAATAATACAAAAACAGTCAAGACGCTACAGAGCGTACACTTCGGCGTCGTGGTTGTGGAACTGATTAATGGGATTTGTCAGGATATTCTGAAAAGAGTAACATCCAAGAGGCCTACTTGCCAAAAACCAGCATTTTGGGACAAATTGTCTCTGAGATATTAGCCCAGTTATGCTCTGATGACTCCATACAAATCCTTCTAAATTTGACTTGGGTCTAAACGGTTAGACCTAAGTCAAATATGAGGTTATTGGCGGTGAATAACAAGTCTAACAAAACAAACAGTGAAAAAAGAATTCTCTATTTTTCTTAGACACATCAGGCTTCAAAAACAGCATAGCAGTCTCATGTACTGATTAAAGATATGTAAGGTACGGGAAAGGAGTCGATTACGTTGAGCATGGAGTTGGCTGTTACGAGTTCGAATGTTTTGAGGATAATTATTCACGGACTATCAGCACGCAGGAATGTCGGATTAACACAAGGAAGTTTAATACCAAAGGAACATAGCCTTTTTCAGAGCTTTAAAACACAGCATCCGCCAACACAAACTTGACTTGAACTTAAGTACAACTAAACAGCCCCTACCAATAATAACAAACTCTCACTTGAACTTCAGATATCTTACGGCTTCCGCCAACTTGTAAACACAGAACTTGAAAATCGACCTTCGTCACACTTGACTAAACACAGCAGTCCAGCTCGTGGGAAAAAAACTTAGTTCGTCAAAAGACCTCGCTTGGAACTGGTATGCCGTTTGACATAAGGTTCTAGAAAATACTAAACGGGCGAATAGTAGTAGCTTTTCGACATATTTTATGATTTCAGTAACTGATGCAAATCTGCTGACTCATGCTGAAATGTAAACATGCCCTAATTAATTATTCATGAATAATCCAAATTGTAGAGAACGTTCGAGAAAGTCACGAAACGCATGAAAGCAATTTTACTACGTAACACTCAACAAAGACATGTCTTTGTGCAGCATTTTGGAACTTTAAATCAATCATAAAGCAGTTCGAAAGGAGGGCTCACACGTAAAAAGTTTTTCAACACTCGAAGAGAAATTTCGTGTCTCTGCTTGGCCACGTGATATCCTCTATTTATTCCTAGAGTAAATTAAAGACTAAACTCGAAGTGATCTCAAGATATCACAAAGTAGTCCGGTTTCATTTCGTGAAATAGCCGAAACAAGCCAAAAAGTCGCGAACTTGCACGCCCAATCTTGTCCCGAAACTAGTGCATAATTTCATAACTATTTTTCATATCCCCAACTACCTTGGGTCGCAGTAGCGCAATCGGCTAATCTCTCAACTTAGAGTCTCCTCTGATCTGACGGGTCGCACAGGTGAGTCGGTTCAAACCCCGGGAAAGCCAAAATAATAATTCTTTCTTCCTCGAAAAAGTTAAAGAATAAATCAAAGAAATCGAAGTGATCTCGAGATATCTCGAACTAATTCGGCTCTCACTTCGTCAAATAGACGAATAAAACCGAACACCTACAGACTTTGCATGCCCAATCTTGTCAAAAAATTGTAACTTTGATACATTCCTGAGCGTCGCGAATCCTTTACTTCGCGCTCCGCCGAAGTAATAAATAGAAGGAGGCATTTAAGTGCGCCGCAATGGCGTTTAACGCTGCTTTTTTTTTAATGTTTTCCCAAAAACATCACACATTTTTTCCCCAGCAGAATGTCAAGTTTTAGACAAGCGGCGTGATTCATCTTGAATGGTATTATCTGCGCAGTAGAAGATGTAGGGCATGATGTTACTACAACGTAGGGTGTATGCTACATTGGAACCCCAACCGGCCACGGAGACCCCTATCGGACATTTCATTTGGCCCGACCAAAAGCTCATTTATTTTCTGTACATTAACCCGCTTAATACGGACATAACTATACGGACACAGATTGATACGGAGTATCAGATGTTCCGAATTGTACATGTATACTCCAATATATAGTCAACCCCGCTTTACAAGACACTGTTTAACTGAGCACCATCCATGACTGAATATCCTACTAGTAGTGTAAACTAAGGCTCGAAAAACCACTGCAAAAACCGTGAACGATCAATGTAGCTCAACGCTGGATCAAACAAGATCGTGATCAGTCGAACTGAAAACCTAAAACCTAACAAAAACGGCAAATGACCTTTCAAAGGCTTTTTCTAACATTCAGTCCACCAAAAACGTGAATACAAATTTGAGTCGCGGATTCCTCTGTGGTGTTACACCGTAAATTAAAAAAAGTTCTGTTTTAGCCCCCAAAGAGCTATTTTAGCCATGCAGGCCCAAGTATGATTCAGCCCCCCTGGAGCCGTTTGAGCATTATTTAGACCAAAACGGCCCCATCCAGAGGGCCACATCAAAAGCCTTTTCGAGCCCACGCTGTGACGCTTCTCAGCCCATGGGTCCAAATCGGTTCTAGGTCATTGGACTCTATATGTCCTATATGCTTAGATTGACAGAGCCAAATTAGAGAAAAAATAGAACTGTATTTTATTTTACTTACTGAAACGGTCCCATTTTTAAGGCTAAAAGAGATCTTTTTGATTTGCAGTCAGAGGTGTACTGTACTTCTAATAAAGTAATTTAAGTCCGAGACTATGGTAAAAGATCGTTAGGTTTCTTCAGGATAATCTTGTTACATACGGATACAGTTTAGAAATTAAACGACGTCTCCTCGTAAAAATGTTTGCTTTCGTCTTCATGCCGATAAAGCATGAGAGGCCGCTTAATACGGGCATCTGCAGTTAATACCAGCGGACACTATGGCATGTCCTCTTTGAGTCCGTATTAACCGTGTTCACTGCATTGTCGATCAAATACAATAGTTCCTTCCACGGCGGTTTGTTCACATTTTGATAAGGACCAGTTAGAGAAAATCCGTCGAGACTACTGAAAAGAGCGCCTCAAAATTAGTAAAACTGCCAAATTTGAAAATGATACGTTTAATCTGAAAAGCGAGCGAAGATACACCCCTGGAGATGGGGGCAAGTTTGTGCCCCCCACCATATTATTTAATTTCGTGACTTTGAGGAGCTATTATCTTCTTTAGTTTTCAACAAAACACTTTCAATCTTGACAATTTTACTAAATTTAAGGCGCTTTTTCCAGTGGCGTCGACGGATTTTCCCTAACTTATCCACGTCAAAAGTCGAAACAAATCGTGGAAAGGTCTACGGGCAACCCGGAATTGGCAAACTGTGGGAAAAAATCACTCATTTGTACATAAACGTCTGAGATATGATAAGCGATTGACGTGCTTCATTCCGAATGAATCCAAAGAGATAACAAAGGATTTTACAAGTTACTTGCCTCATTTCACACTTAGGCTTGCAAATTAACCTAACGTTGAAAAGATTATGGACTTTGTAGTGGCGGGGTAGGGGAGGGGGGGTAGGGGGTAGGGGGTTAGGGGAGGTTTGGAAAATGGTACTTACACTTGATCTTTGTATTTTAAAGTCCTCGACATTTTTGGACCAACGGTCTATATATGCAGCCAAATATCCTCTTTGAGATGCCGTAAAAGTCGAGAGAAAAAAAAAAGTGAATACCGTAATAAAAAAGCAAATAAATAGAAGGAAGCATTTATTTTGAAAACACAGTGCGCCGCAATGGCGTTTAACACTGCTTGTTTTTTTTTCATGTTTTCCCAAAAACAGCAAACATTTTTTCCACACCAGAATGTCAATTTTTAGAGAAGCGGCGTGATTCATCTTGAATGGACGGTATTATCTGTGCAGTAGAAGAAGTAGGGCATGATGTTACTACAACGTACGGGGTATAGGGTATATGCTAAATTGGAACCCCTCTCGGCCACGGAGACCCGTATCTGACAGTGTATTTGGCCCCACCAAAAGCTCATTTATTTTCTCTACATTAACCCGCTTAATACGGACACAACTATACGGACACAGATTGATACAGACAATGGATATTTTCCTAAGTCTCGAGTTATACAAGTATACTCCTATATATAGTCAACCCCGCTTTACAAGGCACTGTTTATCTGAGCACCGTCTATGACTGAATGTCCTACTAGTAATGTAAACTAAGGCTCGAAAAACCACTGCAAAAACCGTGAACGATCAATGTAGCTCAACGTTGGATCAAACAAGATCGTGATCAGTCGAACTGAAAACCTAAAACCCAACAAAAACGGCAAATGACCTTTCAGAGGCTTTTTCTAATGTTCAGTCCACCGAAAACGTGAATACAAATTTGAGTCGCGGATTCCTCTGTGGTGTTACACCGTAAATTAAAAAAAGTTCTGTTTTAGCCCCCAAAGAGCTATTTTAGCCATGCAGGCCCAAGTATGATTCAGCCCTCCTGGAACCGTTTGAGCATTATTTAGACCCAAACGGCCCCATCCAGAGGGCCACATCAAAAGCCTTTTCGAGCCCACGCTGTAACGCTTCTCAGCTCATGGGTCCAAATCGGTTCTAGGTCATTGGACTCTATATGCTTAGATTGACAGAGCCAAATTAGAGAAAAAATAGAACTGTATTTTATTTTACTTACTGAAACGGCCCCATTTTTAAGGCTAAAACAGATCTTTTCGATGTACAGTCAGGGGCGTACTGTACTTCTAAAAAAGTAACTTAAGTCCGAGACTATGGTAAAAGATCGTTAGGTTTCTTCAGGATAATCTTGTTACATACGGATACAGTTTAGAAATTAAACGACGTTTCCTCGTAAAAAATGTTCCCTTTCGTCTTCATACCGATAAAGCATGAGAGGCCGCTTAATACGGGCATCTGCAGTTAATACCAGCGGACACTATGACACGTCCTCTTTGAGTCCGTATTAACCGTGTTCACTGTATTGTCGATTAAATACAATAGTTCCTTCCACGGCGGTTTTTTCTCATTTTAATAAGGACCAGTTGCAGAAAATCCGTCGACACTACTAAAAAGAGCGCCTTAAAATTAGTAAAACTGCCAAATTTGAAAGTGATATGTTTAATCTAAAAAGCGAGCGAAGATATAGCTCCGCGGAGTTGCGAAAATTTACAGGCGATTTTATAGTGGGGGCAAGTTTGTGCCCCCCACCATATTATTTAATTTCGCGACTTTGGGGAGCTATTATCTTCGTTAGTTTTCAACAAAGCACTTTCAATCTTGACAATTTCAGTAATTTTAAGGCGCTTTTCCCAGTGGTGTCGACGGATTTTCCCTAACTTATCCACGTCAAAAGTCGAAACAAATCGTGGAAAGGTCTACGGGCAACCCGGGATTGGCAAGCTATGGGAAAAAATCACTCATTTGTACATAAACGTCTGAGATATGATAAGCGATTGACGTGCTTCATTCCGAATGAATCCAAAGAGATAACAAAGGATTTTACAAGTTACTTGCCTTATCTTTTTTGGACAAATAGTCTATATCTCCAGGCAAATATTCGCTGTCGGCATATGCGTATTCCTGTAAAAGTCGAGCGAAAAAAAAAAGGGAATAATAAAAAAGCAAATAAATAGAAGGAAGCATTTATTTTGAAAACACAGTGCGCCGCAATGGCGTTTAACGCTGCTTGTTTTTTTTTTATGTTTTCCCAGAAACAACACACATTTTTTCCACAACAGATCGTCAATTTTTAGAGAAGCGGCGTGGCGTGATTCACCTTGAATGTACGCTATTATCTGTGCAGTAGAAGAAGTAGGGCATAATGTCACTACAAGGTAGGGTATATGCTACATGGGAACCCCGCTCGGCCTTGGAAACCCGTATCGGACAGTTCATTTGGCCCCACCAAAAGCTCATTTATTTTCTCTACATTAACCCGCTTAATACGGACACAACTATACGGACACAGATTGATACGGACAATGGACATTTTCCTAAGTCCCGAGTTATACATGTATACTGCAATAAATAGTCAACCTCGCTTTACAAGACACTGTTTATCTGAGCACCGTCTATGACTGAATATCCCACTATTAATGTAAACTAAGGCTTGAAAAACCACGGCAAAAACCGTGAACGATCAATGTAGCTCAACGTTGGATCAAACATGATCGTGATCAGTCGAACCAAAAACCTAAAACCTAAGAAAAACGGCAGATGACCTTTCAAAGGCTTTTTCTGACATTCCGTCCACCAAAAACACGAATACAAATTTGAGTCGCGGATTCCTCCGTCGTGTTACACCGTAAATTAAAAGAAAAAATTCTGTTTTAGCCCCCAAAGAGCTAATTTAGCCATGCAGGCCCAAGTATGATTCAGCCCTCCTGGAACCGTTTGAGCATTATTTAGACCCAAACGGCCCCATCCAGAGGGCCCCATCAAAACCCTTTCCGAGCCCACGCTGTAACGCTTCTCAGCTCATGGGTCCAAATCCGTTCTAGGTCATTGGACCCCATTTGCCTAGATTGACGGAGCCAAATTAGAGAAAAAATAGTACTGTATTTTGTTTTACCCACTCAAACGGCCCCATTTTTAAGGCTAAAACAGATCTTTTTTATTTACAGTCAGGGGTGTACTGTACTTTTAGAAAAGTAATTTTAAGTCCGGGACTATGATAAAAGATCGTCAGGTTTCATCAGGATAATCTTGTTACATACAGATACAGTTAAGAAATTAAACGACGTTTCCTCGTAAAAATGTTTGCTTTCGTCGTCCGTACCAATAAAGCATGAAGGCCGCTTAATACGGGCATCCGCAGTTAATACCAGCGGACACTATGGCACGTCCTCTTTGAGTCCGTATTAACCGTGTTCACTGTATTGTCGATTAAATACAATAGTTCCTTCCACGGCGGTTTTTTCTCATTTTAATAAGGACCAGTTACAGAAAATCCGTCGACACTACTGAAAAGAGCGCCTTAAAATTAGTAAAACTGCCAAATTTGAAAGTGATATGTTTAATCTAAAAAGCGAGCGAAGATATAGCTCCGCGGAGTTGCGAAAATTTACAGGCGATTTTATCGTGGGGGCAAGTTTGTGCCCCCCACCATTTTATTTAATTTCGCGACTTTGAGGAGCTATTATATTCGTTAGTTTTCAACAAAGCACTTTCAATCTTGATAATTTCAGTAATTTTAAGGCGCTTTTTCCAGTGGTGTCGACGGATTTTCCCTAACTTATCCACGTCAAAAGCTGAAAAAAATCGTGGAAAGGTCTATTGGCAACCCGGGATTGGCAAACTATGGGAAAAAATCACTCATTTGTACATAAACGTCTGAGATACAAGCAGCTTGTTGGCTTAATTAAGATAATGATAGGCGATTGACGTGCTTCATTCCGAATGAATCCAAAGAGATAACAAAGGATTTTACAGGTTACTTGCCTGATTTCACAGACCGTAAAAACGCTTAGGCTTGCAATTTAACGTAACGTTGAAAAGATTTTGGACTTTGTAGTGGCGAAGGGGGGGGGGGGGGGGAGGGGGGGTTGGTGCGTACTCACCATCAGCCGTAGCTGCGGTGGCTTCATTCTTCTTTTAAAGTCGTCGAAATTTGGGAGAATTTCGTTCACAAGTCCATTGAATCTACCATTACCCTCATCGATTTTGATGTTTAGATCCCGAAAAGCATCATCTATTTCCTGAAAGCACGATTTGAATTTTTTTTCCATTCCCTCTAAGGTCTCCATTATCGAATGAAGCTCTTCTTGTCGTAGTAGACCAGCATCTTGAAAGTCAGTGATTTTCACGTTTTCATTCACATCCTGATGTGAAGTCATCTAAATAGACACAGAAATCAACTTCTTCAATCATGCATCCATTTTTTAAATCACTGGTGATCCTTGCAATTTGATTGGCTTTCAGCAGTGCAATTTATCGGCGAATGGCACTATTTTTTGCTCTAAATAGCATCTTTTTCACCCAGCGAATGAAAAGGAAACAGACAAAAGACAAACAGATTTCAAGACTTTTTTAAAGTGACCAATCAAACATGTTTTCCTTTGTTATACCATCAAGTGAGGGTTTATTACTTGACATCTAGGTCTTTCTGTTTTGCACACAAAATGATATGAGATACTGGGAAAAGCGTTTCCGGTTCCGCTTCTTCAACAAACCGGTTACTGGATCACTAAAATATTTGTACTCACTAAAATCCTAGGTTTAGTCTATAAAACTGTGCGCGATTTCAAAATGGATGTAATAAAATTAGCTTAATTTAACAACTTTCGCTTGGAGCAGTGTGCCTTTTTATTGTTGAAACAAAATAGTGAACACTATTTTGTACAAATTAGAGACGTTCTTAAGGATTAAAGAGCTAAATCATCTGTGATTCCCAAAGTTGTAATATACGAAATCATAAACTCATATGCTGTGCCTCAGTTATTCCTTGCGAATTTGTATATCTTTTTCTTTTCATAAGTAAATCCGTAAAGACTGATGGTTTTAAGCAGAGAGGGGCTTACGTTTCGAGATGAACATTAAATTGAGAAAAAGAATGTATCTGCAAAGTGCAAAATGTGTCGAAAGCCAAGGTTAATCAGTGCAATATATGTTTTGCAGATGTTCCAGGCTTGCTAAAGTGAAAGAGAGAAAAGAGGCATCACACTCCTCCCTAGGGAATAAAGTATTAGAGACCTTAAGATTCCAGGACGAGAACGACTACGAGTGCAAGAGTTGTTTCACGTATTGTCAAATAGTAGAATGCCCTGGAATGCTCAATTGTACTTCTTGTCACCAGAAAAGCTAGCACTGTTATCTTCATTGGAGGAGATTAAGCCCTTTCCCGATCGCAAAATGATAAACCTTTTGACATTTGATGTCTTGTTTCCACCACTACGTCGGAACTCGTAGAATGAGGACCGCTATCACGTTTTCCTGCCAAACTGAAGCTTGCTCACGCTCGATTGCAACTTAGTATTTAGAAAATCTCGTACTCGTAGTCGTTCTCATCTTAGAATTTAAAGGTCTCTATCAACGTGGCCGAACACAGTTTGATAGGTTGTGGATCATTAACATTTATTGGGGGTTATTTAAGACTCGTTGTAGGTATCAAGCTCAAATTTGGCACCGAGAAACTATATTTATAAAGCGAGACATTTATTGGGCTAAAACTGAGATTTGGATCGGTTGATGATTAAAAACAAGAAAAAAATTTTGATTTTTTTAGGTTTACGCAAAATCCAGTCATTAGATTCTCTCATAAATTTGCACACAGCTGACAACTAGTAACCCTCATAGACTCCTCATTTTTTAGAAACTACTTAACTAAATTGTAACGAACAGTTTTTGAAATTTTTAAGATAAGAGCTTTTAACGAAATCTTGATAGTATCACTGTCATTTACTGAACACACCCGGACAACATGGCGGTTCACTAGAAATACGTTTTATTGAATCTATGCGTGCGCATGTAATTACTATATATGGTAAATGCACAGGGAGACCATAACGTTTCCTCGACACAAAAATGATCCGTCCCTATTCTGTAACTGAGCTTAAGATACAATCTCAAGGAAACAACTTAATCGACTAACAGTTTCTAAGAAAAACAGAAAACAAAGGAAAACAGAAAAAAGAGTTCAGAGATCTAGTCTCTGTGGTGCCCTGCGCACTCTCTGAGGGTACCGCCGCTCACGGACCGTAGGACTGACTGGAGTCGCTTCAGGAGGGTCGGAAGCTATAGTTATGGGAAGAGGAATCATCTCCGGTTGATCTGCCACGGGAATCTCTGGAACTGTACCAACCACATTGGGTGGAGCACTCAGTTGGATTGGCGCTGGTGGCGTACTGGCCACTTCGGGTTGGCTGACCTCAACAGTGTCGGTGTCAGTGACCTCAACTGTTTGATCAACTGCCGTTGGCTTCAACTGGTCGATAGGTTGACGCCAAATAACCCCTGGTGCCACCTGCACCTCGTACATCAGTGGACCTGTCTTGTTGACAATCAGTCCTGAGTGCCACTTCATATCCCCTCAATAATCTCGTGACATCACCGAGTCTCCAACCTCTAACTGACGACGCTGTCTATCCTTCTCGTTCGTAGCCCTGATCCTCTGCTGGTGCTGTTGGTTAACGATCTTACGGTTCAAGTTGGGTTTCACCAAATCTAGGCGAGTGCGCAACGGTCTTCCAAGGAGTAAATGTGCTGGGCTCACACCGGTAGTGGAGTGAGGAGTGTTCCTATAAGCTATGAGAAACTCTGCCAACTTCTCCTTCACTGGGTTTGAGTTTTGATACATGGAACATAAAGCCTGCTTGAAGGTTTTTACTCCCCTCTCTGCTATACCCTTTGTAGCCGGATGTTATGGTGCTGATGTTATATGGCAGATGCCATTCGACCTGACGAACGCCTGGAACTTGTCAATCTGTTCATACTTGTGTTCTGTCTTGGTCAACGATCAGGATGCAAAAGCTACCGGCCTTTCGCTGCCATCAGGCATGACGTGTGAAAGAACCGCACCGATGCCGGTTGGTGAAGCATCACATGCAAGCCTAACTGGTAAGGGTGGATCATAATGGGTTAGCACCTGCTTAGATGTAATCATGCGCTTAGCCTCGGTGAAAGCTTTCTCGCACTGTTCAGTCCACTGCCATTTGCCGTTTTGCTCTAACAACTGGTGAAGTGGGTGGAGAACTGTGGACGCATTAGGCAAGAAGCGGTTGTAATAGTTAACGAGCCCTAAAAATGAGCTAAGCTGCGGCACATTCTCAGGTCTAGGTGCGCTAACTACTGCGTAAATCTTCTCTTGTGTCTTGTGGAGACCTTCTCTGTTGATCTCATGCCCACAGAACTGAACTCTATCCCTGAAGAACTCACACTTCTCTTTGTTGGCCTTCAGACCCGCATCTTGTAGTCGCTTGAGTACGCTCTCTAGGTTCTTCAAATGCTCTTCATCGGTCTTGCCCGAAACGATCATGTCATCGAGGATACACTAGATGCCAGGTATTCCCGGTAATACCTGGTCTATGGCACGTTGCCAAATCGCTGGACACGAAAGAAATGCCAATAACTAAGGGATTATATTGGAAGAGGTCCTTGTGTGTATTGATCGTGAGGAATTTCTTGGATTCCTCTGTTACTTCCATCTGGTGATAAGCTTGGCGCAGGTCAAGTTTGCTAAAATGCTTACCCCCAGCTAAATTCGCAAAATATCCTCTATGCGCGGCAGAGGTTACTGTTCAGCAAGAAGTATCGGATAGATTGAGACCTTGAAATCGCCACACACACGTACTGATCCGTTTCGCTTAACTACTGGGACAATCGGGGTAGCCCATTCGCTGTATTCTACCTTATAAAGAATACCGTCCTTCTCTAAACGTGTCAATTCTGCCTCTACCTTGGGGCGGAGTGCATATGGAACTTGGCATGGCTTATGAAAGCTAGGCTGGCAGCCTTCCTCGACCTTCAAATCAGCCTTGGGACCCTTAAGTGTTCCCATACCCTCAGAAAATACAGACTCGTACTGCTGCAACAACTGATCCACTTTGCGTTTCATGACCCCTTCCGGAGTCTTGCTAAGCTTAAGGGCTTTGATTTCACCCCAGTTCAGCTGAATTTTGGACAGCCAGTCACCCCCAAACAATACTGGCCCCGGTGTCTCAACCACTTGTAGGGTTAACTCCTTTTCTTGGTCCTTGAACTTAACATTACACTTCATCTCTCCCTTAGGTGTGATTTTCTGCTCAGAGAAGGTTTTAAGTGTTACAAGGCTCTTTGCAAGCTTCACATGACCAAAATGTTCCTTATACTGTTTGTATGGAAGTACAGACACAGCTGAACCTGTGTCTAGTTCCATCTTGACCACCCTTCTCTGTACTTCGTGGTCGACCCATATGACATGATCCTTGTCGCTCGCATTATTAACCTCAAGGGATCCCAAATATTCATCGCTGTCCCTGTTATCACTGTCCACATAATTTACCGGTGGTCGGGCAGCTTGTGTCTCCCTTTTCTTGGATTTACAAGCCCTTTCAATATGGCCGGTCTTGTCACGGTGGTGACATTTTTCCTTTTTGAACGGACAACTTTTATGATCATGATTTCCCAAACAGCGGTAGCAACTTTGATCACCCGGCTCTTTAGGGGATGGGAAGCCCTTTTTATCTGAAAGCTTAGCTTCTTTCTTAGCTTTAGGCTTCTTGCTTGGCCTTGACTTGGATAACAAATCGACTGGGTTTGACTCTTTACCCCCTGGAGAGCTTTAACATCCTTGTAAGATTGCTCAGTAGCGATGCACTTCGCTACAGCAATGTCAAATGTCAGTTCCTCGATTTTGAGTTTCAAGAGCTCTGACATCATTCTCTTATCTCGAATACCCGAAACAAGTCTAACTCTGAGCCTTTCCAAACGCATGGCATCATTAAACTTGCAATCCTTACCTAGATGCTTTAAAACAGCAACATACTGACTCACCGTTTCTCCTGCGTTGCGCGCTCGGTTGTCAAACTCATACCTGGCGACTAAGGCAGATTTCTGGGACTTCAATTGCTTTTGGAGACGCTCTACGATCGTGTCGTACGTGAGAGAATCTTCTCTTAACAATATCGGGGCCATCTAAGTCTTTCGGCAACAGGACGGCTTTCTTCTGATTCGAGTTGGTCACTCCATTGGCTACGAAGAAGAATTCTAGCTGTTCTGCATACGCCTCGAAGTCAGCTCCCACTGCGAACTTCTGAACTTTCCCGATGTTACGAACCGGATTTGGTGCCGCATCAGACTCGTTAGGCATCTTGAAATGTCGATCTTGTTTAGGAATGTCTTCACTTTCTCGCCGTAAAATATCCTTTAAGATCCCATCTTCGTCGCCAAAATTGTCATGTATTGACGAGAGGTCGGAGAACACACCCGGACAACATGGCGGTTCACCACGTTTTATTGAATCTATGCGTGCGCATGTAATTACTATATATGGTAAACGCACAGGGAGACCATGACAATCACAAAACTCCTTTGTTCGATATTTATTTTGAGGCTTTTATTGGCCAAGTGTGATATGAACAGAATTTCTGCCAAATTTCGTACACTTTTAACGAATAAAGTTTAAGGCATTGTTGTGTCTTTACATTGCTTATGAAAATCAACAAAACACTTTGCTTCCTAAGTACGCATGCTAAGCACTTTTGCTCTCGCTAAAGTCCACGTATCATGTCAAAGGCGACAAAAACATGATAAATTTCTATTAGACTTATTAGTTTGTCCTCGCACTTTTTTCTTTAAAAGCTTATTGGATGCATACCTCCTCATAAAGATGTTAAAATGCATATTCTAGAGAAACTGTGTTCAGCCGCCTTAATGGAATAGAATGGAGGAGCACGAACGACTTGTAACAGCAAGATATTCATGTGGAGCACACACAAAGTTTATGCAGTGATACACCTCGATGGCAAATCGACATAACCTTCCCAACTGATTAAATTCTGGTTTCATACAGTTAAATGGTAGTTTAACTTTGGCTTATGCAAAAAAGACAACAACAAATTCTCACCTTTGCCAGCACTCTGATTCCTTTGTGTCCCATGCAAATGTAGGGATACAGTTTCTCTCTTCCAGTGTACTTCATCGATATATTGTTCTGATTGATCTGTCTTCCGTTTAAGTAAAACACGATTGGAACTTTTCCATTCTTTGCCAAATCAAACTTGACTGTACAGCTTACCAAGTCCCCCCTGTACGCCATAGCGTCTGCAAAGAAATGTCTACTGTTTATTGTAGTAAATTACATAAAAGCTATATTTACAATGTCTAGTGACATTCATAATGCGGGCACGAGAAACGCAAAGTACAATTTGATACTACCAAAGGTTTGGACCAGTATGGCCAAAAATGCTTTTAGGTTTTCAGTGGCTTGGAGCTGGAAAGAACTCCCAAAACACATCAAACAGGCCTAGTCGATCAATACATTTTCGCTGGAACTTAAAACGTACCTCTCATGACCATAATATTTGAAACTATTGTTTGCAAGTAGGACTTTCTTGATTTTGTATATTTATTCATTACTTAATTTTTGTTTCATTTTTTATGCATAATTTTTGGTTGAGGGCCACGCGTATGTTATCTGTGGATATCAAGTGAAACCTTCATTACAAAACGTATCTATCAAAAAAAAATATCTATCTAAAAGCATAGGCTTACTATTCTCTGTTTGTGCTGAGAAGTGTTCTTTAGTGTCACAGCCGATATTCAATGTTATCTTTCAGTTTCACTAGAGTGTTATTGTAGCAATTATGCACTACTCAGCAAACTCTTTGTGTCTTTCTGAAACTCCGCAGCTGAAATACGTGTATTAGTCAAATGCAAAATAGCAGGCAGTGATATGTGTACAAATATTGGAACACCTGACATGTAATTTCAACAGAACAAGTGTACTTTTGTACTTGTCTCTGTTAGACAAGAACTATTATATTTAACATTTCAAAAAGGAACAACTGTTGCGCTCTATTCATGCCTTCAGCTTGATTTACGACAGGTTTCCTCTAAGATTCAGGGACCGAAATAGAAATATTGTACTTTCACCATAAAGGAAAAGTCTTTTAACCAATCGAATTGTAACGCGTTGTTTAGCTAGCACGTGTATTTTGAATAGGTTTTTGAGTTTCTTTGTGATAATCGAACACCTGTCTTTACTGTAGACTGTATAAAAGTGGTGGTTAAACTGTTGTAAATCGATTACCCGCGAGATTTACCAACAAGTTTGTTCAGTGTGAAGTACTTTCTACGAGGTTTACTCTACAATAAAGAAGTTGCAACATTACAGAGAAGTCTCCGTTCTTGTCCACCCTTTCGTACCTTGGGACGTGGAAATTAGACCCTGTACCTCTGACAGTAGTAACGAGTGCCGGCAGCGAGCCAGTCGCTCTACCGAATTGCAGTTTCCGCCGTCAATAACTTCCATTAGCAAATCACTATTTTCTAATTCTCGCGGCCTCGCGAAGAGCTTTAGTTCCGTTGTTCTCCGAGTTCGACTTTCCCGCCAATTTTGTTTGACAGGCCGAAAGCCGCTTGACGCAGTGAAGTTTCCTGTCGTTACATTAGATATAAACGCTTTGGCTTTCTAAAGAGATTGATTACGAATTAAACCGCTGCGAAACTTTAAATCATAGTTGAATTCCTTTGCCGAAAATCTGTCGCGAGCAACCTTCTTCCTGACCTCACTGACGCAGAAGGTCCAGCCCTCGTTGGTTTTCCAACAGCTTTTGAACCGAACCTAAACTGTGGAGAGGAATTTGACAAACCCTACAACATCCCTGCGTTAGCCATACTCTCTCTGGTCAAGCCTAAAGGAGACACACCCTCATTACCAGCTTGCACTCAAATATACAGATACCTGATTGCCTTAATAGAACTAGAAAATGTCAGGCCCAGAACCATATTGCAGTGGACAATTCAGTACCCTCATTTTTCCACTGCCAACAACGCGTATTGCTGAGCCTGCGTGAAGATATCAAACAGGGGCTAGGTGTCATGGTGTACAAGGTATAATTGTTAAGTCAAGAAACGAGGCGAACCCATTTCATGGATCAACAGCTTGGTGTACCGCAGAAAACCGAGTGACAAGCTGAAAGTTTTGACCAGAAGGACCCTAACTAGACTTTCCCAATGGAACATCACTTGACTCTAACTCTGCAAGATAATCCCCCAAGTCTGTGAGGTGCCAAATGTCGATGCCGAATATAGATTTTGAAATGTCGAGTTGGATGAAGAGCGGAGCTGCATAACCATCTTCAACTCACCACTTGACCTTTACTGATTCTTTCGAATGCCCTTTGGTTTTAAAATGCCATAGAGCGTGTTTCAAGCTAAAATCGACCAGACCTTCGAAGGCGGGAAAGGTATGATAAGGTTCTTTGATGATACTGTTGTCTACGGCAGCTCAAAATGATGATAATTAGATCCAAAACTACTGGACACTGATTTTAAGTTTCATCAAGAGAAACGCACGATTAGCTTTTGCTGCTCAATCTGGTGCAACCTGACCCTGATAAAGTTTAAGCCCTTGAGAAGTTGACACCCCCTTCGAATACACCGAAGCCGCAAACATTCCTCGGGTTAGCTACGTAAAAGGCCTGTTCATCTCCAGACTTAGTGCCTTGAAAGCCTAATTAAGGGAGTTGGTTAAAGAAACAATTGTTTTGAAATAGACATCATCACATCAACGATGTTTCGATGCTTGTCATTAGAAATGCCATAAAGCTGGCTTACTATGATCCAGCCAAAAAAATCAGCCTCCGGGTAGATGCCTGGACAAAGGGCCACGGAGCGTCTCTACTGTAAGTCAAGACGTCAATTGCGTTTTGTAGCAAACGGCCTTAACCACCGCAGAGTCGCGGTCTACTAAAGTGAAGAGGAACTCTTTGCTGTGGTGCGTGGCTTCGGCTCTTTTCATACCTGTTATAGTCCGCTAGCCGGCCACCATACGAACTCAAGGGAGCGATAAACGATAACGTCTAACTGCGCATGCAAAACAAGTAACGAGTGAGTTTAAAATCCCTCTCGTTCCCAGAACCTGTCTTTTCTTTTGGTCACTTGGTCTTGACTCTCGTCCACAACAAATTAAGCCAAGTAGCTCTGGCGACGAGAATAGCTTAAAGTGGCACTAGAATGGAAGCGGACCAGTCAATATAGGCACAGAAAGTCTAATCAGTGAACCTGTCACCACGAGAAGTAAGAGGGTATACAAAGGCCCTTAAAAGGAAAAATATTAAAAGACTAATGGCGTCTATTGAAGGCGTTTTCATTACAATTCTGTCCGCACACTGGAACAATACACAAGTCTCCCTTAAGTGAACCTCTACATTGTAGAACATGATATCGATTTATTCGCCATCACTGAGACGTGGCTCACTGATGATTCTTTGGACGAATTCTACTGTCGTGACATTTGTCCTGAACATTGAGCTGTTACCAAGGAATTATGCTGACGGTGGTGGAGTTGCTCTAGTTTACAGGAGATGTTTTAAGGTCAAGAGGGATGCACAAATGATCCACAGGAGTTTTGAACTCAGTAATATGCATATTACATCAGTTCACAATCATAATCTCAGGCTTGTCGTTATTTACCGAGCTCCACCTAGTCCTGGGAATGGATTCACGGTCAGAATGTTTTTGGAGGAGTTTAGTTCTTTTCTGGAGGGACTTGTTTCGACTACCAGTGCCCTGTTAGTCGCTGGCGACTTTAATTTTCATATTGACGAGTCTAATGATTGCGATGCTCGACGATTCTTACAAGTCCTGGAATCGTTTGATTTGATCCAGCACGTCTCTGAAGCGACTCATAAGAAAGGTCACATACTCGATTTGATTATAACGAGAGCTCATGAGAAATTAGTTGGCCGCTGTACTGTGGACAATCCTTTTGTCTCGGATCATTTTGCTGCACACAGTTTGTTGGACCTTGCTAAATTACCACTCGAGCGTAAACGAATCTCTTATCGCAAAATTCGTGATACTGATTTTAGCGAGTTTTGTGGTCAGTTAGAGAACACCAGGCTAGTAAGGGATGCTGCTTCTTTTAGTCTCGGTGAACTTGTTTATGAGTATAACACTACATTAAAGTCGTTTGTAGACAGACACGCGCCTCTGAAGACTAAGACCATTACTCTTCGCCCAACCGCCCTATGGTACACTGAGGAAATACGATCTGAAAAGAAAAAACGCAGACCTCTCGAGCGGCGCTGGCGTTCTTCAAAACGAGAATCGGATTATTCCAGATTTAAGGAACAATGCCTTAGAGTGAACGCTTTGATCAAGAAAACGAAAGTTGACTATTACTCTGGCATTATACGGGAGAGTAGTAATAATCCCCGAACTCTTTTCAATACGGTAAATAAGCTCCTACTAATAAGCGCGTGCCCGCGGAGTATCCTTCAGGGTGTGCGTCTGATGGTGATCTTGCTAACAGGTTCATTGACTTCTTTGATGAGAAGATTACAGTTCTGCGAAACTCACTTGACTCCACATCTGATATTGTTGTGGAGTGCGATACCATTGTCCATCAGTGTGCCTTGTCCTGTTTTAAGTCTGTAACATTGTCTGATGTCTCGGAATCACTTAGTAAGATGACCATCAAGTCCTGTCCTCTTGATCCCGTCCCTGCTTCTGTTTTGAAGCAGTGCACATCAGTTCTTTTGCCTGTTATGACTCAAATTGTAAATCAGTCTTTATGTCTAGCTGTTTTTCCAGACCGTTTTAAGCTTGCATTGTTGAATCCTATTCTCAAAAAGCCCACACTTGATGTTGAAGTTTTTTCGAATTTTCGTCCTATTTCAATTTGATGTTCATGTCTAAACTTACTGAGAAGGTGGTGGCATCTCAGTTGATTAATCACATTTCTAGTAATGGACTTGATGAAATACTACAATCTGCATATAAACAATTTCATAGTACCGAAACAGCCTTAGTCAAAGTTTTTAATGATATTATCCTAGACGTTGATAGGAATAGGACTGTTATCTTACTTTTATTAGATCTATTGGCCGCTTTCGATACGGTTGATCACACTATACTGATTGAGAGATCAGCAAACCGCTTCGGTCTTTGCGATCTAGCTCTGGCCTGGTTTAAATCATACCTGAGCGACAGAACTCATTTTGTTAGCATTCGTGGTGCGCGGTCTGTCACGCGTTCGCGGTCGTGCGGAGTACCACAGGGCTTCGTGCTTGGACCGATTTTATATCTGCTCTATACCTCCCCATTGGGGGATATTGTCAGACAATACAACATGGGCTATCATTTCCATGCTGATGATACTCAGTTGTATCTGCCTTTTAATTCTCTCAGTGGGGATGATCAAGCTTATTCTGTCTCTCAGGTTGAATCTTGTGTTAGAGATATCGACCGTTGGATGTCTTGTAACAAACTTAAGTTGAATAGAGACAAGACGGAACTGCTCGTTATCAGTTCATAAATATCGGCCACGCCCATCTTTAGATAGTATCCTGGTTGGTGATCATCGTGTAGAGCGGTCTGACAAAGCTAGGAACATAGGAGCTGTTTTTGATGAGACCTTGTCACTGGATAAGCATGTGAGTTCCGTTTGTAAATCTGCTTTATTTCATCTTCGGAATATCGCGAAGATTAGAATGTATCTGACTTCTGAGAGGACAAAGACCCTCGTCCATGCTTATGTTACTTGTCGACTGGACAATTGTAACTCGTTGCTCCTCGGGTCAACGGAGTATATTATTCAGAGGCTCCAGCGCGTTCAAAACTGCGCTGCACGCCTTGTAGCTGGGCAACGTAGGGCTGCACACATTCGCCCCGTCCTTAAGGAGCTACACTGGTTACCTGTGGAGCAGCGAATTACCTTTAAAGTATTACTGTTAACTTTTAAAGCTCTCAATAACCTGGCGCCTCCGTATTTAAGTCAACTTATAGTCCCATATAACCCTACAAGAAATCTTAGGTCAGCTAGCAAACATTTATTAGAAGTACCGAATGTGCGCCTGAAGAGCTATGGGGACAGGGCCTTTTCGGTCCCTGCCCCAAAGCACTGGAATGATATTCCCTTAGACATTAAATTAAGTGGATCAGTTGGTGCTTTTAAATCTAGATTGAATACTTATCTTTTTAGACTTGCTTTCAATTGACTTTTTGTTTTAGTGCTGTTGTTAGTTAGTTATTTTCTTTTTTTGATTGTAAAGCGATATAGAGTTTTTTGTATATACCGCTATACAGATAAAGTTATTATTATTATTATTGTTATTAACCTCTACATGATATACTTTCAATGCGTCGCTCTTCATGGAATAATGAATTAAACACTTGCCTTCACACTCTACTCCTTTTTCAGGGTTGTTTTCATCAAATATTCGTCCATCATCAATGTGATATCCCACGGTTCCATTGCGGCAACCCGGCATGGCATGATTTCCATACTCGCTTTCAACAACACCCACTCCTAGAAGTCGTCTATTTCCTGTTTCTTGAATAAGAACCTAATGAACGAAAAAAAATGTCCACTTTATAAGTAACCTACACCACTTGAGAAACTATACTTAGAAGTAGAAAAAGTTCGGTACGAAACCTAAGACAATCCTAATATACATAATGATATGAATCTCTCTATTTAAAAAGCCAATTTAGAATATTTTAAAATTCTTATACCTTGTAAAACCTACGCAAAGGCATGATGATATAATTATCTCTACTAGAAGCCTATTTAGAAAAGTATTCAGTTTTTATACTCTCATTTTCTCTTATAAACCTACACGAGGCCATCATAACATGGTCATCTCTACTAGAAGCCTATCTAGAAAAATGTCAAACTCATACTCTATAAAATCTACGTAAAAACATCAGTAAAATACAGGTTTTGCGGCACTTGTGTTTCTAAATTTCTGGGAAAAAAAACTTAAAATCTGGTGTCCTTAGCGCTCTAACAAAGTATTTATCTTAAATGTTCTGGTAATGTTTAAAGTGTTTGAGATGACCGACTTCTGCATCCGCTAAAGTACGCCCGGTGCTCTCGCTCATATTAGCTTTCTCACCGACTTATTTACAGTAGGTGTTCAGAGTAGCCACCCAGTACGGCAATTATTACGTTGTACTGTTCAACCCTGTAACCATTGTACCTCTGCTTCAGCTTCCGCATCATGGGCCCATACTTGAGTGTCCTTTCCTCACCTTTCTTGGCTCTACTCTCAATCCATGGGCAGCTCATTTCAATTGTGCAGACGTCTTTCCTCTCGTGGCTTACAAGTCGCGCTTCGATCCGATTTGCTCTAACTTCGTTGTGATCTGCATAGATGGGAATATCCCAAAACACCTTACTCGTGGTGTTCTGGTAGGCTGGTTTTGGCATCACCGGTTGAGTACCATGGTGGAACCTCTTCTATCAACCCATGCTCTCGCAGGAGCTCAAAAAACAGAATCTTCAAAGCTGCATTATGCCTGTATAGGTACCTGGTTTGTGCCAGGGAGGAACATCCATCCAGTACATGTGCAACGCTCTCAGCTACCTTCCCACATAACCTGCATAGGACTTCGCCGTCGGTGGAGGTTTGCGTCTTCTCCTTTGTGTAGAGCTTCGTAGGTAACAACTGCTCATACAGTTCATACATGCCCGCGATGGTTTACGTAGGGCATGTAGCCTAACCTTTTAACCATTCAAAGCAGCTGGTTATGCTTAGGCTCTCATCTTCTCATCTGATACGGAATAACTTTGCTTGCCACTTTTTGTCTTTAGCGATCTCCAAGAATTGCATCTCTTGAGTTTTCTTCAACAGATTCCCAGCTCTTGCTGCAGTCACCACCTTTCCTTCCTTTGTAACACACCCAGGATTTAGGATATCTAGCTGAAGTGTGATGTTGACTTAGCTGCTTCCTTTACAAGCGACTAGTGGCCTGATAACATGGCGTGTTCTTCAAATTCTCTAACTACTTCTACAGTCTGGTCTGAAATGTTGGTCCGAATTCTGATACAAGATACAATTTCAGTAGCGATTTGATTTTAGTAAGCTTGTACTAGTGTTCGACTGATCGCAGGCCTCTAGTCCCCTTCTCTCTCGGTAGATATAAGAAAGAAGTTAGGCTAGCTGGGAACTTGCCACCGTACTCAACTATGATCTTCCGAGCTGCTCTGTGCACATCTCTTAACTCTGATAGAGGCCAATGCTGTGTCCACATTAAAAACCGCAGCACAGGGAGTGCATACTGATTAGTTGCTGTATACGGTTACAATCAGATAGGGGGCTGGACCATATAATAGATATCCTGCGTGGATACTCTTAAGCCGCACATGCCAGGGCCAGCCGTTCATCCTTTCGAACGTTCCTAGCACCCCAGGAATTTGTAGTGTTTTCCTTCCCCAAGAGACTTGATGGTAGTTATCTCGTCCATCTTCATATCAGATTCGTCCAGCACTTAGGCTCCCCTCTTCACGTGTACCACTGAGCAGTTTTTCTGATTCCATTGGAAGAGCTTGCTCTCGAAGGTAGCTAAAACCTTCATGTCGTCCATATACAGGAGATCGGTAACTTTGACTTCTATAGGCTTGGAGAACCAGTATCCCTCCGTTGCCCGCAGGCGCCACGCTACTGGGTTCAGACACAGTGTAAACAATCTAGCTAGGATGCAAAGCGTCCCCCTGGGGTAGTCCCTTCATGAACCTTATTTTTACGGAAGGGGTTGAAGGCATTGAAGAGGCGAGCGGGTTGTGGAGAAAGTTGTGGGAAGAGATCAGAGAGGGACTGGGAATACGAACACGACCTGGTTGCAGGAAGTAAAGATTGCGATCCACGAGCAAGTACCACCACTGTCAGGCGACGAATGGGCTCTCGTAGTAGCGGAAGCCCTTGCCTTGTTGTAGCTACTACTCTAGTATTCCAGCTCGCATACAACTTACGTATGACCTTACCCAGCCAGTTGTGAAGCCTGTGTACGTCAGTCATTGCGAATCAGTCAATCATGGTCGACGGATTCGTAGGCTTTGCGCACGTCAATCCATGCCATGCTTAAATTCCGTTTGCCTCTCTGGCAATCCAGCATCACTGCTCTATAGATTAGCAAGTTATCCATCATTCCGAAACACCCTGATTTCGCTCCTCTCTGCTGGCCTTCCATCAGGCCATAATGTTCAAGGTGTTGGTCCATGGGTGCCAGGAGGCAAGATGTAAACCTTCTTTCGGAATGAGGGAGGTTTTCCATTCAGAAAACCACTCGGGGTATTTTTCGCCGCTCTTAGAAACTTCTTTGAAGCTCTCGAACACACCCTTGTACAGGGTGCCAGCACGTTTCCACCAAAAGTCAGTGATTTTATCAGGCCCTGGCGCGCTCCAGTTGCGTTTCTTGGACAGGAATTTGACCGCTTCCGCTACTACGAGAGCCCATTCGTCGCCTGACAGTGGTGGTACTTGCTCGTGGATCGCAATCTTTACTTCCTACAACCAGGTCGTGTTCGTATTCCCAGTCCCTCTCTGATCTCTTCCCACAACTTTCTCCACAACCCGCTCGCCTCTTCAATGCCTTCAAACATTCGGAAATCATCTCGAGCACCTGTTCCAGGATCTTTATATCTTGGTCGCTCATTCTCTGGGTCCCTCTTCAACATCCCACTCAAATTCGCAAACACTCTTCCAGGGACCGTGTTAAACTGTTGGTTAATTACCGGCGAGACCTCTTGTTTCTTTTTCCTGTCAAACCCACGTTTTAACTTTCGGAGCTCCGACCTTTTTTCTCCATGTAGCTAACCAAACCTGCCACAGAGAAGGTTTTGCATTCTTTTTGAAGCTGAGACCTATTTCTCCTCCCTTTTTATTTTCGTGATCTTCCTATTTACTTTCAACCTTTCGATTTCCGCTTTCGCGATTGACATTTGTTTTCTGATCTTCCCTGCCTCCTGGTCGTAAATTCTTTCTGTCCTGCGGTTTGTCTTCGTTTATTGGCCCTTGTTTTTTCCATCCTTTCATTAACAAAAACGCACATTCTACCGAGTAAAGAATGCAATTAGCTAACCACAGAAAACCAAACGAGTTCTGCGTTGGTATTACGATGTAGCGCTCCATTAAGAACTTAATCGCTTGGTTGATCTCTTCCAAGTCTTTTGTTGATGGTGTTTCTTTTGTCCTGGTGTCAATGTCACGTTGGGAATAGTCTCCAGGCTGGGTGCTAATTGCTTCCATTATCCTGCTTGCAGGCTCTAAGAAGCTAAACCTTTCTTGATCACCGTTGTTAAGCTGTTGTTCTTGGGTCAAACTTGTATGCAAATCGGGTTCTGAGAAAAGATCACCATTGCCACGCTGTTGATTTTGGGTCAGGGTTGTATGCAAATTAGGTTCTTCTTTGATCACCATTTTTTGCTATTTGGCTTCCATTGTTCAAGGTCCCCTTCTGCGTTATCGCCACCTCTCTTCGCTTTTATTCCGTTAGTGATAGTTCTAGTTACGCTGCCTAAAGATTTTTCAAATCAAGCGGCTTGGTCTCGTAAATTATGCTTCGTGAACTCCAGATCTTCGTGTCCCATTTGATCCCATAGTTCTTTCATAAGTTCCATATACCCATTTCTTCTTCCATTATCCTTAACTGGCGGATTCTCCAATTTTGCAAGTAACAGCGCTTGCCGCTTGCACTTCAACAGGTTATTTTTATTATTTTTATTACATATAATATTATTATTATATATTATATATATTATATCTAACCTATTTTTTGAAAACCAATCTAACGAAATTTGCAGTTATTTGAGTGAAAAGGCGTCGAAAGGCAGGTTTCTTAAGCCCGGGAAGCTCCAAATCCACAGCAACGAAGGAAAAGGAAAGGAGAAAAAGAAAAAGCGAGGAGAAGGAAAGGAGAAGAGAAGAAGAAGAAGAAAAAAGCAATAGTTGCTTCCTTAGTTTTATAATAGCTACTTTTTTCGCCGAAAAAAACCTGTTTGACGCAAAAGGTCCGTTTGGTGATAAGATTGTCAAAAATCCAGCTGCTGTTGTTAAAATGACGTCAAAAGTGCAGCTTGGTTGCAGGTTATTGAACCGCTGACTAAGAAAACCTGGGGACGAGGTTGGGTTGTTTTGGTAGTTAGAACAAAATGGCGGAACTGTCACGGAACATTTTACTCGTTTCACTACTAAATATTGTGTAAAAACACTGCAAGAACAGCAAAAAGACAACTGGACGGACAACATCTGCTATATGGAGTATATTTGCAGACCTGAGCAGACCTTATTCATATGAACATACATCGACCGAGGTTAGCATGTTTTAGCTTGATTTTAAACTGGGAATTATTTTGAAGGAATAATAAAACAATTATTGAACTCGGCTTTCTGCAGATCTCGGAGGGTGTTATCCACCGAGGCCGAAGGAATTGCTAATTATTTTATAATTATATTAGTATATTTGGTATTATTATATATTATATCATTAGAGCCTGCTAGAATTAACTTTTTAGAAACGTTGCAAAGAAACTTTTTAATTTTAGAGGCTGATGGAGGCTGATAGGTATAATGGATGGTTTTGTCATGCACATGTTTTACAATGAATTTATATATATCTACCTGGAGTTATGAAAACCGGTATAGCAAACTTATTCTCGTTTTATTTGGCTAAACGGACTCAACTTTTCGAGTCTTAGCTTGTTTATTGTGCTGTTTGCCTATGTCGTTTTTTTTTGTCTTTGTTTTTTTGTGGTTAGGGATTTGTGTAGAAGTGGCTGTAGACAGAATTTCGCGAATTTCTATCTAACCCCCCCCCCTTCCTCTTTGGTTACTTTTTATGCTCCTACCCACCACAATTCTCTGTCTAACACAAGCGACAGTTATTTGTAGTCAGTGCGCTCGTAAAGCTGGTTCGGTGCCGTTGAGAAGTTTACATTTCGCTATTGGTGACCTTGAGAAAAGTTTCCCGGAGAGCATCATGTAAAGCTCTAAGATGGGACAAAGTTAACACGCTTAGCAGAGACTGTATCGTCCAATATCGCGTTGTAGTTTCGTTTCATTTGGCTAAACAGATCAATCACCCTGATAGGGGCTGAGACAGAAAGGTACGACATTGCTCGCTTTTTAAGGGGACCACTAAGTCCTTGGCTTCGGGAACAGGCCTTTACGAGTGAAATGAATTAGGCGAGAGCAAAATTGCAGGTTAACTTTGACCTGGGCCATAGACAGGGTCTATGCTGGTCTGTGAACCGTGTGACCGTGCATCCGGCCGGAACTTGAATAAGACGAGTGTAAGAGAAAAGTCAAGAAGTGTTTATTTGCCATTAGGCTGAGTTTTTCGGTGTTATTTGATGATATTTCGCTTGTGTTAAACGTGGGAAGATTATGCGTTGTTGTGGACAGTCGTATCAGTGCCGCGAAAGTGTGTGATTGTGTGATGTCCGCATGGTGTTGACAGGTATGTGGTCGATCGCGTTGTAGAGCTGTTGTACCAACCTCGTTCCCAGGGTCCTCTCCTACCCACCCTAGTGAGCGAGAGAGAGTAGGAGAGGACCCTGGGAACGAGGTTGCTGTTGCACCAAAATATTCTGTGTGAGCCATAACAACGTTTGGTCGGTTTTTTATTAGCTTAGCTTATTGTGCCTAGGAAAACCAATTCTCGACTCAGGAAAATTGGGTCTAGGTCTAGTTTCAGCGGGCTCTTGGCTTTGAACCATTTAGGCCGCTTTTTACAGAGAAGGTGATAATTTGTATTCTATGTTTCAATCAGTTTATCGTTTATTCTATGCGAAATCCTGTCGTTTATCGGACCGCAAAAGTAGTGTTTTGCTAACTATTTAAGTTGATATGTAAGCCTTAACCAGGCACTTTTTGGCTGCAGTTCACTCAGCTTTTGACACTGGTTTAAAGCTTCACGGAGTCAGATTACTGAATAAATGTTCATACGTTTGCGTCATTTTAAATTTGGACTCGTTGAAATGCTTCTAGGGACCATGAGAAGAAAAGCAGAGCTTTGTTATTTTCTGTTAACTCCCCAAGTTTTATAACCAAAAAGGTTTGTTTTGTCTTTCTTCCTATGAAGCGCTGACATGGCGGCTCGGTTGCTCGAGGTGAGGCGTCGTTTTCCTGTACCATTCTTTGTTCTATTTACTTGAAACGCAGAATTTCTGCAAACATTTGCTTTCATTTTTTTTTTGTCAAATAAACTTTGTTTTTTGGGCAAAATGTTTTTTTGTTAGGAAACGCTGAGTTCACGAAACGGCCTCTTCTACGCAAATAAAAGGGAGTTCTGAACGTTGTATTGAGCAAAGTTTTCAGCTATGCTTCAAAGTCTTTTCTTGCTTTAAAAAATGTCAACCCTAAGATTTTGTCGACTTTTAAAAGGTCGTTCTCTTCAAAAACAGGAAGAACACCGAGCTCATACATTATCCACTCGCTAGGAGGTGAATATTGTTGATTATGATTCATTCAAATTATTTCTCCGTTTCTGATTGGCTAAAATCACACGCATAATTCATCAGAACTAGGTACCGTTGACCAAATTTACAGGAATTTTGCAATATTGAACTGATGACGTCAAAAGTGCAGCAATGTTGCAGACTATTGAACCGTCAACCGAGAAGACCTGGGGAGGAAGTTGCGGATATTTTGGTAGTGATACCAAACTAGCGGCACGTTTCACTCGTTTCAGCAGAAAGAAATAGGCGAACTATTGGCTAAAAACATAGCAAGAACGGCAAGAAGACAACTCGAAGGGCGAAATTTGGTACTTAGAGAATGTTTGCGGAGCTGAACAACCCTTTATCCTCTAAACTTGTCGATTAACGTGCACTATCAATGGAGGTAAGCATGTTTTAGCTTGTTTTTAAACTAGTAATTATTTTAAATGAATAATAATATGACAATTATTGAATTCGGTTGAGAATCATCTAAAGAATTATGCAGACCGAGGAGGGTGTTATCCCCCTCGGCGTACGGCCTTGGCGGATAACACTCTCCGAGATCTCCACAACTCTTCAGATGATACTAAGCCTCATTCAATAATTGTTAAATAGCCCGAGATAGCGAACCAATCAGATTGCTTAAATCACCGACATCACTGAGTGTTTATAATATACTAATGTTCCATATGAGATGGATGAGTTTTTGCCAGTTGAAATAACGCATTCTAGTGATCAAAATAAATTATTTCTAACGAAAAAACATCACGTTTAGGTGACTGAAGTACTTCGTGAAATTGAAATAATTATATATACGCACCTCAAAATGGGGACAATCGGGAGAGAAATGGCGCTTGTAGCTGGCGCCGTGATATTCAAACGGATCATCTTTGCATGTGGAACAAAACGCGCTTCCTTCACAAATTAAGAGATTTCCATGGATTCTGATACCCTGGCTTATCCAGGCCTGAAAGAAATTGTTATCGCGATTAAGATTAAAGCACGAAACATACATACTAGTAATACGAATCATATATCTAGCAAGTAGATATACTGGTATACTCGGTTAGGAATCCCCAAATTATTCTTGTTTGGATGCATGGCTTAGTAAGTAGAAAACGTTTTATTCGAAGAATCGCTTACACTACACATGGAAAATTCTTGTTGTCGAGATGCGGATTTCTTGAGTTTAAATATATTATGGCATGATAATCGTTGCTTGAGGTTGCTTTGTCGCTCAGGGGCTCTTTTCGGGGATATTGTTATCCTCCTACCTACTTGTTATTCAAAGGCCCTGAGGTGGGAACTTATTACGAATTAGTAAGGCGCTCAATCCGAGGATTTTGGTATTGCTGGGATTGGTACAATGGTTCAGGGGCCCTAATGGGGATCCCGTTGTGATGGAGCGATCTGACGTCTTTTATCACCTATTTTTTCTAACTTGCTAATAGATTTTAACAGTTTCTTGAATATCATCATCATGACAAGTTACATTTCATCATATCATTATTGCTTTTCAAGGTAATTGCTCTAGTTTTTTTAAATTTTTCAAATATAGAATAGAATAGAATATTACTTTTGAATATAGTTTACTAGAAGAGTTTTTTTGGGAAAAGAAAAAAAAAAGAATTTGTTTTGTTAATCCGGCGCCGGATTCTCGATAATTACTGACAACGGCTCGTACGTTTTGTTATTAAAGACAATAGCTTCCCTTTGAAAATTACACTTGTGCATGTAGAAGTTCTATTTAATTGAACCGAGGAGAGAACCTTAATTGCAACAACATCGAAAAGAAAATCTAGTTCCCTGGTCGGCTGGGCGTGTTGTGAAGACATACCTCTGGACCTGTGGGAAAGATGCCATTGTTGACACCATGAGCTGCAAATGTCGTGTAAGCGATGTGATTTGCCATTTGCCGACTTTTCGCAGTTTCCCGAAGAACATGGTCCATGTTTGTTTCATCTTTATAGCAAAAAAAAAAAATAGAAAATAAATACTAATTGAACATTCACGCAGCCCAAGAAAATACTGGGCAAGTTTCCCAACTATTTTATATCTATATTTCTTCTACTCACATTCTTGTTTGGGTCACCTACTCGGTTAGTTCCACGAACTATTTAGGTGTTCCAAACTCTGCACAATGAACCTACAATTGAAATTCTCTTTCCCTTCACAATCTGTCGATTTTATATTTTAAAGCACTAATTTGTATTATAATTATTCTGTGTGAGTTTAAATAAAAATTGACTTGACTTGACTTGTAAAAGCGTGGTTTCAACACAGTTAGTAACTAACTATGTTTGAAAAAACTGGGGCCACAGCCCTTGCAGCCCGGCTGTAATCAGACAGCTACGGCGAATACAGATTGCACTACAAGAAGAACTACGCGGGGTGAGATTTTAAAGAACTTCGATTCATCAAGCTTACTTTACATTTGTCCCTTTATTTTGGAAACAAATCTTAGCAAAGGAAAATATTACTTAATTTCTTGCAATGAAGCTTTGGTTAAGAATACCCTTCCAGATAGGAGACATTCCGTCGGCGCTTTAATCGATAGGGAACTTAAGATGGAGACGTTTTCGGGGCGACGGCAACTTCAACCGGACGTTACGTCTTGATTTGTGCAATATTGCGCATGCTCTTGCTCACCACATTGCCGTCGTACTCCCGTCGGCGACGTGAAACTGGTCTGTTTGGCGTTGTGGCGAGAACGTGAGTATTTAACTTTCATTTCAATCAGGTTTGTTGCGTTTAGCAACTAGAATTTTGCAGATTATCGTTCTTAAATTGTCCTTGTTTTCTTTGAGTCACATTTCAAGCTCGATTTCCAAGCTCTGTTATCTAAAACATCTTGAAAATTGTTTAGAATAGTAGGTAACACCACATACTAAAGTGGGAATACTGAAATAAAGTTGTTGTTGTTCTCGGTTGTTATTGTTGTTGCATGCAAGCAAATAAGTATTAATTCTCTTAAATCTTTATGTGAAGTCATATTTTCCTCTTCGGTAGTCTTCCAAGGCGCCGTCCTCCTTAGTTCACTACGATCTTAATGTTCGAATTTTTGAGGGAAGCGACGGCTACCTCTGTTCCAGGCTCGCTCTGACAGTCCGGTCGCCATTGCCCCGAAAACGTCTCTATCTTAAGTTCCCTAATATAATAGCGGAGGCTCCGCTATTATATTTCATTTATTGCCAACCTTCATACATCGTACATTAAGTCTTGTAATTACAAGACTCATATATATAGTTAAGGCAAAAGGAAACACAGCAAGCGCTGATGAGCTTTTTTAAGGTTCTCCAATGATTTCTTTACATAGTTGAAAAACTAATTAAAAAGGTGGCATAATAAGTATCAATTTACATATTAATCAAGGCATCAAAGAGTATTTTTCGCTGATTGTACATGACGCAGCTTGTGTATGTAATGCTTTCTTAAATGCGTTGCTTGATTTTAATTCCTTCAAATCATTTGGTAAACTATTCCATATTATTGCGCCTCTATATTGAAGAGCAAATTTTCCATAATTTGTTCTCTTAAAATCAATGTGTATTTTTGAAGCTGACCTAGTATTATAGGAGTGTTTACTATCATTTTTTACGAAGTAGTTATCAAAAGTTTCAGGAAGTTTGCCATAATAATGTAAGTACATGAAGTTTGCAATTAGGTATAGATTTATTTCATATATATTCATTATTTTTAGCGGAGCTCGACGCGCGCGTGGGCGGAGCCCCATTGCTAAGTAAATCTACCCATCCCAGAAAAGGTCGTGACTAGAATGGATACTCCAAAATCAGGTATCCGCTCGGAGACTGGAACTGAATAAAATTATTTTTCGGCAAATCGCCCCGACTCTTTACGACCTTGTTGTGTTGAAAGACTAAGTATACAAAGACTGAAGAAGGCTAAGATGAGAACGGTTTCTCCAAAATATGGATCAAAGCCTACATAGAGGTTAGTTGTTTTTCACGTTCTTTTTTGTAAGAATTTAGTGCAAGGAGCAAACAATGTCTGTTTAATTACAGTACCACTACCGCGACTGCCGTGTAAAGCTTATTCATAGCAAAGTATCTGTTTGGATAGCTCAGAATAAGGTGGATACTTCAGAATAAGAATGGCCAAAATATGGAAGTTTTGGCCATCTGGATTATTATTACTGAACTTCCCAATACAAACATGATTGTTACGTTTCCAAAGAGGGTACTATTCAGAGGCTGTTATTCATGGCTAGTTTGTTTATTGTGCTTTTTGTTGACAAATGCACCGCTTGTCAAAGTCATTGGAAATCCGATTTCGGATGGCATCGTTTTCAAAAATGAGCTTACTCACTTGCCCTTGCTTGAGGCGTAAGAAGGTTCAAAAGTCTCAAGCGATTCTGGAACGCTTGATGACCTACAGAAGCAGCATCTCGACTGGTAAGCCTGAGCAATTATTGTCTTTGATGTGTTTTTTTTTTTTCGGTTTCCTGAAGTCGAGCGTATTGTTTATGCGGCTTAAGTTTATACACTAGCACTAACCTACAATAGTATCAGGTTTAAAAAGCCTTTAGACATTTTTTTGACCGCAGATTCAAAGAAAAGGTTCCGAAGAATATTTAGTTATGATTTTGGCTGTAAACAGAAAGCTCTGAACGATTTTCTTGCCTCGAGTTCATCTTGAAAAAGAGCAAACACCGGGAAGCCGGCTTAAAACATAAATAAGCTTATAAATGCTTACCTGACTCATGATTTTCAGAGACACTTTACTCTCAATACTTGTCTTCGTGAATGAAAATTATTGTCTCTGTACATGTTTCACCGAATTATATCATATTTATTTTATTGATTGTTAGTAGTCCCTCTTGCAATTTTTATCGCTGCACCGGTTGTTTCGAGGCGAACATAAACATCGCATGCAGGAATACTCAAAACGCCGCGCGTAAATTATCACTCGCCTTTAAAGATTACACATAACAAAACCATGAACTCTTTCATAAATAAAAGGAATAAAACCTAATCATAACAAATTCTCTATCATGTTGAAGCGTAAATGGTAACTCTTTTAATCGCACTGCAAATTTGGTGCCTGTCAAAAGTGAGAACTGGTCCGGCTGGCCGAAAAGGTGATTTTGGGAATTTTTTTATCGTTTTCACTGAAAGTCCATAATTATTACCCTGCATATCACATAGGACCAGATTTTTCTAACTGAAAAGTCCCGGCATTATGGAATTTTGTTCATGAAAACGTTTTATAATGTGGTCAATGCTATAATTTGCTGTGCAAAGGAAGGGCGTGCTTTGATCAAAGGTAACCCAGGCTCACTGTTAGTGTCACGTTCAGATTTCATAACATGCCTAAATATAGAGAACACATGGGGCGAAGTTTAGGTCTGGGAATTTGCTAGAAAATGGAAATAAAAATCGATGAAACTTACCATGTGGCATGTTGTTGTTGTCCTTAATGTGTACACGAAGTTTCGGGAAAAATAGTCTGCTTCACCATTCCTTCATAGTATTATATTTCGGGGTTGTCCAATCATTAGTCTCTCAAACGGAGAAATGTTGGAGAGACTGGTGAATGCCACATTATGATGCAACAGTTAATGCAAATACAATACACTATCCAGACCTAATCTACTGTGATCGAACATGATTGCTATTTTTGGGTGTACAATTAAGACTTAAGTTTCACTCTTGGACTGTCCTATTATTTTTCTCTAAAATCACTTAGCCTTTGCCTCAAAAGTCACATGAATGTGCCCTGATATGTGGATTACAAGTTTATTGTTTGATTTAAATTATGAATTTGTTAACGGGAGCTTCGCTTTTAGCCCTGGCTAAATCTATATATTAAGAACGTTCGTCAAAAACATAAATGACGGTGAGGATATGAGGTAATCCAAGAACTATAAGTAATCTTAACTGTTTGTTCTCAATGCACAACTGAAAACGAGTGAATTTAAGTAAAATGGCCGGTTTCAATATAAGCTTAAGCTTAAATGAAAGGCAAAGTAGCTCCGACAAAAAGCACAACAAAAGCTTACGTCTCGTTCTGTTTTTCCCTTTCCGCTGTTGTTTCGCCGGCTCTCTACCGTTTCCTTTATCGACAGTGAAACAAACTATTCCACTCCAGTTCCGAAATGTTTTTCACTTTTTTAGCGAGAAAAACTCTTTGAGTAAAACTTTTCTCGTTGAATGTGTGCGAAGCGACACTGCAAGCTGCAATAAAAGGCGGGAATTTTGGCCCAAAACTCACACACCTCTGTGGCTTCTGATTGGGCGTATAATTTTTTCACGTGTGAAAACCATCGTTCGTTCCTCTGATTGGCTAGAACTAATTTGCGTACGAAAACTTACGACATAGCTTTTTGGTGAGTATTTCTCAGAATGTATATAATAAAAATAGTTTCGGCCCACCTTAAACTAGGATATTTTAAGATAAGACCAGAGACTATAGCGCGGCTGGACTAGTAAATTTTGTTCTCCTATCAAACTAGATTTTTAGGGGGCGATCATCTGTTTTTTGATAAACCGATTGTCATGACTGAATTCGCTGTACCAATCGCAAGGCTAGTAGGCGTACTGTCAAAACTGTATCGTAGCAACATGCATCGCATGCTCATCAACAAGGATCTTACTCGATTCATGCAAGTCTTGTAGTGTGTCTTTCTTCTTCTGCCAGCAAAGCGATTTTCTTCTCCCCTGTAAAGAGGCTGCCAAAGTTCGGTGAATTTCAAAATCGATGACCGTTCTTAAACAAACTGCGGCATTTTTCCAAGAGCATTAAATTTCTTCCCAGCCTTTTTTTATCCTAATTCAGTTGATTTGTCTGGTAAACTTTCATCTCCTTGTAAACAAATGACCAACGAAGCTCTTATTTTTTTAGAACGCACTTTTTTGCAAGCGAATACTGAGCTACCAGTGGTTTATAGTTTTGACTTGTTCGGGTGCCGTGGCGCATCTGTTTAACAAATACTTACAAGATTCCATTTTGTCATGTGTCTGTTCAGTAAAAGTACGTTCACAGATGACGTCAAAATGCGGCAAATTACTCGTGAGGCTTAGGCAACTTGGTCACTGAATTTTCTTTTCATATTTTGACGTCATCTTCGATCTGTAACTGAACATAAACATGTCAAAATGAAAACGAAAACTAGACATAATTTTGTAGCGCTTAGCTGTTTTATTATTGTTCCAATTTAGGCAATTTTCATTTCAACCCACCAATGCTGATTTTCATTTCGGTTTCCCCCACTGCCTACTTGGACACGGCTTCCGTACATTCTGTAGTATTCGATACATTGTATATCAGAAAATCATTGTAGGTCTCGGTTAAATCCAATTGAGAGTATACAGCAGGTTTTTTCGAAAGAAAGTATGTGAAATCCAAAGTGTCTGCAATCCTACTTCTAACCTATGAGAAGACATTACGTACTGTATTTTTTAAAAAAAATCATCTTAACTTGTACCTGTCGGAGGAAAGGAGTATCCATATCTTGAAAAGTACTCATTTTCGAGAGTTTCTACCACACCATTTAAAGACTTCTTGTTGAAACAATTCTAGAAAATAAACAAACCAGCAGTTCATGTCTGACATGTAAGATGCTAGAACAAAGGATAGAGACGCCGGGGCTTAACGGTCAGCCCCTTAGAGGCTTTATTTCAAATCTATAGATACGAGATTTGCTGTTGTTCTAGATTTCGACAAAATAAGTAAGTTTAGCCTAACTTAGGGATTGGTGGTTCTTGTTTAATTTCACTTTGTTCCCTATTTGACAAGAGGGAAAGTTGGTTTTGTGGGTGGTGGGTGTTTTTTACTGTTCTAAAACATAAACCAAGTAACACAGTTTTCTTCATGTACAAAGTTACTCACTTTCTTCTCCGGTTGTCTTTCACAGCATTGCCTTGCACACAGAAGACACAACCATTTTGTCAAAAGAAAGAACTGTGATATCAGGTTAAGAGGTACCGGTATTGGATGGTAAGTGCTGTAGGTCTGGATCGTTATGGCTTTCTTGAACGACCATTCTTTCAAGGAGTTATCCTCAACAAAAGGAAACCATAAATATTTACTCTCAATTAGCTGCTACCGTAAATATATCTTAGACAATGCATACTCAAATTGTTAAGACATAACTGGTGTTTCTCCTCAGGTTTCCGCTATAAGTTAACTACAAGAAATGCAAAACAAACCAACACAGATTTTTTATTTCGCCAACAATCGCGCGACTTTCTACGTTCAGGGATGTTTATCTAACTGTCAATCGATTCGCGCCAACGTAACTTCCTGCGTGATTTAGTTTCCGGTGCGATTTAAGGTTCCTTGCTTAAATGGAAAATTAAAATAACGCTAAACAACAGGTTAAAGTTTTTCTTGTTTACTTTGATGCAGGAGCTATCGACGATATCTTAGAAACTGACAGTGCTTTCATATGCCTTTCTCGCGCCTGGACCAATTAAGAACTTTAAGAACATTTAGAACATATAACTTCTTAAAGATTAGTTTCTACAATAAAAATACCATTTGCTATCACGCTGTCATTTTGCATATTGCCCTATACCAAAAAAAAAAAAAACTTTATACTTCTAGACTAATGCATTACAAAATGTCCTAAACATTTAAAAATTGCAGGCCTACAATAGCTATAGCTATGCCATCGATGTTACCTCAACTCGTTGGTAAGTGTTAGACAGTATAGCTATCATCATATTAACGAGCAGAATGACTCCCAAGACAAGAAATGTTCCAAAAAGAAAGTGCACAATAATCACTGATGTACTGTCCACTGAGTCCAAAGGATCCAACTCCGCTATTCCTAACAAAGACCAGGTAAGGAGCTTTGTCATGCTCCACCAACTGGGTCGATGAAAACAAGAAAAATCACAGCAAGTTAATTAGTATAAAGATTAATAAAGGGTTTAGTTTATCATTTGTCTTACGATTGTCACTGACATACTGATCGCGACGTTTCTACCCCGTACTGCAGGTCTTCATTTGACGATTTAGTGTGTGGGACTACAGTATTTGTTAGCAACCTGGTTGTTGATGATTGATGTTTCACGGACCTCACTTATGATTGATGGGTTTTGATCCAAATCATTGTTGGCATTATTAGAGGAGAGTGAGGGTAGGAGTGACGGATGAGGATGCTATCTTGAACACCAGTCAGTTGTACACAGTTAAATATGTTATAATATCGCCAAGTAATCTAATATGCCATACTACAGATAATACTTTTGCTGCGAAGCCACCAGGCTTCGCAGCAGACTAATTCAGGTCGCGTACGTGCCTGCCTGGGTTGCCTGTGCCCGAAGCTAGCCTCATTTGAGATTTTTGATGTATGTATGTATATCACCGCATTTGCCTCGATTTCAAGTATGGCCCTCAAAATCGAGGCTCTCTCGTTTGTAGTCCTGGAAAACTTTAAACCCGGCAGAAATCCTGTTTCTTGAGCGGAGTGAATAGGCGAACGGTTCGGCGGATTTTGAAAATATTTTTGCCCGGATTTCGGATTCAAAGCGAGATTTTAAGGGTTTTCCGGATCCTGCAATTGCAGCGGAATGCGGACTCATCTATTTTTTGGGCCCGGATTTTGGACTTTCCGTGTAATTAAACTATTTTTGCCCGGATTTCGGATTCAGGCAGGGGGGGCAAGAAGAACGGCTGCGGAATATACTACTTTCGAGATTGGTGCGGTGCAGCTTGTTCCGTCACAGACACCCCCCCCCCCCCCCCCCCACCACCACAACCGTTCTTGTGTGTGAACAGGAGCTCTATCCGTTATGCTTTTCATGGCGGCGCAAAGATATCCACTATGGTGTGAACATGGCCTCAGTGGTCGTGAATTACCTTGATTCCACGATACTTTTTCCAGGTACATTTAAATGAACGCCGGTAACATTCAATAAGAAACATTTGGCATTTGAAATAGGTGTATGGAAAATACCATCGAGAAGAAATGATAACTTACCAAGCTAATCCACTAAACGTTTTGCAAGCACTATAATTATGGAAACAGGAAAGCAATTAGAAAGTTTAAACCGTACAAAACCAGGGTCATCACCAGCTTTGAAAAGTTAAATTGTGGGTCGTCAGTTTAATAATAATCAGATCATAAACAATGCGAAACTTTATTTACATAGGGCTATTTCCAGTTGCTCAATAGAACTGAACAAAATTCATAAAAGGAAAAGAAATGAATTAAATAGTTACATCGATGCATACATATATGTACTTAGCAAATATCTAAAGTTCGTGAAAACTACAGTAGATGCGTTAAAAAAATAAAAAACAAAAAAAACTAAAACGATTGAATCTAGAGAATGTGTAATTAAGATCTTCTATATATTACATTTGGTAAAACTGAAATAAACTAGTTCTCGTAAGATTGTGTAAAAGGCTAAGTCTTAAAGTTGGTTTTAAATTATGATAATGAGTCACTGGTAATATAGTCTAGAAGTGAGTTCCAAAGGGTAGGGGCTACGAAAGACAACGACGTACCTATGGCCATATAGCTACAACCAGTTGTAAAAGTACTTGAGACACTGTACCGTATTTTGGCTTAAATGGCCTGTCCATGATCTTGACCTTGTGACCCCCCCTCCACCCCTTACCAAAGTTGCTAGCAATACAAGACCATGCTCAAAACTTGGACGGACAACTTTGAATGGGAGGGAGGCCAGTATTATATCTCACGGACCTGTGACTAGCAGCGATTTGAAGCATGAAAGGTTGTTTTTTCGTAAGAGTGCCTTGACCAACATTTTTGCAACTGGTTGTAGCAAACTTATTATCCGCCCATTGCACTTTTAAATAAGAAGGATCTGTGATGAGGATTGATGTGGTTCCTGGCCGATATGGCTGTAGGAAATCTTTAATGTAGGCAGGTGCTAGCCCATTAAGTGCTTATAGAAACATTAGTAATAATTTATAAATAAAAAGGTGATTGACTGGAAGCCAGTGGAGTTGTTTAAACTGGGCATAATGCGGTCGTACTTCCTGCTGCGTGCAATAAGTCGAGTTGCAGAGTTCTGTACATTCGGAAAACGATCGCTTAAAAATTTAGGGGGACCGTTCAACAAAGAGTTAGAGCTAATAAAGGCGTGAACTAAGGTTTCTGTGTCGGATATAGATAAAAAGTCCCTTATCTCAGCTTAACTGCGCAAAAAAAACCCCTGCTGCTATTGCTGTTCGGCTGCATTTGGCTTAAAGGCGAAATAGATTTGTGTATCGTCTGGATAAAAGTAGAAAGTCAAGCTTATGGCGTTTGATGATGTCTCAAAGAGGCGAGGTGTACAACAGTTTCAGTTTTAAGTTTTTTTTTTCAGTTTCTAGTTTCAGCATCGACCGGGGCCAAACGAATAAAAAAACTAAATCTTTCACAGCAGATTTTACTCCATCGGACGATAACAAACTGCTTTGTAAGTGACGTATTTAGATTATGAGGATCCAAATACACTTAACTTCCTTTGAAGGCAGCTCGTTGAGTTCTATATCCTGTCCTTTGTTATAACACGTCTTACAGTCAATATTAGTATTAACACAAATTAACGTTACTGTTGTCTGTAAGAAAAAAGGAGCATTAGAGACAGCTGTTACTGTGTTAGGTATATTCACTCCCATTCCTGCATATTTAAGGAGCTAGAAAATGTCTTGCATCACCTAGTTATATACTACGCTAAAGGTGATTCTACTCACGATTCTGTGCCATTATTGTTGGAAATGAATGATCTTTCTGCCATGTAAACCTTGGTAATGGAGATAGAAAACGCCAAAATAGTTGCAATGAACTGCCAGAATATCGTCATCACGTCACCGATGATTTGAAACAAAGCGATCTGAATGGCGCCAATCCCCTTGATTGTTTCCATCACGTGACCAAAGGCTCGAAGTGTAAGGAACATGGTATTAAGGCCATAAAGATAACCAGAAAAAACGAGAGCTCGATTGTCGGTGACAGATTCTGACAAGTTCCACGTGACTACTCTGAGTACAAAAGTCACTAAGTAGTTCAGAAGGGCGATGAAATCCAAAATGTTCCATCGATCCCTATAGAATATATAATGGAAGGATTTACCAAGAGACATAGTAGAGGCTGAAAGCCTTCATTATTTTAAAAATAAGCTTCATCATTATCTATTTAATAAATTTTAAACTAAGAACCGTGCTTTAATTAAGGCTTTTATTTAGCATTTTCTATTTCTGTTTGGGAGTTCTAATATAGGGCTAACCTCTCAACTTCCTTTTCAAGATGTCTTTATTATGTTTTTTTTTCCTGTAAATAAGCTTGTTTACATCTTGAATAAAGTTAGTATGTATGTATGTATGTATGTATGTATGTATGTATGTATGTATGTATGTATGTATGTATGTATGTAGGTAGGTAGGTAGGTAGGTATGTAAATTATCTTTGTATCGGATGAAACAGAAATGGAAAATTTTCATTGAGATTAGAGTCTTCCTTTTTCATCCACCGCTTTTCTCTTCCCTTCCTCTTTTATTTAACTGAGCGAATTTTTCTCAGAAAGCCATTATTAAATCCTTAATCCGTCTTTTAGCTACAAAACAAAAACAATATGCGAAGCATTATGAGTTGATTGTCAAAGCAAATAGTGTTGTAGGATGCTTGTTGGTATTTGGTAGTGAACGAGTTGTTAAAGTTTTATGGAAGCTAAAATTTAATTAGCTTCGACCTTGAATACAACACTTTCCAAAATTCGGAAAGAAGGTCCGTTAAAGATTCTTTAAAATTGAACTATTCACTTCTATATATATGTAGTTAAAAACAATGAAAAATGTAACGGAACAACACCACCACTAACAGCAACACCAACTAATAAACAACCATCGGTAAAATGTGGAACTTTGTAGTTCTTGAGAACTTTTAGGAATATTATAATTAATATAATTTTTTCTTTTTTTTCCCATTATTTTAGTGTCCTTAATTAGCTTTCATAAGGTAAAGACATCGACACTTAAATAAAGTTGTTATGTTATGTTAAAGTTGATATGTTATACCTCAAGTATTTTTTGCATCTATGTAGAAAAATGGCTGCTTTCCCTTTTTCTTCTTCTGCTTCTTCACCGCAGAATTGGTACGCTGATCCTCTTAAAGTCCTAGTTGATTTCTTTTCCTCCGCCTTTGGTCCCCTTGATTTCTTTGTTGCAGATTCACTTTTGAGTTGTTCCTGGACACCTAGGAACTGTCGGCTTTCCATCAAGATCCTTCCCAGGAAGAACACCAAAATAGCCCACTCTAGACCGCTGAACGGGATGCTTGATGTCTCAAGACAAAGTGCGAAGTGTAAACCAAGCAGTGCCAGGTAGCTGAGCGTGTCTCGAATGAACACGAAGTAGGGAGTTGTAAAGTATTCTTGGTAACGTTCTGCAAACACAGTAAGAACAAGAATAATACATAAAATAAGAATTATACATAGATATAATAGCAATAACTGTGTTATAGATCACCTAATGGCCATCGGCAAGGACACAAAAAATATGGACGCTGTTTCCAAATAAATTTCCCCATTTGTCAGCATGTTTCGTGCTCGATAAATACAATGCATGTTACTTAAGCATCTACCCGTAGCTCTTAAACCTCCTTTAGGAACCACTAGTAAGAAAAAGTATTGGAATGTTTGGTTGCTGAGACAAGTCTTAAGAGGTTCAGCTAGTCTGGCTGTTTAGAAAGCCTCACTCTCTCTTCTCCAGTCCTCGATTTCTGGCCTACAGATTTATTTAGGTTGAGTTTGTTATCAAACTTCACGATTGATCTTTACTTAACGGCAATTTCGTCCAAAAGAGCATAGCCTCTAGCAAGCTCTTCCTTTGCAAACCGCGAGCGTAAAAGGTCACGTGAATGATCATTAGCCCGCTCTCTCGGTTCCCAAATGGAGAGCCTGCTTGTTGAATGCTAGTACGGTAAGTAAAGAAGTAATATGTTTGAACACAAGGTTTCCACATTGTGGCTCTTCATCTCTTACTATAAAAAACTAAAAAATAAAAATATGTATCAATTATTTACAATAAAATATACTAAAAACAAAAAATAGAATAAATAACGATTAAAGAGAAAATGTTTACAATGATCGCAGTAATCTTAAAATACAGTTAAGATAAGTTCACCTGATCTGTGCCCGGTTTCCTTAAGAATTTAAAACTGCGCGAAGTAAATAGATTAAAACTGTCACACTTTTTCACATTATCTGTAAGATTATTAAAAAGAGTGGCCGCAGTGTCCTGGAATGTTCTTTTTTCCAGAGGAACTTGTAATCTTACAGATGTCCAAAGAGCGCAAACTTCTACATATAGAGACTCTCTCTAAGTTTTAATATGAAGGCCACTGCTTAGCGTGAAGTGCTCTAAAAGTCAACTTACGCAAATTAAAATCCCTTCCCTCTTCAGCTGGGAGCCAGTTCAGGTTAAAATTTCTCCAAAATCATTTAGTAATACGTATCTGCCATAAACAGAAACGATGCCTTTAGACGGCAAAGTTGTCTTCCTTTCTTCCTAAATCGTACAAGACAACTGATACATGAGACGTCGTTATGCTTAACGGTCTAACCTGACTTGTAAGTCTCTGTAAGTATCTGTAGTAACTTCCATTTCAATCAGGTAAATCGATAGAATTACGAAAAAGCCTGCGAACGCAGGTGAATTTCCAGTTGGAGAAAAACGGCGACCATCTGAAAGTAAGTCGGCCGATTAACAAAAACGTAACCGTCAAAAAAGTACATTGTGATAAGAAAAAACTTACCAATCCAATCTTTTCCGTGAAGTTCTAATAAATAAAAGAATAAACAGATAAGCAACAATAGACCTGCATTATTGATGCCTATTAATAATTAAATTTAGGGATGAAAATCTCGGGGACTTAAAAAAGCTGCAGAGTTGCATCAGTTTCTGGTAAACGCTGTAGTACACTACAGTGTAATAATTTTTTCATAAACATTGTGATCTTGGTTTTAAGAAAGTTTTTTTGGCCATTTTTATAGGCTAACGTATACTAGAATAACTGAAAATCAAATACAAAAAAAACGTAACGAATGCCCATAATCACTGACTCTACGACACCCATTTGCGAATTTTTATTTATATTTTATTCAACGAAAGGGATAAATCAATTAAATGTGATCAGGGAGGTTCAAATTAAGAAAGGACATGTCTAGGTAACTCCAAAACGACTAAACACTCCTTAGATATGGAGATCGTTTTTAGGATTTACCGAACAGATGACATGGTGTCCACCTAGATAGACAGCTGGACATTACAAAGAAGCAAAAACACCACAGGTAACTTCTACACTTCACCTGTCTACAAGAAAACCTTACTCAATATTTCCCCATTCTGCGCCAAGAAGTACTCGATGTTTGATTATACCAAATAAGAACATACCATGCAAAATATTTTTCCCCACAATTTCCGGATTTGCGTATTCTCCAAAGCGCTTGACCTTGCGTCCGTCACTTTTGATTGTCTCTAATTCCCGGATGTCAATATGCGGACCGATGCCCACTGGCACTATCTTTATTCCCTTTTCTTTGACTTTCTTAATTTCTTCGTCAACGTGTTCTTTTTCATGCCTTAAACAAACTTTATGGTCTGTAAGGAACACCAGAACCTAGATCGATGTTGGAAACAATAAATTAGTATTTCCAGGCTCAGTTTAGCTGTAGGGTAGGTACTTCATGTATGGGGACATATATTGTACCGCTTTTACCTAATTAACTTATAACTTCACTCTTTCTGCTTGGTTCCTTGTTGCCTTGAAGCTTTGTTCTCTGTTAACTTGTTGCTCTGTTTCCTTGTTTCCTAGTTACTCTGTTTCCTTGTTTCCTTGTTACCTTGTTACCTTGTTTCCTTGTTACCTAGTTACTCTGTTACCTTGTTACCTTGTTACCTTGTTACCTTGTTACCTTGTTACTCTGTTACCTTGTTACCTTGTTACTCTGTTACCTTGTTACCTTGTTACTCTGTTACCTTGTTACCTTGTTACCTTGTAACCTTGTTACTCTGTTACCTTGTTACCTTGTTACCTTGTGACTCTGTTACCTTGTTACCTTGTTACTCTGTTACCTTGTTACCTTGTTACTCTGTTACCTTGTTACCTTGTTACCTTGTTACCTTGTTACTCTGTTTCCTTGTTACCTTGTTACCTTGTTACTCTGTTACCTTGTTACCTTGTTACTCTGTTACCTTGTTACCTTGTTACTCTGTTACCTTGTTACTCTGTTACCTTGTTTCCTTGTTACCTTGTTACCTTGTTACTCTGTTACCTTGTTACCTTGTTACTCTGTTACCTTGTTACCTTGTTATTCTGTTACTCTGTTACCTTGTTACCTTGTTACTCTGTTACCTTGTTACCTTGTTACTCTGTTACTCTGTTACTTTGTTACCTTGTTACTCTGTTACCTTGTTACCTTGTTACTCTGTTACCTTGTTACTCTGTTACCTTGTTACCTTGTTACTCTGTTACCTTGTTACCTTGTTACTCTGTTACCTTGTTACTCTGTTACTTTGTTACCTTGTTACCCTGTTACCTTGTCACCCTGTTACCTTGTTACTCTGTTACCTTGTTACCCTGTTACCTTGTTACTCAGTAACCTTGTTAGTCTGTTACCTTATTACTCTGTTACCTTGTTACCTTGTTACTCTGTTACCTTGTAACCTTGTTATTCTGTTACCTTGTTATTTATGTTACCTTGTTATTCTGTTACCTTGTTATTTATGTTACCTTGTTATTCTGTTACCTTGTTACTTTGTTACCTTGTTACCTTGTTACTCTGTCACCTTGTTACCTTGTTACCTTGTTACTCTGTTACCTTGTTACCTTGTTACTCTGTTACCTTGTTACTCTTTTACCTTATTACCTTGTTATTCTGTTACCTTGTTACTCTGTTACGTTGTTACGTTGTTACTCTGTTACCTCGTTACCTTATTACTCTGTTACCCAGTTACCTTGTCACTCTCGTTACCTTGTTACCTTGTTACTCTGTTACCTTGTTACCTTGTTACCTTGTTACTCTGTTACTTTGTTACCTCGTTACCCTGTTACCTTGTCACCCTTGTTACCTTGTTACCCTGTTACCTTGTTACTCAGTAACCTTGTTAGTCTATTACCTTATTACTCTGTTACCTTGTTACCTTGTTACTCTGTTACCTTGTAACCTTGTTACTCTGTTACCTTGTTACTCTGTTACCTTGTTACCTTGTTACTCTGTTACCTTGTTACTCTGTTACTCTGTTACCTTGTTACCTTGTTACCTTGTCACTCTGTTACCTTGCTACCTTGTTACCTTGTTACCTTGTTACTCTGTTACCTTGTTACCTTGTTACCTTGTTACTCTGTTACCCAGTTACCTTGTTACTTTTTTACCTTGTTACCTTGTTACTCTGTTACCTTGTTACCCTGTTACCTTGTTTCCCTGTTACCTTGTTACTCTGTAACCTTATTACTTTGTTACCTAGTTACCTTGTTACTCTGTTACCTTGAATGAACAATGGCGCAGAGCTATTCGTCAGAAGAACCGTTTGTGGAGGTGCTTCATTCGTGAAAGAACTGATACTAAGGGACTGGTCAAAAAGTATAGGCGGGGGTGGGCTGGAGCAGAGAATGGGTGGGTCATGAGGTTTGAGCCTTGTCGAAGGGGTGGGTCGTGCAATTTTCAGCTACCATTAGGGGGTGGGTCACCCTATTTTATTACATAGATAGGCACTAACTACGAACGAGACAGTTGACCACACTTGTAATATAAAACACAGCCAGATGGAATTATTGCTAAAATACTCACAAACCTGTTGTGCGAGAAAATGAAACGGGTGATAGGCCGCACATGCATCTATACAGGCGTGAAACCCTTTGTTAACCTTTTTTTTTTTTTTGGCTCTAACGAGCATGTCCTTTAATAATTTTCCTTTTTTGCAAGGAAATGATTGGTGGTTCCTTAAAAATTTATTGAAGTTATGGTTGGTTTTGTACAAGATTCCATTTTTATTATTCAAGCTTCCTTTATTGTAGACATTGAGGGTTGGTATTGTGTCACAAATGGCAATATTTCTTTTTCCTCCTTGTATGTTTTGTTTTAGGAGTTTAGACTCGTTTTTGTGAATTTTATTTTTGATAGTAGGTCTTCTATCAAAGTTTGTGGGAAGCCTCTGTCCATCAAGTGTTTTTTGTTTTAAATTTTTCCTCAAAGGTTGTTTCTGAGGAGTGTTTTCGTAGGATTCTCAAGGCTTCTCCTTTGACAAATCCTTTTTTAACACTTGGAGGGTGACACGAGGTGAAATGTGTGTGCAAGAAGGTTTCCGTTTGTTTAAAATGTGTCTTTGCATCAAGGATAGATATTTTCTTTAATCTTATGCCTTTGTATACAACCGTGTCTAAAAATGCTGCATCTCAGTGTCAAATGTTTCGGCCGTGAATTTAATAGTTGGGTGATGTAAGTTTGCTTGTTCAATGAAGGCTTCGATGTCTGGTTTACTCATGTCCCATAGGGAAAAGATATCGTGTATGTAGCATTTCCAAACTGTTGTTCTAAAGACAGTTTTGCTTAGAGTTGTTGTTTCAATATATGTCATGAAAATATTGGCAAAGGAATCAAAACTGCTGTCCTTGTGCCCATTGCAGTTCCATGGTTTTGTAGGTAGTGCTTTCCACTGAAGTGGAAGAAATTTTATTTGAGGATTAATTTAAGAATTTCCGGCAAGTAATGTGAAGGAATGGGTTGTCTTTGTAGAAATTTTCATATGCTTTGTGACAGACAATTTCAATATACCCTCGTTTTGCTGTATATTGTGTGTCAAGACTCATAACGTCCATCGAAACAAGAAATGTTCGGTTTTTCACATTTGTCTTTTCAGTGGAAGGTATGATTTCTGTGATTTTAATTGATATTGGTTGTAGCAGTGTATCAAAAAATTTTGTCAAGCACAGAACAAGGTTAGGCCATCCTCTTTTTCTTTCTCCGTTTACCGTCATCCGACCGACCCAAATATTTGGCATTTTCAAAACAAAAAAAAGTAACGACGTAGTTACACCATTTTTCACTTGAAATAATTCTTTTAATCTGAAAAATGAGCACAGTAACAGCATAGAGAAAAACAAGAACAAAAACATGAACATTTTTCATAGTATATTGTACATTTTGTTAATCCAAATATGTGAATGTTAACTTTTAACGTCATCCTGGGGTACCAGGGCCTGCTATTCCGAGACTTCTCGTGATTGTTTTTTTAGGTTTTTTTTTTCAATCCGACCGACCGACCCAATATCAAGAAACGTGTTCGACGGTAAACGAAGAAAAAACGGGGATGGCCTTAGAGGAAACCATATGTACCAAATAAAGCTGATTGCTGCTAATTACCATAAACGAAAAACGAATTGTAATGCAAACCATTCAACCACGACCATACTCCAAAAAAACGCGTCCAATCGGGAAAAACCAATTGCGACTTGTCATACAAAAATAAACTAAAATTTAGACAACAGGGTAACAGAGTAACAAGGTAACAAGGTAACAGAGTAACAAGGTAACAAGGCAATAGTGTAACAAGGTAACAAGGTCAGAGTAACAAGGTAGCAAGGTAACAGAGTAACAAGGTAACAGAGTAACAAGGTAACAGAGTAACAAGGAAACAGAGTAACAAGGTAACAGAGTAACAAGGTAACAAGGTAATAGAGTAACAAGGTAACAAGGTAACAGAGTAACAAGGTAACAAGGTAACGAGGTAACAGAGTAACAAGGTAACAGAGTAACAAGGTAACAAGGTAACAGAGTAACAAGGTAACAAGGTAACAAGGTAACAGAGTAACAAGGTAACAAGGTAATAGAGCAACAAGGTAACAAGGTAACAGAGTAACAAGGTAACAAGGTAACAAGGTAACAAAGTAACAAGGTAACAAGGTAACAGAGTAACAAGGTAACAAGGTAACAGAGTAACAAGGTAACAAGGTAACAGAGTAACAAGGTAACAAGGTAACAAGGTAACAAGGTAACAGAGTAACAAGGTAACAAGGTAACAGAGTAACTAGGTAACAAGGAAACAAGGAAACAAGGTAACAAGGTAATAAGGAAACAGAGTAACTAGGAATCAAGGAAACAGAGCAACAAGTTAACAGAGAACAAAGCTTCAAGGCAACAAGGAACCAAGCAGAAAGAGTGAAGTTATAAGTTAATTAGGTAAAAGCGGTACAATGACGCCGCTGACTAAGTCCAGATCCTCTCTTCTATATTGGGGAGGAACGTTGCGTGACGTTACAAAAATAGCTGTAAGGGAGGCTAAGATTTTAACGAATTGAAAGTGGTTTTATTATATGACTAGCCCCGCAAGCAGGCAAGATGAGCCCATCTTGCCCGCGTTTAAGTACAATGCAGGTGCCAGTCCCGTTCTTCCCCAGTGGGCAACCAACCCAGTTTAAGCATCTACGAACTTGAGTTACAACGCTGCTCTCTTGTTTGGTCTACTAAAGGGTCGGAGTTGTTTGTTTGCTTCTTGCTCTTTATCATAACTAGTATTATCATTATTGATCACTTATCTATTTAATCAAGCCGTCAACATCCACGATTAACTTTCCTGATCGTTCTTAACATGTGAATGTCTTGTTTACCTTTGCTTCGACGTGTAGCTTTGTTAAAGCAATGCTTGATATAAAACATAGTAAACAAGAATGGGAACATGAAAATGTCAAATAAACACCAAATGTTGAGAAAAAGCCATTTCCACCGTCCAACCTCCAGCCAGGAAGATCTCTTCAGTTTACCGAATGTCCCAAACCACTTTTTCGTCATCAAGTTGTTCATCACTGGATGAGTGAAAAACTGCAATAAAAGAGTGCAAGTTGACTTGGAAAACTATTCTACTCCAGAATTATCTCAAAAAAGCATTCGCAGTTTCCGTGATAGCCCTTCACTGCCATTTACATTTAAATACTAAGTCATAGAGCTAAAAAAATTAAATCACCTTCTTTTGCTTCATTTCAATGCCAGCTTCTAAAAGATAATCCAAAGAATCCCCAAAGGCATGACGAGCTTCCTTTCTGGACTTTAAAGGGTCAAGTAAACAACTGGTAAACTCGCCCACTGAGTTCTCTAACTTGGTAAAATCTTCTTTACCAGATCCTTTCCTCCTTGCTAAGCGGTGGAGCTTAAAATTTACCTGTGAAATTAATGGCGAGAAAAGCTTTAAATTTGTTTGTCATGTTTTTTCGGTGAAAGAACCTTACACAAAAGCATATAGAGTAAACACAATCCGATCGGTATTGACAAAAAAAAGACTTTGAGAGAAATTCATGCCCACCATTCAACTTCCAGTCTAGAGTCAGACGAACTCGGTCGATCTTATTTCACCGAATTTTCCCAATTCTTATGGCTGCCAGCTCCTTCCTCGTAACACAAAGCCCATTTTTTCCCCCATTCCTTGAAAAAAATTCGAAAAGTGTTTCGAATCCGGCTATACTGATTATATGCTGATTATTTTGATTATATCGTTGATTGTTGATTATATACAACATATAACAGCACATCCCGGTTATGACAACATTTATTAGATGGCTACAATAATAGTACGGGCACTCCGGTCTGAGCGGATGACAATGTTATCTTGTAATGACCACGGGCATCTCGGCGAAGAAGTGTTTCCAAGGCGACGAAATCTGAGTATCGATTTTGTCCCCGATCTGACGCCATACATTTCTAAAGTTCAGAATTGTTAATTAAACTTATCTAAGAGGGTCTCAATGGGGTTAACCGATAGGCGTAAACCGGCCAAAGATTTAGTCGATAGCCGTAAAAATTGAAAACTGTTAACCGTTAGCCGTAAATAGCGTAAAAAAGAGTTAACCGTAAAAGAAATTTTTCCCTAGATTTGCTACTTTTAAGGAAGGTACTAAACTCACTTATGGTTACGTTTTTTATTTCCCGGCTATTGTGACTCCGTACGCACGTTATAGTTAAAGCGCCTTTTAGGTGTTGACCAACACCCATTTCCATTTCCGCCGTTTTCTCGGGGAACTAATTTTTTTTTCCATAGCGAAAGCGTGGCTTCTCGCTAGGGATTAATATTTGCGATTTTCAGAACGTCGTGCTCTCGAAACACTAGTGAAACAACACGCAGAGATCTCACTGTTTGTAAAACACGTTGCCGATCAACAACATTTCCCTGTTTTTCTCTGGCGCTGCGGTAGACATTGCCATGCCATGCCTAGTCCCTGTACGGCGTCTTCCCACGCAGTCTCCGTCAAGGCATTTCGGTGGCGAACTCGCTCGGACCAGGTGACCCGAAAAGCATTAGCCGCGCGAAATAATGAGACCTACGGACAAGGCAACGGCTGGCAGTGGTTCCGTACAGTCCTTCACTATAATTAAAAAAACTGGACACGGGAATATTGTTATTGGCCGTTTTCACACTAGAGCTAGAAACGGATTATCCGTCTGAGACTAGCCTGTGTACAGTCGCCCCCTTCCGCCTTCCCGACAGACACCCCTTCTCCGACTTTTTTCCTTAGGGGAGGGGGCGGCTGTACACTGGCTATCTGGAACGGATAATCCCGTCTTCAAACTGTCCGTCGAAATTGAAGGATAAAGTCAGGTGGATTGTTCATTCAAAATTAAAACTATTCCATTTTCAAATTATGACGTATTTACCTATCTGACGCGAATCATCAAACAGATAACCCGTCTCACATGAATAATCCTCCGTCTCTAGTGTAAAAACGGCCATTTCTGTTGTAATGAATGTCGCGCCCCGGCCTTGAGTTGGACGTTCGCGTGTGTGCTTTGCTTTTTCACAAAGATTATTTGACATTTCTATGTGCAAAATAATATTAGAAGTGGAATACTTTATAAAATGTACCATCTATCAAATGTTAAAATTTTTCAAAAGAATAGCTTGTTTCACATCCCGAGATGATCTGAAGACCTTTATTTTGTGTTAAAGATACAAAAAATACAGGTTAATTAATATTTACCTTTTTGAAACAAAAGAAGTTACTTTTTAACTTTTTTGTTAACCGTAACTGAAAAAAATTAGCCGATAGCCGTAAAAGAGCCATAATTCTAGCCGATAACCGTAAATACCACCACCCCATTGAGACCCTCATCTAAGGACAAAAATCAGTTGAAAAATATTGATGTGATAAACAGCTTAACCCAGAAAAGGTATTCCTGCGTTATTCTCCCTTAACTGAAGTCATAAAAAGACAACTAAAAAAGCGTATTGGGAAGAATTAACGCGTTGATAACAGAGTCAGGTGTCAAACTTACCTCCATTGCCATAAGTAACGCGTTGGTGTTACATTTTGTAAGAGTTCGCGGTGTTATTTTGTCAGTGATCTCATCAACTTTGCCTTTCTTTAAAGACTTTCTCAGTGAGTCTTCAAGTTCTATTGACAAAACAGTAAGAGATGTACAAAGCAAATGGCTTTCATAGATCCACGCCTTCTCCCTGTCAAAGTGTTCGTGGAGGCGAGAAAGAGATGAGGGAAGAAAGATTGTCACATTCGTATGTTTCATTATAAGATTTTGAAAAGCGATTCTAAAATATACAAATCAGATTGTCTCAAATTCATCAACGAAAAAGAGCAAAAGGTTTTTGTATTTTCAATTTGCTGTCAAAATATTATATTGCATAAACCTATATGCTTCATGCATGTGCTCCCTTGTTCCTGTTTTGTTGTTGGATGGTACTTTTGCTTCAAAGCACCCCCTGAACATCTAATACTGTATAATTAATCAATATTAGCAAGTACTATAGAAAAGATAATAAGGTCTGGATTTTGATATTTTCATCTTCGTTACCGATAGTGTGACCTTGCACTACCCTAATCCGATTTCTTTTTCAAAGGTCTGAGGTAAATATGGCATACTTCTCGCTAAAGATCAATACAACAATACTTACTGGTACTTTCTGTATTCTCATCTTCTTTGTTTCCCCCCAAATCATCAGTTTCTTTGTTTCTTTCGTCTAGATTTTCCATCTCCAACCATTCACCTCTGCTGCTTATTAATGGGCTGCCCGGTGTAGCCATACAGGTATTTCCTTCGTTGCGTGGACTAAATGACAAAGGGTTGCACAACAGTAACCAAATATCGTTCACTGTTTCAAATATATAGATTTAGTAAAGCTAAGCGCCCATTTATACTTAAAACCAAAAAATTAAAACGAACACGCTTCAACCTATGCATATCCAGAAAATTATACTTAGCTGATTTTAAAACAAAAAGAAAAAAATTATAAATCAAAGCATCATAAATCACATTAATAGTCCTGGAAAAGAATTCTTACCCGTACGTGTGCATCACTGACGCCCCTTTTAGGCGAGAATGAACAAATGAATGACATTTAATGAGTATAAACACAGGTGCAAATCCAACACGCCATGCTTAAACCATTTTCAGACGTCTCATTCACGCGTCATGCCCGCGAAAGGAAAAAAAAAGTTGCAAACTCCTTGCAAACACTTTTTATTCAAGGCGACAATTAAAGTGACTAAAATGACTTGAAATTGTTCCGAAAACCTTGCTTTCTTTGCGTTTGTTTGCTCGTTTGTTTGTTTTTTAGCCGGCTTTGGACGAGCAACGGCAACAGAAGTATATATTTCCATTTGCAACCAGAAAATTAATTTAAGCTCGTGTATATTAAACTCGAGGCCATTGATATACATCGACTCTCTGTGTCAAATCTTTAATGCGTGTTATGAATCACCAAAATAATCACGCCTGATCTTACAACAAAACTAAAACGAGACAAAACTGTGATAATTACTCAGGCTAAACTTGGGTGCAGCTCCTGAGAGCGAGTAAGTGAGGTCAGAAACTTTTCCTGTACTCTGCTGTAAAAGCCTGCATGTTCAATTTTCAGTTTTGTTGAACTGACCTCTTGTCGAAGCTTTCCTCAACCCCCAAACTAAATAAACAAACCAGCTTCGAGTCACAGTGGAATCTTGATAGCATGTATATCAATTTGCGGCGGCAGTGAAAGAACACGAAGACTTTTAAATGTTAAACTGAATATTTTTCGTGTATTCCGCCGTAAGATGCCACCCCGGCCCATTTGCATGGTTACCAATCGAGTGCTATATGTCTCCAGTACCCAAATAGACCAAATATACTCTTTGTTTGTCTTTGCTCTCGATGGGTAGGTGTTTCAGTTGTGTTATTTGCGTTTTCTCTTTTAACTATTAGAAGTTGCAAAATCAAAAGACGATTGTCTTGAAGAAATAACTAAACCAAAAAGGGGCCCTTTGCTCTAAATTAACTTTTACAACTAACAGGAAGTTGATGGACCTTTCATGACAGTGGGTCAATGGTGGCTTAAAAACAACTACTTTTAGTTCTCGAATACAGGAGGAGACTCGAAATTGTTCAAATCAAGTTGAAATAAAAGACGGCGAAAATATTTAAATTTCCCCTGCAAAAAAGACATAGATCAGTCAGTGAACCGTTTTGCGTGAAGTTTTGCAGTCATCGCGTGGGATAAGCGCCCTTGGAGTCCGATTACAAAAAAAGGTCTTAATGCGATGGGCGTCAAATCGCCAGGACGAAGAAATAAATTCATAATGAGATATTGTATGTATAAAACAGATTCTTCTCCGGCATCATGAACCTAATAACGGAGAAACAATAAAACTTCACACTTACCTGGCAAAGGACTACTGAACGGATCTTCTCCAACAGAGTCTTTTTCAAAAATAGGAGCCGCGCTAGTTGTTCACAGTCGTTGGAAGGTGGATGTACGTACTCCTTTCAATGCTCTGACATAACCGACTTGTAATACGTTATTTAGATGTGTTTGTTGATTCCTGAAACATAAATTTTTGACAGAATTTGCTTCCTGGTTCACACAGATGTTTTCTTTTACCTTAAACGTAACGCTTAATTTGCAGCTCCTTTTCAGGAGTACACGATACGTTGTTGGGGCAGTAATGTCGTATTGTATTCCACAGCAGAGAATCTAGTTCTGGCAAAATTCATCAAATTAGGTTACCTGTTTTCTCTTTACGACGTATAAAGTTCAGTGTATAGCCCGTCAGGGAACTGCTCAAAACGAACTGTTCAACGGAAAATTAAGAAGAAAATGCCTGCAATGGTCTGCATGGCTCGAGCGATAATTGCCACCTAAAGTTGAACACCTCTAACGGTGAGGTACTAACCGTCACACGTAAGCGCCACCCATTTCGCTACGATTACAAGTTGAACAACAACTCACTTAAACACGTCACTCAAGTAAAAGACCTCGGAGTGACTATCTCGCCGGACCTCACATGGGATACTCACATTAACACTATCTTAGCTTAAGCCAATAGGATGCTCGCATTTTTGCGTCGCAATAGTGTTATGTCATTCACTACAGACCATAGGAAATTACTATATCTCACGTTTGTAAGATCACATATTGGCTTTGCTAGCGAGGTATGGGCTCCCAGTACGATCGGTATTATAACAAAAATAGAGAGTCTTCAACGCAAGACAACAAAATTCATCTTAAACACTCGCTGATAGAGGATATTTCTTATCATGAGCTTAGGATATTGCTGAAGAGGATATTTCTTATCATGAGCGCCTTTCTCGCCTCAATCTACTACCGCTAACACACTATTTTCTATTTCAAGTATCGCGCTGGCCACTACACCTTACCCATAGCTGATTATGTCAAGCCTAAAGGCACTCGCCTCACTCGCCATAGCTCTGATGAAGACGTACTAATTCCCAAGTGCCGTACAAAGCTCTTTCAATTTAGTTACTTGAATCGTATTGCTAAACCCTGGAATACGTTACCTGTATCTACTCGTACTCTTAGTTCTCTTAATCAGTCTAAATCTCACGTACTTCAACGCTATTCGGCTGCTTTCCGTACATACTATGACGTCACTAACTTTAACACCTGGAAGTCGATCTGCTGCAAATGCAGTAGGTCACGTAATCTTCTATTAGCTGGTAACTGCTATTACTAAGACTTTTTATCGGCTGCGGGAGGGATTCATTCTTATCTCTTTTACAAATGGCATTTTTATACTTTTTATAATGCTTGATGTTTAATGTTTACATAGTTAGTATTTGCGTTTTTTTCCGCAAGGGCAAACTTAATTTGGAGCCTCGGTCTGTTGTGTGTCCCGCACCTTCGTCCCTCGTTTTTTGTGTCTTGTTCAAATGTATTTTTTTCCCTAGTCTTTTTTAGTATTGTAATCATGGTGAAAGCGATTAAATAAATAAATAAATAAATAAATAAATAAATAAATAAATAAATAAATAGACATGGTTTTGAGATCGCAGTTACGATGGTCAATTTGCGCGGCGGGGACTGGGGCGAGATTCAAAATAACGCCCATCGTGTTCGAAGTATGCACTCGAGATCAAACTTGTTTTCGGTTGTTTTTATGTGTTTGATGTCGCCAACACAGAAATGCAAACTTGAAAAGAGTACATTAAATACCAAGGAATGAGGTAAGTCAAGATATGATGAGATTTTTTTTTGGACTATTTTGTGGCGCCGGCGTTCTCTTCAATTCCAGTGAGCTAGGGCTTGATTTTTTTGCGTTTGCACAATGTTGATTCCTACTCTTCATATGTTCGCTTGTTTGGTTTCTATACACAGCAAAATGTGAATTCAGCAGCAAACTTCCTGTTTACATCAAAGACCGGTCTCCCTAGCGTGGTTCTGGTGTTACGGTGGGTCTTATTTGTTCCAGAAATATTCGTCTCTCCACTCTCAGAGTTTGAACAACATATGTACAGTAGCGATCCCAGGCAAGATACTGGCTCGTTAATGCAGTTGGAGAGACGTAGAGCTGTCCCACAGGCTTCACAGCCCCCATAATCCAAAGTCTCAGCCAAAACATTTAAAAAAAATTACACAACTCAACGGCCGCGAAAAGAAAAACCACTGCAGACTTCGGGATCACGCACACTTCTTTCGTTTTCTTGTTTTTTGATAGCAAAACAGGAAGCTGTCAGCCAATTGTGGCACTATTATTGCGAATAAAAGCTTTAGCTCTGCAGAAGGGGCCCTTGTTTGTTCTTTTCGCGCTAGTGGGAAGAGCCGCCGCTATCTTGGATGTTGTAATGTTATGCGCAGTAGAGGATGCGCAGTGCAAAACAAGGGAATTACCTTAAAATAATACAGGTTAGAATCATCGACCTTTTTTGTATAGGAAATCCGAGAAAACAAACTTAGCCCCTTTGACCCACTTAGCGAAACATGCGATTTTAGCCAAATTCAGTGGATTAAATCTCAAAAGTGGGTCACACTTACTGGCCTTCCTGTATATCATTTTGTAGTTCCATCCTTCAGCTACTGAATCGTGTTAAACGTTTTGGCGGCCATTCAGTTTCGGTCGAGGGTTGACTGGCGAAACTTGCCCTACCTGGCCATTTCTCCAGCGTTTCTCCATCGCGAATGTCCAGAAGGATTGTCAGAATAGAAAGCGGGAAATCGGGTATATGTCACTGGAAAATTGTCCATTCCTAAAGATTGCATACTTTCGATCACTGTTTTCCATGTGGCTATGGTTTTAACCCAAAGAAGAAGGGAGACAAGGCGGTGAACGTAAACTTATTTACTGTCCGCCATGTTTTTGGAGCGATTTGTGGAAGGTAAGGAATCCGGAATCCGGAATGCGGAATTCGCAATCTTTCAAATACTCACCTGTTAGATTTTTTTTTTTATTTGTCGAAAATCATTTTGCATTTACAATAATTATTTAATCTCTCACTTTTAATTATAGGATATAAAGCAAGAAGTCTCAGAAGTCTTCTCAGGCTGATCTAGGCCAAGGGGATTCCCAATAGAGACTTTCGCTGCTATTGAAAGGTGTCTCAATCCAAATATAAACTTATCTTACATGTAGAGAACTAAAGAATGAAGTTTGTCTACTATTTTATATAAAGTACTAACACAATATTTTTCTAACAGAAATATATCTGTGTTTTGAATACAGACGTCAAAATTTAAAATCAGGTTATGCCGGATAGGAAACTGGCTGACGTGATCGGTTCCAACATAGTGGAAAAATGTGACCTCACATTATCGAGAGCCATTCAACCTCTTACGTCCGATGTTTTCGGGTCCTATTTTCCCTCGCATAGTTCACTATATGCAGATTGGCAATGTTTTGAAGTAAAGGATGAAGAGGACTTGCTCTTGGAGAAGACAGTTAGAGGGTAAAAAACCGGTAGAGGCAAAAGACGGAGTAAATGATTGTGAATCTTGTGAGAGCGAAGAATGACTCCAGCGCCCGATTAATTTTATGCACTAAACGGGAAGCCTCACTACATAAAAACTATTCGAAAACCTACATGTATACAGCTACAAAAAACCTATTAAAAAGGCACAGCCTTATTTTCTATAAACCACAAGAGAGCCGGAAATAATTTTCATTATTTTTATCACGGTTTTGACGATTTCTTGTCTGCTTTTATCGTCAAGCTCAGCGAGTGTCCAAGTTAACAACCTTAACAAAATGATTTTGTTAGCGGTAAAACTGTCAAAAGAGGGTTTAATTTTCCATTCAAATTTATTTACGGACAACTAGTGACAAGAAGCCGTATTTGAGAAATGCATAAAAAGCGGGGTTAAAAAGCTCGCAGCAGAAAAAGGAAATTTGCTTGCGGACTACCATGAAAATGCCGTTTCTAACCTTTTCAACTCAATTTTCAGATTAAAGCAGGTTGTTTTGTTATTTTCAGGTATAAGTGTACAATGAACCAAGGTACTTTCCAGTCAGGTCCTTAAAAAAAAGCGAACTGCAGCGCTTTTAAAAATGTTATGTAAACGGTTAATTCAGTAACTACTAGAATACAACTCGGAAGCAAACTTTCCTGGTTAATAGTAGAACTTTCACTTCTTTTTCATGAGGAAACACTTGTCTTCCATAAGGCTTAATAAAGCTTAGAAATATATTATCTTTGAAATACTGCCCCTTTTTTTTAGGATGAAACAACCTTTAAGTTTTTGTGCTGATTGTAGTGTTAATGAAATGGATAGGGAATACTGTAAATCGCCTCTGAAATAAACATTAACACTGTTTCCAAAGAAAAACAGAAGCTGATTATATAAACAAGCCTGAGGTAAGTGGATAAGGGCTGGAAAAAACATGACTGTCTGGTCACATTACCATGTTGTTAAAAACAAAGTTCATACCCCAAACAAGTACAGGTATATGTTTTATTAATTTGATTTAGAATACATCTTACCGAACGTTTATCATCTACAGGTACATCGTTGCTTTGGATCTCTAAAAAACCGAATACAGTAATAGTGCTAATCAAGTCCATCTTTGGTTTGAAAAACAATGATTCAAGTATAGACCGCTTCAGAGAAGAACACTAACCAAATCTAAAACACATGACTCTGTAGCTAGTACATGCAGTGACCCTCAAACACAGTAAATTTGTCCCAGCCAGAAAGAAGTAATAAATAAACTTCAGAAGTGATGAATAAAGCTTAAAGTAAGTTCTGATCATAAATAAATTAGATTCCACCTTCTGGCTCTCATGCATGACAAAAGCTACTTTCTTGCTGTTTAATACAGAAAGATTGATTGATTTGTGCAGTCTCAGAAGAGTACTTGACCACAATTTTACTGTCTCCATTGACTAAATGCGTTCAGCAAATCCTACAAAAAAAGACAAACAAAAGGAAAACTAAAACACTGTTTAAAAAATAACAACAAGAACGTAGGAGCCTAAACGAATGCCAAACAATGTCAGTAGGTGCTTTCGCATTCATGCTACAATTATTAGTTTATGAAAGGGAAAAGTACAAAAATTATTCGAGTCTCTTCAGTACCTTCGAACACAAACTGCGAGTAGCGACGTGAGGCGATTGTATTCACTGGATATGTAATTTAGTTGTTTTATTTTAATATTATTCGATGAGCGAAATTAACATACTGCTTTACGAACAATTAGCAGGGTTAATCTAGGATATTACTTGAGAGAAACAGTTCTCAACACAAACTAGTCTGCCGATTGGAACTTTACACACCTTGTGCGTACACTTGCTCGGCGCCGGCTCCGAATGTAGTTAATTTCAGCCATTTTCAATCGAAATGTATGGCTGGAAAATAACAGCACTCAGTCTGTAACTATGCCTATGCCACAATTCCATCCTTAAAAGATCTGTCAGTCGTAGTTATGAATAGAGACAAGAAGGAACCTTCATAATAAAGGCGTCCCAAAACAGTCGCCTAGTCTACTAAATATGGCTCTGGTAAGGTCCATTTTTAGGACACAATTTTCTCAAAAACAAGGACAAATAACACAAAACAACAACGAAAGGTGCTTGCCTCGAAGGTTCAAGAGTGGCTTTGAAGGGTCGCCATCGCGGTAAGACAACAAAGGAAGGCAAAAACATACACCAGAAATTAAGAGGGAGTCTCCCTAAAACCGGTCCACTGCGTTTCGGGTCGGAAAATCAATTTCCTTTAAACTTTGCCCATAAATATATCTTAGTCCAAAAGTAATTGAAACCGCATTAGTTTTTGAAAATATTTCAAAATAAAATTTTTCGGGAGGAAAATCATTTCAGCACTCGGCGGCCAAATTTTTGCAGTGACAAAGAGTAAAAACAGCGCATATTGCCGAGTTCACCACTTCAAAGTTTTGCACTTTCAACGATTTTTTTCACTTCCTAGGATTAAATTGGTCCTTAAATGATGTAAAGGAAACAATTTTGGTCCTTCAAAAACAACTCGCGTCTACTAAATATTTTTTGATTTACACCCACTTTGCCGTACGCAGGAAATGACTCAAAAATGCATATTTGCATCTTAGCACTGTACAAAATCCCCACATCTTCTAAACAAAATATCTTTTCAAAACAACAAAGAAAATGTCCAAAAACATAGAAACAGAAAAATATGTTGTGATTTTAACTATTTATCAGCACAGCCGATCGACGAAATATGCCTATTTTCTGTCATGACTGTTTACAATACACGATGGAAGGTGTTAATGCAAAGCCCGAATAATACAATAATTCATTAAATGCATCAAGTAAGTAAACTTTTTGTGACTTTTGGCACAATAGAACATCATTTAGGAAGGAATGCCTTTAAGCCGAACGCATTAGTATTACAAGTGTACTACCTGTTTACAGCGCTTGATCCGATCGAGTCGTCTTCGCTGTGTACACAAAACTGATATCACATGATGTCGCCTGTCACGCATTCCTATATCTGGAATCGTTACGCCGCAAAAACATTTTTTGCTAGAGTCTGACTAAAATTGAAAGGTAGGAAATTATCTTATCAATAGAGTATTCTATTATATTTATTGCTGTTTTCGTTGACAAGCTACAATATCAAGAATCATTCATGCATAAGAACCGATAGTGCATTAACAACAGCAACTTTTTAGTTTTCCAGGAACAGGCTCCTGTCCATTCAGGTTAGGATTTATAAAACAATTGGTTGTCGCTATGAGCTTTCTTTTTGTTTTGTTTTATGTTTGTCGTTCATGTTTGTATTTATTATTTTTTTAAAATATATATCATATTTCTGGTAGTCCGTGGTATTAAACCGACGAGTACCTGTTTTCAGGTCTTATCAAGCTCCCCGACTCAGGCTGGGGCTGGGGATGGGGGTGGAGTGTGCTTGCTAGCATGCAGTAGGTCCGCTAGACTATTCACAGTCCTCTATTTTTTGTTAATCGTCGGTATCAAGCACATTCTCTAACAGCTGGCCATCTTGGTTTCAAATGTACCGGTTTTAGCCTGGGGATGACTATAAAATCTACTCTTGGGGCAGCGGACCCAAGAAGGCCCGCACATCTGGACGATTTTACGGAAAGATAAGGGACAGTCAACAGTCTAGTGGCCCGCAAGCAAACATTCCCCTTGCTATTATCCTAGAACAAATACTGTATCTTTGAAAATTAGGTTACCCTGCATTTAAAACTGGCGTGCTGGTTTACCTCGTTTAGCGCTCTCGATTTTGACTCTTTTCCTTCCGTTTCTGGTTTGACTAATATCTTGTGCACTAGCTAATAATCACTAGTAGTTTTAGCCAGGGCTAAAAGCGCAGCTCTGACTCGTTAATATACTCAAAGTTGTACCCCAGAAAAAAAAAAAAATTAATAAAAATCGTGTAATGCTAACCGGTGACGGCAACGAGAAAAACAAAAAAAAAAATCAATAGGGCTTAAGAGCGAAAGAAAAAGTTTGCACGTGCAGCACATTTTCTTGTACATTTCTTTGCCATTGTTTTGTACGACTTCAACGTAGTTGCACGTTTTATGGAGAAAAAATCGTATATTTTCCTACGTTCCATTTTTGTTTCGCTGCCGCTCATTTTAACCTTCCTGGCCGCTAACATTGGTCATTTTCTCATCGCAACTTTGAATTTTTTAATGTTTTTTTCTTCTGCAATGAACTTCGTCTCCTTTTTTTTGTTTTGTTTTGTTTTGTCAGTTTCGCTCTAGCTCTTTCTCCTTTCTTTGTTATCGGTGTCAAAGTAATGGTAGTAGGGGGAAACAGTCGAACGAACGATCACGTGATTACGAAATTTTCTCGCATCTACAGGTTACCCTTTTTTTTCGCACGCGCGAGAGCTTCGCTAATACTCATTCTCTATTACGGAAAGTGGTTAATTATTAATAGTGCCATATTTTGAAATTCTTGTCCCGTTATTGCCGAAATGTACATATTAAACTAGCGATTTTCCTGAAAGGTTGTGAATTCACAGTGAGCCCGCGGAAGAAAAATGAGTAATAATATGCAGAGTACAAACTCACCGAGGTAGAGTCGTTTTCCTTCTTCTCGCGTCTTTTCTAACAATCTTTTTCACTACACAAGAGCACTCTACAATCATTTTAGTTCTCTTTTGAAGAAGATCAGAATTCGATGTTCTTGTGCCAAATGAAATCCCAAGCAAATTGCTTTTGAAAGAAAGAGAGTTGATTTCTGCGAGCCATCTCGCACATATATCAGAGGACGTTTGGCAGCAATTGTTTCCACCATAGCTTCCCTGCCATTTCTTCTCCAGGTCCCTCATCGTCCGCTTAGTATGTATAGTCTTTTATTTATTTATTTTTTCAAATGATTTTGTCGTTAAATTTTTACTTTCGAGCCTCTCGGCTTTTGTAAACATTCGTGTGCGATCTGCGTTGCGAGCTTTCTGCCCCTCAAGGGGCACCTCTTCAGTCAAAAATGGCCATGGTAAAGGTGGGTTGGACAATCAGGGCGGAGTCTCCCAGTATAACACTTTGTTGTATACCCCACCCCCTCGGAAAGGGCGGAAAGCTAAGTTCGCTAATTATAGACATATTGGTGTTGCTGTTGTTGTTTTGTTTTGTTTTTGCAATTCTCGTTGCCGTTGCAGGTTAGCATCACACGATTTTCTTTTTTGCTGGAGTACAACTTCAAATATATCAACGAGAGCTGCGCTTTTAGCCCTGTCTAAATCTACATATTAGTGAGTTAGAAAGAAATCGAAAGCGCCAGACAAGGTAAACCACCATGCAACTTCACAGTCCCTAAATTCTTTACCAAGTCCTTAAATTTTCCTTAAATTCGTCGGGATCAAGCACATTCTCTAACAGGGCTATCTTGGTTTCAAATGTACCGGGTTTAGCCTGGGAATGATAATGATACAGATACAGAATTTGTTCTATAATAATAGCAAGGGGGATGTTTGCTTGCGGGCCACTAGACTATTGTTAATCTCGGGGGGTACTTCCTTATAAGAGGCTACTGGGGATGTGCCGCTAGATGGGGTCGCATTTTCACGACTGGATTGACTATAATGGGGTCGCATTTTCAATAGAGTTACTAGAATGGGGTCGCACATTTTCGGATTTTTTGAGGTACGACAGTTCTTCATATTTACGGTTAGCAAACGTACCAGAATGTTTGAACTGTAAATGAAAAGTGAAGTGTTCCTTATTCTAAAAAATGGGTCGATTCATAAAAATAGAGAGTGCCTAATTTGGGATCGCGAAAAATTACATATTTCCCCAAAAGTGGCTAAGATGGGGTCTATAATTGATTGGCCACAGAATAGATTATAGTAAGGTAGCGGCTCTGAGAGGGTAGCGCCACATACATACATACATACACACATATCCAGTAAACGTCCCCCCGCCCCCGGGTTGTTAATGCACTATCGGTTCTTATGCATGATTCTTGATTTTGTAGCTTGTCCACGAAAACGACAATAAATATAATAGAATACTCTATTGATAAGATGATTTCCTGCCTTTTAATTTTAGTCAGACTAGCAAAAAGTGTTTTCGCGGCGTTACGATTCCAGATATAGGAATGCGTGACAGGCGCCATCATGTGATATCAGTTTTGTGTACACAGCGAAGACGACTCGCGATCGGATCAAGCGCTGTCAGCAGGTACACCTGTAGTATTAATGCGTTCGGCTTAAAGGCTTTCCTTTCCTACATGATGTTCTCTTGTGTTAAAAGTCACAAAAAGTTTAAAATACTTGATACATTTGAAGAATTATTGTGTTATTCGGGCTTTGCGTTAAGACCTTATGTCGTGTATTGTAAACAGTCATAACAGAAAACAGGCATATTTCGTCGATCGGCTGTGCTGATAAATAGTTAAAATCACAACATATTTTTATGTTTCTATGTTTTTGGACATTCCCTTTGTTGGTCTGAAAAGACATTTTGTTTAGAAGATGTGGGGATTTTGCACAGTGCTAGGATGAAAGTATGCATTTTTGAGTCATTTCCTGCGTACGGCAAAGTGGGTGTAAATCAAAAAATATTTAGTAGACGCGAGTTGTTTTTGAAGGACCAAAATTGTTTCCTTTACATCATTTAAGGACCAATTTAATCCTAGGAAGTGAAAAAAATCGTTGAAAGTGCAAAACTTTGAAGTGGTGAACTCGGCAATATGCGCTGTTTTTACTCTTTGTCACTGCAAAAATTTGGCCGCCGAGTGCTGAAATGATTTTCCTCCCGAAAAATTTTATTTTGAAATATTTTCAAAAACTAATGCGGTTTCAATTACTTTTGGACTAAGATATATTTATGGGCAAAGTTTAAAGGAAATTGATTTTCCGACCCGAAACGTAGTGGACCAGTTTTAGGGAGACTCACTCTTAAAGCAGCACTAAGAACTCCGAAAAAGGACAACATGCAGGCAAACAAACCCTACATTTTGACTGGTAAACGCCACATTTTCGCCATCGTTTCGTGAAAAATTTCAACTATGATGGAACCGTCCAACGCCATCTTGGAGCACGAAACAACCAATCGCGATAAGAAATCAGCCCACGTAACATAAGTTTCCTATCCAGTCTTTCTACTATCCATGATTCACTAAAGGATGTTCGTCAAAGAAGTCTTATGAGCTCGCGTTTAGGCTAGATATTCCTTAAAGAGGCGCTTGATACAAACTCTTGCTTCAGCGTGCTTTAGCCCGGCTTTACCATATCCTTACAGTGCCTGGCATCCGCTAACTTCGTTTAATCAAGCTGTTTGTTGCGAATCGGATTGAGAGGCTCTTTCTCTAGAAAATAAATTAAATTAAAAATCTTCTTGTTTTGTTTTTTCAAAAGGCGGATAACAACGTTATAGGAACAATCGTATGGAACTGTTCAGTCACGAAGATTTCTAGCTATTATATTCTGACTTGCGATAGTTTATCTCGGCTTTAAGCTTAGTCTATTTCTCTGCTGAACGTGTGCAAGAACACTCTTCGACCATCAACGTCAGCTTGTGAACAAGCACCTGCTTCCTGTCCTTGGACTTGAAAGCTATGCCGAGGTGCTTGCAGAGTGTTTTAAGCATTTCAACATTGAATGCAGCAGTCTTCTTCCTTTTGTGCAAGTTGCAAAGATTATATGCGTCGTAATATATTGGATGCTGAACTGACAAATTTTCGTAAGCCTCACCAACTTGTTGTAACCAGTCCTCATCTTGAATCAAGCAATCTAAATCAACTAAACCTGGTTGGGTTTAAAGTTTAAAAGCGGACAGCCTCGAAAATTATGATTGCACCTGGTTTCTTGTTAGCCATTCCTCTCTCAAGAATAGACGTTTTTTTTCTTCTGTTGGAGCATGTCGCATACCTTTGAAACCTGCTGTGGGTCGGCTTTCTGTCCAGATTGTTCTCCGGCGTCAAATCGCGCCTTCAGATAATCCTTGACATGAGGAGAGTGTCTTTTCCCTCCTAACCCTGGTTTTTGAAGTGCCCAACCCATTGGATGTGACTTTTCCTTCACTTTTCCTCAGTCCATTCTCCTCGCGGGATGGCGGGTCTGCCGCCTAAAATTTTCCCCGAACTCGCACAAGTGAACCTGCTCGCAGGCTAATTTTTAAGTTCAGCATTGCATTTTGTAGTAATTATGCGATGCAGAAAACTTTTATTAAGGGTTCTTCAATCTGGAACTGATGAAAGCTCGCCGTTTAGCTGCTTTTGAAATTGGTTTACTTAGGCTAATTCAGACGCTTTCTTTGTCAGACAATTGCTGACTTCCTTATTGGTACTTAGTTTAGGTTCACACTACACCGCCTGGAGTAGTCAATCAGTAAAAATCAGTAGCAATCAAGCGATTTTTGTCGATTTATAACAGAAATCGGTGAAAATTTGATAAACTAAATTGCTGTTTCAAACCGATATTATCGATTTTTCATGATTTTAACGATTTATAACGGAAGTCCGCCTTCGTTGTTTTTTTGGCATATAGATAGTACAGCTGAGAAAACACATCAGCTGACACATCTACGATACAACAACTGATCAACAAACATGAAAATGAGAAATGTGGAAACTATCACACAAAAATATTTCTCTCTATTTCTTTAACAAACACTGTTCGGTTTCTGTCGGTTTACAGTCGAACCTCCCCTAACGACCACCTCTCCACAACAGCCACTTATTTTGTCCCGGTGGACGGTCCATACATTGACTCTCGTTTAAACCTCGTTACAACGGCCACCTCTCTATAACGGCAACGGCTACGTCATTAACGGCGTGTCCCCAACTGCCAAAAAAGGCCTCTCGACAACGGCCAGTTTTTTTCAGTGACTGATGAAAAAGTCAAAAATGATCATGAAATTTGATCCGTATGCGCGTTGATGATTGCTCGCGCCAATCGTGTTTTGATTGTGTACCCTTCATACTGCTGCAGTAAGTCTACGATATTTATTGCGAATATTACCTTGCTCGTTTTGCCGCGTTATCATTTTGATTCACAACATTATTCAAGGAACTTTTTGTGTATTTTATCTCTAGATATTATTTAGGATTGGATTACCATTAAAAGATACAATAAGTGTGAACTTAGCACAATAAATGTGCTGTCAGTCCCTAAAAAAATTGTCATGTTAGGCCCTGTTTATAAGGACGGAGGGTAACCCTGGTGCTAGGGTTACCCTAGCACTCGCGCATTTCTTCTTTTTGTTAAACGACGTGTTTACAAGGCAGGTAGGGTTACCCTAGCTTTAGGGTAACCCTACGTGAGTGCTAGGGTTACTCTACCTGCCTTGTAAACGCTTTCATGGGATAACTCTCCTACCTTACGCCGGACAACTTTCCTCCGTCATGCGTGACCGGCAATCTTGACAATTTGAACGGAATTATCCAATTTCCGAGCTAAATTATAAACATCTGAACGATATAAGGTATTTTCTGTATACGATGATAACATTTTCCCGTTTTCTCTTGAATTTAACGCGTTTTCCATAGAATTACAAAGAATTTCACGCATGACCGAGGTGATAGGGTAACCCTACTTGTGAAATTTGCTTATAAACCGGGGCTATCTTTAACCCCCTTGCTAGGGTAAACCTAGCACAAGGATAACCCTCTCTCCTTGTAAACAGGCCCTTACACCCCTACCTCCCCATAACGGCCACCTCTCCACATCGACCACTTTCTTCTGTCCTCAAGTAATTAGTTCTCGCAAGCAAGGATTACGACAAATACAACCTTAGAGAAAGGTTTCCCAGCCTGAATTCAGACACTCACTCCTCGAGTCGAAGGGATTTCTGAAATTCAGGCTAAAAGATTTCCCTAGATAGATTTTCATTGTTTTCCATTATTAATCGGTAACTGACTGAAATCACTTTATTGCTAACGATTTTTATCGATTTCGATTTTTATCTATTGGCTACTCCGGGAACTACACCTGGAACTAAACCGACGTTATTTTGAAAGGGTGGCAGAAGATTTTAAATCTAATTTTAAAGAAAAGGTAAGATTGTTTTAAGGATTATTTTTTTAAAATGTGGTAATAGTTTGATCCTTCGACTCTCAATTTGCAACAAATTTACTGTTTGCATGAATTCAGTTTTCATCTTTTAATGAACAGATCATGTACTTCCGAGATAAATCGATAAAGTCGGTAAAATAAAAATGAATTGATGAACAAAACGAATGTGTCATCCGTTTCTACTGATTGATCGATACAATGGATATCAATCAGATCAGATTTACCGATTTTTATCGATAAAACAATACCTTTTTTTTTTATCGATTGACAACTCCGGGGAATTAAGATGTATATGTAAAAAGTGTTTTGTCCCTCTGAAATTAACTCTCGTGTCTCCGATCTTAAGACAAACTGCTATAATACAAGAACTTTAAAAACTAAGGCAAAATCTCAAGACCACCAAATGTTTACGAATTGTGCGAGACAGTCGTGCGACCTATAAGTGAATGGTAATACATCTGGTCAGCAATTTTGAGGTGGAACGGGAGGTGGACAAACTGCTGCGTTAATTATAAAGACAGCTTAGCGATCTGGGCCCAGTTGTTCGGACTCCGGTTAGCGCTAACCTGGGGTTAAATTTTAACCAGGCTTTCTTTCTCTTTTTAGCAAAAGCACTCTCTCGGATAATTTTCTCTTTTCTTTTTAGAGTATCCGATTATTAAATTGCAGGCAGAGAGAATTAAACTGAATTTGCTTTTTATTCTTTCCAATCTGAGTTCAAATTTTGCACTAACCCTGGGTTATCTTGACCTAGCTTCGAGCAACCCGGCCCTGATATAGAGTACGCCAGGCAAGATTGTATTGCAACGCAATCGGATATTCAAGATGCTAACCACCTTAAACATACATTTATGTCAATAATTAATCTAAATTGTTCAAAATGAAAAGAAGTCGATCGCTGTCACCCACGGAGTCAGTGAAGTTGACATCGGTGCTTCTTCTCCAAGCTGATAGTAGGGAGTTTACGCCGATTCAGATAATCTAGAAGACGACGCCGTCTGTCCTGGCGGCCGCGACAAGCGTGGGAACTTGTATGTAAATGAAGTAAATGACGAAAAAAATTATAAGTAATAACAAATTATGCCAAACCTAAGAGAGACCAGGATTCCCTACTTTATGCTTATGGCTCGAGCATCATCAACGATGAAGAATTCGTCTTGCTGTACGATATCAATCACTGCAAAAAGCCCTGACTCTCCCTACTGGAATTACGAGGCCTTTGAACTCGACAACATAATACTAGAACTACGTATCTCGCAATAACCCTCGCGAACTCGATTTGATAACGGCACTCAAGCTAAGCCCTGTCGGTCGGGGTTAAGAACTGGATGGGTGACCAACTGGGAATATCGTCTTAAAGGTCCATGCGTTGTTCTTTCTTTTCTTCTTCTTCTTTTTTGCGTATTATGTGGTGTTATTGTTAACAGTGTATTGAAAAGCAGATTTAGCATTATTTCGGCGTCCGGATTTAGAAAAAGACAAAAACAAAGAACAAATATGGCCCGGTGCAGTTCGCCTGAAAATTATTATTCTTCGGGTCGTAATACAGAGCTGAAACTTTGCAGACTTTGATCTACATGTATCGGCGGGGATGGGTTTTCGACAGTGAACGATCATAATATGCCTCTGATTCCAATCTCCTGTTCCTCTGTCTCTTGTTGTCGGCGTTGCCTTCGCTGTGCTAAGCGATGTTCCTTCTGCTCCGCGGTTTCTTGTTGACGTCTTCTCCCTCGTTGTTCATGCTGAATTTGAAGTCGGCGTTCTCGCCAGAGGAGTTTAGGTGGAAAATCTTCCTGGGCGAGGACTTGGAGCCACTTTTTGTGCTTGTGTGTCATTTGTATGGGAAATTGTTCGTGATAGACCTATTCGGCTAATTCAATGTTGTACCCAATTCAGATCTCCCGGGGTTAAGATTCTTTGTGTACTGTATTTGCATTATAATGTTCCATTCACATTTAAATGATATGGAAATTCCTGAAACAAAACGTTTTATCCCCAAAGGGTTTGAATTGGGTACAACATTTAGTTAGCCGAATAGGTCTATTCACCGATGGTAAACTTTCATTCACAGACCATGAATAAGCACATTAAAATGCGCCTTGGTCATCGGCGGCGAAGTCTATGTTGCCCGGAAACGCTAAATGCTCCATGATGTCATTGGCGGACACCAAGCATATATTCAGAGAAAGAAAGATTTATTTATGAAGCCTCGAATTTCGCAGCTGGCTAAGACCACGCGCGGTTAGCAGACTGCGTGCGCGCTTCGCGCGCGACAACATTATAAAGTCGCTACGCTCGGAATAATATTTGATATTTATTTATTGATTGATTTGTATTGCCCAAATATCAATCCAGGGAAAGAAATTTTCATCTGCGCATTACATCCTAAAATCCTAGTACATATTCCAATAAAAAAATTCTAAAAACAATAACTAATTAGTCCTCAAAGCCTTATTTATAGATCGCTTCTAATAATTTGTAAAAAATGATAAGTCTAAAATTCTAAAAACAATGACTAATTATTCTTTAAAATCCTATTTACAAATCCTTCTTTATAAAAAGAATAAAAACAATAAATTAGCTGGGAAACGCCTTCTGAAATAAATGAGTTTTAAGAGCCTTCTTGAAAGCATTAACTGAAGATATATTTCTAATAAAAAGAGGAAGATCGTTCCATAATTTAGGGGCAGCCATATAAAAAGATCGATCATCAAGCGTGGAAAGAGACCTGCATGATGGAATGTTAAGAAGTTTGCCGTCATTTGATCTAAGATAGTACTCCCTGTGTCTTTCAGAGATACAAGTTCGGAAATGTAAGTCGGACCGAGTTTATGAATGGCCTTAAAAGTTAACAATAAAATTTTTAAAACAATTCGATATGGTACGGATAACTAGTGTAGGGCTCTCAGCACTGGTGTAATATGTAATATTACTTTCTTCGAATGCAAGACGTGCAGCAGAGTTCTGGACTCTTTGCAGTTTTTGAATCTGATACGCTGGTAAGCCGTACAAGAGGCTGTTACAATAAATAGTCAAGGCGGCTAGAAATAAAGGCGTGTATCAGACTTTCAGTACATTCTTTGCTGAGATATTCCTTATCCTCCTGATATTGTGCAAATAATAGAATGCTGCAGAGCTTGTTCTCGATCGTTGTTGATCATCCATTGATAGGCTAGAATCCAACCACACACACAGATTCCGAACGGGAGATTGTGGAGCAATGACATCATACCATCAATTGTGATTTTAGTGAGTTGCTGTCTGGTGCCGATCAAAAGAAGTTCTGTTTTGGCATCATTCATGAGCAACTTGTCTTGAGACATCCACTGACTGATGTCTTGAATGCAATGTTCGATAGAAGCAACTGCATCAACCTGGCCAGAGTGCGCTTTGGGACTAAGCGAGATGTATAGCTGAGAGTCATCGGCATAACAATGGACAGCTGGGAGGTGCTTTTCGACGACATCAAACAGTGCGCTTGCATAAACTGTTAAGAGAAGCGGGCCAAGACACGACCATTGATGAACACCATACCGCAGGTCAAACTTAACAGATACAGCTCCCCGAACAGAGACTCGCTGGGAACGGCTGGACAAATAAAATCGAAACCAGTCAAGGGCAGTGCCATTCAAACCAAGTTTTGACGATTATCTGTTAAGGAGAATGTTGTGATCAACGGTATCGAAGGTAGCTCTGAGATCAAGCAGTAGAAGGATATTAACGTGCTGCTTGTTCATTTTTAACAGAATATCGTTCATTACGTTGAAAAGTGCTGTTTCAGTGCTGTGATTTCTTCTATAAGCAGACTGCGCAACTGGGTATAAGTTATTACAAACCAGGTGACCATGAATCTGATTGAAAGCAGCCCTTTCAATGAGTTTAGACACAAAAGACAAGTTGCTCAGGGAACAGATTAGTTCTTAAAGATGACATCGAGACCGCGTTTCTTTAACAGTGGAAAGCTAAAGCCTCTTTCCAAATTTCAGGACAACACCCAGACTGTAATGAGTTGTTTACGATTTTGTGAGAACTGGGAGATCCTCACATTTGCTAACCAGTGTGGATGGCATAGGGTCACAGAGGGCAGGATTTGAGGGCGGAGTTCTGGATAAAGCTGTTTAACATCTCGAACTGATAGCATCGTAAAAGTAGGGAATGATGGCACAGTCTCATCAAGAACAGCAGACGCAGACATAGTGTCATCGTCTGGAAGTCAATCAGTCCCATCAAGAACAGCAAACGGAATGTCATCTTCCGGAAGTGAATCAGTCTGCTGAGCAGCAGACGGAGTGTCATCTTCTGGATATGAATCAGTCTGCTGATTGGTGTCAAGCTGCGTCCGAACAAAGTATTTCCCAAGTCGTTAGAGAAAGTTCTACTGTCCGTATTAGGTGGGACACCATCATCCATTGTGCGGTTAAATAAGCGCTGACTTGCATGGAATAGTTTCTTCTTTTTCCCTGTAAAACTCCCTCCGAGCCTTGTTCATAAGACGGGTAGTAAAATTACGTTTTGCTTTAAAAGCAGCAAGATCGGACTCCAATCGAGATTTCCTCTACCTCTTTTCAGCTTTCACTCGTTGACGCTTCGCCTCCCTGATCTCCTGACTGAACATGGAACACGAGGTCTCTGAAAGATTGTCCGACGAGTGTCAGGCGTGCGGAATTTCGTTTTTATAAGAACGATGAACGATGTAGGTCCTGGGTTTTCTAGAGACATTTACGTGCTACAATGGATTGACTACTCCGGGTATATATAGAGGTATCCGTTCAGAGAGTGTTGATTGTAAAGTATTGTTGTCTCGATAGATTGAGTTGTCGTTAACCGTAGAATGAGTGTTCATTAGACTAGTTAAGTTAGAAAAGTTACAAAGATATTAATCAAAATCTTTGCTTCAAGGTCCTTATGGAAAGCAGTGTTCCCACCATGATACTGCGACTGGAATTTTGTTAAAGTACTAGTCCCAAATTTTTGCTAGATTTCTATTGACAAATCCACTTTTTAGGGTTCACTTGGCCTGCCTGTTTAACAAAATGGCCAGACTGTTTGATCCTATGAAAAGCGAAGTTCGACTCTTGATCATCCAACAAACACGCTTTAGGAAGATCGCTTGAGTTGTAAATCAATAGAGTTTGAAAAACAAAACCTGTTCAATATAGACTAAGATTACCCAAAGGTGGGTTCTTATGGCAGGCAAAGAAGTTCAGGAGTGTTTGGGCGGGCTTTAGCTACATGTAGAATAAATGTTAAGGTTATGGTTTTTCTTAATTTCATAAGAAAGATTATTCTGCCCATTATTGTTATACCGTATTTTGGTTTGGTGAAACTTTAAGATTTCGTTCTGTGCCTAACGATGCTTTATACCGACATCTTTAAATGTGTCACGTAGTGTTTATCAGAGTATAGAATTATCTAAAGAATTCTTTAAGTTATAGCTGGAATGACAATTTACTACGTAACCTCCTGTTCAGCCACTTTTTTCTACGTTTCGTCTTATGAGAGCTCAGCTTGAAGGTTTTCCTAAGACTTATTAAGCAGTTTATACAAGAGCAGCTTGCTGTTCCTGTAGTTTTATGAACTATAAAAAGCAAACGCAAACACTACTGCGTGTGTTATAAGCCTTTGGTATTACATTTTATCCTGTTGCTGGGCCTTTGCTATTGTCTGCTGAAAAGCGTTCAATATTCGGTGAAATTTTCTATCCATCATTCGTTCCAGCTGGACTATTTTCTCCTCTATTTCTCTTCGTTCAACCATTGTCGGCTTCTGGATGTCCATTCTTCCCACGTGTTCGGTTTTTACACTCTTCACAACCCTGGTCGTCCTTTCAAAGAACGATTCGATATTTTTTCGCTGCTGGATGTCCATTTCACACAGGTCCTCTGTATCTTGTAGGCCCATATGATCTAAGGAACATTCTGTCTCCGACGATTTTGTTGGCACAATGGTTTCCTGATCTATTCCTCTGTCAAAAGACGATTCAATGTTTTTTCGCTTCTGGTTGTCTCTTTCGCACAGGTCCTCTGTATCTTGTAGGCCCATATGATCTAAGGAACATTCGACCTCCGACGATGTTGTTGGCACAATGGTTTCCTGATCTATTCCTCTGTCAAAAGATGATTCAATGGTTTTTCGCTTCTGGTTGTCTCTTTTGCACAGTTCCTCTGTATCTTGTAGGCCCATCTGATCCAAGGAACATTCAACCACCGACGATGTTGAGACTTCGATGACTTCTTCGGTTTCGGTACCCTTATGTATTTCTCTGCTTAAAAGTCGAAAAGCATCATTCATTCGCTGAAAGGACAAGTAAAACTTGCTTTCGATTCCTTCCAAGGTGTCTAATATCGAGTCACGCTCTTCACTCTGAAGTCGATCGCTATCTTTAAATTGAGGGATCCTCACGATTTTATCCACTTCGTGACGGGAAGTCATCTAAATGAAAACAAACATAACCGTCTTTAATTATTGATTGTCAATGCTATTATCTACCTTCCCCGTATGGCGTTGCAGTGGCATTATAAACAAACTTTAAAAGACAATAAATAGTGAGAATTCATTATTCCGTACAAATCAATATTTCAACAACAAATTCAAATGCCAGTTAAACCTTCATGCTCAACGTTCATCTAAACGTTGTAGGGCTCATTATTATATGGAAAGAAAATCAAGACACGTTGCTGAAGGTCAGAACCAGAGAAATATATGAAACCTGATGGGAAGTTGCCTCGCCGGGAAAGTACTCTCAGCGATGTAAAATGAAGTGATGATGAAGATAACAAACCAGTGGCTAAAGACCACTGGACCCAAGGCCGCAACATATGTTCTAATTATATCCCCCTTTATGATTTGCCCATTCATGCAGATAAGCGAAGAGGTATCTGATGAAGGACCTGTTTAGCCTAGTCCAGAACAGACATGAGAAAAAGTGTATTCCCATAACGGTGGGTGAAAGACTTCCATCAAGGTGTTTTAAAAAACTTTCCAAATACAAAGACCTGGAAACAGGGATGGCACGAATAGTGTAAATGAAAACGAAAGGAATCTATGTGGTCATAGGCGCATTAGGCGTCATTAGGAAAGGCTTCTGATTCAGTGACATTGCAGATGTCAACCTGCCGGACATCTGAAGACTGAGCACTTCTTGGAAAAGTGCTTACTTTAAGAAGGGTTCTAACTGAACACCACTCTGAAACCCATGATGACGATGATGACGATGATAGTGCTGGTGGTGGTGATGATGATGATAATGATGATGATGATAATGATGATGATGTTAACAATAATCGTATTAATCCTGCCCTTCCCCAAAAATATACCACAGCAAGAAACAGGATTGTTTGGTGCTCGCTCTGTTTTCTGGAAATGGCGTTTGTACAATCAACAAACTTTGGCCGCCACATAGCCGGTTTTCATCGTTTCAATTCAATATCAATTACAGCCCCTAAAACGAGGCCCTACCCAGCAAAGGTGAGGGCAAAAATCTACACGAGGGTCAGAAGACCAGACATAGTAGAAGAACAGAGAACTGGCATAGGGTGTAAGATTATCGTCATTATTGATGTCGAAACACCCGGTGGGTTATAGCAGGGTATTGGCAAAGGAAAGCGAGAAAACTGACTAATATCTGAAAAGAGGCAATAAACAAAGTGGTGGTGATATCTGTTGTGGTAGGAGCATCTTGAACGAACTCTAATCACTTTGAAAAAATTGAAGAGAAAAGAGCATGTAACTTGGGAGGTTAAGGCTTTGCCAGCAAAGCGGAAAGTCGTTGGGGTACAAAAAGCCAAAATTCCCTTGTTAAATCCGCGCAGATGCGATGCACACAGGCAAACATGGTTCCTTTGCAGAAAGATAAAATGAAAATAAATTCGTTAACCTTTGCCAGCACTCTTAATCCTGTGTGTCCCATACCAATGTAGGGATACAATTTCCCATTGTGAGTGTACTCCATTAATATCTCATTCTCATGCTCAGTGATCGGCCTTCCGTTTAAATAAAACACGATTGGAACTTTCCCATCTTTTGCCAAGTCAAACTTGACTGTGCAGCCAATCAAGTCCCCTCTGTAGGCCATGGCGCCTGCAAAGAAAATTTGGAAAATAAGTTTAATTACTTGGCCAAACACTGCGGCCTGACAATGGCGAGGAGACCTAGATGAATTATATGAAGCGCTTTAAAGCTTTTGGTAATTAGACCTCGGTATTTGTAATGCTAAGCCTCGTGCAAACGGACTCAACATTGTTGGCCAACAACTCTCAACATTCTGGGAAGTTACATATTGCGTCCGTCCGTTACCTTGTTGCATGTTGTTGCTGCTTTCCAGTTTACCTTTTAGTATAGTACGCTTTCGACAGTTGTTGAATGCGAGTCAAGGAATAAACCAGTTTAATTTCCTTGCTCTTCAGGGGATAGAACCCGCCCGCCTTTGGTTGGCCATAGCTAAAACTAATGCTAATTAAAAATTAAACCAGACTTACCTTAAGTTAAAGATTAATTGTAAGTGTATCGATCCAATAGAGATACGTAGGGATTACGTGAGACTGAGCACGTGACCTGCAAACTGCATATTTTAAACGAGGCGGAAGGAACGGATTTAGATGTATGTTGGTGATGCCATATAGGTGGGTAGAACTTGGTCATCTAAAAAGACTGAAGTATCAACTTTGCTTGTGGATGCAGCTCAGGTACTGTGCGGTGTGAACATGGCCATGTCAACACCTATATTTCAGTTGTAAGGTGATCTTATCCTATCGTGCAATAGTAGATTTACTCACCACTATGTGTGGTTTAGTAAAGCCGATAAACAGGGCAGTTTGATTTCGCCTGAGTTCCCCCGAGTCCTCTTAATATAAGCAGCAATAGTGAAAATTATGATAAAATCAGGTTCCTCTGGGTAAGCAGTAAACTCCAATGCTGCTTGATGTCTTTCTGGTTTGGTTTATGTATAGTCTGCAAACGTTGGGCATTAATTAGAGCCACAGTGTGACAGTTTTGAGTGAAAGGTTTTAAAGGACAATCGATCATCAGGTGACAATGTCCCACACAATTTTGTTCCTTGGAAGAGCAGGGCGATTCTCAAACACATCTTGATGAATCGAACAATTACAAAATGTTGAGTCTGTATACATAATGCACGATAATGCAGACCTGGCTGTATTAATGCAACTTTAACCCAGACCTTTGGTAAACAGAGACGTTAAGAAATCAATTACAGTTCCAAAGTGGGCGAGCTGTGATCCCTGTTCCTTTTACTAGAAAGTCCAACCATTGTTTGATGAAGCGACCATGTTGTTGTTGTAGGGATGCTCTCCATGAGGACATGAGAATGTCTGTAGCTTGCTTGAGTGTGACCCTCATTGTGAGGTCTTTTAATTACAAGTTCATCGACTCTGTGAGAAAAATCACCATCTAAAGAAGGTGATGAAAGTTCTCCCGTTAGCAATATTTCGTTTAGTGAGTTTTCTCCCATAGATTCCAGCGTTGCATTCAATTTTGACTGCCCACTCGGACGCTTTTTTTTGAGCGACTGTTTGTATCATTCCTAGAAATTTTGCCATTAATTCCTCGGTATTTGAACCGATTTGATTTACAGCAGAACCCATTGTCGAAGTGTGTCTTTCCAGGTTGGGTTTAGTGATTCTGTGAAGTCTTTGACTTTACGTGTGACTGTTTGTTCGGCTTCTGTCTGTTGCAGCGGAAGCGCCATCTTGATTCGTCTTAGCCCTCTTGCCTCTTGATCTCGTTCTTGCCTCCGAAGCCGACCTTGCGAGGCCGGGAATTAAAGAATTGCAATTTTTTTTCTTCTGTTACAGGACAGGTGATGGAAGGAGTCGTTTCGTACGTGTGAGCGCCGCTTGGATAAGTTGATTTTCCCTTCTCAAAATAACCGAGTACCTCGTAAGGTTTGCCAGTTGCTCATGCGGTGTGCTGGTCACGTGTTCAAGGTCACATGTAGTATCAATTGGTGCATGACGTAAAATCTTGTCCGTGGGACTCGTGATTTTTTCGCAACCTCACTCTTGTGAGATGATGATTATTAAATCGTTCTCCTTTTCAAATCTCATTTGGAAAATTTATAACATACGGAAGAAAGAAATTTCATTGGTCTTGTCATACAATAGAAGTTTTTACGTAGAAATTCCCTTAAGTCTTTAAAACTAACTCGAAAACTGAAAGGATTAGTTATCCTCCAAGTTAATTTTCTTCAGCTCTTTTTCCTTACCTTCATACTCTCTTCCCTTTGTAGGGTTGTTTGCGTCAAATATTTTTCCCTCATCAATGTGATATCCCACGGATCCTTTTAGCCAACCCGGCAGGGCATGATTTCCATAATATTCACCAACAACACCCAATCCTAAAAGCCGTCTTTTTCCAGTTTCCTGAATAAGAACCTAGATAAAAAGATGTAAGTAATAACTGATAGAAAAAAATACTAATGCTTTCTGGGTGGTAGATTCACAGCCACATCAAATCTGACTTGAAATAACATTTAAACGATCAGAATCTATATTTCAGCTGAAATTTTTGTTAAAAATTGTATCCACTCTTTTGAAAAATACTTTTCCTGGCTTACTTAAATACGACGTACCTCAAAATGGGGCGAATCTGGAGAAAAAGGGAACTTGTATCTTGCACCGTGATATTCAGCTGGATAGTTAATATCTTTGCATATGCCGCAAAGTTTGCTTCCTTCACAAATTAAAAGACATCCTTGGATTCTGATTCCCTCTTTTTGCCAGGCCTGGAAGAAGCGTTTATTTATTAAAGTCGGTCAACCCAAAACTACATTATTTACGTAATATTATTCCGTACTTAATAATGTATATTGAAAGATTTCTTCGATGTGAATTGGCAAAGTTCAAATATGCAGTGTTTAGTAAAAACTGTACAAAACGAGGAAACATAATGCACTGAAAAAATGAAATAAAATGCAAATATATCAGGGAAAGGAACACTGTGATTGGCTAAAAAATAATATAAGGACCAATCAGGTGCCACAATCTGCTGCCAGACACCTTGAAGTTTGCGAATGGACAAAGGCATCTAATAATTAAAAGAACCCACAGCCGAAATTAATTCTACAGCGGTTCTGCCATACATCAAAAGATTAACTGAACTACTTCGTCGTTGCCTACAATTGCACGGCATACGATCCGTTTTCAAGTCTGACATTAACTGAGATCACACTTAGTAGGACCTAAGGATGCTGTTGATGTACGAAAACAAGATGGAGTAGTGAATAAGATTCCTTGTGAATACGGTAAAGTATACATTGGCGAAACGGGAAAGTGGATGCATGAACGGATCAAGGAGCACAATTGAGATATACGGCTTTCGCGAACTCAAACTTCAGCTGTTTCCAATAAGACCAGGCATTATCTGCTCTGGGACAAGGTTAAGTTCATTGACCGCATATTAGCGGAGCTCTCGCGCGCGAAGCGCGCGCAGCGGAGCACCATTGGTAAAAAAAGTGGTAAACCACCCATCCGAGAAAATTTGGTAGTCACGTGACCGTACACCGCCCGACCGCCCGACCGTCCGTCCGCACCACAGGCATACCAATGTAAAATAATTCAATCAACAGGTATGGCAACCCAAATGCAACTCAAGGTTTTATTTGGAAAGAAATCGCATGGCCGCCCGGACTTTTAGAAAGAGAAAATAATATCAAAGTCCTGTCTTTTTCGACCCTATTTTTGATGTTTACACTCACGTGGATAACAGAGAAAGAGCTAGAGCGAGTGATTGAAAAGAAAACAGACGAATTTTGTAGGAAGAAAAACATGAAAATTCAAAGCGGCTGTGAGACAAAGAGAAAAGCTAGCGGCCAGCAAGGTGAAAATGAGCGGCAGTGAAAAATAAAAGCGAACATGAACACAGAAGACAAAATATTGGGTAAGCACATACGACAATTCCTCCATAAAAATAATGTATAACTTGGAAGTTTGAAGCTTTAGTCCTACAAAACAACGGCAAAAAAGACAGAAAGCGTGTTGCATGTGCAATTTGTTGTTTTGTTAATTAGATCTATTGATCTTGATTCCATTTTCATTGACCGAATTTATACTAGAGAGAAATTATCCGTCTAGACGGATTATCCGTCTCAGACGGGTAATCCGCCTCAGACGGATAATCCGTCTCTAGTATAAATTCGGTGCTAAGACGAATTACGGAGCGAAATTCGTCTTCATATTTATACTTAGACGAATTATCCGTCTGACGGATAATCCGTCTAGACGGATAACTCGTCTCTAGTATAAATTCGGCCATTTCCCTCCTCGTTTAGCATTACACGATTTAATTTCTTTTGTCTACAAGTATTATTAACCAGAGCTTCGCTTTTAGCCCTGGCTAAATCTATATATTCTTAAAGGGTGATCATACGACTTTTCGTGTTCAATTTGGACTGAATTTATTTGCTCTGGTGTGTTTTCCAATTACCATACTTTTTGAAAAACATACTCGTGCAAATTAATTCCAAATTTCAAATTGATCTTGAAGTCGTATGATTGCCTGTACAATTTTCTGCAAACTCGTGCGGTGGAGGTTAACAAAATCTGGTAAGAAAAGAAATTAGAACAATCCAATTTAACAACGAAAAATCATAATAAAATTCATGTCCATTATGAGATGGAAGCATACCTCGGGACCAGCGGGAAAAATGGAACCATTTATTCCACTTGCTGTAAATGTTTTGTAAGCAATCTGATTTACCATTTGCCTGTTTCGCTCAAGTTCTTGAAGAACGAAGTCCATTTTTCTTTCATCTTAATAGCAAAGAACAAAAATAAAGGTGCTTAATTTACTTCCGCAGACGTTGCGTTTGAGCAAACAGAGTACCTGCATACTGCAAAGCATAAAGCAAAGGTAATTAGAATATAAAGCGAATGAACTTAATTATCGATACTCAATATTGGGTAAATGGCAGCGGACTCGGAACTGGTGAAAATAAATAAACGAAGATGAGCATTAGTCATGAGCTTTTGGCGGGAAGCTGTTGAGGATCATACGTACTAAAACAACATTTTTTACCTGTCAGAGGAAATGAGTAGCCGTAACTGGAGAGGTACTCATTTTGTAGTTTTTCCACAACTTCATTCAAAGCCTTTCCTTTTTTCTTCAGGAAATTCTAAAAATGAATAAGCTAGGAGTTAGAGAATCCAAAATGAATAAATAAATAACCAAGTCTAGCTGCCAAGGTAAGTAGGCCAAACTGCTTTACAAAAGCCTCAAAACGCCTAAAGGATACAAAATAACATTTTACAGGCAGAATTTAGGGTTAGCTAGTTCTGATTGAATATCATTTTTTGGTCTATTAGGCAATAAAGGTGTTTTGGCAACCCCGTTGGTCTAACGCATTCCTTCTATGGTGTCCTAGGGTACTGCCATTTACATGGGGTAACCTGAAATTCCGGAAAGTTAAATGGTTCGGCCATTCAGTTTGGGAAGCTCCAGATAATAATGGACTGTAGTTTGAGACGATGTAATTTTACCAATTTGTTCGGACTCTGTTCAGCTGATTTGGATAGACGGGTCGTTCTACCACCACGTCAAATTTTGTAGTTTAATGTACATGCACAAAATTTTTACCCGAGTAGTTTGTATAAATGGACGGTACACTCTTAGTTAAAAGGTACTCACTCGACTGCTGAAACTGTTATTATCCTGTTGTCCGTCGCAGCAGCGCCTCGAACAGAGAAGGTACAACCGTTTTATCCACAGAAATGAATTAGATATAAGGTTAAGGGGCACAGGTATTGGATGATATGCCCTGTATGTCTGGATGGTAATGGCCTTCTTGAACGACCATTCTTTCATGGAGTTATCCTTAAAAAACGAGAGAAAAAGATTATCTTAATTAGCTGCTATCTTATAAAGAAATCTTGAACTTCAAAGTATAATTTTTAACACATTACGGTAGATTTCACCACAAGCGAATCCCGCAACGTAGCAGAACAAGCTAAGAACAAGCGGTCATCCTACATTCATCCCACAAAAGTGTCTGTATATTCATTCAAAGAAGGATATAAAACTTCAATTTACGCCAAATAACAAAAAAATGATTTACTCTTAAAGCAAATGCCAAACGGTATAAAAAGGTAAATACTTTGATTATATACGTACATTTAGCTACTCCAGCTAGTTTATAGATACTGCGCACAAATAATCATGGAGACAATCCAATTAGCTGAATTAGGACATAATAGAACTCATATCCCATCTTTAGCAGTCTCTCTTTTTTCTTAGTCCGTCTACTGAAACGCGCGAGACACGAAAATGATCACGCGCGTTGTGGAAGGCGCGAAACGGGAGAGGCGCGAAAAACGTGATGGCAACGCATAATTCATGTGCGCTGGCTATGGAAGCATTCGCTCTTTTTTCTTCTCGAGCTCGCCCTCGTTTCTCGCGTGAGCACTCCTCTTTTTAAACAAGGCGATCGGGACGACTTAAATAATTATCGTTATAGATGCTGGTCACCTTTTCAAACTTCTAGGGTGGAAAAACCTAGCTTGCCAGCAACAAATTCAAAGAGCTACGATGGTTTACAGGTCTCTGCACGGGTTGGCTCCAAACTATCTTAGTTCTAAGTTTGAAAGGCGAGAAGTCGCATATAACCTAAGGGACTCTGAAAATAAACTCAATGTTCCATTACCGCGCACAAACTATTACAAAAAAACCCTTCAGCTATAGTGGTGCCATTCTCTGGAACAGTCTTCCTTGTAACTTGGGCAATTTAAACGATTACTCAAAGAACTGTAAGGCACGGCATTCGTGGAGAGCAGCTTTTTTATTTAAATATTTTTATTATATTAGTATTAGGCATTTTTAAAGCTGACGAATTTTGTACCGTGGATAAATAAAGATTATCTATCTATCTATCTATCTATCTATCTATCTATCTATCTATCTATCTATCTATCTATCTATCTATCTATCTTGCCAAATCTGAAGAAAAAGACAGACTGCTCGTAGTCTAATCTTGGTTAGAGGAGGAGTTGAAATCGAGACGCGGAGTTAAACGATGACGGTAGAACTCCTTTTACTCGGAAAGATTAGTGAAAGGGTATCTTTCAGACCTGACGACTCTGGTAACCACCAAGGCACCCTGGCTTCCGATAATTATTTTGCTGCGTGCACTACAAATATTCTTCTTTCGAAGACAAATGTGTGAGAAAATGTCTCAAAGATTTCAAAAGATGGTCATCAGACGCCCATGACAATAAAAAGAAAAAGTACGTGAAACATAATAACTATAAAATAGCTTTTTTGACATGTGTTGTTATATACCGGTGACGGAGAATCAAAAATTTACTTACCAAACTAACCCACTGGACATTTTGCAGGCACTATAATAAAACAAAAACAAAGTGATAATACATCTATAGTTTACCAAGCTTTTGATTTCTCTCCTTAAAACGTACCGAACAAAAGGGAAAGATCAAGTGTAACCATTCAATTTAAATGTATGCGGAGACAACACAGCTGTATTAAAATTCGGTAGTTATTTCCTGCAGTAAGTCTTACTGTATTTGACCGTCAACACAAGTAGTCTCGTTAGTTCGATCTATGAAACTTTGATTCGAATTCCAAAAAAGACAGGGTTCGTGAGTGTCTTGAAATTAAAATTCTTGAATTTTTGGGCCTTGAAAGTCCTTGAAATTCTCCTTCATTCATTTTGGTCCTGGAAAAATCTTAAATTTTAATTGTGGGACATTTTCTATTCTCCAAAAAACTTTGGCAAATACCAGTTTAAAGCCAACAGAGTAAAATCGGCGTTGAGGAAATGAAAGTAAGGTATTGACTCACAACGAATTTTCATACAAATGGTTACCTTTTTGAGAACAAAAGCCCATCCATTATTATAGTTTACTTGGAAAGTGAGTTAAAAGTAATAAATTAGGTCTTCTAAATTTAAAATTGTGGTCCTTGAAAGTCCTTGAAAAGTCCTTGAATTTATATGGGAAGAAGTGTACGAACCCTGAATTTATAATATAGCAATGTAAGAAACCTGATGAAACAGGTAGAATACTAAAATTGGAAATTATAAACTCTTAAAGCTGGTTTCCACACAATATTAGAGTCTCATCTAAAAAAGAAAGTTATTCAAGTTCAAGTAATAGGGGAAACAGCTCTTCAACAATTGCTGAGATGGCTGACAGTTCAATTTTGAAAACTGGTTTTCTTAAACGGTGTCTAACTTATAGTAAAGTCATAATCTGAAAACTCGTTTCCCACTGTGGGAGAAGAAGCGGCGACCACTTAAGGTTATACTCTGAAAAACCAGCGTACATTTCGCGACAAAATAGCAAACAAAAGATGGGAAAAGGAACTCTTTCGCCAGCCCTTTCTTCATTTCCCAACCAAAGATGTTAATCAAGTAACTGCTTTCTGCAAACCAAAAGAACTTTGCCTGCATTTTTATGGGGGCTGGGGAGTGTCTTGCTGGAGGGTGTTTTATGTTAAATGTATGTTGTACTCACGATTCGGTGTCATTGTTTTTAGAAATGAATGATCTTTCTGCCATAAATACTTTTGTGATCGCGATAGAAAACGCCAATATAGTTGCAGTAATCTGCCAGAAGATGGTCACCACGTCGCCAAAAATGTGAAACAAAGCGATCTGAATGTCGCCAATCCCCTTGATGGTTTCCAACACGTGGCCAAAAACTCGAAGAGTAAGGAACATGGTGTTAAGACCGTACAGATATCCAGCGATTACGAGAACTCGATTGTCAGTGGTCGATTCAGACGAGGCCCACGTGACTACTCTTAATTGAAAGGTCACCGTGTAGTTCAAAAGGGTGATGAAGTCCAAAATGTTCCATCGATCACTTAAGGATTAAAATAAAAGATAAGGATTTGTTGACAGTTATTCTTTCTTTTTGGTCTCTTTTTCCTCGTTTTCAATCTGTTTTTCATTCTCAAGATAAACATCTTTAATATTAAAAGACAATTCAACTACCGAATAGAGATACCTATTGTAGCCATTGTTTTAGAGTTTGAAAACAATAGCTACACTTGTAAATTACACTTGAAAAAAATATTCTCAAACACACCATATCTAACACGAACATTGACACTGATCAGATTTGAAAGTCGGACCAGGGTATGTGTTTATGGAAGAAATGGGGTTTGCTACCTGAAATATTTGTTGCATCTATGTAGAATAATGTCTACTTTTGTTGGCGTCGCTTCTTTTTCATTTTTCCCTTCTTCTTTCTTCTCTTCTTCCTCTTCTTCGCCGCAGATTTGAGTGAATCCCGTTCGATTCTTCTCTTTAGTCTTTTCTTCCGACTTTGATCCGTTAGATTTCTTAGCAGTTACAGGCGTACACATCTGATGTTCTTTGACACCTAAGAACTGTCGACTCTCCATCAAGATCCTTCCCAAGAAGAACACCAATATCGTCCACTCTAAACCGCTGAACGGGATGCTTGAGGTCTCAAGACAAAGAGCAAAATGCAAACCAAGCAGCGCCAGGTAGCTGAGGGTATCTCGAATGAACACAAAGTAGGGAGTTGTGAAGTACTCTCGGTAACTTTCTGCAAACACAGAAAGAGATGCTGCAATCATCGTTTCCTCATTTAGCATCAGCTTAGCCATGACTTTAAAAGTTAAATATAGTGCAGGAATATCGACGCCGCTAAGCCGCCAAAAGTTTTTGCTTGACCCACGTTTGGGTGTAGGGGTGCAGCTGAGGCTTTAGCCTCTGAAGCTGTTTATAACATAAATAACGTTAAATACCTACACTCTGCATGTCCTGAAGACAGTATACAGATTTTTTGAACCTTTTAATTTTGTCGTTCCCTACTTGAAAGCAGTGGTTCAGGTTTGAATCAGGGAAGGGAAAATCACATATTGTTTTAGTAGTTCAATTTAGATACAAAGCAGCACACCCCAACCCTATTTCCAGGACTGCCTCTTCAGATTAAAGGTGCCCCCCTTAATGTAACTGATAGGTGTCTTGAGAAGTATCTATTTCAATCCGACAAACGACAAAAACAAAAAATCAAAATAAAGCCCCAAATAAGAAAAAGAAATGAAGGAATGAATGAATGAAAGAAAGAAACCGTTCGTTATCGTTACTCACCAAACAAATCTTTTCCATAAAGGTCTTTAATAAAAAATAGAAAAAAAAGTAAGCAATTAAGAAGGTAAGAAAAAAGAAAAGAAGATCTGCGTTAATCTTTGGAATAAAAATCAAGGATATTAATACAAAAAGTTATAATAACTGCAGTCCTGTGATATATTCCTCTTATACATTTCCGTGTTATTCAATAAGAATCCGTGTTATTCAATAAGAGAAGTATGGGGATAAACTTCTCTTTCCCTTTATAATACAGTTTTTTTATTAACTTATCTGTCAAAATCTCTACCGTGTCAAAAAAAAGCGATTTTTTTTTAATTGGAAGCTTTGGAAGATTCCGAGTTCCGAAAACGTGTGTGGAAGCTTGGGAAAAGAATTCTTCGAGCTACTTTTGAAATTAGTGAATGGCAAGATGTTAAATGTGGTTACTGAATAGTACCTTAGCAAAAATAAAGCGTCGTTTTATTTCCCTGAGAGAAATTTTCTTGACTTGAGTGTTGAAGTCACAAATATATAACTGGAGTTAAAGTCACGAATGTAATAAGGGGTAGGTCGAAAGCGGAAGGGTTCAGTGCGTAAGAACGTGTTAAATTAGGTCCAGCTTCAAAATCGCAATACGGAAAGACCCGGAAAGGGTAAAAAGTGCATTGTGATTATAATTAAGATTATAGGGGCTATTTCAATGAAGGGGCATTTTTCCAAAGGCAATACCACTTGCAAAAATTGATTCCTAAGTAGGCAAGGTGCACATGAAACGTGCGTAGGACCCCTCCCGCGCGTTACCGCTTTCATAATTTGTTAACTGACAGCTATTTTCTTGACCTAAATAACAATATAAACAACTAAACAATCAGAGACTTTTCTAATTTGCGCGAGGACGCATGATGATGTCAGCAAAGTTAACAATAATTATGACTTACTTCTGATGTGATATTGGCGACTATTGCTACATTTGTGACCAATTACTCGCTACGTAAAGGCCCCTATTATTATTTCTGTGACGTGCCGCTTATATAATTATTTGTGACTTTAATGACATTTAACCTTTTTTTTTCGGCGCCAATCATTTCAGTTGTGACCTCAACCCTCGAGTGTTTTCTTTTAAACTAGAAGTGCGTTTATCGTAACACGTCGCTTCCCGCTTGGGCCATAAATCGTTGGAAAAAAACTCGGTCCGTAATTTAAAGTACGGACCGAGAACTTGGCTTGTGGTATGTAATCATTTTTTCACAGAGGATGAAAAACATGATAGAGCACCCAGTGGTAGCCTGTGAAAACATCCGTTTCTCCTCGCTCTTCGCCACTGGGGACATTTCGCGCGGAGAAACGTCTGCGACTCAGAGACAGAAATTCCATACTGATGACGTAAAATCTCTCCGGAATCCGGTCAGAAGCGCTGATTGGTCGCCAGAGTAGTTACATTGTTTTAGCTATTGTTTACGAATGACAGACAAAAGACAAAAGGCCACAAAGGTCAAATGTAATGTGTTCTCTAACAAAACAGTCAATATTTCTAGAATATAGTGTTCTCTAGAAGAAGCATTTGAGTTTTGCCGGAGTTCGTTGGCAAATGAACACAACACTCTCTCAAAATCGCACAGAAGACACGTAAAATTGGACAAAAATATATTTGGAACCTCATGACCACCGGATTTATTATTATGTAAACATTGATTTGCGTCATCAGTATGGAATTTCTGCCCCTGAGTCGCAGACGTTCCTCCGCGCAAAACGTCTCCAGCGGCGAAGAGCGAGGAGAAACGGATGTTTTCGCAGGCTAACCAGTGGAAGTTGTGTTGCTTGGAAAACTTAATGCAACTCAACGTCACAATCGATGACGTCATTACTATTACCAACCAGATATACATATGTAAAGCCAACTCATGTTTCTACCTCGCTGTGCCATCCACGCACGTTCCACGCAAAGTGCGAATTTCGACAATAAAATCGCTCCACGATTCGCGTGGAATTATCGTTCTAGAGTTTTAACAAAGCTACCAGTTTATCGGCACCAATTTCATACATTTGATCTTTCAATAAATTTTGTCTATGCTTTTAGGCCCGACGATTGTCAAATGACGTGTTTTTACTATCCTTCCAACAGAAATACTGGCAAACTTAATAGTGACGAATTTACGTTACTCGGCTTTCACGACTTAATATCTATCGAACTTTAGGCTTACTCCTTGGGGTCTCTGACCTCCAAGTTTTATTATGCCAAATAACAACATACCGTGCGAGATCCTCTTCCCCACGATTTCCTTATTTGTATATTCTCCAAAGCGCATGACTTTGCGTTCGTCGCTGTTGATTTTTTTTAATTCGCGGATGTCTATGCGAGAACCAATTCCCACTGATAAAATCCTTATTCCCATCTCCTTGATTTTCTTGATTTCTTTCTCAACGAGTTCCTTGTTTTGTTTTAAACAAACTTTGTGATCAGTAAACAACACCAAGATCTAAAAACAATGTTGCAAACAACAATTTAGTAATTCAGCGGTATGTAAACGTTAAACTGCTGCTCAGACGAACTGGGAGACTCAGCACGCGTTATGTGTACAGTATATATAACGAACTAAAGTGAACAATTTCAATTTGTTAATGAAGAACTTCTTTTGAGTGACAACATTGCAGAAAGCTGAGCTGCTATGATTACGAGAAGTCCCTTACTTCAGTCTTAAAACTTAGCGGAGGGACTCGCGTAACACGCGAGTGGGGAAGCCATGAGACGCAAGGAGCGATAGAGCCATCAGTCACACGCGTGACTATTTTCTTTTCGCTCAGGTTTAGCTCGTCGGACTAAGAAAAAGATGGCTGCTCGTAGTTTTAGATTAAGAAGACGCCCAGAGGTGTTCATTGGGCTCCAGTTAGCGTCTGGGTAGTATTACATGTCCTAGATAGATTAACGAGAAGTTTAAAAGAATAGACAGCCTACATCTTGAACAACCTTGTTAATTAGCTGACCCTAACGGAGAGCTTTGCACTCGCCTCGGCAGAAAACGACATCCGAGCACGGCCTTTCAGTCGGGCAGGGGCCTAATGGCTATTCCATGCTGGTGAACTCTAAGAAGGGCAAAACATTTGTGGGTGGCTGCCTCAGCTCGGAAGATCTGGCTGTGTGCAAACTTAAGTTAAGGCTGTGTAGCGTGGCAATGAATTTATTTGGAACTAAATCACTGCTGGCTCATTCCAGTTGAGAGCCACCCCCAAGCTAATGAGAGTCACTAAACCATTTCAGTGTCAACGCGAAAACACAAAGCCTTTTAAGTCAGCACTTAACTGAAGCCGTAACTTGCAGTAGTACTCTATTTCCCTCCTACTGTGTGGAGTTCCTAGTTTTGGCGCCCGAGTCTTTTTTACACTTATTCACACTGAAATTCAACCATTCGAAAAAAGTGTGTTTTATTAAAGGGGGGCTACTAAAATTAAAAGCCGGTCTCATGCTGGCAAATGAAATAGAAAAGTGCTTCATCGAAACGGTAACACCGCCTTATGGGTTTGATCCGGTTGATTGCTGCATTTGTCACAAGTGTTTTGGATGGAGACGACCGAGCAAAAGAATGTTTAGAGTGGTCATTGCCAGCCTAATAACTTGCATCACCGATGTATACATATTTTTAGAGAGTTTAAACAAGAGGACAGCGACAGCAACGGGAACGGCAAAACAGCAACTTTGCACATGCATCACGCCCTTGTACATTTCTTTGTCGTCACTGCAGGACTACGACGTGAAAATGCCTAATTTCACGTTTTGAAGATGACGTGTGCCCAAGACAACGATTTTCTTTTCCTTTTCCTGAACATCGATACAGTTTTCTAGAATTCAACTCCAGAAAAATTTGCCAACATTTGAAGAATAGACCCTTTTTTTACCGATACGGCGTCTATATTGAATTTATTAGATTTAAGGAGTATTATGGGATGCCCAGGGGCACTCGCTTATTCTGATTCACGCGCGCTTTTCGGGCGAAAAGAGAACTTCAATGTAAATTTCTCGGGAAAAAGGCGATCATTATTACATCGAAACACGGCACAACGATCTTTTTTCCCACTTCAACCTTATTCTAGGAAGACTTAAAGAAAAATTGGCCCGCAAGCACAGGTAAATACTGAGCGAGTATATCGGATCGTTCTCACAATACTTCTGAAATCCAATTAATTCAACATGGCCGCCGTATCGGTAAAAAGATGGAATCAAAAGCGTGATAAAGTTATAAGCATGGCGAATTCACTTTTTCAGTGACGTTCTCGTTGCCTTCGCCGTCGTTGTCGCTTAAACTTCCTGTTATAATTGCTGGTTTGCACGTGACGTCACGGTGGCCATGTTGGTGGTCAAGAACAAAAGCGTTTCTCTCCTCTGGGAACTAAACTCTATTTTCATCTAAATTCTTCGAGAAGAATTCTATTGTTCTGATCCCCAACATGGCCGCCTTGCCACGTGGTTGAAAGGAAACAGAAAAGGACATGAAAGATCTGACTAATGCACAAATCGATTGGCTTGAAAGCTAAACTGTTAGTTGGAACAATAAATCTAATCAATAAGAAAGCATGCCTTTGTACAATAACTAGCAGCTACCTTTTCTGAGTTTGATCCCTCACTCTGTTTGAAGGCTTGTTCCACTATCCTCAAATCATCATGAAGGGCAGGAATTTTCACCTCGGTATTCCTTGTTAAATGTCCCACGCCTTCTGGTAAACAAATCTCTGTCAGAGATGTATCTTCATCTCCGTGTATGAATATCTGAAACTTCACCCGGCGGTTTTTGTACTTGTGCAGCAAGTAATCTATGGTGGATTTCATCAGTTCGAAGGCATCGTCTGCGGCATCAGAAGTTGCGTTTATAACAAAGGCAAGATCTATCTCTGTAAATAATCATTATTTTCCGATAAGTATAGCAATTAAAAGCGAAACAAGAAACATTTACGTAGCCACGTCGTCATGCGATCCTGTGGTGGTAACGAGTCTGTCTTGGTCTGATGATTACCGTTTAAGAAGGGTGCGAGTCCCCTCCCTTCACCACCCCCCCCCCCCGCCCCTTCCTGGGCTCTTCCCTGGATCCGCTACTCGTGCCAAATTAACACTGAGCAAATGCGTCTCTAAGATAATTACTCTGACTCAGAAAATATAACATCAATGAAGGAAAGTTGCCGAGAAAAAGAAAATTGCATTATTTCAGTTATATTTGTTTTCCCCTTTCGTAGTCGCTTTCATTATATTCTACTTAAATTGCAAAAAATAAATTAACTCTAAAGAAACAAAGTGAAACGCCGCAGGTACCTGGCTCTCAACCGCCACGGGGGTATCGAGGTCGCGCAAGCGTTGCTTTATCTGTCGTCACGTGACCAGCGTAGTCAGGTGACCTGATGTTGTCTTCATTTTGAAGTTATCTAAATTTCGGGAAAAGTTTCAGCAGAGTAACCTTGTTTCTGCATTATGGACCTGATCTAGAACTCAAATTCGTTTCAAGTCGTTTGTAGAGCACTAATCAAATACTATGCCAACTTAATTACTTGCCTTTACTTCGATGTACAACTCTATTAACGCGATGCTTGATATAAAGCAAAGTGAACAAGAATGGAAACAAAATGATGTCAAATAAACACCAAATGTTGAGAAATATCCATGTCCACCATCCGACCTCCAGCCAGGAAGATCTTTTCATTTTACCGAATGTTCCGAACCATTTTTTCTTCATTAAGTTCTGCACAACTGGATGAGCGAAAAACTGCAATAAAAGTTTGCACATAACAAAAAAAAAATCGTTAATATTTGAAAATGCAATCGATTTATTTCTTGTTATCCAATCTGATTTATTTACCAAGGGTTTACTTTGATCATTTCCATACAAGTGAAAAGATGTCTCATCATAACTCAACCCAGTAGCAACATCAACAACTCAAAGCTGGTTTGATCCAGATACACCGCATATAACGAGAAATCAAAAGTAAAACCATTAGGATTGAACGAACTCAAAAAATCATTGTTCACCATGAGAAATCTCGTGATAAAAGCAACCATATTTTCTTAGCTCAACTGTACATGGTTATAGCACTAGAAATCAGTACACCTTCTTTTGCTTCCGTTTGATGCCAGCTTCTACAATACAATCCAGGGCCTCCCCGAAGATATAACGAGCCTCTTTGTCGGTCTTCAAAGGCTCAAGTAAGCAATTGGTGAACTCATCCACTGAGTTTGCCAACTTGGTAAAGTTATCTTCGTCTTGTCCCTTTCGTTCTGCTAACCGTTGGAGCTCAAAATTTACCTGTGGCAGTAAGGGGGAGGGAGAAAAGGCCGTTGGTTAAGAAGGTTTCTAGTTTGTATTTGAATGCATTTACAGAGATCTAAAGTACTCTGGATGGCCTGAAAAGTTTTTTCATCGTATTTTGGAGAAAACCGTCTTTGGGTGCCCCTGAAGCGTACCGTTCGGTGGACACTGAAGGACAAGTAGTAAGCTTTCATACCACATCCTCACTAGAATTATTAATTATAAAAAAGCACCTACAACACATAAAGTAGATCAGGAGGGAAGAATTTACTAGAACAAACAACAAATAAACGAATATTTTGTTTTTTCATGACCCACCTCCATTGCCATAAGTAACGCATTGGTGTCGCATTTTGTAAGAGCCCGCTGTGATAACTCGTTAGTGATATCATCAATATCGCCTTTCCTTAAAATCCTCCTCAGTTTAAATTCAAAATCTAGTGACAAAAAGTCTAGGGGTAAGCAATTTTGTTCAACCAAGATTGTGCGTGGGAGAAAAATTCAGTGTCACATTCGTCCATCTCATCCGATCATGACTCGCTTCTCTATATACGCAGTCCCTTCCCTCCCGGGGGGGAATCGCATATGAAAGGGGCGGGGATGCTCGTCGGAAATTTTGAATTTAACCCCTAAAGGAGACCAACCCAAGCCCAACCTTTTTCTTACCCCTAAAAGCGATCATGTTAAACTTTGATCAGATGAATCGAGTAAATAAAACAAATTGAGAATATATAATTTTTTAAAACTTTTTCGAGTACAAGCCTAAAAGAGACTTCTTCGGCTAAATGTAATCTTGTTTTGCTCAGAACACCCTAAGCGAGACCAAAATTTGAAATTTACACCCCTAAGTGAGACGACGAGCCTCTCCGCCCCTTTCATATGGGAGTCTCCCCCCGGACCCTTTCATGAGTATTCCAAAGAAAATGAAATAAGTAACGAGTAAAAAGCATCTTAAGGTCACGTGATCGTGGGCGTGGTCCGATGACGTCATATTTATATTTGCATGTCACCAGGAAGTACAGTGCTATAAAATGACCAATGCTTGACGAAAGGAGTCTAAGCAAAACCACCAAAATTTTTCCCTAGCAACGGCTTCAAAAGATAGGTCACTGGGCCCTTAAGAGAAGAAGTTAATAACAAAGGACTTTAAAAGGTACAACATTCGGATAACCGTTATACTTGGCTTCTTGGCATTCTACAATGACAATGAGACGGCTTTTTTTCGTATGGACACCATGGTAGATTTCAACAGCTCCGTATTATAAAGATCCTATTTTTCTCTTAAAATGATTACAGCCCATCTTTTCTCTTAAATGCTTATTCCGGTGTGCTCTCGCTTGGAGCGTGCTACCCAGACAAATTTTGAAAAGAAAATCAAGAGGCAGCCAAGGAAAATCGTCTAATGCCTATCCCTTAGGTTTCCCGAACTGTTGATCTTACAGGTGTAGATGCCGCTATTGAACTGGCTGTTGTCGTCCGTCGGAGGTCCTCCGGCCACTTTTGAATGAGCGTGTGCCGCTATAGGTTCGCGAACATTGAGCAAGTATAAAGTATCTAGATTTAGCGGGGGTTTAAAGCGAAGCCTCCACTCATCTACTTATATCAAAAGCAGTAAACTTTAAACTAATAAACTCTAAGGCACTAAAAAGAAATCCCTACTTAACTCTGGGAGCCTTCGATATCAGTTTACCTCCTTTTCAGGGAGTGGTTGGGTCATTAATAAAAAGTATCCTGAATTGAAAACACACCTAAAAGGAAAAAAAAAAACACTCCCAAAGAGCTAAAAGTCGCATATTTTCACAATGCATAAAGTTCGATTTCAGTAGTAGAATTCTTCCAAACTACATCATCGAACCCCCGCCACACCCCTTTATAGGTCTCTTTAGGTAGCAGCAATTTACATTTTACGATTTCTAGGGCAGTATGTCTGTCTTAAGGGAAGACCTAAAAGAAAAATCAGGCCGACGTCTGCGTTTCCATAAGCTTCTTATGTGTTTTCTTATTGGGCCTGGACAAACCGTTGGTGTAGCCTATACATTTATACCTCACAATATCTGATGGAACATTTTATCATAAGGTACTCTTTGTTTTCTTTGGGTAGAGACCTATGGACAGTAAATAATTCATTTAACTTTTTTCGTTATTAGTAACTATAATACTTTAACCTGCACAAAATGTGCAGTACATGTTCAGGTTTTGTGTATAATGCAGTGAATTCACTGAGAAACGTGCGATAGACTTATTCCACTACAAATTATTAAGTAAACGTTACAACAACTTTTTTTTTTTCAAAATGGCTAACTCGGGCTCGGAAAGCCGACTAGTCTGTAGTTAGTAGAAAGGAAAACTCTTTTATATCTAACAGATACGTATACTTTTTTCGGCAGGGATAGAAAGCGTAAACAAAAGCATCAAACTTCGTTCGGGTGTACGGTGACGTCAAAACCAAATTTTCTCGCTTCGATAGGTTTCCATTTTTTATAGCAGAGAAGGCTCCGCTTCTCGATAAGTTGTGTTTAATTTAGATAAAAGCGTTGGGCAAATTGAAAATGGCTTAGAACGCGGTTTTGTTAAACACTAGCTAAAACTCCGTTTGAATAACCGGCCCAAAAAGTCTTGACGGTTTCGCTTTTTCTTAATTCACAATGGACCTTCATATGGCATTGAATTCTATAGTAAACATAGTTAGTATGCTAGCAAGGTTACTTTAGAGTCATGTAGAGTCGCGCCTTAGGCACGGCCAATGTAGGGATCACAATGCCAAAAAAGGATAATTTGTTAAAGAGCTGGACCTAAACCCCATCTCGCTTAAACCAAACCCCATCTCGCGCCACGTACATTGATAATATATAGATTTAGCCAGGGCTAAAAGCGAAGCTCCTATTAACTCGAATTAAACAATAAACTTGCAATTGTATTTTACAAATCAGTTAACTTTAGAGCACATTCATGTGACTTTTGAGGGAAAGCTAAGTGATTTTAGAGTTAAATAATTTGCAAATAGTCCAAACTAAGAGTGAACTTAATGTGACATCGAATTGATAGCCTTATATGTACACCCAAAAAATAGCAATCATCTTTGATCACATTCAAGAACCATAAAAATGTCTCTTGATCACAGTAGATTAGATCAAATTGCAGAAATTTTTGATGTAGTAGTATAAGGCCTGGAAAACAAACTCTCGGAGAACAAATCAGGCCCAATTTTCTGCGTTCGACAAGTTTACAATTTATTTTACAAAATCTTGCTAACAAGACTGGGGACGTGTAAACCAACCTTTTATACTTTTTATACATCATCTCAGGTGGAACAGTACCATGAGGCACTGTTTTTATCATACAGACCTCGGACAGATCACAATTTTGCAATACAAATTGTGCTCATTCAACATTCAGGTCGATCGAAGCACACGTGGGTCGAAATCGTTAAAAAAATTTCTAAAATCACCTATACGGCTCGCCGGTTCTCACTTTTGACAAGCGCCAAAGTCGACTGTTTAAATCAAGATTAATAGAGTTATACGCTTTAACCTGATAAAAAATTTATAATGTTTATTTCTTTATTTAACGGTTTTATAACTACAGTATGTGTAATCTTCAAAAGCGTTTGATACACGCGGCATTTTGACTACTCCTGCAAGCGATGTTCGTGAGCGACTGAAAACAAACGGCACAGCGATTAAAATTGCAAAAGAGACTACTAACAATCAACAAAAGGATAATAATTCGGTGAAACATATACAGAGACAACAATTTTCATTCACGAAGACAAGTAAAAAGTGTCTCTTAAAATCCTTGTTTATGTTTTAAGCCTGCTTCCCGGCGTTTGCTTTTTTCAAAGATGAACTCGAGGCAGGAAAATCTTAAATGGCTCAAAGCTTTCTTTTACAGCCAGAATTATAACTAAATATTCTTTGGAACGTTTTCTTTCTATTTGCAGTGAGAAAATGTCTAAAGGCTTTTTAAAGTTCTATAAGCTTATAATCAAACCTGATACTCGGTCAGATCGATCATTGTCTCAAATCTTACAAACGTGCATAAACTAAATAACCGCATAAACTACGCCTGACTTCATTAAATTAGATATAAAAAACAGACATCAAATACAATAATTACTCAGGCTTACCATTCTAAATGCTCTGAAAACTATCAAGTAAGGCCAGAATCGCTTCAGACTTTTCAACCCTCTTACGGATCAAGCAAGGTGAAAAACGAAAACGATACCATCCGAAATAGGATTTCCGACTTTGACAAGCGACGTATTTCTCAACCAAAAACCCAATAAACAAACTAGCTATGAATAACAGAAGACTCTTGGTAGCAGCAGAATTTCATTTTGTACATTCAGCGGAGAAAGACAGTTAAAAACATCACAAGTTGACACAAAACTCTGTCAGTTTCAGCTGTCAAAGTAAACAACTTTCAAGATGCTGCATAAATTTTCCGCATGAACTCACCTGTCAAATTTTGACCAATCAAAGCATAAAAATTGGACTTAGAGCGTGACCAACGCGTGACCTTGGTGAGAAAAGTCCAAAGCAACTGGCATGTCATCCCTGCCCTTAAAAACTGGCTGAATTTTAGCTTCCGAGGTCCGTTTGAAATCAAAATTTTAATTGTGCGACACATATAAAACAAAACATATTTCATATGAATTAAAAAAATCAAACTTGAGCCTGCGATCATTTGAAAACTAGTAACTTGTCAGCGGATAACTTCAAAAAGATACTCGACCTCGATGGGTCGACACCTGAGGCCGCGATACGGTCAGGTGATACTGGTCAGCGGATACCCTGTTTTGCAGCTGTCAATTGATCACAACATTGATGTACAATATGTATGCAATATCAGTCTTCCTGTGCTACCAAACTAGCTAGAAAGTGTTGAACATTGAACATTGGTTTTCCTGTGGTGCGGACGGACGGGCGGGCGGGCTGCGGGCGGTGTAAGGTCACGTGATTACCAAATTTTCTCGGATGGGTAGATTTACTTACCCATGGTGCTCCGCAGGCGCGCTTCGCGCGCCAGAGCTCCGCTATAAAGCTTAAATAGGGGAGTCCATGCAACACTTACTCCTTTTAATAAGTTCAACATTCCACCAGTACTAACCTTTCCTTTCTTCTTTATTTCTACTCGAATTATCACCATTGATACTTTCCATCTCTATAATCTCTTCACATTGCTCAATCATTATTTAGCGTTGACGTCTATCATGAAAAAAAAAAAGAAACCTGAATTTTTTTGCGAGTTAGAAATACGCCTATTAAAGATTGCGTTATTTCGTTAATAACCAACTAGTTTCTTATCACTCGGTAACTTTAACTCTCCCCTCCCCTCCAACCCTTTAGCCCTGGGCCGGGCCCAGGGTCAAATATTATTGTCTGTGCTGTTCTTTTTGGTTGTTGCAAGGAAGTAAGACACTTTTCTCTTTTTCTCTGTTTTCCTGGTTTCTGTCAGTTTGGAAATATCCGAATGTGTCTTGCAATTTGGACTGCAAAACAGTCCGCATTTTGCGTATTCAAGTACGTGCGAGCAGTCAAACAAAAGGTCTGGAACGAGGCTGAAAACAGAGAGAGAGACTGGGGAAATAGGTTTCCCAAATCTGTCTTATATTTGAATATATTTACTGTGAAACTCACAAAACCGTGAACACCAGAAATATTTGTGGAATGTTATTGTGTTAATTAGCCAATAAGGCGCGAGATAACTAAACCGCAAACAGCAACGGTAATAAGTTTGTGGTTTTGGGGTTTGCTTGCGTATCCTGAACTTTATTGTAATTGGCCAGTACAGAATCAACATTCCTGAAAATTTTCAGGTGTTCACGGTTTTCTGAGAATGGTCGTCTTTACACTAGGCTGTTAATTAAGACTTAAGAGCTGCTAAGTTTTACTTAACCAAAATTTCTTGTGTGAAGACCTAAGTAAAATCTCAAGTAACTTTTAATTACTTTGCATCTCATTAAATTCGGAAAATTGAAACGATTTAAGAGAGATTCAAGCGACTTGAAAACCATCCTCATCACCGACTTAGCAGACTTGCAGTTTCTTGAGGTTTCTTGAACTTTGAGAAAGGCGAAACATATCAATCAATTAATCATTAATAAATTATCAATTAATTATGGTGCGTGGGAAAATAGCTTTAAGTTAACCTGAAGTAAAAAAGAACCGGTTGTGTGTGAAGCTTTATTTTACTTAAAGTAATTAAAATTTACTTGTCTTGAAATATTTCTTAGCTTATTTAGGCTCTAGCGTAAACTAAGACTATCAATGACAGTAACGCTAGAATAAGCTTTTTATTGATGATCATTCATTAACCATGTTCATCTTATTGTCGGGCCACAGCTTCTTGAGGTGTTCAAAATGAAGAGTCTCTTGACGCTGATTTGCGAGAACTTCCTCTCGGAGCTGGATCATACGATATGCCGTTGCAGCTCCAGTTTGACTTTCGATTTAGAAGGGCCCTAAAGGAGCTTTTAAAACAAATGTGTCGAACAAAATTCTGCTACTACACAAATCCCAAGTCTCATTACCCAAGAGTGGAATCTGATTTAAGGTATTCAGAACTACATGTACCTAAGATGTCCCCCGCTCTCATCAGCACAGTTAAACAAGTCCCAATTGCAAGAAATGAGAGACTACATGGCCAATAAAGCACGGTCAAAGTGTTGCACAAAAAGCGGTGAGGAACATGAGTACAAAGGACAACCCAGGTACTCTGCCGATGAATATCTGTTTAACAGAGCAGCCTACAAGTCAGTGAGATTGGAAAGGTTCAAGGAGAAATGACAGAAACAGTAGTTACTGCAAGAAGGGAGAGGGGACGAAAGGAGGGGTCAAGTGATCTTGTCCAGTCGTCTGGTGACATTGTCTATCTTAGGTCTGATGCTTCATCTCGCCAAAAAAGCAAGGACAATGTGCTTTGATGCCGATGTGTTCAATCCGTTAACTTTCACAGAAGAGGCGGAAAGGGAAATCAGTGTTAAAGACATATGATATGCGGTTCTTTGAAAGAAAGCTTCGTTTATGACAAAAATTTTCCGGGGCACCCAACGATGGTTTCCTCCTAAACACACCGTTTTTTAGGCTATCCAGAGTACTTTAAAATCTCTAGAGACGCATTCTAAAGGTTCTTATAAAATTGTACCTGTTCGGTCATCCTAGGGGAACTTGAGTCTATTGGAAATTACAATGGCTTCAGTAATATATAGTTTTAGCCAGGGCTAAAAGCGAAGCTCCAATGAATAAATTTATAATTTAAATCAAACAATAAACTTTTAATCCACAAATCAGTTAACTTAAGGGCACATTCATGTGACTTTTGAGGGAAAGGCTAAGTTATTTTAGAGTGAAACATCTTACATCGAATTGATAGCCTTAGATGTACACCCAAAAAATAGCAAACATCTTCGATGATATTCAAGGTCACAGTAGATTAGGCCTCGAAAACAAATTCTTGGAAAACAAATCAGGCCTATGTTTTTTGCGTTCGACAGGTTTACTTTAAAAATTCTTGCCAACAAATCTGGGGGTGTTTAAACCAACCTTTTACAACTGACTTTTATACATCACATTTGAGGTGAAACAGTACTATTTATCATACAGACCTCGGACAGAATACGGTATTTCACAATTTTTCAAGACAAATTGGACTGAGTCAATATTCAGGACGATCAGGCGTGGGCTTTAAGCGAAACCAACGTTCAAAAAATTTCCAAAATCCCCATACGGCCATCCGGTTCTCATTTCTATAGTGCGAGCTGTCAGTGTGGTCGAGTGTTTGAATGAACTTTAATAGAGTTACGCTTCAACATAATAATGAATTTATTATTATTACTTTTTGTTATTTAATGGTTTCAGTTATAACGATGTGTACTCTAATAAAGCGTTTGATACGCGCGACATTTTTGAGTACTCCTGAAAGAGCTGTTCATGAACGATGAAGACAAACGGCACGGACAAGCGATTAAAATTGCAAGACAGACTACTAAAAATCAGTAAAAGAAATATAATTCGGTGAAACATTTACAGAGACAACAATTTTCGTTCACGAAGACAAGTATTAAAGTGTCTCTAAAAATCCTGAGTCTTTGATCGTAAAGCTTAACTGTTTATGTTTTACCCCGGCTTCCCGGCGCGGTGTTTACTGTTTTCGAAGGTGAACTCCTCGAAGCAAGAAATTCGCTCAAAGTTTTTTTTTTTCTACAGCCAAATTTATAACTAAATATTCTTCGGAACGTTTTCTTTCTATTTGCGGAGAGAAAATATATCTGAAGGCTTTTAAAATTTCTGTAAGCTTATATCAAACCAGATACTAAGTCAGATCATTGACTCAAATCCTACAAACGTGTATAAACTTGCCGCATAAACTGTCAGCGTGAACTGTGCTCGACTTCATGAAATTAGATATAACAAAAAACATCAAATACAATAATTACTCAGGCTTTCGGGATTCGGTTCCCGAAAGCTATCAAGGAAAGCCACAGTTGCTTGAGACTTTTAAAGCCTCTTACACATTAAGCAAGGTGAAAAACGAAAACGATGCCATCCGAAATCGAATTACGAAATTTTGACATGCACTTCTCGACCAAAAACCCAGTAAACAAACCAGCCATGAATAACAGAAGACTCTTGATAGCCGCTGGATTTTATTTTGTACATCCAGAGGAAAAAGAAAGTAAAAAACATCACAAGTTGACACAAAACTCTGTCAGCTTCAGCTGTCAAAGTAAACAACTTTCAAGATGCTGCATAAATTTTCCGCATGAACTCACCTGTCAAATTTTGACCAATCAGAGCGTAAAAATTGGACGCAGAGCGTGACCAACGCGTGACAATGGTAAGAAAAGGTCTTCCCCGCCTGTACTTAAAAAAAAACTGGCTGAATTTTCGCGTCCGAGGTCAGTTTGAAATCAAAATCCTAATAGTGCGGGGCGATAGTGACATAAAAAACAACACATTTGATATGAATCATTGGAAAAATAAGCTTGAGCCTGCGATCATTTGAAACTGGTAATTTGTCAGCGGATAACTTCAAAAAATACTCGACCTCGATGGGTCGACACTTGAGCCCGCGGTGTGGTCAGGTGATACTGGTCAGTGATGCCCCGTTTTGACAGCTGTCAGTTGATCACAACATCGATGTGCAATTAGTTTTCTCTTGGGCTGCCAAACTAGCTAGAAAGTGTGAGAGTAAACATTGGTTGCCCTGTGTGTGCCCGGTCGGCGGGAGGTCGGTGTACGGTCACGTGATTACCAATTTTCTGGGATGGGTAGTGGAGCTCTGCTATTATTTTGCAGAAATTTTAGATGCAATTTAACGTATTACGAAAGTGATAATTTTTCTAATTCCTCTCTCCTTCACATTTTTGAATCCGAAATTTTAGGTTTCTTTTTTGTACGAAAAATAGCCTAACCTGGGCAGTGAGATGTAAAGAATTAATCGTAGGGAATAGATAAGGTTCGAAAATTGTACATGAGTGTAACAGTCATCTATAAATTTCGAACCGTCCTGAAGCAATAGAAAATTCTAGGTAGCATTTGCTTCTCCGAACAGATATTTTACTGTTAAACCAATCGTTGGGTGCCCCTGATTATTGAAATGACTGAGAACGAATTTATACATTATCAATCTCACATGATTGGTCATGTAGAATAAGTCACCATCGAAACTTAAAAGCCAGGGAAGGTGTAGGGGAAGACCAAGAACAAACAAATACAACAAATACCACATTGAGAAGATCATGACGAGCAAGGAAGAGGGCAAATTTGACGAGTTTATGTATTATGATGATTGACTAGGAGAGTTAAGGTTAGTTATAATGCTCATCCCACTCTGATCGATCGTGAATTTCGCTCAAAAGCTTGAGATGATGTGTCACACAAATTGAACGTCACATACAATCTATTCTCTTCTTTTATAAGTTTTGTTTTTGGTGTCTTTTTTCTTTTTTTTTTTTTGCTGGAAGGAATTGAGGGCGGTGATAAGTGGTAAGCAAATTTATTAAAAGGGGAACAAATAACGAAAACGTGTTGGAACATGGGAACACAGGGCAATTTTGGAAGGGAACAAGTAGCCCCTCTGGAAGGCCCTCAGCTTTTGAGACTTTGTAACATGGGGCACAATTTTTGCGCGACTACGTAAGAGAGAATTTATGAGAACTGCTAAAATTGGGCCCGATCTCAGGTTATTTACTCAAAACCTGAACCACCATACGTGTTAAGGCTTTTTTCATCATAAATTTTGATATTTACACAAATGTCACTACTCCAGAGTAAGTTTTTTCACTATTTTCAATATACTCATAGCGGTTTTGGCATGAACGGATGGTAAAAATGATATTGTTGAGACCGCAGACATACATTTAACTTGTACTATGCCCTCCTTTTAACAACAATTTTACAATTAGAGCAGCATTCAGCAAAAAGAAATGAGAAATATTGCCTTTTCAGTGTAAGAATAGATTGAAAACTTAAATCATTAAGTACCTGAAAACCGGACTGGGTTCTTTTCCCTTCCTCGGCTTGTTAGTACATTGCGTCTTATTTAGCATCTCTGTTTACAACAGGAAGACAAAAAATATTGCAGCTGGTGATCATAATAATATTGCTTTGTCAAAGTTTAAAAAAAGTTAACAAATATAAAAGAACGGCACTTATTGATGTTTTCTTTAAATAAACATTAATAAGGCCTTAAGTACAAGTTAAACTTCTTAAAAACATGAAAAAAATACATCATGCCATTACAATAGTAAACGGTATTTCCTCTCTTAGTAGTTCAAGGCAAGAAGTATAAAATACACCCAAAAAAGTTTTGCCCAAGTAAACATCTGCTAAACTCTTATCCTAAATGGACATCCTAAATGGACATCATATCAACTTAACGAATTTAATGGTTTGAAGTCTAAGCGTCCCTTACAGAGTTTAATTGATTATAGTAGCTTCTAATATTTTTTACTCTTGAAGATTAAGAATTGAATGATGGCTCCCTTCAGTTTCTTTTTGATCTCCTCACTCGAATACTTCTTAGTGGGTTTAGTTAAGTTACATATTGGTTAAAATCAGTAAAGAAAAAATATAAGTTCATTGAGAAAACGGTTAGTCGCCTGAAAAGTCACCTGTTTTAGAAAAATTGATATGTACGGACTCCATCAATTGGACCGGACGGTCTTTTCCATTGTCTCATTTGACATGCATTTTTATTTATTCAAAATATTTCTCTGTTTTTGATTGGCCTCATTTTTTTATTTTCATAACTTGCTGGTTCTGACCAAATTTGGAAAATGTTTTAGGTTATACAATCATTGCCATCGGTCACTCCGACATCAAGGAATGATGTACCGTGTGGCACGAAATTTTTGCGGGAGTTTATTTTTGCGGATTAGGAACGATTGGTTTTTCTTGCTGGGAATTAATTTTTTGCGATTTTCAGAAAGTATCCAGTACCCAACATTGATAGTATTTTCGTTTTTACTAAGTACGTGCAATAGAAATACATATTTTCAAACAAGACAACAGTATGCGTACCCTATGTAAAACCAGTAATTCATTGTATACCGTTTTGTTTCTAAATGAAAAAGGCAAGCTGTAATTGAACAGATACGATTTCTTAGTACTGTATTTTTGTGCAGCGAAATTAATTTAGAGAATGTTTACCTCTAGCGTAAATTTTTGCTGGAAAAAATGTTTGCGGTAATTTTTATTTGCAGAATTTTATTTTTGCGGATCGCTGGAAAAATCGCAAAAATTAGAACCCGCTAAAATTTCGCGCCACACGGTATATTTCAAAATATCCATGAATGGCGTCATGAAAGACTGTGACAGCTACCCTGAGAAAACATTTTTAATTCGACTTTCTTATGATACAAAGAATTATGCAAAACTCGGAAGAAATTAGGCCGTAATGTCTACCTATATTTGCATAATTACTCATATCATCCTTAGTCTCCTTCAATAATTGTTATAATTAGAATTGCAGTTTTGGAAGTCTTTTCACTTGCGGTTACAAAAGCGCTATACCTAATGAAATGAGGGTTCCAGCGGAGCTCTCGCACGCGCGGAGCGAGCGCAGAGGAGCATCATAGATAGAAAAATTTAGTTATCTAAAGGTTGATTTCCACTGATGCGTAATTTTAACGTTCTTACGTACGTAAATTTTACGCGCGTAAATGAAATAGAGGCCATGTCTAAGCCGATTTAGACGGTGCAATTTTTGCTTACGACTATCGTGCGCGATTAGCATACGTCATGACTTCACGACCGATCGTGTAGTGTAAATTAGACCCACGACATTTGTCGTAAGTGAAAAAATTGTACACGTATGGATGGTCGAAAGTCTTGACGTATGGTAGTCGCGCACGATAGTCGTAAACAAAAATCGTGCCGTCTACAAAATCGGCCTTAAGTCAGACTTGAACCGGTTTAGACTTTTGAGGGGATCTCTTAACATTTTTTTTCTGGGATAAATTTGGTAATCACAATTTTTTTTTTCTTAGTTCTGAGGAGGCTATCGCTAGGCATACAATTGTTATGATTTAAAGGGAACATCAGCAGCTAAATCGTCTGATGACGGTGTTTTGCAAATATGAAGCCCTGAAGATGATAGTTTCTTTAACCCTTCTTACAACGTAGCAATGTAATAACCGATTTAATTTCCCTACTTTTAAACTACTGTGCGGCACTGCTATTTTTCGGTTTTTCTTTTCTTTTTATTGACTAGGTGATGTCAAAAGATTCAAGGTAATGCTTTAATCAAATTAACAGATAGAAGTTAGTTCCCGTTGTGTTTGGAAGCAGATTTTCTAAAAAGTTTATCAAACAAGGTTAATGAAAATGATTTTTTATAGCAAACTAATATAACATTTCTTTTGGTCAGTGGCTTTGTTCTCGTTGTTTCGTACCTTTCTCCCTTGTGATTTCTCCCTTGTTCAATAAACTTGAACAGAATGCATTTGGAAGTAATGAATTTAAGCTGCTAACACACAGTTTAACATATATCGTGAAGAATTATTTGTTTAAGGAATGTCTCACGATGTAGCAGCGTGTTGATTGACAGTGCTGCTGCGTTTTGTTGGATAAAGACATGATTGTCGACAAACAAGCATGTGGGAGCGGATGGGTACTCCCATATATGGGCTAGATAGGTATGTGCTGCCCGATGGGGTATGGCATTTGAGGGTCTTGAACCTTAAATAGGATGTCTTTTTTGCCCTTGATGGCATTGCGTTCGCGGTTTGATCCTTTCAAGATAGGGTACCTAAATTGTTAGAAGTATCAGCTGAAATTCAAGTGCGTAACAGCCAGATGAAAAAAAAAAGATCATAAGGGTTAAAACTGAACAAGAATAGGATATTACTATAGCGATTTCATAAGGATTTGTGTGCTGCCGTTCCCATGAATAGGGTGTCATTTTCTGATTTAAGCCTTGAACAGGGTATAAATTTTCGTCTGTGTCTCCCTTAAATAGGGTCAGGGTTTGAGACCGTGGACGGCACACCGTCACGCCTATCCCACAAAATTCAAATCTTAGGAGCAGTTATAGTATTTTCTGTCGGTGTAGGTCTAGCCCTGAGGAAGGCTGATTTCGCTCTCAAAAAAATAAGCCCTTTGCCGTATTGCCAGCCGCCACTTGCATCCAGTTTCGTTTTAATTCCCACTTTAAGTGAGTGGTCTGGTCTGGCCCTAGCATATCCACATTAGAGATCCGGCACGAAAGAAACCGTCGGCTTTGTTTACCCGTTGAGTTGACCTTTTTAGTTTTGTTTTTACCAATACGAAATTTATAGGAGTATTCCCCGGCCGGGGGAGCGGAGCCGTAGGAACGCTTTGTTTGTGAGGCCCTTTGCCTGCTGCTTCCCCAATTCTACCCTAAGTCCGGCTTCTCCCTTGGCATTTTTTTGCTGACTCTTCGTTATGTTCTTCACAAGGAATGTACCGTATATCTTCAACTCATTTAATTTAGCTTCTTACAACTAACTTTACAAGACATGTTGAAATTGGTTCCCTCTTCTGGTGGTTCGCTCAAGCCTCTTTTATTTTTACTGGCAGAGAAGCATGTGAAACGAGGGATGCTTACCATTTACACAAACCACCCAAGTGAAAATCGTCTGCAGAAACACAGAACTATAAAATTTGACGTGCTTGGACAACTGCCCACTAAAAACTATATTGATCTATATTGATCTTGGGGTAAGAGATATGTGGTGGTAAGTAGAGGTTTAACTTTAGTCCCTTCTGACTAAGCAAGTTTTTCCAGGGAGTCCTCCTCGTTCAGGGCGTTAAGAAAAAGGGGCATCCCTTAAAAGGTAGGAGCAAATGCCTTTAAATTACCGTATTTAAATCTGTAAAGTGAGTTATTAAAGCATCGTGTTTAACGTTAAGGAGACACCCTTCAACGTGAAGTTATTCATGAAGAACGAATGAAAAATGTAAGAGGCTTGGATATTAAAATGTATTTGCATTAGTTGATCATGTAATCAACTTTCAATAAACACGAAAACAGTTTGCTTTTAAAAATTTTTTTTAGCACAGGCTGAGAGAGCCTATTAAAATTCGCAAACCTGTAAATTTTCAGCCGTATATCTCAAAAGTAGCGATTGCAACGGCCGCCGAAAATTAGAAGGATTTGTATGAGAAAAACAACTCAGTCACGCTTGAGTGGTTTTCTAATACAACTCTTTGTAAATTCTGAAATTTTAACTGTCGTTAAATCTTTCCCTTACGCAGTTAATGGCTCAAAGTGCCTGTTATGAATTAAAAGGAGATTTGAGCCTCGTAATACTTTAGGAAATATTTCACGACAGTTTGAAAAATTAGGAATTTTCAAGGTGCTGTATGGAAAACCATTCAAGCGTGACTGGGTGGCAAAGGCTGTGTTCTCCTACAAATCCTTCTTATTTTCGGCGACCGTTGAAATCGCTACTTTTGAGATATACGGCTGAAAATGCACAGGTTTACTCATTTTAATATGCTCTTTCAGCCCATGCTAACAAAGTTTTTCAAAATCGAACTGATTTTGTCTTTACCAAATGTTGATCACGTGATCAACTATTGCAAAAGCCCTATTATGGCTCATAACCATTTGCATTTTAATGATATATTTCTATCTTTACATTTAAAGTCGCAGCCGCCTTTTCAAACAGTAGCTTTCTGAGCTCGTGTTAAAATACTGAAAGCGAGGAGGGTGATAAAATCCCCAGACTGCGTTGGTCTATATTGAAAAATGATATTGAAAATAGAAAAGAACCCTGCTAGTTTATTTAACTACTCTCAATATAAAGGAAACTTTATTTATGTTTTTGCATGTACAATTGTAAATCTCGCTACGTATAGGCAATTCACAAATCCTGCTTGAGATTGAATTACATATAGTAAAAAGAAAAAAAAAAGGAAAAGAAAAGAAACGAAAACCAAAATTGCATTTAATTCTGGGCTATCCCAGTTCCTATGTCTACATCAAAAGATGTAATATGTTGCCCTAATAGCTATTTTTATCCATTTATTGATTAAATAAAGTTGCTGCTTAATAATAATAATAATAATAATAATAATAATAACTAGGGGTTCCTTGCGGCGAGTGCCAACGAGGCGAATTCGTTTTTCTTTTGTGGAATGTGCCTATTCAGATCTTCTTTCATAATTTTAGAGGTTTAAAATGGATTCTGCGAAAGAAAAGGATGGCACCCAACTTCAAAAAAACAACTTTGGCACATTCTAGGCTTTCAATTTTATTAAACAATAACAACATGGCTTGAAGCTTTGTTGGTAAATATGAGCAAGTTAGCATTTATGTTTCATGGAAAATTCCATTGTATCAAAGCTATAAACGTTAGAAAGAAAAAGATAGTTCAAAAGAGGCCTTTGACTGCTGAAATTAAAAATAATAATTAAATTCCGAGCAACAGCGTCATCAGGGATAGACAAAACAAACAAAATCTCTCGAAAAAGATAAATAAATTTAAAAAAAAAGGTCCGCAAATACGTTGCATTCCTCATGGGAGGTAAATCGACCTGCGAAGAACACGCTGGTTCTGATATAAGTTTTGAGAATATAACCCTATGCCTTGATCAATTAAAACTTAAAATTCATTTTACAAAGGAAAGAGAACACTGAAAACCCTGGTTCTGAGTCGAGAAGCGAACACGCTACCTCAATATAAATCGAGCTGCAAAGAACAAGCTAATTCTGACAAAAATTTGAGCGTAAAACCCTATTCCTTGATTAGCTGTTGCTTTAAACACAATTTATAAAACAAACTAGAGCACTAATTGCCCTTTCAAACTAGAAATCGTATTAAAGCTTGCTCACCAGTTAGGTCCTCTTGAACAGACAACGAACAGCTGCACACTGAATCACCTAATCTTGAACCACGGGTTGTAAATACAAGACCATGACGTCACTACCTAAATATGGGGTCTTACTTACACCCAAATATGGTCAAAAGTGCAAATTTAAGAAGGTTACGCAGAATTTGAGAGTTTTTGCCTACATACACCGTATTCACAAATGGCGGACACGCGGGAAAAAACTGGTGCCTAGTCATCAAAGCGAGGCGTTGGAGGGTAAACAAAAATTGCGAATGAAGACTTTCAGTGAACTTGCAGAGTGTTTAGCACGGATTCCACCTAAAATAACTTTGTACGGACTTCTTTTTAAATACAATTACGTGGGATGTCTTCTGCTTCTCATGTTTAGTATTGATTTGATGTTTGCAATCAAAAGGGACGCGTATATCTTCAAAGAAACAGGATGATTTTGTAGGTTTCCGAAGCATCAGAACAGAAGCTCGACAAGTGGGCGATGGTTGGAGAAAAGCGGAAAACATGTTGGCCCAAACTTCACATTGAAACCGAGTTCGAAAGCCAGCTCACTGCAATTCGGTAAAACAGAAATATAAACAATGCAAATTTTGGTGGCTAGAAAAAAAGAAATAAGTGATGGATATATGGCCTACTTGTTAACGCAAGAGACGTGTGCCATTGAACAAAACAGTTCAAATCGAGATGGAAAAAAGGAAGACAGGAAAGAAGCGGTGACTGAGGTTTCGATGAAGTTATGTTTGGTGTTTATTTGCCAGGACGTTATTCTCTGGTCTTTATCGATAAAGGAAATCAATTAGAACTATCTTTTTGGTATAAATGCAGGAGCGATCGAGTGGAGTACAATCAAAATTTCAACTTGTTACTCGGCAGACTCGGTAGGCCGGCCACATTTCATTTCAGCGAGTAATTTTCCTGTTTCGTATCTTTGGCTGTTAAGAGTTTTAACTTCATGTTCCATAATATTTTAAAAGTGAAGAATACATAAATAAATAAAATGATGGTCTTCTTAAACGGATCCAGACTCGCATTTAATGATTCGAAACAGAAGCTTGCCGTGTTCAGTCCTGACACAAACATTGCCTTAAAAGTTTAACCTAGTAAAATGTGAGCTTTATACCACTTTCTTACCAAGAGCTCTCCGAGATAATGCCGTAAAGGAGACCAGGCAAATAGCAAGCCATAAGATTCACACACTAGAGCTTCTAGTTTTGATAAAATTATTTTTTTTCTCAATGACAAAGAAATCAAAAGATTTTAAATTTGCACTGAATTTGCTAAGCTCTGCCAACGTACCTCTAACAATTCACTCCAAAGCGACCGAATTAATATCATCCAAAGGAAGTTGTAAATACAGACATACATAGATATGTGTAAAATGACACTGACATGAATGAATGAGTCTCGTGAATGAATCTTTCACCCGCTCTCGACTTGACCTGTTTTGAGTAATGGCGGAGCCGCGGAGGTCTCTTCCGTTGACAAGTAGGCCATATATCCGTCGCTTATTTCTTTTTTTCTTGCCACCAATATCTGTTTTTACTTCTATTTTACAGAATTGCAGTGAGCTGGCTTTCGTATTCGGTTTCAGCGTGAAGTTTGGGCCAACATGTTTGCCGCTTTTCTCCAGCTATCACCCACTTGTCGAGCTTCTGAGGCTTTGGCAACCTACAAAATCATCCTGTTTCTTTGAAGATATACGCGTCCCTTTTGATTGCAAACAGCAAATCAGTACTAAACATTAAAAGCAGAAGACATCCCACGTCATTGTATTTAAAAAGACGTCCATACAAAGTTGTTTTAGGTGGAATCCGTGCTAAACACTCTGCAAGTTCACTGAAAGTCTTCATTCGCAATTTTTGTTTACCCTCCAACGCCTCGCTTTCATGACTAGGCACCAGTTTTTTCCCGCGTGTCCGCCATTTGTGAATACGGTGTATTGCGCGACGTTAAAATTCTGCCGCCGAGTCAACCTCGCTTCTTAGCTCGGTTGCCTCGTTGGCAATAATAATAATAATAATGATGATGATGATGATTGATAGTAATAATACTTTGTATGTTCCTACGGCAGCCTATTCTTAGATCCGCAAGTTGGTTCGAATGAAGTCTTTGTGCTCTTTGAATCGTTTCTGAACTTCACCCCTTAATTCATCCTGTTCATCACTGTGTCGCTGGGACTTGCCTGTAATCTGTCTAAAAGCGTCAAAAACTGCTTTAAATTTTTCATCGGTCATTCTTTCCATCTGGTCTATTTTATCTATGAACCTTTCAACAAGTCTAAGCTTCGGAGAGTCCCGTCTCCACAGGTATTCATTATTATCTGGCGTGTCAACACCGTCCTTCTCCATGGTTTCCCTCTGCTTTTCACTCTGGATCTCAACGTATGTCACCTCCTGGATATCTTGAACACCGGCGGCAGAACTCTCGAACACCAAATCTATCGACGGCCTCCTCCTCCTCATCAATGTCGAGGGCTTTCTTCTTCTTTCAAAGTTGTCAAAATTTGTGAGAATTTCGTTCACAAGTCCATTGAATCTACTGTTACCCTCATCGATTTCGATGTGTAGATGTCGAAAAGCGTCATCTATTTTCTGAAAGGACGACTGAAACTTGTTTCCGATTCCTTCCAACGTCTCCATTATCGAATCTAGTTCTTCTCTTTGTAATTTACCATCAACTTTATTTAATTCAGTGATTTTCACGTCGTGATTTTCATCCGCATCTTGATAGGAAGTCATCTAAATAGACACAAGCAATAATTAACTTATTCAATACTTTCAATCACTGCCGGTCCTTTCAATCTGATTGACTCTCAGGATTGTAATTTATCCACGAAATGCATTATTTGTGTTGTAAATCTCATCTTTATCAGCCAACAAGAATGGAAAACTAAAACAAACCATACAATCAGATTTCAAGAATACCTCAAACCGACCAGCAGAACTCATTTTAATGCGTGTTAAACTCCACATGAGTTTTGTCACATAACAATTTTAAATGCTAAAAGAGGGAATGTCCACTAAGATCGGGCCGAATCGAAAATTCGTATCAAGTATTGAAAAACCACAATTCTTGATATTTCGTCCAGAGGTACCCTATGCTGGATTTGGAAACGTGGTGGGATTTTTTTCTTGAAATGTTTTTTGAACGCCACAAAAAATAAAAAAAATAAAGCTAAGAGCCCCGCGTGCCGTTGAAAACATCAAAGGTAACTTGATGCATACCCTTCAAGTAAACTTCGCTCTATTTCGCTACCCAATTAGACTTATGCTAATTAATTTTAAAGGTCAAGGCGAGCCGCTTAACATCCCCGAAATTTCACCTATTTAGGCTACAATGGAGTACAAAAGAACTTGGGACTTTGTGAAAAAGCCCTTCCAAGCAATAGTTCCGTAGGATTCTGCTCCTAAGCACAATTTTTTGTTCGGCTTTGGGTTCATTCCGTCGTGTCCCCCACTTCCCCTAGCAATGTTGTGGCCGAAAAAAGCACTCAGTTTCACCCATTTTGCTCCAAATTCAACTTTGTTTGGGGTGGGAGGGGAGGGGTCGCTAGTTTTAGTAATATCACTGGAAAGGTCCCAACACTTTTGACCTGCATTGTAGGTTTATACGTCGAGTTGAATTCACAGTCGACATGAATTGCTGTTCAATTTAGACGACGAATTTAATCCGACCAGCTCAGCCGGTGTTTTTATACTACTACCCTAAGTAAACATGGCGAGGGTTTCGAAGCGAAAGGCTTTTGTACATTATGCTACCACTTTTTAGTAACCGTTTTAGTGCAGTAAAAGCATCTAGCCCTCTTCGAGCATTTTAATTAGTAGAATTTGACTTCATTTTCAGGCGGATTCGAGCTGACATCGAGAGAAATATAGTCATAGGATAGGACTCCGGATCACCTCGAAGTTACACCTTTCCTCTAAAGAGCCACGCTGCTTAGACTACACTAAAACGACGGATTGTCGTCCCCAGAGCCACTCAATCTTATTTTATACCACGTAACCTAAAGAAGCGACTGGCTCTGGGAATGAGAATGCTGAAGCAAACTTGTAGCCATGAACAGTGAGGGAAGCCAGTGCCCCGACAGCCTGCCGGCACAATTTTCGTACGTTATAATAATTTATTTGACATTAAGAAACGGCCGAGATAAGGACGATAGCAACAACGGCAACGAACATGTTGGAATGCAAAAAAGGTGCTAACTTTTCTATTGTCTGTACTTACTTCTGATTGGCTTAAACAGCAAAAGTTAACAAAACTTCATAAAGCGGTACATATATTCATCCTTACTTTCCAACCATCTTCCATATAACAAAATCTGGTCTCAGTTTGAATAAAAAAGAAATCATATGTGGAGAACATGTAAAATTGTAAACTTTTCTTGGCTATTGTTTTCAACTCTTGTGATTGGTCAAAATCTTCTCACCCAAAAAAAAACCCTTTCAAAGTGGAGTATAAATGCGTTTTATTGCGTAAACGGCCTTCATGTAGGTTTATGCATTGTCTGTGTGAAAATGAGAACATTCCTGTGTGGGGAAAGCACCGTTGCCGCATAACAAAAGAAATTGCTATCCACCTTACCCGGATCATTACTTAACCATAATGTCAATTTCGCGACGTTTTAAACGAAACTTTCTACAGACATTTAATTGTTCAGACGAATTTTTAAAATTCATTTCATACGTCGCAGAATAGTTGAATTTCATTGCATGGGAAGCTTAGAATTAATTTCGAGTACTTGGGAGTATATTGAAGGCCGATGATGTTAAACACGAGTCAATGAAAGGGAGGCTGAATGATGGATACATTATATAAGCCAAGAAATTTATCAGGTCAAAACTTAATGGGGCAAACCTGGCAAGAGTTCTCAATCTAGTTACAGTGGTGGACTGTGAAAGAGTGGACAAAGCATGAGCTAAGGACTGTCGATCTGAGGACCACAAAATTGCCTAATATGCAAGGTGCTCTCCAGGAGACAAAGAGCAAATATAAGCCGCTTATACTTTTGTCGAAAGGAAGAGAGAAGAATGCTGGTCGGTGGGAACCGTACTGTCAAATTAAAGAAACTAAACCTTGGCAGCTGTTTTAGCCAAATTAAGCCAGAGAAACTGAGAAAGGCTGCAAGAAGAAAGAGAAACAACATTCGAGTGAAACCACCAGGTGACTATAAGAGAAAAACAGAAGTGAAGACTGGTCAAAGAAAGAACTCCATGGGGATCGCATTCAACAAGAACGTGATGTGGTAAGTTAATCCTGTAGCTGGTTTGCAATAGGAACAGACCATAAGAAAGTCAAGAAAGAAACTGAAGGGCTTATTAGGGGAGCCCTAGAAGATATAGATCAGACGATAAGGACATGATTAATCACAGCTCGTGTTTAACGCGACCATCGAAAATCAGACCCTGCCAGCCTTGTGCAGATTGTGTGAAACTGAGACAGTTATTTATTTTTTTAAAAGGGGCACGGTGCATTGGTTCCAGTCGTGAATTGGAAACTATGTAAAGTGTATGATCTACCATGTCATGGCGAAGTGAAAACAAAGATGAGATACAAGAATAACAGCCTCATCATAAACATTGTGATGTCTGGCAATGGGAACGTTGATGGCAAGAGAGAGAGAGAGAAAGAAAGGAAAAACATCTTCGCTTTGGAGGGCAAGGGCAGAAACAATAGTAGTCGTTGTGTGAGCTTAATTTTTTACTCGCCTAAAAAACGCCCGAGGATTCCTATCTTTAGCATTTTAATAAACAATGAAAATTTGCGAATCTTTATTACACCTCAGAAATTGTAGTATAACTTCACGCAACCGGGGGTAACACAAACCCCAGGAAATTGTCTTGAATTCAAATCTTTTTCGTGGAAATCACGAAGGTTGTTGTTCCTTGTAAAATCTGATGGATAATTGAGTCTTTTATTGCTCTGGTATAACTTGAAAAGTGTAGAAGGTGCTAATAGATAATGAGCGTCAAAAAGGTCCCCTTTTCAAAGGAATTGTGTGTAAAAGTACGCACGAGTGACCAAAGAGGCAATGTTAACATTAAAGGGGCGAGAAACAGAAATGAAGAGTACGGGTGACAGGATACAACATCGTCTCTACTCCTCCTCCCAAGCTGTCCGGCACCCGCCGTTTTTTTTTTTTTTAAAGGACAATGTATCACTTCATTTAAATCAGGGCTCCTGTTTACATATTTTACTAGCTGGAAATGGTTTATTTGCGTTTAAATAGTGGTAAAAAGATGACGGAACTTACTCACTTGTGGTCACTTGTGGTCACTCGTGTGTACTTTTAAGACACAGTCTCATAAATTAACTGCGCGTTTACCTCTCTACGCGGGTTGCTTTTCAATTGCCCAAGCTAGATTATTTTTATGTTATACTACGACAGCAGGGCTGCGCTTTTCTGAGGTCTAATAACTTGTAAACGCAAGAGCTAAAGAAGCTGCAAGAGTTGCTGAGTTCAAACACGAGATATGTCTGCTCGGAAAATGTCAGGCTCTCGAAAAAGTTTTGTCTGCAACAGGACGAGTTCCGTCTTGAACTTGAAGCTAAAGACGCGTGCAAAAGAGGGTATACGCACCACTCCACCTCTACCAGGGTTAACGACGTAAGTTGGAGATATAGTTTTAGATTCAAGATCCTTCAGTTACCAGGTGTTCTCTCGCGGAAAGACCTAGCCAAAGAGAAGTTCAACATCTAGGTCACTTGGTTTCTGTGTATGTCTTTTGTTAATCGGAAGCCAGAATAAATGCCAATCCACACCTCGACAAGATCTCGGATACACACAAGATCAGCACCTATTCAGTGGTCCTCCGATAGCAAGACATCCAACTCCAGGAATTTTAGTCTATTAGCACAAGTGGATGGAAGCGACGGCTGCCTGCTAGTTGCAGAGTAGCCAATTTATCCTGGAAGTGGACTCCAGGATGAAGCGTGTGGAACTGATGAAGCTCCCTAGCACGAAAAAGGTCGGTTTCTCTATTGTGCTAGAAAAAAAAAACACTCCTTTGAGGATTGTCAGTCATTAGGGTAGAAACCCTACCCAGAAAGAATTCAATCCCTGATATTTAGCAAACTGTGCTCAGGATGCTTATGCAATGAACATGTCTCAAGGTTTTACCCAAGAAGGAAACTTTCAAGGCTGCGAACAGCAACAACATAAATAATCCTACAATTCTACAAACAAGCTCTCGAGAGAAGCCAGCAGCCTGGTCAGTGTAAAAAATCTCAGTTACTTGTAATACTACTACTAATAAATAAATATTAATAATAATAATTATGATTGAAATTAAGAAAGTATACTGACCTTGGCAAGCACTCTTAACCCCTGGTTTCCCATGCCAATATAAGGATAAAGAAATTTCTCATTATGGGTGTAATCCATGGATGTCATCTCGTCAAATAATGTGAGCTGTCGTCCGTTTAAAGAAAACACAACTGGAACTTTCCCATCTTTTGCCAAGTCAAACCTAACTGTGCAACCAATCAAATCCCCTCTGTCGGCCACGGCGTCTACAAAGATATTTTGAACAATTTACATTGACTGGACAGTGGTGAGGGGAAACACTTACTGATACACATTTTATGAATATTTGCTAAACTAGTAACTACTTTATTTCCTAAAGCAGACGTTTCGCTGTCACTTACGGACTGACAAACTGGACATCTTCAAGCTTGAAGTTGGCTGACTGTGGATGGATTAATTTTGACGTTTTGCCAATATTTGTACGGGAAAAACTACCAGCGATAAAACGACAGACCAAAAACAGGTTTGACTTGGGCAGAACGAAATCCTCAGCAGGAAACTTTCATGATTGAAAACCACTTTTCCACCATCGATCAAATTTTTGAGGTAGTATTCGATTAAGGTGTTTCGATACAGTTTTTCAGAGGCCATAGCGATATTTTTCAATCGCCTTAAAAGTGGTATTTTCCTTGTCCGATCGCTAGCTATAAAATGTTCACCAGCAATTGGCTATGGATTGAAATTTGTGAAAATGTAGTTTAAAGTTAAATCGATATTACTATGACAACAATAAACAAAAAACTTTGAAATTAATAAAAGCCGAATTTTGCGTGATCTAGACCAGCTGCTGAAAATCCAACACTAGGAACTTAAAGTTTGGTCTTTAGCAAACAATCTCCGTAAGAAGTAAAACATTCTGTATGTTTGAATCCGATTAAAACGAAAATATATTTCAAACCTTAAATTTTCAATAGCCGTGACAGATTATTTAATAAAAACGTTATAAATGACTCAAATTAATCTAAAGTAGCGTCATAATGATGCTCAATATCATACTTTGGTGCTAGGAAATTTTGGTGTATTTTCGTTCTTGCGATCTTGAAAACTAGCCCGTTTTGTCGCCACCTGTACAAGTGCAGCTTCGTTCAAAATTAGGACTTTTAGCGCTTTTTTGTATATCTCTGAAACCACTCGAACGAATTTTTATAAAATCTCTTCACATAATCTTCATAATGTATATAATGAGGTCTGAAACTTTCATTGAGACTGATTAAAATTTCAAGACAAACCTGTCCTACGAACGTGTCAAAACTCTGCGTTACAACTTTCACTGTTTTGACGTTATGCTAATTTTTCCAAAATAATGTGCACTATACATACCTCCATGACCAGTACGATATTAAGCAGCATTCTGACGCTACTTTTGACTAATATGAGTTATTTATAACGTTTTTATTAAATAATCTATCAGGGCTATTGAAAATTTAAGGTTTGAAATATATTTTCGTTTTAGTCGAATTCAAACATACATAATTTTTTACTTCTTACGGAGGTTATTTGCTAAACACTAAACTTTAAGTTCCTAGTGTTGGATTTTCAGTAGCTGATCTAGATCGCGCAAAAATAGGCGTTTATCACTTTCAAAGTGTTTTGCTTACTGTTGTCATAGTAATATCGATTTAACTAAAACCAATCATTTGACAAATATCAATCTATACTCAATCATTGGTGAAAATTTTATAGCGATCAGACAAGGATAAAATCACGTTTAAAGCGATTGAAAAATATCGGTATGGCCTTTGAAAAACTGTATCGAAACACCTTAAGAATCATGGAACATAAATATACTGGAGAATAAATGATAATCTAAAACCAATTCATTGCTGAACGCAATTATTTTGAAGCTAATTTATACAACAGGATAAATTAAAGTTAATGTGATAACCATAAATCCGCCTTTACCAGTAATGGAATCAGCTCACTTCCTTTCAGGGGTTACTTCCTGCATGTGACCCCTGTCACACCCATTATTTCGCTCAGCCAATTAGATGCCAGCTATCACATGAACAGTTGATGCCTATATTTTCGCGCCTAGCTCAGCAAAATAGCACTTCATATTCTTCTCTTCGTGGAACAAAATCCTATCCCACCCTCCTTTATCACTGCTCTATTCTCCTGCTGATTCTCTTAAGGTTTTATATATGAGGTCTTTTCTCTTGCTTAAAATTTAAGTAGCTCCTTATACTTTTTGCAGTCATAAGAACTACTGATCTTTGTTGTTTACACTTTGAATCAACTGGCAATTATCAAGAAGATATGGTAGATAAGAGGTGAGGTTTCTACTGAGGGGAATCATTCTACCAGGCATCCCAACATGCTTGTGCACTTAGTTACTTTGGGCCTTTTTTTGATTATTAAGTTGATAAAAGTTTAATTGTCATTTACTTACAACTTGTATTAATATATTTTCGTCTAACCTCTCTTCCTCGAGATTCATGTTAAGTGTCTGGCTCTGCTTTCGGGAGGGTTCAGGTTTCCCTCGAAAATGATTGAGACGGACGGGCAGCAGGCACGCAATTCTAACTTAAATTAGCAATGATATCTGTATTGAGAGTTGTTGGCAATTAATAAACATGGGTTCGGGATAAAGTGCTCCCATACAGGTCACACTTTGCCTCATAGACTCTCGTTACTCCTTAAGTCGGGGAATTAGACATCTAGAGAGGTCTTTCCACCTCTCCAGTACCCAAGGGAGATTATCACCTCCACTCACAACCTTCGGGGATTATCAACCCCTAGAGAGGATTATCACCTCTCACTATCCTGGGGGATTATCACCCCCTACAGAGGATTATCTTCTCTCACAATCCTGGGGGATTATCATCCCCTAGACAGGATTATCACCTCTCCCCTTGTAGATTTCGGACTGTTACACCAATATGTAGAGAAAAGTGACCTGCTGTCCATATTTGGAGTACTTCATCCCTGGCCTAATGATTATCTTACTTTTACACTCTACTCCCGAAAGTAGGTAATTTTCTGGGTCAAATATTCTTCCACCATCAATGTGATACCCCATGGTTCCCTTGTACCAACCCGGCACGGCATGATTTCTGCAATCGTTTCCAACAACACCGACCACTAACAGACGTTCTTCCCCTGTTTCTTGAACGAGAACCTAATTAAAGGAAAAGAGGACCTCTAAAACGTAATTGCACTGAGCCCAAACCATCAAACCCTTAAAACTATGAAACTGCAGAGATGTTATTGAGGTTATCAAATTTTGTGTGTTTAACTAAACATGCTGATATGCATTCTCTATTGTGGTAAGCCTATAAAGTAAATTAAGGGTGTGTTCGATGGATCGTATTCCGGAATAAGAATGCACAAAAAGTTATCTAGCACCGTGATTTTTGGACCACTTTAAAAGATTCTTTACAAACGTTTCATACGATATCCGGCAACGCAATAAATGCGAAGCGAATGATTTGCATGCATTTCTGGACGTAAGTGAGAGTCAGAGAATTCGTCTCCACGAGTCTTGACGACAACGTGATTCTGGTCAAATTTGTATTTACTCCAAAAAGGTCACGACAAGCAGTTTCAGGATGTTAAAAATCTTTATACTTATGTACCTCAAAATGTGGAGAATGTGGTGAGAAAGGGAACTTGTATCTCGCGCCGTGATATTTAGCCGAATCATCTTTGCATGTGGAGCAAAAGTAGCTTCCTTCATAAGTTAAAAGGCATCCCTGTATTCTGATTCCATGACTTTGCCAGGCCTAAAAGCGGAGTACGGTTACATTGATTTAGTGCGAAGGTTTAGTGCAACCTTTTAATGTTCCTTTCCAGTTAAATGTAATATAATCTTATAATAATCGCAAATTAGAAAAGCATTTGCAATTCTTAAATTATTAAGAACAATTTCTAGCTGATATGGCAAACACTATTCACGGTGAAGACAGGGTAAGATATATGCATACCTTTGGACCAGCTGGAAAGACATCATCATCGACTCCCTTCGCTGCAAATGTTCTGTAAGCAATTTGATTTGCCATTTGCCGGTTTCGTCCAGTTTCGTGAAAAACATGATCCATTTTCATTTCATCTAAAAAAAAAGGCAAGAAAAATGACACATGTAACAGCAGTTCAAAATAACTCATAATTGTTGTAAAAAAGAAAATGAGTTATTAATTCACCAATCACCTTCTGTGCTTAAAAATTAAGAGAACATTTTTTTACCTGTCAGAGGAAACGAGTAGCCGTAACTTGAAAGGTAAGCAGGATAGAGGGTTTCCACAACATCATCCAGCAGCATTATTTTCTGTTCAGAAAATTTGGCAAAAAAATATAAAGAAGTATGACACATTAAGAGACACGCGGTGAGGAAGTGGGGAGAGTGGGTTCTTATGTTTTCGTAGCTTACCCTTCACTATATACTACGCTTTCGACATTGCTGATCTAAGAAGTATGCAGGACCGGCGCTAGTCGTAAATGAACCAAACAAATGGCCTTGCTATTCAGAGCAAAATGGCGAAGCACCAGGTTGTTTAAAGCGGGGTTAAGATAACCCAAGGTTAATGGGAAATTTGAATTAAGATGTGAAGGCTTAAAAAGGCAAAATTAATTCAGTTTAATCATTTTGTCTACAATTGATGATTGTATGCTCTAAAAATAGATAACAATTATTCACCGAAGTGGAGGTGGCTGGTGGTGATGTTTACCGAGGCCGCGAAGCGGCGTGGTAAATGCCCACCACTAGCCACCGACACTGAGGTGAATAATTGTTTTAGTATATACTAAAACAGTGAGATAATTAAGCACAAAAATGATGATTTTTAACTCATTTTCTGTTGCCAACGATTACAATTTTGGTGCGTAATGACCTAACGGCCGCGGTCGTCCCTTTTTGTTGCCGACAAATAACACTTTTAAAAGCATTTGTTTACCTCTTGCGGGGAAATTTCTTCAAAAGGAGTTGTGAATTCTTTTTGTATTTAAAATCATTCTGTAAAAAAGATTATTAAATTTAGTTTTAAGCTTCAGTATTTATGAACAAGTCAATTAAATAAAGTAACGCAAGACTTAAGCTTAATTTGCATTTGTAAAAAAAAAAATCTCTTTTTCACCGGTTTTATCGATAAATTCAAGTCAAAAAGACGCAGCTTTATCTGTTAAAACTTCCAAACCGAACTTCGTCACCTTCTTCGTGTATTTCGGGAACAGGCTAGCTTGATTAGTTGTGAAATTTCTTTGTTTATTACGGCAGCAAACCTCGCAACTTACGCGAGTTTGGCGTCGCTAGCTCTGAGGAACTGGAGGTGTATCAGTGAATAGTACAGGATATTCACTGATTGAGTAGCCAATCAGAGCGCACGGAAAACACTATCCACTGTTTTAGTATCTACATAACACAATTATCCGAGAAAATGCTTTGGAACCAAAGAAAAAGAAACCTAAATTAAAGTTTAACCCTGGATAAGCGCTAATTGGTCTCCAGATAACTGGGTCCTGAAGCGTGTCGTTGAGTCCGGCATAATTATTTTTTCTGATCCACGCTTGTGAAGTGACCAGACAATTATTACATATTTAACGCAACACCAGGCAAATGGAAAAAATATTGTTATTCCGTTAATCTACCAAGTTACTTGCTGCAATGATAACAAAGTTACTTACATGACAAATATCACCCCTAGTATTATTTTCCGGATTTCTTTTGCGGCACCTGCACTTGTGGAACAGCCATTTTATCCACAGAAAGAAATGTGATAACAGGTTAAGAGGTACCGGAATTGGATGGTAGTTGCTGTAGGTCTGGATCGTTATGGCTTTCTTGAATGACCATTCCTTCAGGGAGTTATCCTCAAAAAAATCAATAGCATTTCTTAACTGTTTACTTCAAGCTTCCAACTTAAGCAATTCCCATGGCTTATAAGTACGACCATGAAAACGACAATAGCACACGTCCAAACATTGCCAACTATTTCACTATATTCTTGGATGTAGGAAGTAATTAGATGCTGTTGACACGATATCATATTCATTCTGCAGTTTGCTTATTTGTTTTGAAATTTACCAAAGGGAAATTACGTAAATCCTCCTCTAAGAAAACAAGATGAGGCCACCCCTCAAAAGAAACTATCCGTTTAACAACAAATAACCTGAAGATCACCTCACTGTACTAGAATCTAATAAAGGCCCGGGTCAAACTTCGAATTTCACATGTCCCGAGCCAACTGCTAATAAGCAGGAACAATAGATTTTACTCATTAGCAACGCACGGATCTCTACCAGTTCTTCTATATGCAAGAACTAAAAGCATGAAAAAAACGTCCTCAGTCCCTGGTGCCTTAGTTTGGAACAGCAACTCGCTCAACGGGGTGTCCGTATTAAGCGGGAATTTAGGGAAAATGTAAGGACTTTCTTTCCCC
>OZ037992.1:42940419-42949517 GCA_964035705.1 Porites rus
CGGCAGTTTTGTAAAACGCATAGACCCTTTTCTGGTGTTTTCAAAAAATCGACACGATTGTGTTCTACAACTTGACTGTCATTCGCTCTGCACACACTGTAAACGTTTAATCACCTTTGAATCTTTATGGGTAGTTTAACTTTAACGCAAATAGCACTACCTAACAGAAAATTAGAAAAGGCAGAGGGATAAATTTTATTTACCTTGCACCTAGTTGCAGGAAAGTGGTAGCTTTGTTACCGTTTCGGGTGCATTTTCATTGAATCAAAACAAATATTCTGACTGCTAAATCTGAGTTCGCATACACCGTTAATCGGAAAGGTTTGCGCTTGGTTTAAGTTTCCTGCCTCTCGGTGCAACGGAAAATTATAAAGCAGGGATAGCAATATTCTTTGACTTTGTTTCGGCATTTAAATTAACTTGTACCTAGTGGCACGGAAGCTGCAATTTTGTAAAGCGTATGTCCCACTTTTGATGCTTATTAAAAATCGACACGATTTTGATCGATGGAACATTTCATTTGAAACCTGAGGTTAGAGCACTGTATATTTTGGACATTTTAGGCTTACTGTCGAATTTCCAGAACGTGATGGTCTTGTTTAACGCTAAAACAGACACTTCCGGTTATGAAAAATTCTATTTTGATCGAACCAACCAATGTCAAGGTTATCTATGCTAGAAATGTTCGTTCACACTGTGTACAGCTGTCAAGCTTGCAGTTGAAAGGATCGATGATTCGATTAAAGTATTCCGTTAGTAATTTGATTTGGAATTATACACATCGAGTACAAAGGTTTGGGTTCTCTGTGTTTACTTCTTTGCTTGCTATAAACATCTGAGGGTGGATAATGCGTCTTTCGTTTAAATGGCTTCTCTGGCAGGCAGCTCTGTTTCTAAATTTTCTGTCTGTAAACATTTAGGCGTAAATGTTAAGTGAAAGATAACCAGCTGCTAAGGAATCATCTTTTCAATGGTATAAGATAAGGGAAATTTTCTGAAGGTAGTCACTCCCTCAAAAAAACAATGAACTTACGGAAATTAGTAGTTTCGGTTAGCGTTTGACATTTGTTTTCTTTGGTCAATGGCGTTTTAAGACAAAATTTTTAAAACTTTTAGTTGGATCATCTTAAAGAATATTACTTCAGAGCATGACATGCAGTTTCCTACTTCAAGGTTGAGCTTTCAAAACAAACTAAGTAAACATAATTATATGTTAGTTAACAAATGTTGAGACATGCTTTAATTTAATCCTTATAAACTTTCTGTAATTACCTATATACAGTAAAAACCTTTGCCTAAGAACCTGGCTTTTAGGAACCTGTAAGGCTAACATTTGTCAGCTAGCGAGGCACCTCTATGCAAGGGCCTGTTGAGGCTAAAATTTAAAACAGATTTTTATTTTCTAAAATCGATAAAAACATTCTGTACACATGGACATGTTAAAAACGCTCCGCAAACTAAAAAAAAAAAACAAATCAGGATAAAATGTACATATATACAAATACTAAGTGAAACCTAAAAAACATCGTAATTTTGGGAAAATTTTTTACGAAACTATTTTGTGAAAAAAAAAAAAACGAAAAAAAAAAACGTAAGAACATGCATTAAAAATAGTTTAAAACGGACTAATCGTTTTAAACTGACTCCAACTATAATTTAATGGTGTGAGGATCAGTGTTATATAAGGATTATGCTGAACACCACAAAATACTCTTAGCTGCAATGTATTTTTCTAGGAACCTATTTAAAAGAACCTAAATAGCCTAGATTTGTGTTAATTACCATAAAGGGGGAAAAATGCAGGTTCTTTGTCAGGGCTTTTTATTGTATTAATTATTATTTTAACCCCAAATTTATTACCAAGTCCTAATAAATGCATGGGTTTACTACAGTATATATTTGAAGAGGTTACTGAGTGAAGAATTAAGTTCATACAATGTATATAAAGCATAGTTTCTTTTTACTGTTAAATCAATAAAAAAAAAAAAAACAGTGAAATCTTGACATATACTTATTCATTTCTTTACTTTTTTCAGAGAAGATGAACTTGATCCTGAATCAAACAAAACTGTTGCTAACTTGGCAAAGTGTTCTGATGATACATTTGTTCTAAACAAGAAAGTATGAATTTCAAGTACCTGTCTCAGAGTTAAATAAAATCTTAAAAATCGTATTCATGGAAAGACCTGGGCTTTTTACTTTTTTGTAGCGGTTTAGCATGTACACTAATTTCTTGAGCAACCAAAACATAGCCATAAATATTCCAACCAACATGTTCTCTGCTTCAAAATATTTAACAATTATTCCTCGAGCCCGAATGGGCTCTGAGTCAATAGTCCATGAGCCCGAAGGCCGAAGGGCTATTTGAGTCAGAGGCCATGAGGGCAGAGGAATAATTGTTTTAGTAAAATCCAACTAGTTGGTCAAAAATATCGTATTCATGGAAAGACCTGGGCTTTTTACTTCTTTGTAGCGGTTTAGCATGTACGCTAATTTCTTGAGCAACCAAAACATAGCCATAAATATTCCAACCAACATGTTCTCTGCTTCAAAATATTTAACAATTATTCCTCGAGCCCGAATGGGCTCTGAGTCAGTAGTCCATTAGCCCGAAGGCCGAATGGGCTATTTGAGTCAGAGGCCATGAGGGCAGAGGAATAATTGTTTTAGTAAAATCCAACTAGTTGGTCAAAAATATCGAGACAAAGCAGCTTTAGCTAGCAAAACACGATTAAGCAGCCACTGTTTTGGTTTTCAAAGCCGTCGCTTTTCGCTACTAGTGGGCTATAACATATAGCCTAGTAGTAGCTCAACCAGTCAGAACGCAGCATTGATAATAGACCACTAGTTGGATTTACCAAAGGGTGTTGTCTTAATTTATTTGCCCTCAAGTAAAGCAAGTAACCAGTAGCTTTAAAGTGTAAGTCGTTCGAGCGTTTACACACTAAAGAATAAAAAGGAAAGAGAACTAACGACAGAACTACGGACCGGTCGGATTGTCGAGTAATAAGCCAATGCAATACTTTGAAGCGTTCAATAGTGTTATGCATTCATGATCAAGTGCGCCCCTTGGGAACGTTTGAGTCTTGCCAGTCTGTTTTACTAGCATAGCGCTTTCCTCCGTTATTAGGTAATAAAATTGCTCAATACGAAGAGAATGACCTCAAGGCATCTAGTGCTTTTCTGCAGAATTAAAGCCGTTAAAAAACCGAAACATATTATAGCCCGAGAGATAAGTGAGTTCAAAGTCGCATCCGGTAAACCAAAACGCAAACATTGCAGTAAACCAATCTCACAGGAACAGGAAGAAAAGGAGAATACTAAAAAGTCCAGACCATTTAAACAAAATAATGGCGTATAGGAGGGTTCCAGTTTTTCTTCTTTTTCCTGAAATAAACGACTTTGTCTCCAAGTTTAAACGTTTGTCATGTTGAAATGTTTAGTCACGTGGACTGGTATCGACCAATCAGACATTTTTCGTCAGTGAACCCTTTCATGGCTTGATAAGAAAATGATATGCATATGTTAATGAGGCAAAAAATGTAAACAAAGATTCGCCAATACACAAAAGAAATTAACTTACCAAACCAATCCACTGGATGATTTGCAGGCACTACACATGTGGAAAAGGGCAAAACTAGTTAGCATTTTTTTATCTCAAACATTTTTGCTGTTGTAAATGTCACTAATCGTATTGAAATGAGCAGCATGAAAAAAGATGGTTATCAAACAGATCTTAAATAAATTTACTCTTTGGGTAGTTGTTGAAACACGCGTCTTGCCAGTAACAAACACGAGATAGCATAAAAAAACCGAAGCAGTTCGTTGATTAGACATTGCCTTTCGTTAATCATAAGTGTTGTTTTTTTATTTTCAGTATAAAATTAACGATTTCAGATTTGTGACCTTCATGTAAATGAATTTTTCAATAAAAAATTTCCTCAAACAGACAAACCAGCCTTCGTCGTATATAATAGCATATCATCTACCAACAATAACGCATCATAAAACAGAAAAAATTCAGATCGAAACTTTTTCCCAAAAGAAACGCAACTTTATTCTTGAGCCAAAGGCATCAACTGACTACCACGCTAAATGTGTATTCAACTTACGATTTTGTGCCATTGTTGTCAGAGATGAATGATCTCTCTGCCATGTACACCTTGGTAATGGCGATAGAAGACGCCAAAATAATTGCAATAAACTGCCAGAATATCGTTGCTACGTCGGCGATGATTTGAAAGAAAGCGATCTGAATGGTGCCAATCCTCTCGTTTGTTTCCATCACGTGACCAAATGCTCGAAGTGTAAGGAACATGGTATTAAGGCCATACAGATAACCAGAAACAACGAGAGCTCGATTGTCGGTAACAGATTCTGACAAGGTCCACGTGACTACTCTGAGTACAAAGGTCACCAAGTAGTTCAGAAGGGTAATGCAATCCAGAATGTTCCATCGATCCCTAAAACAAAATAAAACAAGATGCTCTAAAAAACGTTAAGTCTCGCTTGCTTGGAGAGTAGATAACAAATGAGGAGGTGATTACTTCTACAAGAAACAGGATTCCTCGATAAAAGTTTTCTTTTTTTATCGACGGTCGAGTAGTCTACAGGATATTTACTTTTTATATCTTATTCGATTTGTTACTGAATTGATTGACGTGTGTATAAAAGCACGAAAATCAAGCGCCTCGATTCGTGAGAAATTACATCAATACTAAAGAGCAAAAATGTGATGAACGTGGCCTGTCATTTCAATCATTGCCGAAAATAAACCGCCTGCTCAACAAAAGACTCATTTGCATGCAATGAAAGTTAACAACACCCGACCAGTTAGACTCACCATCGAAGTTTTGCTAAAAAAGATTCTTCTTTTTTTCGACCACCGAAGTATTTACTTGTTCCAAACTAATCAACGCTTTCAAACGATTGAATTCGTGGATCGACTCGTTCCGGTAAAGCACGACATTAATCTCGCATTAATCTTTCCTGAGCTTTCTTCACAAAACATGTATGGCGCTCTGAATATGTTGTCGATCACGTCGCGATTCTTGTCCCCAGTTTCCACGGTCTCCGCTAGGAACGCCTGCGACCATAATCCCCGCTTCAATTTTTAGAGTCTCGTTGCTAAGTAAGCTCGACTAATAATTTTGTTTATAGAATAAAAATTGAATCATTTCTTCTACGTCAACTACGCTTCTCTTTCGTTTTGTTTTAATCATAGGATTGGCCGGATCTTAGCATACATATCTAGCACCCTCGCAGATTTTGCAGGGGCAAATGACATCGACATCATCACTAACTTGCCAAACAAGAGAGAGCGTGAGATATAGACTGGTAGAACGCACTCTGTAAACTTTGATTATTACTAGTATAGTTTACAGAACATGCATTCACATATACTAAAAGGTCGCTCAATTGTTTAGAGTGACTCAGCTTGGGGAAGAACTGTTGCAACTTTAATACCATGCCTTTTTCCTACAGTGTAAATCTTGATTTAATTATGACACTTGCAGTGAAATAAGAAAACAGCGGTACATAAAAGCAATTTCCAACTTGGTGAGACTACCATAAATGGAAATTGGTAAAACGTGTCCTTCGCTTTGTGCCAAATGCAAACGATACGACTTATCTTCAGCAGAGTGTTTATTTCAACGCAAAACTTTAGGAGACACAACTGACGTTAGATTTTGTTGTTTTTGAGTCGCTCTAGCAACTTGCAGTTTGAGAACACTGCAAATCACCGACAAAGGGGCAAAAAGTAAAAGTTCAATACTTTCGGACAGGTTAGACTAGAAGTTTGGTTTCATTTGGAACCTTTTTTAAAGCAAATCTGATCTGATCTTATTATACTATACTATAATTATTTTTATTTGCTATTTATTTATTCTTATTTTATTCAATTGTATTTTACATTTCACAGTTTACATTGTATATTTGTATTATATTTTAGCACATCAACCAACATCCAAAGTCAGGATGGAAATTCCAGAATAGCATTATGTAACCTCAAAAAACTGGAAAAATGACTCACATATAGAATAGATTTTTTAAGTGAATTAATGTAAAGCACTAATGATCATTTTTATGTAAATAACGGTAAAGAAGTCTTTTGCCAGTGAATCATTATTATTATTATTATTATCATTAGCATTAGCTTATTAAACCATCATTATTATGGCAGTTTTACACGTCCAGATGCCCAGTAAAAAACACAGAAGTTGGGCTTCTGACCCTAACCAACCACCGCGCCGTGAAGTCTTTCTAAAGTGAAAAATATTGAAGTTAAGTACAAAGAAAACATAAAAATGTTTCCGTGTACCCCAAAATTTTGTCCACCATTCTACCTAACTTAAAATCTATGTCGCAAAATCTTACTAAGTTTTAATAAAAATTTCAATAGACAATAATGAATTTTTTTCCTAAAAAAAGTACACTTTAGCAATAATCCTCTTTGTTTAAACCAGAATTTTGAAACAACGAGCAATTTTTAGTTTAATTGATTTGACAGATCCCTGCATTCTTTGTAAGATAGTGGCACTCTTCTCTCCAACAAGAGTAGTATAGGAGGGATGTTTTACTCCGGTTTTTTGCGGAGGATTCTCATTAGAGTGCGGAGGAATACATTAACGCCGATGACGTCATAGGCTATTGTCTTGATCTCATGAATAAATTAATCTCATTAACTTGCGGTGGAATCTCATTAAGTATATCCAGTTTGACGGGTTTATCAATGATGTCATGTTCTATTTTTATCTTGTGGCGGTCATGGTTGGTATAACCAGTTTGACAGGTTTTAGTTATTTTCGGAAGATGATGTCATATGTATTCCGGGGTACTATGATGTCATAGTTGTTTTGATTGGTTGACCGGAATTAGAAAGACGCTCATTGGCTGCCTCGTTTGACGAAGCATTCTGGTTGGTTGCCGTATTTTTTATTGTTTGAACGGCATAAAAGCCTACTCACTAACTTCCCGCATACTAATTTGGATTTCCCGCATACTAATTTAGTGTCTTCCTCCATATATAATGAAGTGGATAGGAAGTTACGGATGTTTGTACATAGGAAACTAGTTTGTAAGTAAATCATTGGTCGAATTTAATCGTGGCTTGTTTCCTGACTCGACGCGCACGACTTACACGCGAGATCTCCACGCGCGCCCAGGGGAGAAAACACAGGGCTAAAAAGGTACCCTTTCTGCCCTTTCTGCCCGATCTGCCCTTGAAATAACAGCGCGCTTACCCTTCAGTATTTCATTCTTGCAATCGCTTTGCTAAGGAAAAAGTCTTACTATCACCAATATTTTTTAAAATATTGCTCCAAACATGCAAGTCGAATCGAGCTGTAAACTTGTCTGAGTATTACAGAACAGTTTTCTCCCGTCTATCTCGAGGACATGAAAAACTATTGAAGTCTCAACGTTTCACGCACGGTTAATCAGGTAATTATGCGAGTTCACAAGCCCAAAGTTGAATACAAATTAGCTCTACAGGAAAGACCCAAGGGAGAGAATCTTGACGTATTATTATAAAACAAATAACTTAACAAGGATTAATTAAAACACGCGACTCATAATTGCTAGCAATAAAACCACAAGAGAGATACCGTTTTAAAAACTTTATTAATAACAAAAAGAATCAAATACACAGCGATTTGAAAGGAAAAGGGATGAAAATTAAGCCATTGACTGACTATTACAAATCAGTTTTTTCTGTTCCAAAATAATCCTTCCGTGACTACACAATTTTCCTATGGCCTCTAAGACAAGAGTTCGACTTTCTTTGTTTCTTCCACTTTGTCTTGTTCTTTGTAGTTCGTCTTTTAGCTTTTGCCTTAAAAGAAGCTTCATTTCTTCGTGACCTTGACAGTTCGTACACTGTTTCTTGTGTCTGCACTGGATTGCGAGTACTTATTGAGTGATTTTTTCCGGAATTATCCGCTTCACTTTCGTAAACGACGACTTTAACTTTAGGTTGTAGTTTCGCCTCTTGTAAATACTGTCTTCGCTGTTTGTGGTCTAACTGATGAACATCCGCGAGATGGTTAGCTAATCTGACAAGGTACTTCGCCCCGCACGATGAAATCGGACAGTTTCTGCAAACTCTCTTGTAAACCATGTTGACTGTTCGATGACTGAATACAAATGACATCTTTTTCGCAAATAGTCGGGTTATATATATATAGTGTCAGAAAGGCCAAACACAGGCCAGAAAGGCCATAACCAGGCCTGAAAGGCCAAAACCAGGCCAAGAGGGACAAAAGGAGACAAACGGGCCATTTCTAGTCATATGTCTTTATTTTTTCTCAGACACACGCGTGGGTGTCGCGCATCGCTAGTCACGCAACAGCTCTCAACATTGGAATCATCATCTTTATTAAGTGTAATCACAAATAACAGTGCCTAATTAAAAAAGTTTTGACCGTGAATTAGTAATTGGTTTTTCAAATTTCAGATTTTTTAATTTATTGTACAAGTTTACTATTATTGTTATTATTTTCAAGTCAGCAATACAACACTCTTAAAGTTTGGTTGTTTACAGTTTTTATTGAAACGCAACAACACAAAGGTCTAGGAAAAATAATTCTATAACATTCATAGTTGGACTAGTCTTCATCTTGTGGAATGGGCTGCTGTTGATACAGTCGATTGAGTAAGAATTTTCGCTTATCGATCGCTAGTTCTGTCGATTCCAACCAATCAAATCCTTCTGTATCTTTAAGCTCTTTTTGAGTTTCCATCACTTTTTTGAAGGTCCATTTGGGGTCAATGTAGGGTAGATGTAAGGTCGATGTGGGGTCGGTGTGGGGTCGATGTGGGGTCGATGTAGGGTCGATGTAGGGTCGGTGTGGGGTCGATGTGTTGTGTTGTTGCGTTTCAATAAAAACTGTAAACAACCAAACTTTAAGAGTGTTGTATTGCTAACTTGAAAATAATAACAATAATAGTAAACTTGTACAATAAATTAAAAAATCTGAAATTTAAAATACCAATTACTAATTCACGGTCAAAACGTTTTTAATTAGGCACTGTTATTTGTGATTACACTTAATAAAGATGATGATTCCAATGTTGAGAGCTGTTGCATGACTAGCGAT
>OZ037992.1:42949717-42952217 GCA_964035705.1 Porites rus
CGCAACAGCTCTCAACATTGGAATCATCATCTTTATTAAGTGTAATCACAAATAACAGTGCCTAATTAAAAAAGTTTTGACCGTGAATTAGTAATTGGTATTTCAAATTTCAGATTTTTTAATTTATTGTACAAGTTTACTATTATTGTTATTATTTTCAAGTCAGCAATACAACACTCTTAAAGTTTGGTTGTTTACAGTTTTTATTGAAACGCAACAACACAAAGGTCTAGGAAAAATAATTCTATAACATTCATAGTTGGACTAGTCTTCATCTTGTGGAATGGGCTGCTGTTGATACAGTCGATTGAGTAAGAATTTTCGCTTATCGATCGCTAGTTCTGTCGATTCCAACCAATCAAATCCTTCTGTATCTTTAAGCTCTTTTTGAGTTTCCATCACTTTTTTGAAGGTCCATTTGGGGTCAATGTAGGGTAGATGTAAGGTCGATGTGGGGTCGGTGTGGGGTCGATGTGGGGTCGATGTAGGGTCGATGTAGGGTCGGTGTGGGGTCGATGTGTTGTGTTGTTGCGTTTCAATAAAAACTGTAAACAACCAAACTTTAAGAGTGTTGTATTGCTAACTTGAAAATAATAACAATAATAGTAAACTTGTACAATAAATTAAAAAATCTGAAATTTAAAATACCAATTACTAATTCACGGTCAAAACGTTTTTAATTAGGCACTGTTATTTGTGATTACACTTAATAAAGATGATGATTCCAATGTTGAGAGCTGTTGCATGACTAGCGATGCGCGACACCCACGCGTGTGTCTGAGAAAAAATAAAGACATATGACTAGAAATGGCCCGTTTGTCTCCTTTTGTCCCTTTTGGCCTGGTTTTGGCCTTTCAGGCCTGGTTATGGCCTTTCTGGCCTGTGTTTGGCCTTTCTGACACTATATATATATAACCCGACTATTTGCGAAAAAGATGTCATTTGTATTCAGTCATCGAACAGTCAACATGGTTTACAAGAGAGTTTGCAGAAACTGTCCGATTTCATCGTGCGGGGCGAAGTACCTTGTCAGATTAGCTAACCATCTCGCGGATGTTCATCAGTTAGACCACAAACAGCGAAGACAGTATTTACAAGAGGCGAAACTACAACTTAAAGTTAAAGTCGTCGTTTACGAAAGTGAAGCGGATAATTCCGGAAAAAAATCACTCAACAAGTACTCGCAATCCAGTGCAGACACAAGAAACAGTGTACGAACTGTCAAGGTCACGAAGAAATGAAGCTTCTTTTAAGGCAAAAGCTAAAAGACGAACTACAAAGAACAAGACAAAAAGGAAGAAACAAAGAAAGTCGAACTCTTGTCTTAGAGGCCATAGGAAAATTGTGTAGTCACGGAAGGATTATTTTGGAACAGAAAAAACTGATTTGTAATAGTCAGTCAATGGCTTAATTTTCATCCCTTTTCCTTTCAAATCGCTGTGTATTTGATTTTTTTTGTTACTAATAAAGTTTTTGAAACGGTATCTCTCTTGTGGTTTTATGAGTCGCGTGTTTTAATTGATCCTTGTTAAGTTATTTGTTTTATAATAATATGTCAAGATTCTCTCCCTTGGGTTTTTCCTGTAGAGCTAATTTCTATTCAACTTTGGGCTTGTGAACTCGCATAATTACCTGATTAACCGTGCGTGAAACGTTGAGACTTCAATAGTTTTTCATGTCCTCGAGATAGACGGGAGAAAACTGTTCTGTAATACTCAGACAAGTTTACAGCTCGATTCGACTTGCATGTTTGGAGCAATGTTTTAAAAATATTTGTGATAGTAAGACTTTTTCCTTAGCAAAGCGATTGCAAGAATGAAATACTGAAGGGTAAGCGCGCTGTTATTTCAAGGGCAGATCAGGCAGAAAGGGCAGAAAGGGTACCTTTTTAGCCCTGTGTTTTCTCCCCTGGGCGCGCGTGGAGATCTCGCGTGTAAGTCGTGCGCGTCGAGTCAGGAAACAAGCCACGATTAAATTCGACCAATGATTTACTTACAAACTAGTTTCCTATGTACAAACATCCGTAACTTCCTATCCACTTCATTATATATGGAGGAAGACACTTAATTGGTATGCGGGAAATCCAAATTAGTATGCGGGAAGGTAGTGAGTAGGCTTTTATGCCGTTCAAACAATAAAAAATACGGCAACCAACCAGAATGCTTCGTCAAACGAGGCAGCCAATGAGCGTCTTTCTAATTCCGGTCAACCAATCAAAACAACTATGACATCATAGTACCCCGGAATACATATGACATCATCTTCCGAAAATAACTAAAACCTGTCAAACTGGTTATACCAACCATGACCGCCACAAGATAAAAATAGAACATGACATCATTGATAAACCCGTCAAACTGGATATACTTAATGAGATTCCACCGCAAGTTAATGAGATTAATTTATTCATGAGATCAAGACAATAGCCTATGACGTCATCGGCGTTAATGTATTCCTCCGCACTCTAATGAGAATCCTCCGCAAAAAACCGGAGTAAAAC
>OZ037992.1:42957217-42984717 GCA_964035705.1 Porites rus
CCTTGTACGATACTCAATAATTACTTCCATCTCACTTCTAAGATTGTCAAGTTTTGACTGTAGCAGCGATTTTTGTGTTTCGCTTAGGGCAGTGTTTTCATCCAATTCTTTCTCCAAACCTGATATTTCTTTGTAAAGGATATCCTCGCGGGACTTAGTTTTGTAGTTTTTAGCTGCTGCATATGCAATCGATTTTTCTCTTACTTTCATTTTGATCATATCCCAGAGCAGGGCCGGATTAACCGAGTTGTCAGACTGGTATTCGCTTTTTGTTTGGTAAATAGTTGCTTTGATTAAGTTCAAATATTCCTCCTCTTTCAAGAGCGAGGTGTTTAGCTTCCAAAAGCCTCTTCCTCTTGGGTTGTAGTGTAAGGCTATTTTAAGCAATATCATTGAATGATCGGTTTTGTACCCGGGCACAATGTCTGCCAGGTTGGTATCACAGATTAAATCTGAGCTTATTAAAAAGAAATCAAGTCTGCATTGAATTTCTGGCTTCTTCCGGCGCCATGTATATCTGTGTTTATCAGCGTTCAACGTTCTCCATATATCAGTTAAGTTAAGTTCTTCGCAATTTTGATTGATTATTTTCAAAGCATTTTGGTAGGTTCTGGGAAGGCCGCCCTTCTTATCCTCCTTAACATCCAGCACGAGATTGAAATCACCTCCCAAAATTATTTCTTCGCACGCAAAATCGTGTACGTGATCAAAAAATTGTTTAAAAAAGGACGGGTCGTCTTCATTAGGAGCGTAAATGTTTGCCAGGGTGAAAAGTTTTTCGTCAGTTTTAATATCGCATACAATATAACGTCCGGAGGGGTCCGAAAAGGTTTTCAAAATATCAAATTTAAAATTGTTGTTAAAGAGAATACAAACGCCTGCTGAGCTTCCTGAAAAGCAACTAAAGAGCGCTTTATAGCCCCATTCAGATCTCCACGTGTCAATAGTTGCCTCCGTGCAGTGTACCTCTTGTAAAAAGATAATTGATTGTTGTTTGTTTCTGAGCCAGTTGAAAGTCTCTCTTCTCTTGTTATTGTTCCCTATTCCCCTGACATTCATAGATGCAATTTTTAGTTCAGCCATTACTACAGTTAATTGCAAGGTATTGTTTTAAATAGTAAACCAGCAAAGATAAGGTGTTACCTGTTTGATTTGCATCTTTTGAGCAGAAGCGGTATTTCGAATGCAAAACTGTTCGGGTTGATTTCCATAAACAAACATTTGTTGGGCGAAGTTTAATAGAATCAAGATTAGAAGATTTTTCAAAGAAATTAATTATAGATCTGTAGGACACTTTTTCCCCGACAAAAAAAAAAGGAAAACATACATGTAAATGTACACACCAAAAGAAATAAAAAAGATCACTGACTGAGCGCGGCATTTGTATGGAAAAACTAGCTTGCTTCGTTTCGAGAGTCGAGAAGGCAAGCAAAGTTTAAGAAAAGAGATGTATTCCGAACAGAAGCGTGTTTTCCGTCCCGTCCACCTATCATAATTTCGAGTAAAAACAAAAATCTTCAGGTGAAATAACGGAATTAATTTGTTAAAGAAAAAAAAAAAGTTAAAGTTAAAGCGTTAATGTTTAAGACTTGTGTTATTAAACTCACAGTTCTAATGGCATTCCAAAAGGCCACAATTTCCCTCTTATGAACAGTTTGTCAGGCTGGGCTTTGCTGAAAGCTGCGGGAATGTTGTTGCGTCTTGCCTTTTTGAAGGTTTCCATCTGCGCTCTCCTACGTTCGACGATCTCAAACGGAAGATCTTGGTACATTTTGTAGTTTGTTCCTCGTAGACGATGTCCCAGCGAAAGAAGCTTTTCACAATCCTTATATCGTAGGAATCTAGCAAGTATGGGTCTGGAACTTTCTCCTCTCTTTTTTCCTAGACGATGAACTCGCTGTATTTCAACATTGGCAGCGTCGCCAAAACCCAATTCCGTTTCCAGAAAGGTGCGCAGCGCCATCTCCGTGTCCTCTTTGTTCGTTTCTTGTTCTGGAATGTTTTCAAACTTAATGTTTTCGCGCCTAGAATATGCTTCCAGATATAAGTTCTTATCTTCGATCAGTTTAAAATTGGCACGGAGTTCATCATTCTCTTTCTGTAGGGCCGCTAGGCTCGATTTTGTGCTGTCTTCGAGCTTTTGTATTCTCTCGGATGTCGTCTTTTTATCTGTTTCGTTTGCGTTTAAACTTTCCTTAAGATCTTCAACATCACGCTTGGTGGTAGCGTACGCATCTTCGAGAGTATGTATTCTTCCTTCTAACTTCCCGAAAGACTTCCCGAGGTTATTCACTGCTTCTTCGATGGCATCCAGCTTTTCAAGCTTCTTAAGAATATCTTGCAGTGGTTTTTGAAGGCCTTCAGCCATGTTCAGAGCAGATAGAATAATATCGTCACCTTCTTCTTCGCGTTCGCCTTCGGAAGAATTAGAACTATCACACTCTTTAAGTTTCTTTGGTTCTGGCGAGGTATCTAGAGAACTATCGGAGGATAGTTGTCTTGTTCTTCTTTTACTTAGCAATAGCTTAAAAAATTCTGCCATTAAATCATCCACGGCAAAAGAGTAGTGTTATTAGGCGGACGGTCTTTCGGCACGTCTTCACACCGCCATTGCTTCCCAGTCTCTTCGAGAAGAGATTGTCACAGACAGTTTGCTAGATCTGAGATAAATAACTAGGTCGCTGAACCCATAAATAAACCGCAACCGTGATGGAGGCCTTCTGTTTGATAGTTTACCGCAAAGCTGCCATTCTAAGCTCGCAAATCACCAAAACACTGTGGTAAATGGCTGCTACACAGAAGGTGGTCGCTTAATAGGGGGACTCTTAATAACAGGGTTTAACCGAAGCAATCACCTAAGTATACTACAAAACACCCGCCGTAAGACTTTAAAGTTTATATTTCAAACATGCCCTCTGATTTCAGACCTTTTTTCTAGATCGTCCGGATGGCATGAGTCGTTTTAGAACTGATATGTCCTGGCGATCCGAACTCGGGAATCGACTCGTCGCTCGTTCATTATGGTATCCGACTGAACGTATTTTTTCTTACTGAAGGTTAAAGTTATCGTGGTAATATCGTGTCCCTTGACTGATTTTAAAAAGTTGAATTGGATCAAATAAAATCAAACATTTTTTTAAATAATAATCGAATTTTTTTAATAAATCGCACTTACCAAAAAAGTCGTTTCCATCGAGCTCTGAAGAAAAAAAAAATAAAAACGCGTATTAATTTACGGTTCATTAACTCAATGACTTATTATTTTGTTTAAGTCCTCTTATACTTTCTCAGCAATCGTTGCGATTTTGGCTTTAATGCAAAAACAAGCTTCTACGATAAACATACTGTGCAAAATGCTGTTGCCAATGGTTTTATGACTTGCATCTCCTCTAAAGTCCATAATGATGATCTTGTGCCCGTCACTTCTAACTCTCCCTAACTCCTGAATGTCGATGTTCCGGCCTATTCCCACTGGCACGATATTTACTCCCATTTGTTTGACTTTTTTAACTTCTTCCTCAAAGCGATCCCTGTGACGTATTGAACACATCTTGTGGTCTGTTAACAATACTAGAGCCTGCATAAATAATAAGCGTAGTTTGGTATTAATTAGCTTTAAATGTAATGGCAAAGTGGAGGGTGTTAACGGTCATGTCTGACTGAGACTGAAGAAGGCTCTTTAAGGAGTCTGGAAAAGGGGTCCTGATACCGCATTCCAGTATCTTTTTCACGATAATCCCGCATCAGTCCCGAACTTCTGTCATCATCGCTATCCCGAATATCGTTTATATTACCAATCCCGCAACTGTGCCCCTCCCGTTTGCAGGGTAGCAGTCAAACCTTGTATCCCCTAAAAAATTTCCCGAATCCCTCACTGTCAGTATTTTGGTCTACTTGACCAAAATTGAATTCCTATCCCAGGAAAACCTTTTCAGACCCTGTTTTAACAGGAAAACTGACTAAACAAATAAAAAAAAGTATTAGTACATTTTGTTTTGCCAACTGGTACCTACCTTTTCTGAGTATGGCCTTTCACCCCCGCTAAGTTTGAAAGCTTCCCCTACTTTCTTTAGATTTTCGTGAAGAGCGGGGGTATTGACTTCGGCGTTCCTTGTTAGCTGATCCACTTTGTCAAACAAAGATGTGAAGTCACAAGGCTCGTCAGTAAAACAAATTTCCCTCGAAGATGAATCTTCTCCATGAACTAGAATATGGTACTTCACTTGACGGCTCTCGAACTTGCGCATTAAGTACTTTATGGAGCTTTTCATCAATTTGAAGGCTTCATTTGGGACTTCAGAAGTTGCGTTTATAACAAAGGCAAGGTCTATTTCTGTAAAAAGAAAACATAATCACTCAAGTCTAATAAGCATTGGTTACTACAGTGTGTGATAGCAGAAAGCCTGGCGCTCCTTGAATCGGAAAAAAAGAATGTAAAATTGGTTCAAGTCGCGAAATAATTAGCATGGGATAAACCATGCTATGCCTCGTTATTGCGGATATAGGCCGCTCGAAACTCAGCCATCAATAGCTCAGTTGCCGCCTGGTTGACACAGATGGGTGAGGGCAGGTCTGCTGAGCGGGAGGTCGTGAGTTAAAACACCCGGAAACACCACCCAGGGTGTTTTAATTAACTGGTAAGAGCTAAGAGCATGTGGCTGGGAATTTAAAACCTTGTCTCAGTTCACGTGATTTCGTAATTGAACGGTTACGTTAAGCCGTTAGCCTTGTCTCATTCACTGTTCATTTCATTTCATTTATTTGTTTTTTAGTCACCCACATTGTAGTCCAGTCAATCTGGGCATTTTAGAGACTTAACATTAAACTAATTGCAACAGAATTGTTTTCAACGCCCTTTAAGTAAGAGTGGCCTGTCTAGCAACATACTAAAAATCCGCCTAAATCCGATTGGTCGAACATGTCAAAATTAAGCCTTCAACATTTTGAGCTTTTAACAGAAGGCACCCACGTTAATTAAAATTATATGTGGCTGGCGACGACCCTATCTCGGGTAGGTGTCGGCGTATGGTTACGGAGGTATGCGACGCTAAAGACACATAAGGCCATCAAATAAAGTTTCAAAGGTTCAAGCAATGTTTAACAAATGTTCATAACCATCGGCAAACAAGACTGGCGATATTTTACTGTCGCTGGCGACGACCCAAACAAACAAACAAACGAGAAACGAAACTTCGAGGGGTGTGTCGCAGCAGGTTAGGTTAGGGACTATTTTACGGGTCGGCAAAAGAAGAAAACCACGGAAAACCAAAGGTGACGGTAACGGTGATTTAATTCCAAATTCCAAAGACCAAAATCTATAGACCAAAGATTGACCGTAAACTGAAATAACAATACAAAAAATCTCTATCAATTTGGCGAAAAGGCGATACTAAGACAAATAACGCATAATCAACAAACTAAAGCTTGAAAACGGTAATAGGGCAATTCTATAACGATTAGGTCGATAACAAGACGGTAAAATCTACTTAAAAGCTACATAAACTGAAATTAGACAATTCCATAAATCTGATCTTAATCGTTGTACTTTAAAACAAAAGTGTGGGCGTTGCTCTAACAGGCGTTCAAATCCGCTTTTCGCCCATGAAACAGGTATTGTTCTAATGTCTTGTCCTTTACATTATACGTTCAAACAAAAAATGTGCAAAATGGGTTTGTTACTTTTATAGGGAAGTGAAAGAAGAAAGAATAACTGCTACCTAAGTTTCGGTGATAAAAACGAAGTGTTTCTTTTTTCTGAAAAGGATAAATATTAAACAGGTTGGGCTTTTGCACAGGAAGCCCATGCGCCACTTAAGGAATCCCAAGAGTAATAAAGTGAATTGTTGACGCTAAAACTAAGACAAATTTAGTCGTAAGGCTTTAAATCTGAAAAATGAAAGCCTTTACTTAACTTTTAAAATATATCCTTTTTTATCAGATTTCTGTTAGCCGCAAGGGTGAGAAAAATATATGCAAGAGCTGGATTTTTGAATGACATTACAGCCAAAACAGAGCTCAGTTTTTTTTTCTTTCAAAACTATCTCCAAAGAAGTCAACACAAATTAAAAACTAAGAGTGCATCCATTGCTTTTTTTTCCTTCTCTTCCTTTCTTTCTCCTCTCTCTTTTTATTTTCTCTTTCCTTGTTCCTCCGTAAGAGGATTTTCGGGCTTATTTTGCCCTTGGCTTTTGGTCTTTTTCTCAGTCAAAAGACTGCAATTTTCGTTCTGTACGTTTTCAAAAATCCAGCAAGATAATGCTTTGGCTTTTACGGTTACCTATACATTAGTTTTCGTTAACGTACCAACATCCTCACATATACAAGTTTCACTTTTTTGAAGCTTTTCATTTTCTTCCTGTTAAAAGTGAATTGGAAAAGAGGGGAGGATAATTTTACTAATTCTTTACGATGCACAACAAAAGCATCAATGCAGAGTTGTTGAGCAGGTTAAGCTCCAATGCCTATGAATTTGATAAGAGGGAAATGCGTTTTCATTTAAGGAAAAGTATTGTCACCTTCGCAAAAAATAAAGGCTAACTTCATAGCATAAGAACTTTGGTTCCAGCAAACGTTTATTTCAAGAAAAACGAAATAGAATAATAGCGAAGCTGGCTTTTAAGGGAAAGATTAACTCCGGGTAGCCAAAACAATGCGTACGTAAAAATATCTTGTAAGAGTATATGGAGTAATGGAAATTTCCCACGCAGAGCATAATTCACGCACGTCCGAAGAGAAAACTACGTAGGTTCCGCAAAAAGAGGTAAGCCGTCAGAAGCTAAGTCTGGCAAGCCCATTGATGTCGTACATATGTGAAATACTTACGCGCCTTCATTGACCACTGCAATTATTTTCAGACGTACAAGATCCCATGATTTTCGTTATAGAAAAAGAGGTCTTCATTTGCCAATGGACGAAAACAAACTGGTCAAGGCTCAGGGTTGTTCACACAAAAGAAATGCAAGGAGGGAATATAAACGCCTTTAGACTACAGAGCCATTAATCTACTTGTTAATCTAACCAAGAAATGAAGGGCTGCAGCAGAAAATAAAAAATGAACACACAAAGACACTAAACTAACTCTGAGACTCCCTACAAAAAGAAAATAAAAAAAAAATGAACAATTACACTGCGCTTAGTTTTCTGGATTTCCCTTACAACAGATTCGGCCAGGTGTAATGAAAGCGCAGAGCGTTACTACCTAGCAAAAACCAAATAGACGGAGTACTTACCAGAATATTTATTCACTCACATTGTAAAGAAGGGAGTCATAATCCTAAAGGAGGTTGCGCATGTCGCGAGAAAATTAAGAATCCCTGATTTCGATCACACAGTTTGAGGATAACTACCTCACAAAACTCGATTACATAAAATGGGAATAGGTTAAACACTTTGTACTGATACAAAGCTATCGTCCGTTGCACACATTTAGTAGCATGTATCCTTCAGCATGGATGCAAATTTGGCAGCTTACTAATGGTGAACAAAATATCAAATCAAACTGTTGACCATCAGTGAACTGATAAATTTGCATCCATGTTGCAGGATATAAAAAATTACCAGCTTGTAAAACTGCTAAAATACTTACTGCATTTCTCATATTGTGCAAAAAAAGCAATTACTAATATTTTAATCATGTTAACACAGACTGATTAATAATTTCCCTTTTAAATACCGTTACCAGTTTTTCTCGTGTTTCACCGAACCGATTTTGGAGGATTTTTAGTATGTTGTCAAAAAGCCATCCAACAGTTAAATGGCGTTGAAAAAAGTCTGTTGCAATTAGTTTGATGCTAAACCACAATTTAACTGGACTATTATACAAAAATAAAACGTTACAAGAGGTGTTAACTAAAATGTAAGTTGTAAGTGACAAGGAAGCCTAAAGAAGCTGGGAGCTTTTATTAGTAGGCTTCCTTAGAGCGGTTTTCATTTGAGTGTCGAAAAGTAATTGGTTTTGCACTCTCTACACGATGTGATTGGCTTAAAAGATTCGCGCCACCTTTTCATCCAATCAGAAGTAAAACGAAGGCCAATTGTGACGCGCTCGCATGCACTTTCCCGCGCTTTGCTTTAGCCACATGTAATTACTTCGAGTTTTGATTGGTTCAATGTATTGTCTGTGTCCTATGTGATTGGCCGGAGTAATTACTTTGGTTTTGGTTTTACGACACTCAAACGAAAACCACTCTAAACTTTATTACAAAGGCTTACTTGATTGCAGAGTGTGCAGAAAACATAAAACTTTTAAAGCGACAGAACGACTATCAATGAGACAATTTTTTTAGATTTTTTTTAAAACAAATATACGGAAGAGGAGCCTGTAAGTGTAACTGGCGAAGAATTCCAGATTGTTGTTCCTCGATAAAGGATACTGAAGTGATTAATATTAGTTCTACAAAAATGGGGGCTACATTGAGAAGCTAGTCGAGTTTCATAATGGTGAACCTGGTTACTACTAAAAGAGAAGTTACGAAAACTACTAGGCAAAAGATTATGGTGAAAGGAATACATAAAGGTAGCAACAGAAAAAGAATTAATGCTATATATGTCAAGAATTTTAAGTCTGCTAAATAATGGGGCAATATTTGCTCAATAGAGAGCTTTTGATATAAGCCGCACTATGCGCTTTTGCAAAAGGTAAATACAGTTTAGGTTCAAGCAATAGGTGGAGGACCAGGCAACATTACAGTATGTTAGGTAGGGATATATTAGACAGTAATATAAGGTCAGCAACGATTTGGATGAAAAATAATAGCGAGCTTTTGTAATAAACCCCACAGTTTTCAATATTTTTTTAGAAATAAAAGTAGTATGAGATTTCCAGGAAAGGTGCTGATCAGTGATAATACCTAAGAATTTGGTTTCCACGACTTTCTTGATTGAAGTATTTTCCATAACAAAGAAATTTTAACATTAATTTTTCTTTTGCCTCGGATGGAAAATCATAAAATTCGTTTTAGTCAAATTGAGAGATAACTTATTCGCTTTAAGCCAAGTAACTATTTTTGCAAGTTCTTTGTTAGCAATCCAAATTAAGGTGGTCGGTATTCCTATGAGAACAAAATTTATTTGTATCATCAACAAACAGCAAAGATTCAGTCAGACTAGAGACATTAGGAGGATCGTTTATGTAAATAAAGAACAGAAGACGCACAAGGATTGACACCTGTAGCACGCCACACAAAATATTCCTATAGTAAGATTGATGGGACCCAAACTGGACAAATTGAATCGTATTCTCAAGATAGCTTTTGATCCACGACAAAGCAGTGTCTTGAATACCATAGTGTTGCAGTTTGTGGCACAATATTTTATGAGCAATGGTATCAAACGCCTTAGATAGATATAAGAACATGCCTAATTAAAGTTGATATATTTCTATCGATAGCTGAAGATATTTTACTAATTAAATCGAATAACGCTAGTCCAGTCGAATGATTATTACGGAAACCAAATTGTTTCGGGTATAAGATATTATGCAAGTTCAAGAATTCAATCAGTCGGTTGAACTTGACTCTCTCAAAAAGTTAAGAAAAAACTGGAAGAATTGATATTGACCTGTAGTTACTAAAAAAGTGTTGGATCATCTGCTTTAAAAACCGAAAATACTTCAGCGATTTTGAGCGTGATTCAGGAAACACACCAGTAAACAACGAAAGGTTATCTATAGATATAAGGGGTTGAACTACAATATTTTGAAGACACTGATGAATTATTTTCACGGATATGTTATCATGTCCAGGGGCCTTGTTAACGCTAAATGATTTAACAATGTTACCTAATTCGTCGACCGTTGCTTGCAACGAAATGGGATCAAGAGAGAACGAAGAATTTGCGGCGAGATTTTATTTTTAAATTTGACCCGATGTTGGTAAAGTTATCACAAAAGTTATTAGTTATGTCAACAGGATTACTGATTTTCAATCCGTTTTTGGAGGAGCTTGCAGGATATGGTGCTTTAGCAATTCGCCTTTTGATCACTTCATTAAGAACTTTCCAAGTTTGCTTTAAGTTAGATCTAGCCATATATAATTTTTTGCTATGATAATTTCACCTGGCTACACGAATGAGACAAGTTAATTTATTTTTAAATTTCTCGTAGTTGGATTCACGATCTTGAGTAGGCATTTTTAAAGAATCTTGTCTGGATTTGGTTTTAATAGATTTCAAAAGTCCAGTTGTCAGCCACGGATTACACACAGAGCTTTCAAGCTTTTTCCTCGATAAAACTTTAAAGGACAGCTTTGGTTGTAAAACTCAGTGTATTTTCGCACGAACCCATTGTGGGCGGCATTAGCTCCAGCATGGATTAAGGAATTCCAATCAAACTCACACAAAATGTTGGTGAAGGAGTTAATATTCTGACTAGAGAAGTTGCGAATGCCGACACTTTCCTTAGACTTGTTTGAAGAAGAATAAGCTACGGTGTAAGAAAGCGTGAAGATTGGTAATTGGTCGGAAAGATCATCTATAATGAGACCATTGTCACTCGAGGCAGAAATATTGTTATTTAAAATGTTATCAATCATGGTGGCGAAGTAATTCGCGTCGGTTTCGAAATTAGCGGGTAAAGCATGTGAGAAAATAACGTGTTAATGAGCTCATTTGTAACTGAATGTAAATCAGTATTTAGGAGGTCTAAATTAAAATCAACCATTATATAACATAATCTGACCGGTCCGTAAGGGGGTCCACGGACCAGGTCCGTAGGGGGGTCCATGGACCGCGGGTCAGTGTTTTCTGGTCGCCCGTTTTACACAACTTGTGAATAAAAATCGTACGCGCTTACCAACCGTGAAATAACCCATGATTATCAATCGAGTTAAAGGAAAGACATTCAAATCTATCATAATTAAAATATACTGGGCCATTGACCAATTCATAAAGAGCATAAGGTTAAAAGATGCATCATCAAGATGATTTTAATGACCGTCCTTTTAAAAGGACGCTCATTGACCTCATTCATAATAGCCATAAACATTTTAAATTGTCAGTCAACTTATCTGAATTCAACTAGGCTGAGGGTCTGTCTTTGATTATCACTCCAGCACGAAGTAGACAATTTTTCCGGTTAGCTTAGCTTGCTTAAGCTTGGGCAGTCGATCTTTACGCCTTTGAAGAGTTTCAGCGACAAGGTATTCGTTGACAAACGTTCCATCCGGCTTCTCAATCCTGTGCAGCCTTCAAAATCGGATCCTTTTGCTCCCAGCTTACCAAGCGACAAATAAGCGAACGCGGACACGTAGCTGAGGCGTTGTCATCAGAGCTTCTACGATCACCTTTCCACGTACGGTGGGCACGCTCAATTTCCATCTCGAAAAGAAAGTTGAGCTTCGATTCTAGCGCCATTTTCGCTTTACGTTACATGTCAACTCAAGTTTCATTAGCTTCCTCTGGGATAACATCAATTCTAATATTTTTGCAGCGGTTCTGGTTTTCCAAAGATTCCATTTTGTCAGAATGATAATCTACTTGACCTTGCGATTCTTCAAGCTCTTTTTCAATCTTTGCCACATCTGCTCCGTAACCGGTCTTAAGTCTGCGACATCTTTCTGGGTGAACTGTAGTCTTGACTTCAATTCTGTCAGGTCTTTGATCACACCATCAACTCTATTGTTAATACTGGTTAACATGGATTCAAATAAATTACGAAACATCGACTCTTGCACTTTCATCGTCGCGTAAACGTTCACTTCCTGGTGACATAATCTTCATCTTTTTGTTGTTCATTCTTTCTACCTTTTTTTTCTGCGATTTGCCATTCATCTTCAAAGAAGTAGTGTTGCTAAAACTTGACACTAGTTGATTACGGACGAAATCTTTGCAGGCAACCAACTATGCAACCAACCCTTAGAACCTCAGGCCTTAAAATCATTTAGGAGAAAGCCTTGCGTGCTAATGTACCTCAGAATGACGTTAGAGAGGGACGTCAAACAACCCTCCCAACTGCTCGAAAAAGTAAGGAATATTTGACCCTGGCAGTGTGATCTATCTTATCATAGTCGGGATGTTTAAGTACGGGGATGTTTCTGGCACACAGTAACAATAATATCGGCACACGCTGTTGTGATTTCCCCATCACAAGCTAGTATAATTAAGATAAAGAGCACAGTCTAGTCTTCCAAAAGTAGTTTTCTGAATGCTTTTTCCATTGCATTCAAAAGTACGTCGGCAGTTTCATTGTTTTTTTTTTTTTTTCTGGCACTCTCTCTCTTTCGTTCTTTGACATCATAGATGTACTATTTATTTCAAATATCTTAGCAAAGTAGCGTTAATAGAAACCAGAAAGAAGAGTATTATTCCATTTAAAGTTTATCTTAGCGCCTTGCAAAATCAAGAATAATAACTTGAAACACTGATTCAAAACCACTTTACACTAGAAAATGTAACTTTTCTTCCAGCAACAGACCTCAAAACAACCTGAAAGGGGGTGGGACTTGTCAAGGGAACCCTAGAAATTAATGTCCGAAATGAAAAGGACAAAGTGAAGTTCACAAAAGCTTACAGAGAGGTCTGTATGAGCTGGAATAATGTATCACTCAAAGAAGTTCTTTTAAGTACGGGAATATGATTCCACGGAAATGTTGTAGAATCTCGATAAACTAAAAAGTAAAAAAAATAAATAAATAAATAAGTGAAAGCAAGGCGGGATTACTCTTACGTATAGCAAGTCAGAACATGTTACCTTTGCTTCTACGCGTAACCTTGTTGATTAGATGCTTGATGTAAAACAAAGCGAACAAGAATGGAAACAAAACGATGTCAAATAAACACCAAATGTTGAGAAAAAGCCATGTCCACCGTCCAACTTCCAGCCAGGAAGATCTCTTTATTTTTTCGAATGGTCCAAACCACTTTTTCCGCATCAAGTCTTGCATTACTGGGTGAGCAAAAAACTGCCAATGAAAAAATGCAAACAATAAATTTCTCTTAATTTCGAAAAGCAAAATTATTGTTCATCTGTAAAATTTTGACAATGTTAAGGCCCCACAAGTAGTCTCTAAATCGGTCTCTCGGTCTCTAAATAATGTTTTGTCGTCGATTCAGATAAGAAAACATAATTGAAAATAAAAAAATTGGATTGAATTTCCGTCGATTTGAGAAGTCTTGCTCACTGATAAAAAGCCATAAAAATTATATTGTTTCTCTACTCCATATAAATCTTAGCAGCAGTTTCCCTGTGAGCATTCTTCAATCCATGACACTCAATAACCTTTACTTTTGAATTTAAAAAATTTCATTACGCACTTTCTTTAGCTCCCCATCAATGGCATCATATAAGAGGAGATCCAATGACTCTCCAAAGGCATGCCGATCTTCCGTGCTGTTTTCCAAAGGGTCGAGTAAACGGGTTGTGAACTCTTCCACCGAATTCGCCAACTTAGTGAAGCGTTCTTCTTGTTCTTCATTTCCTTTCCTCCGTGCCAGGCGGCGGAGCGAGAGGTTCGTCTGGAAGTGGAAGTTAGCTATCAGTTTTGAGTGCAATTTTGTTTTTGCCAGGAAGACAACCTCTCACTGATTCAGGAGGGGGGTCGGAACGGTCCAGACAGCAGAAATTTAACCGCCGAACTTAGTATATTGATTCAAAGCATTTAACAAACTGCTTTCAAACTGATCAGAAGAATAGCATGGAGCTTTTATTTCTTATCTTAGCAATAAAGCTTAAGAAATGAAGAGCGGAGGAGAAAAAGCGGCGTTGAATGAGCCGCCCCAACTATCTGAACGCCAAAACAGCTAATGTTGGAATACAGCTGGCCATAACTTCTATCTAATCGAGCTTGATCGCTAATTCATTGTCATAATGAAAATGCTTAGGAGATCGTTTTCGGAGTCAATTTTTTGTTTGTTTGTTTGTCTGATTTGCTGTTGTTGTTGTTAGTTTTTTTCTTTGTAGCCAACAAGAATCCTTCATTTCATGGTGTGTTAAACGACTACAATGCTTTTTTGATTTTTAGGTGTTTTTTTTTTTTCGGATCCTGCTTTACTTATACGTGTATAATTCAAGAATTTGTGAATTCTCGTGTTTTCCACAAGGCAGAGCACAGTTAAATTAGGCTAAACACTTAGGTAACATCTATTTTTAGAAAACTGAAGCAGCTAAACAAGACGTTATCTTCTGAAACTAAAGAAATAGGGCATTTTACACTTGCCCAGAGAGCCTTAGTTAATTAATTCATAAATAGCACTGGTTTGTGTACGCACGGTGAAAACCGTTAACTAAAGAGACACGGTTGGTATACGACTTCTAGAGTGCTTTTGCTTGAACCGCCAAACAGATAACAACAACTAGTGCAAAATAGCTACAGATAAACAAGAGAAGACAATAGAATTAGTGCACAATAGTTCGTCAAGTATCCTACCACCTATTTCACGGGTTAAGTAAAATCACTCTGTACAAAAACTACAATAAGGACAAGAAAATAGAAATTACTCAAGGGATAGTTGCCTTCGAAAAAGAAACACAAGTACAACGACAGTGCCAAGCGAAAAAATTGGAAGGATTAAATGAAATACATGCTCTCATTTGCATTTTGCAAACCTTTCGTTTTTTACGACTCACCTCTATTGCCATTAGTAATGCGTTAGTGTCACATTTTGTGAGAGCCCGCGGTGTCAGGCGGTTAGTGATATGATCGATATCACCGTGCTCTAAGATCCATTTCATTTGCAATTCAAAAACTGAAACGCAAATAGGTGTAGAAGAGAATTAACTTGAGATAAATCTAACGTTTCTAGTCCCTCTCAAAGTGGAGCAATGCCCAAATCGTTCTCCAAACGATATTTAAGCAATAGAAAACGTTTTCCGTGTTTGCAAACACAGGAAAAAAGTTTTCTATTGGTTTTATAAAATAACTTTCCCGAGAAAAAAACGCAAAACTCTTTGTATGGTACTGATTAAAAGAGTAATTCTTACCAGTCGCAAAATCTTGTCCCCGAAAATCAGTTCTTGTTTTGGAAAAAGATGCTTTGCAAAATACGGAGTTTTCTCGCTTAAAATGTCAGCTTAAGCGAAGAAAAATTGAAGCTAATTTATACAACAGGATAAATTGGAGTTAATGTGATAACCATAAACCCGCCCTTTCCAGAAGTGGAATCAGCTCACTTCGTTTCATGGGTCACTTCCTGCATGTGATTCCTGTCACACTAATTGTTTCGCTCAGCCAATTAGATGCCAGCTATCACATGTACAGTTGATGCCTATATTTTCGCGCCTAGCTCAGCAAAATAGCACTTCATATTCTTCTCTTCGTGGAACGAAATCTCATCCCACCCTCCCTTATTACTGCTTGATTCTCTCTGCTGGTTTTCTTAAGGTTTTATATATGAGGTCTTTTCTCTTGTTGAAAAATTTAAGAAGCTGCTTATACTTTTTGCAGTCATACGAACTACTGATCTTTGTTGTTTACACTTTGAATCAATTGGCAATTGTCAAGAAGATATGGCAGAAAAGAGGTGGGGTTTCTACTGAGGGGAATCATCGTACTCGGCATCCTAACATGCTTGTGCACTTAGTTACTTTAGGCCTTATTTTGATTATGAAGTTGATAAAAGTTTAATTGTAATTTACTTACAACTTCTATTAATATATTTTCGTCTAACCTCTCTCCCTTGAGGTTCATGTTAAGTGTCTGGCTCTGCTTTCGGGAGGGTTCAGGTTTCCCTAAAAAATAATTGAGGGTTTTTCCTGACGGGCAGCAGGCACGCAATCCTAGCTTAAATTAGTGATGATATCTGTATTGAGAGTCGTTGGCAATTAATAAACATGGGTTCGGGATGAATTGCTTCCATACAGGTCACACTTTGCCCCATAGACTCTTGTTACTCCTTAAACCGGGGAATTAGACATCTAGAGAGGTCTTTCCACCTCTCCAGTACCCAAGGGGGCTTATCACCTCCACTCACAACCTTGGGGGATTATCAACCCCTAGAGAGGATTATCACCTAGCTTCTCAAAAAGACCGTAAAAAAGGGATCGGCTCCGAAGGTGCCACGACAGAAGATGCCTTTGATTGATAAACCATTTAAAAGAGTAGCTATCAGTCCACCAAGTGAAGAAGGGCACAGGTACATCCTGACACTTGTTGATTTTGCGATTAGCTACCCTGAAGCCGTTCCTTTAAAGACTATTGACACCGAAACCGTTGCAGAAGCGTTAGTAAATATCTTTAGTCGATTGGGAGTTCCTGAAGAGATTTAAAGTGACCTTGGCATACAGTTCGCCTCTGAATGTATGAAGGAAGTGACACGATTGCTGAGTATCAAGCAGATTACAAGCACGCCTTACCATCTTATGTGTAATGGTTTAACTGAGAAGTTCAACGGAACAATGAAGCCTATGTTAAAGAGATTGTGTAATGAACAACCAAGACAGTGGCATCGCTTTATCAACCCTTTGTTGCTTGCTTATAGTGACGTTCCCTAAGAATCTACTGGTTTTTCACCATTTCAGCTGTTGAATGGAAGAGCTGTTAGAGGTCCGATGACCATTCTTAAGGAGCTTTGGGAGAAAGAAGTGGAGGAACCGGAAGTGAAGAAAAACTACCAGTACGTTTTTGAGCTGCGAGTGAAGTTGGAAGAAACCCTTAAATTAGCCCATACTCAGTTACAGAATTCGCAAGATAAATGAAAGCACTATTATGATAGCAAGACTAGAGTCAGAAAATTTCAGCCTGGTGAGAAAGTTCTTGTGCTACTACCAACTGATCACAATAACTTGCTGATGCAGTGGAAGGGTCCTTTTAAAGTGAGTTCAGTAGTAGGCCTTAACGACTACAGAGTTAAAGTGAAAGGAAAAGAGAAAGTTTACCACGCGAATCTCCTCAAGAAGTATTTTGAAAGAGATGAAGCTACCACAGAAGGAGCAGTAGCGGTGGTGAAAGTTAAGTAGATGATCATTTTAAGGAAGATATGCTCTGTGAAATTGAAGAATGCGAAGTAAAGAATGCGGAGGGTGATGATAATGTTGATTTCCTAGAGATCGGTAGCTATGATGCTAAGGAATCTGTTGCAGATGTTACCACCGGGTCAAATCTTATCTTTATTTCATAGAGATCGGTGGCTATGATGCTAAGGAATCTGTTGCAGATGTTACCGCCGGGTCAAATCTTACTGACGAATATCGTTCTGAATTTATGGACCTAGCCAACAAGTTTTCAAGTCTATTTACCGAGGGACCAGGTACTACAGACCTCGCCCAGCATCACATCAAACTTACCTCAAATGAGCCTGTTCGGTCAAGACCTATCCAGTTCCTTTCAGCATGAGGGAGTCGTTGAAGAAAGATATCGCCGATATGATTAAAATGGGAGTTATTAGGGAGTCTGATTTACCCTATGCGTCGCCTGTTGTTGTAGTAAAGAAGAAAGACAACATCAATCAAGTCGGCGTTGACTATCGAAAGTTAAATAAGGTGACTGTTATTGACCCTGAAACTATGCCGACCGCGGAACACCTGTTCTAGAAGCTGAGTGGTGATAAGTTGTTCACAAAGATTGATATTAGCAAAGGCTATTGGCAGATCACCATATCTGAGGAGGATATTCCGAAGACTGCGTTTGTAACACCCGACGGTTCGTACGAGTTCTTAAAGATGCCGTTTGGAATGATTAACTCTGCAGCAACCCTGAAGCGAGCTATGAAGAAAAAAATTGAGGATTTAGACAGCGTCGATTTTTACTGGGAAGATTTTTTGGTTCATACACGCACCTGGGAAGAGCATATTAAAGCCCTCCGAGAGTTGTTTGCACGTTTATTGGAAGCTGGGATGACTTTTAGACCAACTAAGTGTAGTTTTGGGGCGAGTTGCGTTGATTTCTTGGGATTTCTTGGCCTACACGAGGAGAATGTCGAGAAGATTAAGAATGGGCCAAGGCCAGGTACAAAGAGGCAAGTTCGTTCGTTTGTTGGTTTGGCAGGATATTACAGAAACCTTATCCCTAACTTGGCAGCTATTGCAGCTCCCCTATCGGACCTGACACGCAAGGGTCAAAAAACTAGGGTAGAGTGGGGTCAAGCACAAGAGAAAGCATACCAGACCATCAAGTTTCGTTTGACGAATGAGCCAATTCTTCGTCTTCCAGACCCAGTGAAAACGTACTACTTGCAAACGGATGCATTAAATACGGAAATTGGTGCAGTATTAACGTAGGAGCATGATGAGAAGATGTTCCCCGTTTGATACGCAAGCAAGAAATTGTCAAGTGCAGAAAGGAACTATTCTACAATTAAGAAAGAGTGCCTAGCAGTAGTCTGTTGTTCTGCAGACGGATTATGAACTCCTAAAGTATATGAACAGTGCTAAGTTTGCAAACGGACTTCTTATGCGTTGGGCTATGTTTTTGCAAAGCTATACATTCAGAGTTGAAGCCATTAAAGGTCAAATGAACCAAAAATTCGACATTTTTTATTTTAGTTTAATTCTAGTGAAATATGTTTAATATGAACCGAATAAACATACTATGAAGTTTCAGCTCAATTGAAGCAAGCATCTCCGAGATATTCGCAATTAAAAATTGTTATTTTTTGGCCCTTATCTTCGTAGAGCGGTCGGGAAAATTGTCGGTAAAAACAGCTTGTGACGTCAATGTTGGTCAGGTGAAAAAAGCGGGAAATTCAAAACAGTGTTTTTCGAGTCGACTTGGCGCACAAATTGTGGTGGTTTGTGCGGCCATAAACCTAGAAAGAACAAGCAATTTGTCTTCAAAAGTTGCAAGCTGTGGTTATTACCTTATTATTTAATTTTCTCGAAGAATACATCATAGTTAAACGGACTTTAACGAGGGCATTAATTTCCTTGCGCTGTACTGGAAATGTGCGTGCCTAGGTCCAATTTTTTTCAAGACGTATTCACAAAATGTGTTCATATAAGGAAGTTTCTGGATATATAAGGTCCGGAGCTCCACTGTGGACACAAAAACAAAATATCTTTGTAAAGTGATTTGCCAAAAGAAATTCACGCTTGCCCGCAATGTGTTTGAAGTCATTGAACTTTGTTGCACTCGAGCTGATATTTTAAAACCCACGCTCGATCGGACACTTTTGCTTCGCAGAACGCTAAAATATAAACAAAATCCTCGCCTCCTTGGCGTTGATATGTGGGCACAAAAAGAGTTAATCTTTATCTAGCAAAATCTTCCCCAAAATCGGTCTCAAAGCAACTACAGCTTTTTAAACTTGATCGTTTCGCGCAGTAAAGTTTGCTTTGTGTTGTCACGTTAAACATGCATAACACTTCTCAAAAACCAAGTAAGATTTCTTTCAAACAAAGTTGACTTCTCTCCAGTTATGTATATGATTTAATTACCGACTGAGGTCACTTTAAGGACCGTAGACGCCGCTTTAAGCTCGCAAAGAGAGGCGACAAGCAAAGAACAATTCCATCATGCATAAAATTCATCTTAAGTGAACTAAAAAAAGCTTCAATAAGGTTGCAAAACAACAAATTTCCACTCAAAAAACATAAGTCTTAAGGCTCTTATACCTGCTGACAATGAAGAAGTGAATTTTCTGTGCGAAATAACCTACCTAAAGATCTTATTTCAAAAGATCAGTTGCAAGCTTCGCACCCAAGCCATGATTCACCATTTAGCTATTTTTAAAAACTGTTCCATGCGAGGGTCTTCATTCAAGCAAATTAAACTCAGCAAATTGAATCATTAGAAAGTACAGAAAACTGCACATAAGGGTTTGTTTTGCTCGCTTCAGTCAAATCCAGCTCCAGCAATTGTTTACGGGCAAAGAGTCAACTGTTTTGAAGCCACTGCCGGCAGTTGACGTTCTCAGCTACTTCATAGCGAGTGAAAAGGAAAATTTGCGTACAGAAAGAAAACAAAACTACGTAATTAAAAATAAAAAAGAAAAAAAAATACTCTGACTATTATTACTTGAGCAACGGAAAAGTGATCGAAGTAGTCTGTTCTTCTCGAATAAGCTTGCTAGCCTTCTATAGTTCCGAGGAAGTTTTAAGAGCTCAAGTTTGTGCACTCGCAAGCGTTAGCATTACGGTTCTTTGACGTAAGACAAGGATAAAGCTGGTTCTGCAAAGGTAAATGAATCTGGGCATGTAAAAAACTAACCGTAACAACTAATAACAGAATACAAGCGGGTTTTAATTCAACCCGGCGAAAGAAGGCGAAGCACTGGACACAAAATCAATTCACAAATCGAATGTACAATTATCAGAAAAATACAAACCTCTTTGGAAATGTTCAAAACGTTTTATTCCTCCTCAGACTGAAGGAATGATGTGTTTTTTTACTCTAACATTGGTTGTTCTGAATCCAAAGTAATTTTCAAGTGACGAAAAAACAACAACAACAAAAACAAAAAGCCTTTACAAGGAGCAAACGTTCACACCTCGTGTATTTCATTCATTCTCAGTCAGAACTCTCACAGAACGAGACAAACAAACGCAGGCGACAAGGGATGCGCAGAAGCTTGCGCAGAACGTTTTTCTGCCCTGAAAGACCAACATTGACGTCATAGTCTCCAGTCTATCATGCGGCCATTTCAGAAACGTTTTCGTGAAGTCTTCGGAAATGCTCGGATTTTGATCTTTTATCTTCCTTTAAAGGCTTGGGAAGAAAAATCTTTACCCAAATCTCACTTAGGATGGTTCTTTTTAGTGTTTGGTGAAGGTAAAGCGACAAAAGAAAATATTTCAATTTTTTGGTTCATTTGACCTTTAAAGACTCAGAGAACGTTGGAGCAGATTACTTCAGTCGAGCTGACGAATAAGTTTATTAACATTGAACTGCTCCTCATTTAGCAATTTTTTTTGTATAGGAAAAATTTAGGAAATTTCTTCTGAAAGGGGGTTATGTTACCAAAAATTGTGTTGCGTGACTAGCGTGTTTTTCTAGAAGCCTCGAGAGAGTTCATATTTGTTTATTTTAGGATCTTGCGTAAGCGTTTCAAGTTCCCTGTTGTGAAGAAACTGACCAATCTGTCAGCGGGACACCTGATAAGTCTTGTCCAGACAATATTTGCAGAATATGGGGTACCAGCAACGGTGTGCGCAGATTCGTGTTCCAAGAATTCAAACACTATTTTGCCCTGCAGTACAGATTCGAAGTGCAACTCTCTGGCCCAAGGTATCCTCAGTGAAAATGGTTTCATTGAGGCCATAGTTAAATTCGTAAAGGGCATAATAAGACCGAAGAGTCGGGTTCTGATCCACACCTTACAATGCTGACTTATCGTGCGACCCCAATCAGACCAGGTCAGTTCAGCCCAGAAGAGATGCACTCCATCCTATCCATCAGCATCTGCATCCCAATCTAGAGATCAGCAGGGAGGGGCAGATAGCACAGAAACAAACCCAACGTGATGACTACGATCGGACAGCCAAGAAAATTCAAGATCTACAACAATTTCAGAGTGTCCGGTTCCAGTTAGATCCCAAGAAACCAATCTGGCAGTAAGCCACGGTGGTACAGCAGCCAAATGAAAGCTCGCCCAGGCGATATGAGGTACAGAGTGAATCCGGTGCCCGTTACTTCAGGAATCGTCGCCATATTCGTCCAGCGATTGAGATCCAACCAAAGGAATTAAACCAGGCCCCATCAACTCTCGGAACAGAAGCAAAGTCGCCAAGACTTGTCAAACATCCTAGCTCAACAGCAGTTGATGTCGCGTACCAGCCATCGCCAAAGCCATGGCCCAATCAGTGTGTGCCGAAAAAAAAGACCCCGGTCGGAATTGCGTTGTCTCGTCCACGACAAGCTATTAGACCACCTACGAGACTAATTGAACAAATCTAGGGACACTATAACAATTTAAAAGAAATGTACTTGTAGTGTGTCGTTTAAGTACTGTTGTAGCTGCAATAGCTTTTCAAGTCAAGAATATCATTCGTTTTCTTTTCTTTTGTTTATGAACGTGGGGCACATTTTCAGATCAGCATCTCACCTTTTGCGCATACGAGGGTGGGGTGTAAAATTTGTTCTAACTCTAGAGTACACGGGTGCAAGAACACTATGCTACGTTTTCTAGTCAACGATGTAATCGTCTCTCAAAGAGGGGGGATGTTGCAATACGCTATTGCGTATTTAATTAGCCGAGGATTGTTTAGATCGTTATTCCCAAAACGGACTATTTTTTTGTTCATATTCAATTAGTTGTAGATGGCGCTAAAAAACTATTATTCATTGTGCAGTGTAACTTTGTAGTTAAAACCGTTAGGACACTGAATAAACTTCGCTCGTCAAAAGTTGTCTTGTTAGGATATTTCTTCATGCTGCAAGCAGAAAGTATATGAGGAAACACATAGGCTTGGAAAAAATGTTATTGCTCATAATAAATCAAGGCACCCCCCTCCCAATCAAAAACTAATAATCATGTTTAAAACGTGAACTTCACAATTTCTGATATGATTCTCTATTTGCTTCCAAAAAAGAGGTAAATTTTTCAAGTCACGATAACTTTACTTCCTAGGCAATAGACCCTTCCGCGGTTTATTTCAACTTTGAAATGGACAAGTTGGGGAAAAATCTATCAACACCACTGGTAAGAGCTCCTTAAGGTTAGTAAAATTGCCAAGTTTAAAAGTGATTTGTTAAAAACTAAAGAAGATATAGCTCCTCGAAGACGCCAAGTTTTTATGGCGGGGGGCACAAACTTGCCCCCCACCATACAAACGTCAACAGATTTTCCTTGACTTGTTCATGTCAAAAGTTGAAAAAACCGCCCTGACGTTGCACCGCGTAGAGATAATTCTCTGTTCTATCATTCGTTTGCAATTTTAAAGCATGCAGCAAACTCCCCGAAGCAAGTCCTGCTTGACACTAGATTGTAAATAAGAGGGCTCGTTCTGATATTCAAACTGACCTAATAATGTGCCACACACGTTCAATACTCTCGACTAGATTGCAGGGGACAAAACCTAGAGTCCAATGGATTCTGGTCGAACAATGAAACCGGAAGTACAGTTGAGTCCACTTGAGTTACTTAAAGTTGGGTTACTTGAGTTCTTAAAACTACGAGTCGAAACAAGCCGGTACAGATGAAACATAACTCGTTCTTAAAACCATGCGTAGAAACAAGCACGCTTGAAAGGTATTATTAAATGCAGCTTTGCTCCACTGATAGGCAACAAAGCACAAAATCATGGTGTCAGCACGGGAAACTATGAAAACGGGACTGCTACCATCGACGATCGGGGATCGGTAAGAAAATATTAAATTAATTGATTACAAATAAAATAACTGAAGAATTGCAGAACTAAATATAAGGAATTTACGTATATACTTCTATGATGTTAATTCTCCCGCGTTATCGTGAAATCACCTGCGAACAGTTTCTAGATTATGGTCAATGTTCATAAGCGGTACGTGAGTTCCGTTTTAGCTGGTTTACAGTGTTTTGAAAATCGTAAAATTCTTCCTTTTTGGGGGATGTCAACAAGAAAATATTCAGATGTTGTGTCAGGTCACCTAGAAAAAGTCTGTTCCTCTGGTGATACACAAATAATTAGCTGGCTGAGAAATTATCAGCGGGAAACGAAGCCGGGAAGACGCACTTCAATGAGCCATCAAAATGAGCAAGGTATGGTGAATTTGGGAACAAGCGCCTAAGGAGTTTACTGTGATGGTGATACAATTACCGTCTTTTTTTTTTCGTAAACACGAAATCAGAAGTAGCGGATTTGTGTAAATCCACGTTGGTCAATGCCTTCCAGATTTTTAGTATAAATGAAGGATATTTGCTGTTATAATAACTCATCTTCCCAGTCCTGTGTTTCTTCGGTATGTCGAGGTTGTGTAAATCATCTTCGTTTTACGGGCCGAAGAGCAGTTTGTTATAAGTCATAATGTACTGTATAATGTAAATACTCAAAATGTAAAAATTGCAAGGGGTGACAGGCCACACATTCCCACGCCGGCCTGAAACCTTTGAAAACCTTTTATATATTGCTGCAGTGACGAGAACTCTTTCAGGGATTTTACACTTAAACTACGATATAGCTTCTATGTATGGCGGACCAATATATATATACGGTTCGGTACAGTTTTTGCTCAGCACAGGAAAAATGTGTAAGTTTAGCAGAACCTTATACAACAGACAATTTATTAAGTTCGCGAGTATTCCTGTTTGTCTGTTGCTTAAAATCGCGTGAAAATAACTTTGATTATTTTCCATAGCTGCTGTTATCTTAGGTATATCTGCTTTTATTAATATCTCCGTACAGTTGATGTTTAGGCGATCTTAGAGTACGATAATTAGAGCTGTACACGGCATGCGTTCTTTTTAAAATTAATATATCCAGTATCTGACACTGGTTTTGGGTATTTATCACGTCTTTCGTAGAAGCATGATTTTGCGTTTTGATGCTGTGTCCTTTGAATCTCGGTTTATAACCCAGTCGCTTTGTAAATGTGACTTATCACAGTATCACTGGAATAAAACGCTTCATTTTCCAGGAAAAATCCTTTTTCTCATCAAATAATCACTGAATCAGTCAGACGCGGAGTAATTTACTTATTATAAATTTAATGCTCAATGCAGCGAACGGGTTATGTTCTGTGAAATTTATCCACAGTCTGCGAGCCCGCAACACCACGATCCACGATTTATTGATTTTGTTTTCAAGTTGCTGTTTTTTTTTTAACCGATCCCCAAACATGGTTTTCCAGTAAACCCTCGACGGACAGCAGTTTTCAAGAATGTGCTTGAAAACTTTTGTCGCTTCGTTTGCTTCTGGGTCTCAGAGAATGGATATTTATCTATCTGTAACAACAATAAAGCAATGTCTAATGTCTACCTCTCCTATCACAGAGATCATCTTCTTTAGTTCGTACGCCTCGGTTTTCCATCTCTACCTCTTCATCTTGCTCCGTCATGGCTTATTTTGTCTACGATATAAAACAACACCAGTTCATGAACATACATCAAGTCGCCCAGACTAAATTCCAACCTTGGCTTTTAAAGACCTTGAGTAACTGCGGACGTGATCGATAAACTTCGAACACAAATTAAGACGGAATCCATCAGGAAATTGAGCAATTTTAATTTTCAGTGGACAAAATCCTTGTACCAGAATAATTTAAACAATATGGCATTCTTTTTTACAGGCTATAGATGTAATTAGTTATCTGTAATAACACCAAAGACTATCCTCATCGTAGCCCGAGAAAATAAATGTCAAATTTTACAAGAATTGTGAAAACATGGGCAAAATTCTGAAAATTTCATGTGTAAGAGGTCATTTTGTGAAATTTGAGATTTGAAGAATGCGATATTGTTTAAATTATTCTGGTACAAGGTGTTTTTCCAATGAAAATTGAAATTACTCATTACAATTTCCTGATGTATTCCTACTAAAAATGCAGTTTACAGTTCAAAACAGAATTCAGAACAATAGCTATTTACCTTTCAAAAACACCTATAAAATCACTAAGTCTAATCAAAGTTCCAGTAAAAATTCAAGAAAACAAGCCAAAAAAAGGTTATAAACAAGTAAGGTAATCATTGCCGGGAAAATATCGACGAAGGACCAACTTGAGTTCAAAAATGCCAAACTGAACAAAACGTGCAACACAAACAAGGCATTGTCTTGTCAAGTTTCAAAACTCTAATTAAACATATTTCATTTAAGAAATGTCACCGTGAAGATGCACGAAAACGGAACATCTGCTTTACACAGATTTCATGCCAGGAGAAGCTTTCTATCGATCATCATTTATACTTATAAGCCAGAAATATAAAAAGTAAAGTAACTCACTAGGATAATCAACAGGGACGCTTAAAATAACTTCACAAACATATGCCGTGTTAATTACCACGATGTCTAAGGTAACTGTTCAACCAGCATTTTCTTATAACAAGACCAAAGAGAATGAATCAACAGAAAATCAGCAGTCATGCTTCAGCAAAGATAAGCCTTTTAGTGCCTACAAAGTGCCTAGCAAGTGCCTAGGCATTGCCTGTAATCCGTATGGCGTTCATTACTGCTCAAAACACTGCATACTAATTAAGTGCCTCGTCAGTGTCTTGCTAGCTAGTTAAAATGCGTTCATGTATACTTAAGAATAGAGTCTCCCTAAAACCGGTCCACTGCGTTTCGGGTGGGAAAATCAATGCCCATGAATATACCTTAGTCCAAAAGTAATTGAAACCGCATTAGTTTTTGTAAATATTTCAAAATAAAATTTTTCGGGAGGAAAATCACTTCAGCGCCCGGTGGCCAAATTTTTGCAGTGACAAGGAGTAAAAATAGCGCATATTGCCGAGTTTACCACTTCAAAGTTTTGCACTTTCAACGATTTTTTTCTCCTCCTAGGCAACTCATATCTGCTAAATATTTTTGGATTTACACCCACTTTGCCGTAGGCGGGAAAGGACTCAAAATTGCATATTTTCCTCCTAGCTCTGTGCAAAATTCCCACTTCTTCTAAACAAAATACCTTTTCAGATCAACAAAGGGGATGTCCAAAAACATAGAAACATAAAAATATGTTGTGATTTAAGCGATTTATCAGCACAGCCATCATATTTTCTGTTGTGACTGTTTACAATACACGATGGAGGTGTTAATGCAAAGCAGCAATAACACAATAATTCATTACATGTATCAAGTATTTTAAACAATTTGCGACTTTTGACACAATAGAACATCGTTTAGGAAAGAAAACCCTTTAAGCCGAACGCGTTAATACTACAGGTGTACCTGTTTACAGCGCTTGATGCGATCGAGTCGTCTTCGCTGTCAGTACACAAAACTGATATCACATGATGGCGACCACTATTGGTCTCACCTTCAGAACCTATTCTTATTCTAATGAGGTCGGACATTTCGTGAGTTGTTCGGAATACTTCGTGACTTCTGAATGCCTTGTCGGGACACTTCGTGACTTGATCGGAAATACATCGTGACGTGATCGGCAAAACATCAACTGAATCATTGTTATAGAAATTAATGCGCAAAGGGGGTTTATATTTGTGGTTGAGTTTGAATATGAAAAGTTGTGGGACAGATGAAATGTCCTTGAAGATGCGCAGTGCGCATGCACCATGACTAAAAACGTTTTAAAACGTTGTTCGGGCTTCGCGGGTTTTGAACAAGCAACCTTAGGATCTATATAACTTGGACTAACCTGCGCTCTTAATACACCACTACGACACCCTTGCCCCCAGGTTTCTGAAACTTTTCATTTTGGCGTACATTTTTAACATAAGCAAGAGCACAGTTGCCGACGAAATATATCATATTGTTCTGATACCCCGGCCTTAAATGTGGTGGGCATGACTGATGCTACAGCGCACAAAATTAGACGTTTTTAATGGCCGAGACAAGCAGAATTCTACCGTGGAGACAATAAATTTCACTTCATGTCCTCATGAACTGATTGTGGATTCGGATGGAATGATAGTTATGCTTGTTACAGGGTAAGTTCCGAAGCACAGTGATGCTTTTGCAAAGATTCGTTTTTCTCAAAGACCATGCATATAGCTCGTAAAATTATGTAATAGTTGGACACCTGGACAACTGGACACCTGAATGA
>OZ037992.1:42989717-42992217 GCA_964035705.1 Porites rus
CTTTCTGTACGCAAATGTTCCTTTCACTCGCTGTGAAGTAGCGGAGAACGACAACTGCCGACAGTGACTCCAAAACAATCGACTCTTTCAGCCCGTAAACAATTGCTGGAGCTAGATTTGACTGAAGCGAGCAAAACAAATCCTTACGCGCAGTTTTCTGTATTTTGTAATGATTCAGTTTGCTGAGTTTATTTGCTTGAATGAAGACCCTCGCATGGACCAGTTATTACTAAAAAAAAAGTAGCTAATCTAGCGAAGTAGTCGGAATCATGGCTTGGCTGAGAAGTTTGCAACTGATCAGTCATTCAGCGAAACATACGATTTTAGCCAAATTCAGTGGATAAAATCTCAAAAGTGGCTCACACTTACAGACTCTCCTGCATATCATTGTGTAGTTCAATCCTTAAGCTACTGAATCGTGTCAAAAGTTTTGGTGGCCATTAAGGTTCGGTCGAGGGGTGAGTGGCGAAACTTGCCTTACTTTGCCATTTCGCCGATGTTTCGGCCATCGTTAAGTCCAAAAGGATTGTCAGAATAGAATGCGAGAAATCGGGTAAATGTCACTCGAAACTTGTCCATTCCTAAAGACTGCATACTTTCAATCACCGTTTTCCATGTGGCTATGGTTTTAACCAAATGAAGAAGGGAGAGAAGGCGGTGAACGTGAGCTTATTTACTGTCCGCCATGTTTTTGGAGAGTTTGTGGAAGGGATAATCTGGAATCCGAAATCCGGAATCCGAAATGCGGAATTCGAAACCCTTTTTCTTTTGTTCTTAGTGGAAAATCATTTCGCATTTACAATATTTTTTTGTACCTCTTTTTTTTAATTATAGAATATTAAGCAGGAAGTCTCAGAAGTCTTTTTAGCCTGCTCTAGGCACTAGGGGGATTCCCTATCCAAACTGTCGCTGCTGTTGAAAGATGTCTCAATTTAAATATTTTACTTCTTAAGAGGAGATATCTGAAACTGATAAACTATGATTCAAGAACAGCTCAACAGTGCAAATGTGAAGTGTCAATACGTCTTTTTAATCTTATATTACTTTCCTTGCTCTCGCTGTTTTTCCACGTCTTTTCCTTTCTAAGTGTGATTTTCGGGCTCAGTGAGAAACGAACCATCTTGGCCTAATAATAATATTACGTGTAAGTTGTCTCTTCTTGGCACTCGAAGAAATCGACTTGTGAATGTCTTTGAATAGCCCGAGAGTGACTTTTCCGGAACAACTGACGCTCTGTCCCGCTTAGATTACAAACTTAGAAATGACTACGGTATATTCTGTTTTCCACAAGCACTGACTCCCCCTCCGTCCCGCTCTATCTCCAGAAATTTTTCAATAACAGATTTAGACCGTTTTCACTTACTGAGGAACTTTCAGTCATTCTTCAAAGCGGTCCATAGCCCACTGACCACCTAAATCGCAGTTTACGCTACTGGCAAACAACCAAAATGGCACATGCACCTGCGAAGTGTTCCTTTGCCGCGATAGCAAATATTACTTGTGGTTCCTCACGCGGTAAAGACAAGTTTTTTTCTACTAAATAAGTGCGTTGTCCAAGTAAAGAACCATCTAAGAAGCTGTAACCTTTCACGCACGAAGGTCACCGAATATGATCTAATTTTGGCAAGGGCGGGAAAGTTTAATCGTTCGCATGAATAAGTAGAAGAGATGGTGGTTTGCCTTGCCTATAGGCACAGTCTCGGTATGATTATACTGGTGGTCATGAAGGAAAAAGGATTGCCCTTCACTGTAAAAACCAATTAACTGGCAAATGGAGCATTTAAGAAATCCGCGAGATTTTTGTTACCCTTGTTCTTGTGAGGTCACGTAAGTATTTTTTTACCTCCTGTCCTTTTTTTTTATCAAAGAAGTGGCTGAGCATAAATAGATGGGAAAAATGATAAAAAGGAAAATTCAAATTTTGCTTCGTTTTGTACGTTAAGTAGTCAGAGGAGTCGCGTTTCACGCGATGTTTTCTACGTATGACTATTCCATAGGCCTTAAAGCAATTTACCTAACATTTCTAAAATAAATATATACAAATAAAAGAAAATAAATATACAAATAAAGAAACGTGTACAGAATAAAACAAAACAGATCGTTTCTAAGAACATAAAATTATTTCATAAATGGCACTGGTTGATGTAAAAGCTTATTTGCATTTTTTCATGTCTAGGGTTTATTTGTGCTGTAGTAATTCAATTAACATTCTGTGAGTCAATTAAAGCAAATCAAGAGCCTGAATATCTGCCAGGCTTGATGTTCTAACATAACATAACATGACATAACATTTTATGACATCTAAATTGTATTTCATTTCAATGCAATTGTGACAATTCCGTTTTATTTGCTTTGTGTGAGATATATAAAACTGCTCTTATTTATTAAGCAGATCATAAACTTCTCAGTTAAAGAAATCCTCTTTATTTGAACCATGTGGTAGATTCTATTTTTCGTAGCTGTGAAAACGTGTTGTATTTATTTGGGTTCTCACCCTTAC
>OZ037992.1:42997217-43017217 GCA_964035705.1 Porites rus
GAAGAATACATTGCAGGTAAGACTTTTTCATTCAATTCATTTAAGAAAAAGTGATCGAGGTTTAGCGTTATTTAGCGTTAGCAGATCTCAGTAATATATTGCTCATACAAAGTCTCTTATATTTTCAACGGTTGCCTGTAACGCGACACCGGCGCGTCACCTATGTTATGTAAATTACATTACACCCTTCCCTCGCAACGTGAGTTTGGGCCGCCTGTGAAGAAATTTATCAATTAAAATACAACAAACTCAACAAAGCCTGGCTGAATACAAATTTAGCCAAACACCGACTGTACCGTAGAGTTCCAGTAGAGCCACCCAACGAGAATATAGTTCAAAACCACTTAAACATAGCATTGTTGAACGTATTTTAGTATTTAAACAGTAGATTTAGGCATATTTTTAGTTATCCCCTAAAAATTTTTCATTTGTTCGGATTTCCTAGCTGAAAATCTGGTGATCCGAAAATAATAAGGATCAAAACTTATCTTTTCGAAAATTTCAGCCAGAAAAAAGGCTCTCGAAATTGTAGGTGACCTTTCTAGGGTAAAACTCGGTTAAAAATGGACAATTATACCATGTTTTAGATGTTCGAAAATCCTAGGAGAGGCAGGCAAGCAAGAAATTTTACAACAAATGTTCCAAAAATTCTAGATCTCAAATCGTCTTCCGAACAGATATTTTCCGAAAATTGACGTTGGGTGCCCCTGTTCCAGGAATTGCTTGAAATGTTCTGAGAAACTTATCGTTTCAATTCACGGAATTTTTTACCTTCACTTGCATTCACACTCTTCGCTTGCAAAACCGTGGCTTTCTATACGAAACAGGATTTCTCCCCGGCTTCACGTTTTCCACATCACACTTTATTTTTGTTCTGAGTGTTCTTCTGTTTTCTATCTGAATCGGTAGACTGCGAACGAGAGAGGCCGTACTTGAAGGCCGTACTTGAAGGCAGTACTTGAAATTTAAATGAAGCTGTCTTCGGGCACAGGCAGCCCAGGGTGGTCAAGTACGCGACCTGAATTAGTCTGCTGCGAAGCCGGTGGAGGCTTTGCTGCAATTATATGCTATCATCTCATTAAAAACCTTTTGTCCATGACGCCCTGTATGTTCGATCGTGCGAAACAAAAAACGAGGTGCTTGCTTTGGTTTTGGCTTTAATATGCGTGTCAGCCGGGCACCTTTATTGTTCGGCATGAAAATGACGGAAAGGCATTTTCCATTTCCAATAAATTGAATACCTTATTAGCAAGCGATATGGAGGGTTGACAAGTTTCCGTGACACAGTTCGTAATGGTTCATTGCAGTTAGGTGAAATGCAAATTTCGCCCCAGTGCGATCACACGTAAAACGAGTAATGAATTTGCAAGTTTCGTTTGCTGGATGTTCAAGACTCTAGCAATCTTTGAATCAGATGGATAACAGAGATGATTACTACCACGTTCGATTCTCCCCATTTAGCGATTCAGCGATTCAGGCTCTGACCTCTAGGTGTACGTTTCAGTTCCAGCCCGAGCGTTAAAATTTCCACCAATTTCGAATTTTATAACAACATATTTCGAGAATAAACTTTTGAAATATTATATTATTCTAAGCTAACATAGAATTAACGATAATCGCTTTGTTTAGATTCCAATGCGGAACTTTAAAATTTGAACTAAGCACCTTAAGAAACCAACCGCATTTAATGCTCCTTATCGGTCAGCAGCATGTAACTTGTCATGTTGTTTGTTTTTAAGGAAACCTGCCTTTTAAATCTTATAAAATATGTACATAGGCATATTTTCAGTGATAGACATTATTTTGATAATTATTATCAACGATTACAAACTACATGTGTGCCCTGTATTTAAACGAGATCAGAGCGACGGGCCAACAACACTAAAAAATGTATACCTTTTAGCGAGTCTTGACTACTCATAACAGCTTGCAAAAAATGAGAGAATCTTGCCACAAAATGAATAACACCTATTTTGTTGTATCCAATTTAACAGCGTAGTTCACATTGTATTTTAGGCCTTTCGGCTTCTATTTATTCACCTTTGTTGTCCTGCACTAAGTATGTGTGTTCAGAAAGCTAGCTACGTCTGAATAAAGATGAGATTCTTTGCGTCGTCCTGGTTACTATGTTTTGCTTGACTAGAAGGATGAACAATAAAATCGTTTTTTACCAAATGGAAGAAACAAAAGTGGGAAAAAAAATCGTTCATTAAACACTCTTTTCCTGCTCACGTATGCCTATGTTCTTTTTGTGTTTTAGACTACACTATTGAATTATGCAATACGGATGAAAACTTATTCATAAACCATGTACAATCCTACAATGATGAAATACTTACTGTCAAGATGCATATGGTTTGAATATGAGACGTCAGGCCTTAGGTTTTGTACCGAAAGCGGTGGGAATATATAAGGGCTATAACAAGTCCGGAGGCATAGACGTGTAGTGGTTTATATGTTGCTCTTGGAGCTCCAAGTGGGAAAGGAAAACCGGCAAATCTCTCTTTGAAACCCGGTATAACATGACCCTTCCACGTCTTCCATGTCATACGTCCTACGCGTAACACTATTAATGCCCACTGCTACAATGTTACTTGTGTTTCTTGTCTGATATGGGCATCAAGTAGCCATAAGAATATTTCTCCAATTTTCTCCCTTTCCTCCCCTGTAGCCTTCTTCACGGTTAGCGATTTTCGCGCGCGCTCTCTTATATTTTCTTGCTCTACTATCCCGGACGGACTTAAGGGCCTACTTGTAGCTTAACGCTTGCTCTAAGCGACAAGCTTACTTTGCGAGCTGCGCGCGGTAAAGAAGTAATTCCGCAAGTTAGTTACAGGTAAGGTAATGATGAGCCACCCGTGAGAAGAAAAACAAAGCACGAATGTTCTTTGTTGGATATGCGTAACGAGCGACACGTCTGCGATGCAACACTTTAAAGGTCAAATGAACCAAAAAATTGACATATTTTCTTTTGTCGCTTTACCTTCACCAAACACTAAAAAGAACCATCCTAAGTGAAATTTGGGTAAAGATTTTTCTTCCCAAGCCTTTATAGAAAGATAAAAGATCAAAGTCCGAGCATTTCCGAAAACTTCACGAAAACGTTTCTGAAATGGCCGCGCGATAGACTGGAGACTACGTGACGGCAATGTTGGTCTTTCAGGGCGGGAAAACGTTCTGCGCAAGCTTCTACGCATCCCTTATAGCCTGCGTTTGTTTGTCTCGTTCTGTGAGAGTTCTGACTGAGACTGAATGAAATACACGAGGTGTGAACGTTTGCTCCTTGAAAAGGCTTTTTTTTTGTTTTTGTTGTTGTTGTTGTTTTTTCGTCACTTGAAAATTACTTTGGATTCAGAACAACCAATGTTAGAGTAAAAACAGATCATCCGTCAGTCTGAGGAGGAATAAAACGTTTTGAACATTTCCAAAGAGGTTTGTATTTTTCTGATAATTGTGCATTCGATTTGTAAACTGATTTTGTGTCCAGTTCTTCGCCTTCTTTCGCCGGACTGAATTAAAACCCGCTTGTATTCTGTTATTAGTAGTTACGGTTAGTTTTTTTTACATGCCCAGATTTATTTAGCTTTGCAGAACCAGCTTTATCCTTGTCTTATGTCAAAGAACTGTAATGCTAACGCTTGCGAAAGAACAAACTTGAGCGCTTAAAACTTCCTTGGAACTTAAGAAGGCCAGCAATCTTACTCGAGAAGAAAAGACTACTTCGATCATTTTTCTGTTGCTCAAGTAATAATAGTCAGAGTTTTTTTTCTTAAGCTTTTTTCAGTTTAATTACATAGTTTTGTTATCTTCTGTACGCAAATGTTCCTTTCACTCGCTGTGAAGTAGCGGAGAACGACAACTGCCGGCAGTGACACCAAAACAATCGACTCTTTGCCCGTAAACAATTGCTGGAGCTAGATTTGACTGAAGCGAGCAAAACAAATCCTTACGCGCAGTTTTCTGTATTTTGTAATGATTCAGTTTGCTGAGTTTATTTTGGTTGAATGAAGACCCTCGCATGGACCAGTTATTACTAAAAAAAGTAGCTAATCTAGCGAAGTAGTCGGAATCATGGCTTGGCTGAGAAGTTTGCAACTGATCTTTTGCTTTTATGTTTTTTTAATGAAAATTTGTTGTTTTGCAACCTTATTGAAACTTTTTTTAGTTCACTTAAGCTGAATCAGAAGCATATAACCCCGATTCGGGGTTATATGCTTCTGGCGGAATTTTATGCATGATGGAATTGTTGTTTGCTTGTCGCATCTCTTTGCCAGCTTTAAGTGCCGTCTATGGTCCTTAAAGTGACCTCTGTCGGTAGTTAAATCTTACACATAATTGGAAAGAAGTTTTTGCAATAATGTAACTTTAACTTTGTTTGAAGGAAATCTTACTTAAGCGTAGGTTTTTAACAGGTGTTATGCATGTTCAACTTGACAACACAAAGCAAAATTAATCTGCGCGAAACGATCAAGTTTAAAAAACTGTGGTTGCTTTGAAAACGATCTTGGGGAAGATTTACTAGATAAAGATTAACTCTTTTTCTGCCCACATATCAACGCCAAAACTTCTACATTGAGGATTTTGTTAATATTTTAGTGATTTGCGAAGCTAGAAGTGTCCGATCGAGCGTGGGTTTTAAAATATCAGCTCGAGTGCGACAAAGTTCAGTGACTTCAAAGACATTGTGGGAAAACTTGAATTTCTTTGGGCAGATTATTATACAAAGATATTTTGTTTTTGTGTCCACGGTGGAGTTCCGGACTTTATATATCCGGGAACTTCCTTATATGAACACAGTTTGTGAATGCATCTTGAAAAAGATCGGACTTACGCACGCACATTTCCAGTACAACTCAAGAAAATTAGTAAATGTCGTTAAAGTCCGTTTTACTATGATGTATTCTTCGAGAAAATTAAACAATAAGAAGGTTATAACCGCAGCTTGCAACTTTTGAAGTCAAACTACCTGTTCTTTCCAGGTTTATGGCCGCAGAAACCACTTCTGCGTCAAGTCGACTCGAAAAACTCTGTTTTGAATTTCCCGCTTTTTTTCACCTGACCAACATTGACGTCACAAGCTGCTTTTCCGACAATTTTTCCGACCGCTCTACGAAGATAAGGGCCAAAAGACAGCAATTTTTAATTGCGAATATATCTCGGAGATATTTGCTTCAATTGAGCTGAAACTTCATGTTTATTTGGTTCATATTAAACACATTTCACTAGAATTGCACTGAAATAAAAAAGGTCGAAATTTTGGTTCATTTGACCTTTAAGGCACGGAATCATTGAATCGTGCTCTTAGTGACACGCTGTGATGCTCGTTACTCTTAAACGGGACTTAGTCCTCATATGCTCCTGGTTGAAAGAGATGTTTGGGTGGACTGAGATTTTGCCTCAGTTTATTTATTTATTTTATTTGTGGTTGTTGAATCACTTTTTTACTTTGGTGGACAGCCTCGAACCATAATTTTGTTGCCAAGTTTCTCTGCAGCACAGAAAAAGGACGAAGAAGCAAAGTATTTTGAGGGTGAAACGTGAAGCTTTATTTTAAAAGATAGTGTAAAATAATTGTAATTCCATTTTACTGGTATCACTTGTATTAATTGCGGCCCCCACAGGGCAGCTTCCTATCTTTGTCTCGAAACCGACTAACAACTCGTCGACGATTTGCCGGGAAGTTTGTTTAGAAGTTTGGAAGCTTGTTTCGCTATTTTACCAGTTCTCAGTCTTTACCGCGTAGCACCCAATCCAGCAAAGTAATATGGCCGCCAAAATTGTTACCCCGAGAATTTTGCAAGCGCTAAGAAAGTGAAAATCTATTATTCTTTCTGAACACGCTTTAAAAGGAAATGGCGATAAACTTGTTAAAGAGTTTCTTAGTACTCTTGAATCTGCAACCTCTTGGTTAGACTTTCGTGACTATTGTTTATGAGGCCGTGGCAGACGTCTGCACACAGATTGCTAACAAATTGACTTTTTGACTAAAATGCGAATAAAGGAAAACCCCCACTGCTCATTGTTCACCTTTTTTTTCTATGTATAAGCGTAATGATAGTATTTGTAGCTTTCAAACCTTTTTTCCTTTGTATGTAAATGCAAGCGTAATGATAAGTAGAAAACGTTTATCAAGAGTTCTTCAATCTCCAACTGATGTAAACTCTCCGTTTAGCTGCTTTTGAAATTGGTTTAGACTAATTCCGACGTTTTCTTTAGCAGACAATAGTTGACTTCCTTATTGGCACGTTGGCTCGAAAAGCTATCCGCCCTACCCGGTATAGTATGAACACCGTATCCGAATCCGATATGTGACTCTCCACTCTAGAGATCGGCTCGGCGCAGCTTCACTCCGTTACAGAAATCGCGTCCAAATTACCGTTCTTATGTGTAAACAGAAGGCCTATCCGGTATGTTTTGCGAACCGGCGCAAAAGCTATTTGGTATAGTGTGAACATAATCTTAAGTTTTGCTGGTCTTTAAAAGGAGTTGTGTGCCTGTGTCACGAAATTTATAGCCTGTTCCAGCCGTTCAAATTGTAGGGACGGCGTAAAGAAAATGTGAGCAGGAAACTTGAAAAAGCGATGGGGTGGGATAGAGAGGTACGCCTGGAACAGGCTACGAAATTTATCAAAATTCAAATAGTGGAAACCCATAAAACACAAAAAATAACCAATAGGCATGAAACATAAAGACCTATTTGTGCAACATGTAAATATGTTATTTATGAAACAAATTCTTAAGGTATCATCCAGGGTAAAAAATCATCATTTTTCTTAATTTGTATCTTTTAGACGATTAAATAGAGCTCATCAAGAGCTTTCTTTAAAAAAAATTCCAGGAAAAATGTTTTTTCTGTGCAGACTTATGGAGTGCAGAAGTTTTTTCTATGCTAATTATTTTAATTGATCTTTGACAAGTCCTGTCATAGTTGATACGCGTGCCGCTGTTGAACCAAGCTAATCACGCAATTTGACAGAAATCTTGGTTTACAAGTACAGTCGACTCCCGATAACTCGAACCTTCAAGGGAAATCGAAAAAAGTTCGAGTTATCGGGAGTTCGAGTTATCGGGAGCTCAAAGAAAATAGCCGCACAGTGATTAATTGTAGAAAAGTCAAGTGAAAATTAAAGATACTTCTAGATGAGGGGGGCGTAAGGGTTTGCGGTATTGCGGTATTGGGTTATTTTTGGTGCGGTGTTGCGGTAATTTTTATTTCAAAGTACGGTATTGCGGTTTTCAGAGTCCAAGCGGTGTGCGGTAAGTTTAAATTTTATGTCGCGGTAGTCGGTGAAAAAATCGTTGTGTCGCGGTGATCTGCTTCTTTTTCATGACAAGAGGATACAAATCCTAAAAGGTCTCGCTAGCTAGCCTGCGTGTCTTCCTGTAGTTGCACAGTCGGGGATCGTATTGCGCAAACAGTGCAGACAAATCGTATGGCCTGATATGATTAACGACATTAACTTTTTTATCCAATGATACGTAAACATGTCGCATTATTTATGAATCATGGACATTGTGGGAATAGTCAGCTTTTAACCTCCCTACCAATTTTACCACCACTTTCGAGCTAGTCGCAAAACAATGGCGAGCGATCCAGAGGGTCAACTAAGTGATCAGTCAGATATTCCAGCAAATAGGGAGGTCAGTGAGGTCGTTATAAATTGTGTAGTGTCGAAAGATAATCCATGAAGATGATGTGATCTAAAAATTAATACTCGTCCTTCTCGTTGTGCATGCAGGAATATAGAATGTACTAGCATTCGTGTGTGCTTATCCTACGTACCATGGCGGCTAGGGGGGGGGGGGTACTTCCTAATAAGAGGCTAATGAGGATGTGCCGCTGGATGGGGTCGCATTTTCACGACTGGATTGACTATAATGGGGTCGCATTTTTAGAGAGTTACTAGAATGGGGTGGCACATGTTCTGCTTTTTTGGGGTAAAACAGTTCTTCAAAAGTGACTAAGATGTGGTCTATAATTGGCCACAGAATAGACTATAATGGGGTAGGGGCTCTGAGAGGCCAGTGGCACATACCAAGTAAAAATTAACCCAAGTACCCCATGGGAGTTTTACATGGTTTTGTCGGCAGCACGACTGTGAGCGGCGAAGCAGCTCCCGCCCCTATGTCCTCGCCCGCGCCTGCCTTCATTATTTAGCTTCAAGCGGCGGAATGTAATGCGGTCAATGCAAGCTTATTGTTAAATTTAATAAACAACCACTTCCTGATTTTTTAACCGAGAATCTTTCCATTTGAATCCCTACCTATCCCAAAAATCCGAAAATTTGCGACCCCATTAAGCAAATCTATTGAAAATGCGACCCCGTTATAATCACTCCAGCCGTGAAAATGCGACCCCATTAAGCGGCACATCCCTATTAGCCTCTTGCAGGGGAGTACCCCCCCCCCCCGGGTGCTGTGTGCCCTTCGAATCCAAAAAGCAGCCGGGGTCGACGTTTTGAAACCCTCAACACAGAACCGAGTTAACTGTGAATCTGAAACAACCTCATAAGAGTCAACTGTCATCCGTCCGTTTATGATCCAGGTCAGTAATATATAAAGTAATACCAGGTGCTCCTGAGTAATACTAGAAAACTCCTGTTGTATCATTTACGTAAACGCTTACATGTAAGGAACAATGTTAAACGAGTGCGATGATCTTATGTTTATCGTACACTTGACATCGACGCACTATGATTTGGAAACACTGACATAAAAGTATTATTTCTATTTGAAAGGAGGATTTGTAGTATTGACAATGTCAACTTTTTCCCATTTGTAATTGCGGTTTCGGTATTTGGCTAAATTTTGATGCGGTATTGCGGTATTCTCGCGCTACCATGTGCGGTATTGCGGTATTCGTACCCCCCTTACGCCCCCCTCCTAGATTATAAATCAGAACGTAACGTAAGAAAACATAGCCTAAATAGAGCATGCGTTTTACTGTTTGAGAAGTAAAGCTGCTTCACGTTAGCCTGTGACAATTCACATCAGCCTCCACTAGTCAACTACACTCCTACAAAACGTCAATAGGAAATCCAAAATTCAATGTTTCGGACACGAGTAGACGGCTTTTTTCCCGACTTTTTAAGGGCTCAAAACGTGGTTCGAGTTATCGAGGGTAAAATTATATAGAAAATGACCCGAGGGGAAACGAAAATTGGTTCGAGTTAGCGGGAGTTCGAGTCATCGAGGGTTCGAGTTACCGAGGGTAAAATTACAGTGAATGTATGACGGAAATCCAGGGGAAATCGATTTTGGTTCGAGTTAGCGAGGGTTCGAGTTATCGGGAGTCGACTGTATAGTGCTCACTGTTTTTCCCTGGAGTGAAAGTGAATGCCTCCAAAGAAGAAAAAAGAGCTTCTCCGTTTTCGTCCTGGACTCCAAGACAAAAGAAGACGACAAAATCGTTTTGCCGCCAAAGAGAGGGCTTCGAAATTAGGAGAGAGCGACAAGAGCTCCTACTACAATCAAGAAAAATGGCTAAAAGATGACAAAGCTCTTGAAAAACCCATTGAAACTACCGTGGAATCGAGTTTCACGAGTTCGTTAGCGAGCGGAGCGAGCTTTTTAGGCCGCGAAGCAGCCAAGCGAGAGACGAAGTCACGAGAGGTCCCGCTATATAAAAATCGGATGAAGTACTGTTTTGAAAGTCTATTGTAGCGGAAAGAAGCTTCAAGAAAGACTCCAGGAAGCGGTTTGTTGTCGATTTTTCCAGGGAAGTGTTGAACTTTTAAAAAATGTATTGAGTAAAAGTGGGCTTGGCTCAACTTGGCTTGTCCGGTGCGAAAATGAAAACTGTCCGTTGCAAATAACTAATGAAGCTTTGTCTGCAACAGAAAGGATCGAACAGAGAAGAGCCTTCGAAATAAATTGTTCATCTGTTGTCGGGTTTCGTTTTCAACTTTTCCTGCTTTGTCACTATTGTTCTCCCTTCTCTGGCATGCATCAACATTGACAGCTTTGGTGTTATAATCTGTTATAATCTTATCGCGGGTAATACGCCGCCTAAAATCTTTTTCCACTGTTTTCTCGAAATGAAAATCAGGGCAAGTTGAGGGTATGTTTTAAACCCCAAGTCGGCAACCCGTGAACCAATTTGGCTGAAATTTGGCCAACTTACTGTCAGATAGTTTTTCTAAAAAATCGTGTCTGCGAATTTTGATTTCTTTTTTCGTTTTCGAGTTAGAGTATTTTTTTTCACAGGTAGAGCTAATGACTTGCTATCCCTAACTTCACCTGCTTATAACAACAGAACAAACGCACTTGACAAAAATCTGAGACACTGTTTTTTAGTCAAACGTGTTTAGAAGCGAATGTGTTCTTAACTGGCTTCTTCCGTTAAAGGAGAACTGAAGTAAAAAATCCTTCCATTTTTGTATTTTTTTAGGTGGCTGTAGGTGTATAAAATTGAGTTTTGCTCTTTCTTCTGGTTCGTTTATTATTTTTTGCTCAAAAAATCGGTTTGAAGTGTTGGTTTTCGCGCCTTTTGCGCCCGATCATCGTGGGCTCATCTTAACTGTCAGCGGCATGTTATGACGTAAGGTATGGGGAAGGCTCGCAATCGCATAGTAGCGCGTACTCATGGCATCAACCTTTGGATCTCCTCGCATCTGTTTGAGTAAAAAATATCGATTTAGCGTAATGAGCGGAGTTCAACCATTTCAGTTTGAACCCACGTATCCTCCTGGCTAAGAACCAATCAATCTGGAGGAAGTGAGTTCGGTGATACAAATCAAAGAGATGCAAGAGGAAGAATCGGCAGCACCGAATGGTGCTCTTATGAAGAGTGCGAGGCAATGGCAACGGAGGAAGAGTGTTTTTGTTGCCAAGAACTGGCGGAACTGAATCAAAAGTTCGATGAATCAGGTTTGTTTTTTCTTTTAGGTTGCTTCTTTTCCCTCGATGTATATACTAAGAATACTGAGAAGGACATCGCGGTCAAAAGGATATTATTTGTTTTTGTCCGTCAGGAGTTGGATGTATTACGGAGCACACAAAATTCAGGATTGTTTGCCTTAATACTGACGTGTTAAATACTGCTCTCGTGGCACTTCACAACATACGCTGTAATCCCGGTAAACTTTATTGTATCTTTTGTGTCCGTGTATTCATCATTTGGAGATAATCCACGAATCGTTGAAATAACATCCGCTCTTAAAAAAAATCACTTTTAACCGATAGCCTACGAGCAGGCTCACTTGTGCGAACTCGGGAAAATTATTTTGGCTGCGGAGCCGCCATCCAGCGAGAAAAGTGCAGACTCGTACTCAGTTGCCACTTATTTACTTCAGCAAAGGAATATGGAAAGGCAATTTAAAGTGCGCGCAAGCGCTTGGGGAGGAGGGAGGAAACGTGGCCAGTCACTGTGCGCTTTTCTTTCTTCCTTTCCTTGATACACCTCGAACTCATTAAATCCTTCCCATCAATCACAGCCCATACAGAGAAGCGACCGGGTAGGAGTCTGGGAAAAGTGACTTTTCCTTCACTTTTCTTCAATTCTTCAATCTATTCTCCTCGCGAGATGGCGTCTCCACCGCCTAAAATTTTCCCCGAACTCGCACAAGTGAACCTGCTCGTAGGCTAATTTTTAAGTTCAGCATTGCATTTTGTAGTAGTTATGCGATTCAGAAAACTTTTATTAAGGGTTCTTCAATCTGGAACCGATGTAAACTCGCCGTTTAGCTGCTTTTGAAATTGGTTTACTTAGACTAATTCAGACGCTTTCCTTGTCAGACAATTGTTGACTTCCTTATTGGTACTTAGTTTAGGTTCACACTACACCGCCTGGAGTAGTCAATCAACAAAAATCGGTAGCAATCACGCGATTTTTATCGATTGACAACGGAAATCGGTGAAAATTGATAAACTAATTTGCTGTGTCAAATCGATATTATCGATTTTTCATGATTTTAACGATTTATAACGGAAGTCCGCCTTTGTTGTTTTTTTTTGGCATATAGATAGTACAGCTGAGAAAACACATCAGCTGACACATCTTCGAGCCAACAACTGATCAACAAACATGAAAATGAGAACTGTGGAAACTATCACACACAAATGTTTGTCTCTATTTCTGTTCGGTTTACAGTCGAACCTCCCCTAACGACCACCTCTCCACAACGGCCACTTATTTTGTCCTGGTAGACAGTCCATACATTTACTCTCGTTTAAAACTCGTTGCAACGGCCACCTCTCTAACACGGCAACGGCCACGTCACTAAAGCGTGTCCCCAACTGCCCAAAAAGGCCTCTCGACAACGGCCAGTTTTTTTCAGCGACTGATGAAAAAGTCAAAAATGGTCATGAAATTTGATCCGCATGCGCGTTGATGATTAGTCGCGCCAATCATATTTTGATTGTGTTCCCTTCATACTGCTGCAGTAAGTCTATGATACTTATTGCGAATATTACCTTGCTCGTTTTGCCGCGTTATCATTTTGATTCAAAACATTATTCAAGTTTTTTTTGTGTATTTTATCTCTAGATGTTATTTAGGATTGGATTCCCATTAAAGGATACAATAAGTGTGAACTTAGCACAATAAATATGCTGTCAGTCCCTAAAAAAATTGTCATGTTAGGCCCTGTTTACAAGGAGAGACTCCGGCATTTCTTCTTTTTGTTAAACGACATGTTTACAAGGCAGGTAGGATTACCCTGGCGCTAGGTTAACCCTACCTGAGTGCTACGGCTACCCTACCTGCCTTGTAAACGCTTTTCTAGGGATAACTCGCCTACCGTAGGCGGGACAACTTTCCTCCGTCATACGTGACCAGCAATCTTGACAATTTGAACGGAATTATCCAATTTCTGAGCTAAATTATAAACATCTGAACAATATAAGGTATTTTCTGTATACGATGATAACATTTTCCCGTTTTCTCGTGAATTTAACGTCTTTTCCATAGAGAACTTCAAGTTTTTTTTTCAAATCTTGGACGTTACAAAGAATTTCACGCATGACGAAACACGTCAGTAAGCGGGTAAAGTTGACCGAGGTGATAGGGTAACCCTACTTGTGAAATTTGCTTATAAACCGGGGCCCCCTTGCTAGGGTAAACCTAGCACAAGGATAACCCTCTCTCCTTGTAAACAGGCCCTTACACCCATACCTCCCCATAACGGCCACCTCTCCACATCGACCACTTTCTCCTGTCCTCAAGTAATTAGTTCTCGCAAGTAAGGATTACGACAAATACAACCTTAGACAAAGGTTTCCCAGCCTGAATTCAGACACTCACTCTTCGAGTCGAAGGGATTTCTGAAATTCAGGCTAAAAGATTTCCCTAGATGGATTTTCATTGTTTTCCATTATTAATCGGTAACTGACTGAAATCACTTAATTGCTAACGATTTTTATCGATTTCGATTTTTATCTATTGGCTACTCCGGGATGTAACTACACCTGGAACTAAACCGACGTTTTTTTGAAAGGGTGGCAGAAGATTTTAAATCTAATTTTAAAGAAAAGGTAAGATTGTTTTAAGGATTATTTTTTTAAAATGTGGAAATAGTTTGATCCTTCGACTCTCAATTTGCAACAAATTTACTGTTTGCATGAATTCAGTTTTCATCTTTTAATGAACAGATCATGTACTTCCGAGATAAATCGATAAAGTCGGTAAAATAAAAATAAATTGATGAACGAAACGAATGTGTCATCCGTTTCTACTGATTGATCGATACAATGGATATCAATCAGATCAGATTTACCGATTTCTATCGATAAAACAATACCGATTTTTTTATCGATTGACAACTCCGGGGAATTAAGATGTATATGCAAAAAGTGTTTTGTCCCTCTGAAATTAACTCTCGTGTATCCGATCTTAAGACAAATTGCTATAATACAAGAACTTTAAAAACCGTCTAAGGCAAAATCTCAAGACCACCAAATGTTTACGAATTGTGCGAGACAGTCGTGTGACCTATAAGTGAATAGTAATACATCTGGTCAGCGATTTTGAGGTGGAACGGGAGGTGGACAAACTGCTGCATTAATTATAAAGACAGCTTAGCGATCTGGGCCCAGTTGTTCGAACTCCGGTTAGCACTAACCCGGGGTTAACCAGGCTTTCTTTTTCTTTTTAGCAAAAGCACTCTCTCGGTTAATTTTCTCTCTTCTTTTTAGAGTATCCAATCATTAAATTTGCTGGCAGAGAGAATTAAACTGAATTTGCTTTTTAAGCTTTCTAATCTGAGTTCAAATTTTGCACTAACCCTGGGTTATCTTAACCTAGCTTCGAGCAACCCGGCAACGCAATCGGATATTCAAGATGCTAACCACCTTAAACATACATTTATGTCAATAATTAATCTAAATTGTTCAAAATGAAAAGAAGTCGATCGCTGTCACCCACGGAGTCAGTGAAGTTGACATCGGTGCTTCTTCTCCAAGCTGATAGTAGGGAGTTTACACCGATCCAAATAATCTAGAAGACGACGCCGTCTGTCCTGGCGGCCGCGACAAGCGTGGGAACTTGTATGTAAATGAAGTAAATGACGAAAAAAATTATAAGTAATAACAAATTATGCCAAACCTAAGAGAGACCAGGATTCCCTACTTTATGCTTATGGCTCGAGCATCATCAACGATGAAGAATTCGTCTTGCTGTACGATATCAATCACTGCAAAAAGCCCTGACTCTCCCTACTGGAATTACGAGGCCTTTGAACTCGACAACATAATACTAGAACTACGTATCTCGCAATAACCCTCGCGAAACTCGGTTTGGTAACGGCACTCAAGCTAAGCCCTGTCGGTCGGGGTTAAGAACTGGATGGGTGACCAACCGCAAATATCGTCTTAAAGGTCCATGCGTTGTTCTTTCTTTTCTTCTTCTTCTTTTTTGCGTATTATGTGGTGTTATTGTTAACAGTGTATTGAAAAGCAGATTTAGCATTATTTCGGCGTCCGGATTTAGAAAAGACAAAAACAAAGAACAAATATGGCCCGGTGCAGTTCGCCTGAAAATTATTATTCTTCGGGCCGTATTACAGAGCTGACACTTTGCAGACTTTGATCTACATGTATCGGCGGGGATGGGTTTTCGACAGTGAACGATCATAATATGCCTCTGATTCCAATCTCCTGTTCCTCTCTTGTTGTCGGCGTTGCCTTCGCTGTGCTAAGCGATGTTCCTTCTGCTCCGCGGTTTCTTGTTGACGTCTTCTCCTTCGTTGTTCACGCTGAATTTGAAGTCGGCGTTCTCGCTCCAGAGGAGTTTAGGTTGAAAATCTTCCTGGGCGAGGACTTGGAGCCACTTTTTGTGCTTGTGTGTCATTTGCATGGGAAATTGTTCGTGATTCACCGACGGAAAAATTTTCATTCACAGACCATGAATAAGCACATCAAAATGCGCCTTGGTCATCGGCGGCGAAGTCTATGTTGCCCGGAAACGCTAAATGCTCCATGATGTCATTGGCGGACACCAAGCATATATTCAGAGAAAGAAAGATTTATTTATGAGGCCTCGAATTTCGCAACTGGCTAAGACCACGCGCGGTTAGCAGACTGCGTGCGCGCTTCGCGCGCGACAACATTATAAAGTCGCTTCGCTCGGAATAATATTTGATATTTATTGATTGATTGATTTGTATTGCCCAAATATCAATCCAGGGAAAGAAATTTTCATCTGCGTATTACATTCTAAAATCCTAGTACATATTCCAATAAAAAAATTCTAAAAACAATAACTAATTAGTCCTTAAAGTCTTATTTATAGATTGCTTCTAATAATTTGTAAAAAATAATAAGTCTAAAATTCTAAAAACAATGACTAATTATTCTTTAAAATCCTATTTACAAATCCTTCTTTATAAAAAGAATAAAAACAATAAATTAGCTGGGAAACGCCTTCTGAAATAAATGAGTTTTAAGAGCCTTCTTGAAAACATTAACTGAAGATATATTTCTAATAAAAAAGAGGAAGATCGTTCCATAATTTAGGGGCAGCCATATAAAACGATCGATCATCAAGCGTGGAAGAAGACCTGCATGATGGAATGTTAAGAAGTTTGTCGTCATTTGATCCAAGATAGTACTCCCTGTGTCTTTCAGAGATACAAGTTCGGAAATGCAAGTCGGAGCGAGCTTATGAATGGCCTTAAAAGTTAACAATAAAATTTTAAAAACAATTCGATATGGTACGGATAACTAGTGTAGGGCTCTCAGCAATGGTGTAATATGACAAAATTTACTTTCTTCGAATACAAGACGTGCAGCAGAGTTCTGGACTCTTTGCAGTTTTTGAATCTGATACGCCGGTAAGCCGTACAAGAGGCTGTTACAATTAATAGTCAAGGCGGCTAGAAATAAAGGCATGTATCAGACTTTCAGTACTTTCTTTGCTGAGATATTCCTTATCCTCCTGATATTGTACAAATAATAGAATGCTGCAGAGCTTGTTTTCATTGTGTGATCACCCATTGATAGGCTACAGGTTCTGTTTTGGCATAATTCATGAGCAACTTGTCTTGAGACATCCACTGCCTGATGTCTTGAATGCAATGTTCGATAGAAGCAACTGCATCAACCTGGCCAGAGTGCGCTTTGGGACTAAGCGAGATGTATAGCTGAGAGTCATCGGCATAAAAATGGACAGCTGGGAGGTGCTTTTCGACGACATCAAACAGTGCGCTTGCATAAACTGTAAAGAGAAACGGGCCAAGACACGAACATTGAGGAACACTATACCGCAGGTCAAACTTATCAGATACAGTTCCCCGATCAGAGACTCGCTGGGAACGGCTGGACAAATAAAATCGAAACCAGTCAAGGGCAGTGCCATTCAAACCAAGTTTTGACGATAATCTGTTAAAGAGAATGCTGTGATCAACGGTATCGAAGGTAGCTCTGAGATCAAGCAATAGAAGGATATTAACGTGCTGCTTGTTCATTTTTAACAGAATATCATTCATTACTTTCAAAAGTGCTGTTTCAGTGCTGTGATTTCTTCTATAAGCAGACTGCGCAGCTGGGTATAAGTTATTACAAACTAGGTGACCATGAATCTGATTGAAAGCAGCCCTTTCAATGAGTTTAGACACAAAAGACAAGTTGCTCAGAGAACAGATTAGTTCTTAAAGATGACATCGAGACCGTGTTTCTTTAACAGTGGAAAACTAAAGCCTCTTTCCAAATTTCAGGACAACACCCAGACTGTAATGAGTTGTTTACGATTTTGTGAGAACTGGGAGATCTTCACATTTGCTAACCAGTGTGGATGGCATAGGGTCACAGAGGGCAGGATTTGAGGGCGGAGTTCTGGATAAGCTGTTTAACATCTCGAACTGATAGCATCGTAAAAGTAGGGAATGATGGCACAGTCTCATCAACAACAGCAGACGCAGACAGAGTGTCATCTTCTGGAAGTCAATCAGTCCCATCAAGAACAGCAGACGGAGTGTCATCTTCCGGAAGTGAATCAGTCTGCTGAGCAGCAGACGGAGTGTCATCTTCTGGATATGAATCAGTCTGCTGATTGGTGTCAAGCTGCGTGCGGATAGTATCTATCTTCCAAACAAAGTATTTCCCAAGTCGTTAGAGAAAGTTCTACTGTCCAGATTAGGTGGGACACCATCATCCATTGTGCGGTTAAATAGGCGCTGACTTGCATGGAATAGTTTCTTCTTTTTTACTGTAAAACTCCCTCCGAGCCTTGTTCATAAGACGGGTAGTAAAATTACGTTTTGCTTTAAAAGCAGCAATATCGGACTCCAATCGAGATTTCCTCTACCTCTTTTCAGCTTTCCTTCGTTGACGCTTCGCCTCCCTGATCTCCTGACTGAACATGGAACACGAGGTCTCTGAAAGATTGTCCGACGAGTGTCAGACGTGCGGAATTTCGCTTTTATAAGAACGATGTCTATGACTTAATGCAGGTCCTTGATTTTCTAGAGACATTTACGTGCTACAATGGACTGACTACTCCGGGTATATATAGAGGTATCCGTTCAGAGAGTGTTGATTGTTGTCCCAATAGATTGAGTCGTCGTTAACCGTAGAATGAGTGTTCATTAGACTAGGGCTTCCTTTTAAATGTTTAATCTTCATTCATCTCCACACAATACATCAGATCAAACAAAACTGGTAAAGAACTTGTAACGGAGAATTGACAAAAAACAGTTAAACAAATACCTAGCTCTTATCAAAGCGGTTAAATGGTCAATTAAGGACACATAGACAGCCATAAACATAGCAGTGCAAAGCTTCGTTAGAATGGTTAGAGGACGTCCAACAATAGTAGAAAATATACATTTCGCCAAATCCAGTCCCTAAACCAAGGGCAGTATAAATCAAAAAAAGTTACAAAGATATTAATCAAAATCTTTGCTTCAAGGTCCTTATGGAAAGCAGTGTTCCCACCATGATACTGCGACTGGAATTTTGTTTAAGTACTATTCCCAAATTTTTGCTAGATTTCTATTGACAAATCCACTTTTTAGGGTTCACTTGGCCTGCCTGTTTAACAAAATGGCCAGACTGTTTGATCCTATGAAAAGCGAAGTTCGACTCTTGATCATCCAACAAACACGCTTTAGGAAGATCGCTTGAGTTGTAAATCAATAGAGTATGAAAAACAAAACCTGTTCAATATAGACTAAGATTACCCAAAGGTGGGTTCTTTTGGCAGGCAAAGAAGTTCAGGAGTGTTTGGGAGGGCTTTAGCTACATGTAGAATAAATGTTAAGGTTATGGTTTTTCTTAACTTCATAAGAAAGATTATTCTGCCCATTACTGTTATACCGTATTTTGGTTTGATGAAACTTTAAGATTTCGTTCTGTGCCTAACGATGCTTTATACCGACATCTTTAAATGGGTCACGTAGTGTTTATCAGAGTATAGAATTATCTAAAGAATTCTTTAAGTTATAGCTGGAATGACAATTTACTACGTAACCTCCTGTTCAGCCACTTTTTTCTACGTTTCTTCTTATGAGAGCTCAGCTTGAAGGTTTTCCTAAGACTTATTAAGCAGTTTATACAAGAGCAGCTTGCTGTTCCTGTAGTTTTATGAACTATAAAAAGCAAACGCAAACACTACTGCGTGTTATAAGCCTTTGGTATTACATTTTATCGTGTTGCTGGGCCTTTGCTATTGTCTGCTGAAAAGCGTTCAATATTCGGTGAAATTTTCTATCCATCATTCGTTCCAGCTGGACTATTTTCTCCTCTATTTCTCTTCGTTCAACCATTGTCGGCTTCTGGATGTCCATTCCTCCCACGTGTTCGGTTTTTACACTCTTCACAACCCTGGTCGTCCTTTCAAAGAACGATTCGATATTTTTTCGCTGCTGGATGTCCATTTCACACAGGTCCTCTGTATCTTGTGGGCCCATATGATCTAAGGAACATTCTGTCCCCGACGATTTTGTTGGCACAATGGTTTCCTGATCTATTCCTCTGTCAAAAGATGATTCAATGTTTGTTCGCTTCTGGTTGTCTCTTTCGCACAGGTCCTCTGTATCTTGTAGGCCCATATGATCTAAGGAACATTCGACCTCCGACGATGTTGTTGGCACAATGGTTTCCAGATCTATTCCTCTGTCAAAAGATGATTCAATGTTTTTTCGCTTCTGGTTGTCTCTTTCGCACAGGTCCTCTGTATCTTGTAGGCCCATATGATCTAAGGAACGTTCGACCTCCGACGATGTTGTTGGCACAATGGTTTCCAGATCTATTCCTCTGTCAAAAGATGATTCAATGGTTTTTCGCTTCTGGTTATCTCTTTTGCCCAGTTCCTCTGTATCTTGTAGGCCCATCTGATCCAAGGAACATTCAACCACCGACGATGTTGAGACTTCGATGACTTCTTCGGTTTCGGTACCCTTATGTATTTCTCTGCTTAAAAGTCGAAAAGCATCATTCATTCGCTGAAAGGACAAGTAAAACTTGCTTTCGATTCCTTCCAAGGTGTCTAATATCGAGTCACGCTCTTCACTCTGACGTCGATCGCTATCTTTAAATTGAGGGATCCTCACGATTTTATCCACTTC
>OZ037992.1:43022217-43092217 GCA_964035705.1 Porites rus
GGAGTCTTTTAGGGAAAAAAATATGCTTTTAGTACCGTGATCAAGTCATGTCTTCTCTCTAAAGTCATCATAAGCCAATCATGACTCACGATTTAATAGCGCTGAACGTTCTCAAAACTCAGTTCAGTCAAACAACAAACAACAGCACTTCAAAACACGAGTTTTTGGGCTCATTACATGATAACTAATGAAAGCTGTTTTACAGGAAAAGTGAACACATATTCATGCGAACGTACAATGAAAGAATACGTTCATGGTTTGTTTACTACAGAAGTAGAAATTAATTGAACATCAGACTGTACGCAGCTGCATTTTGTTTAGTCGATCCGTAAAAATTTCGTGCTTACAGACGGAACTGGCAGTTATTGTAATGGAGGACTTCATTCACTTTTTACAAGCCGCAGTGGTTTAAGATCTGTTTTCTGGACTTTATTATGATCAAGAAATGCTGCGGTAACGACGTGGCTGCATTTACGAAGTTGTCGCATGTAACTTTATACAGGCACGTACAGCGCCCGATGGAAATATGTCAGTGGTGAAGAAAGGTTTCTTTGCCGTAGCCACATATTGGCGCTAATATTTGTCGGTTTGTGAAGTCAGGTAGTTCGAGGTAGGTTATGGCATCGATATCACCGAATAATTTGTGCAAATGTTGGAAAAAACCAGCCCGAAACTCTGACATCTTTCATCATCGTTGGCAGCTTGTTTACAACCTACAGCGGCCGATTTTGTACCATATCTTGATCAGGTCTCTTTTCGGAACAATTTCTTTCATTAAGGAATTTAATTTTGACATAAAATAAATCAAGAATGCTAAAACTATCCGTTTTGTTGCTGGTTGGCACATGGTTAAGTTTTCCTAGAGACTTTCTACACCAGAAATTCACACAGTTGTTGTCTTTCTCTGCGATTTGGCATCGTCGTGAAATGTAAACTGCTTTCCAGCTTTGTACTTCATAACTTCTAAAGCTATAGCAGTCGCGATTGTGACCCTCAGTAATAAAATGTGTAAACCAACGCTTTTTATATTAAGAAAGGCTACAGTAAGTAACTTGTTCTGTTTTTTTAGCCTTTCTAAAATCGTTGTTTGCAGATCAATAGCGGATTTTGTTTATGGCTCGTGGTCCGGATGCCTTTTTCTATGGGTTTACCGGTATAATAAACCATAGGTTTTTGACCAATCAGATCACGCGTACTATCTCAGTTATTTTATAAAATGCACGATAATGCAGACCTGGCTGTATTAATGTAACCATAACCCAGACCTTTGGTAAACAGAGACGTTAAGAAATCAATTACAGTTCCAAAGTGGGCGAGCTGTGATCCCTGTTCCTTTTACTAGAAAGTCCAACCATTGTTTGATGAAGGGACCAAGTTGTTGTTGTACGGATGCTCTCCATGAGGACATGAGAATGTCTGTAGCTTGCTTGAGTGTGACCCTCATTGTGAGGTCTTTTAATTACAAGTTCATCAACTCTGTGAGAAAAATCACCATCTAAGGAAGGTGATGAACGGTTCTCCCGTTAGCAATATTTCGTTTAGTGAGTTTTCTCCCATAGATTCCAGCGTTGCATTCAATTTTGACTGCCCTCTCGGACGCTTTTTGTTGAGCGACTGTTTGTATCATTCCTAGAAATTTTGCCATTAATTCCTCGGTATTTGAACCGATTTGATTTACAGCAGAGCCCATTGTCGAAGTGTGTCTTTCCAGGTTGGGTTTAGTGATTCTGTGAAGTCTTTGACTTTACGTGTGACTGTTTGTTCGGCTGCTGTCTGTTGCAGCGGAAGCGCCATCTTGATTCGTCTTAGCCCTCTTGCCTCTTGATCTCGTTCTTGCCTCCGAAGCCGACCTTTCGAGGCCGGGAATTAAAGAATTGCAAGTTTTTCTCCTCTGTTACAGGACAGGTGATGGAAGGAGTCGTTTCGTACGTGTGAGCGCTGCTTGGATAAGTTGATTTTCCCTTCTCAAAATAACCGAGTACCTCGTAGGGTTTGCCAGTTGCTCATGCGGTGTGCTGGTTACGTGTTCAATCTCACATGTAGTATCAACTGGTGCGTGAGGTAAAATCTTGTCCGTGGGACTCGTGATTTTTTCGCAACCTCACTCTTGTAAGATGACTATTATTAAGGTGGCTGAACACAGTTTTGCGGGCGGTCAGAGGTAATTCGCGTGAGGGCGCGTGTTTTGAATGAGACAATGAACAAACATGGCGGCGAAAAAGTAATGATACACAGAAGACGATTTCTCAAAATCTACTCATTAAAATTTTGTGATATTTGGCATAAGTTTTACTTTTAACGTATTTGAAATAATGAGAACTTTAAAATGGAAGTTGAACAGACGAATTTTGCGACACATTAAATAACTATAGTACAATTATTTTATTGATTATCTAAAATCCCGTCTGTTAAAATTTGGTCAAATAAGTTTCAAATGGTAATAATAAGTTATTGTAAGCTGTGTGCAAGTTTAAAGGAAAATCTAATGAGCGAATCTTATGTAAACTGAGCAAAAGTAAAATTTGAGTCGTTCATGTTGCCATAGAAACTATGAAAACGTCACATTTTACCTGTCAATTTAAATCTTTCATCATTATATTTTTCACTTGCGAAGTTTCAGCTTGTGAGCTGCAACCTTTCTCTTGCTATGGTTTGGCAAATGAAATATACTCACGAACTGTCAAAACTGTGTTCAGCCACCTTAAATCGTTCCCCATTTCAAATCTCATTTGGAAAATTTATAACATATGGAAAAAAGAAATTTCATTGGTCTTGTCATACAATAGAAGTTTTTACGTAGAAATTCCCTTAAGTCTCTAAAACTAACTCGAAAACTGAAAGGATTAGTTATCCTTCAAGTTAATTTTCTTCAGCTCTTTTTCCTTACCTTCATACTCTCTTCCCTTTGTAGGGTTGTTTGCGTCAAATATTTTTCCCTCATCAATGTGATATCCCACGGATCCTTTTAGCCAACCCGGCAGGGCATGATTTCCATAATCTTCGCCAACAACACCCAATCCTAAAAGCCGTCTTTTTCCAGTTTCCTGAATAAGAACCTAGATGAAAAGATGTAAGCAATAACTGATAGAAAAAAAATACTAATGCTTTCTGGGTGGTAGATTCACAGCCACATCAAATCTGACTTGAAATAACATTTAGACGATCAGAATCTATACTTCGGCTAAAATTTTTGTTAAAAATTGTATCCACTCTTTGAAAAAATTCTTTTCCTGGCTTACTTAAATACGACGTACCTCAAAATGGGGCGAATCTGGAGAAAAAGGGAACTTATATCTTGCACCGTGAAATTCAGCTGGATAGTTTATTTCTTTGCATGTGCTGCAAAGTTTGCTTCCTTCACAAATTAAAAGACATCCTTGGATTCTGATTCCCTCTTTTTGCCAGGCCTGGAAGAAGCGTTTATTTATTAGTCGGTCAACCCAAAACTACATTATTTACTTAATATTACTACGTAATTAATAATGTACATTGAAAAATTTCTTCAATGTGAATTGGCACAGTTCAAATATGCAGTGTTTAGTAAAAACAGTGCAAAACGAGGAAACATAATGCACTGAAAAAATGACATAGAATGCAAATATCTCAGAGAAAGGAACTCTGTGATTGGCTAAAAAAAAAAGGACCAATCAGGTGCTGCAATCTGCTCGCAGACACCTTGAAGTTTGCGAATGGACAAAGGAACCCACAGCCGAGATTAAATCTACAGCGGGTCTGCCATTCATCAAAAGATTAACTGAACTACTTCGTAGTTGCCTACAATAGCATGGCATACGATCCGTTTTCAAGTCCGACATTAACTGAGATCACACTTAGTAGGACCTAAGGATGCTGTTGATGTACGAAAACAAGATGGAGTAGTAAATAAGCTAGAGCGAGTGATTGAAAACAAAAGAGACGAACTTTGTTGGAAGAAAAACATGAAAATTCAAAGCGGCTGTGAGACAATGAGAAATGCTAGCGGCCAGCAAGGTGAAAATGAGCTGCAGTGAAAAATAAAAGCGAACATGAACACAGAAGACAAAATATTGGGTAAGCATATACCACAATTCCTTTATAAAAATAATGTGTAACTAGGAAGTTTGACGCTTTAGTCCTACAAAACAGCGTTGTAGTTGTGCAAAGCAACGGTAAAAAAGACAAAAAGCGTTCTGCACGTGCAATTTGTTTTTTTGTTAATTAGATCTATTGATCATGATTCCATTTTCATTGGCCGAATTTATACTAGAGACGAATTATCCGTCTCAGACGGATCATTCGTCTTCGGATTTATACTTAGACGAATTATCCGTCTGACGGATAATCCGTCTAGACGGATAACTCGTCTCTAGTATAAATTCGGCCATTGCCCTCCTCGTTTAACATTACACGATTTAATTTTTTTGTTTACAAGTATTATTAACCAGAGCTTCGCTTTTAGCCCTGGCTAAATCTATATATTATTAAAGGGTGATCATACGACTTTTCTCGTTCAGTTTGGACTGAATTTATTTGCTCTGGTGTGTTTTCCAATTATCATACTTTTTGAAAAACATACTTGTGCAAATTAATTCCAAATTCCAAATTGATCTTGAAGTATGATTGCCTGTACAATTTTGTGCAAACTTGTGCGGTGGAGGTTAACAAAATCTGGTAAGGAAAGAAATTAGAACAATCCAATTTTACAACGAAAAATCATCATAAAATTCATGTCCATTATGAGATGGAAGCATACCTCGGGACCAGCGGGAAAAATGGAACCATTTATTCCACTTGCTGCAAATGTTTTGTAAGCTATCTGATTTACCATTTGCCTGTTTCGCTCCAGTTCTTGAAGAACGAAGTCCATTTTTCTTTCATCTAAATAGCAAAGAACAAAAATAAAGGTGCTTAATTTACTTCCGCAGACGTTACGTTTGAGCAAACAGAGTACCTGCATACTGCAAAGCATAAAGCAAAGGTAATTAGAATACAAAGCGACTGAACTTAATCATCGATCACTCAATATTGGGTAAATGGCAGCGGACTCGAAACTGGTGAAAATAAATAAACGAAGATGAGGATTAGTCAGGAGATTTTGGCGGGAAGCTGTTGAGGATCATACGTACTAAAACAACATTTTTTACCTGTCAGAGGAAATGAGTAACCATAACTGGAAAGGTACTCATTTTGTAGTTTTTCCACAACTTCATTCAAAGCCTTTCCTTTTTTCTTCAGGAAATTCTAAAAATGAATGAGCTAGGGAGTTCAGAGAATCCAAAATAAATAAATAAATCACCAAGTCTAGCTGCCAAGGTAAGTAGGCCAAACTGCTTTACAAAAGCCTCAAAATGCCCAAAGGATACAAAGTAACATTTTACAGGCGGAATTTAGGGTTAGCTAGTTCTGATTGAATATCATTTTTTGCTCTATTAGGCAATAAATGTGTTTTGGCAACCCCGTTGATCTAACGCATTCCTTCTATGGTGTCCTAGGGTACTACCATCTACATGGGATAACCGGAAATTCCGGAAAGTTAAATGGTTGGGCCATTCCGTTTGGGAAGCTCCAGATGATAATGGACTGTGGTTTGAGACGATGTAATTTTACCAATCCGTTCGAACTCTGTTCAGCTGATTTGGATAGACTTCGCAGCGGGTCGTTCTACCACCACGTCAAATTTTGTAGTTTAATGTACATGCACAAAATTTTTACCCGAGTGGTTTGTATAAATGGACGGTACACCCCTAGTTAAAAGTTACTCACTCGACTACTGAAAGTGTTATTATCCTGTTGTCCGTTGCAGCAGCGCCTCGAACAAAGAAGGTACAACCGTTTTATCCACACAAATGAATTAGATATAAGGTTAAGGGGCACAGGTATTGGATGATATGCCCTGTATGTCTGGATGGTAATGGCTTTCTTGAACGACCATTCTTTCATGGAGTTATCCTCAAAAAACGAGAGAAAACGATTATCTTAATTAGCTGCTATCTTAAAGAAATCTTGAACTTCAAAGTATAATTTTTAACACATTACGGTAAATTTCACCACAAGCGCATCCCGCAACGTAGCAGAACAAGCTAAGAACAAGCAGTCATCCTACATTCATCCTACAAAAGTGTCTATATATTCATTCCAAGAAGGATATAAACTTCAATTTACGCCAAATAACAAAACGATGATTTACTCTTAAAGCAAATATGCGAAACGGTATAAAAAGGTAAATACTTTGATTATATACGTACATTTAGCTACTCCAGCTAGTTTATAGATACTACGCACAAATAATCATGCAAACAATCCAATTAACTGAATTAGGACGTAATAGAACTCATATCCCATCTTTAGCAGTCTCTCTTTTTTCTTAGTCCGTCTACTGAAACGCACGAGACACGATAATGATCACACGCGTTGTGGAAGGCACGAAACGGGAGAGGGGCGAAAAAGTGAGCGCAACGCATAATTCATGTGCGCTGGCTATGGAAGCATTCGCTCTTTTTTCTTCTCGGGCTTGCCCTCGTTTCTCGCGTGAGCACTCCTCTTGCTAAATCTGAAGAAAAAGAGAGACTGCTCGTAGTCTAATCTTGGTTAGAGGAAGAGTTGAATGGAGACGCGGAGTTAAACGAGGACGGTAGAACTCCTTTTACTCGGAAAGATTAGTGAAAGGGTATCTTTCAGACCTGGTGACTCTGGTAACCACTCAGCCACGTTGGCCTCCGATAATTAGTAGTACGACTGCCCATAATATCTGTCTCCGTCTCAAGCTGAGACCATGTGCCCGACATTTTCTATTTTGCTGCGTGCACTCCAAATATTCTTCTTTCGAAGACAAATGTGTGAGAAAATGTCTCAAAGATTTCAAAGGATGATCTTCGGTCGACCTTACCTTCACTCGTTGGTAAGTGTTAGTAAGTAGGGCTATCATCATATTAACGAGAAGAATGACTCCCATGATAAGAAAGGCTGCAAAGAGGAAGTGCGCGATAGTGGCTGATGCACTGTCCACTGATTCTAAATGGTCCAGCGTCGCTATTCCAAGAAAAGACCAAGAAAGATGCTTCACCATGCTCCACCAACTGATGGATGATAACAAAGTATTTTACAAAATGTTAGTTTTTGGAGCCGAGTTACAAGCTGTCGCGTGCGGTGCCATCATTGTACCTTTTTTCTTATGTGAATTCAGTCATAGAGCTCCAGAATTTCGACACCGCGGTCTTGAAGTTGCAGCCCTATACAAAGGCATCGTGATGGCCCAGGAAGCTTGTGAGAAATGAAACGTACGTCTCTCTTAGGGAAAAATGTTGGCTTAGGGGAGGGGTAGGTGGTCAGTTTCCTGAGAAACCTAAATTGATCTGATCCTTCTAACGATAATTTCAATATCCATAAGTCGCTAGAAATTAAGAAGAACCAGGTGGTGGCTTATTTTTTTCTACACAAACTTAAAGCCAAGAAAATGTGTTCATACGCTTTTACCAGGTTATTTCAATCAGACGCGCCCATGACAATAAAAAGAAAAAGTACGTGAAACATAATAACTATAAAATAGCTTTTTTGACATGCGTTGTTATATACCGGTGACGGAGAATCAAAAATTTACTTACCAAACTAACCCACTGGACATTTTGCAGGCACTATAATAAAACAAAAACAAAGTGATAATATATCTATAGTTTACCAAGCTTTTGTTTTCTCTCCTTAAAACGTACCGAACAGAGGGGAACGATCAAGTGTAACCATTCAATTTAAATGTATGCGGAGACAACATAGCTGTATTAAAATTCGGCAGTTATTTCCTGCAGTAAGTCTTACTGTATTTGACCGTCAACACAAGTAGTCTCGTTAGTTCGATCTATGAAGCTTTGAAAATTGATTTTCATAAGGTGTCTAACGTAAAGTTAAGTCATAATCTGAAAACTCGTTTCCCACTGTGGGAGTAGAAGCGGCGAACACTTAAGGTTATACTCTAAAAAAAAACAGCGTACATTTCGCGACAAAATAGCAAACAAAAGATGGGAAAAGGAACTCTTTCACCAGCCATTTCTTCATTTCCCAACCAAAGATGTTAATCAAGTAACCTGCTTTCTGCAAACCAAAAGAACTTTGCCTGCATTTTTATGGGGGCTGGGGATTGTCTTGCTGGAGGGTGTTTTATGTTAAATGTATGTTGTACTCACGATTTGGTGTCATTGTTTTTAGAAATGAATGATCTTTCTGCCATAAACACTTTTGTGATCGCGATAGAAAACGCCAATATAGTTGCAGTAATCTGCCAGAAGATGGTCACCACGTCGCCAAAAATGTGAAACAAAGCGATCTGAATGTCGCCAATCCCCTTGATGGTTTCCAACACGTGGCCAAAAACTCGAAGAGTAAGGAACATGGTGTTAAGACCGTACAGATATCCAGCGATTACGAGAACTCGATTGTCAGTGGTCGATTCAGATAAGGCCCACGTAACTACTCTTAATTGAAAGGTCACCGTGTAGTTCAAAAGGGTGATGAAGTCCAAAATGTTCCATCTATCACTACAGGATTAAAATAAAAGATACGGATTTGTTGACAGTTATTCTTTGTTTTTGGCCTCGTTTTCCTCCTTTCAATCTGTTTTTCATTCTCGAGATAAACATCTTTAATATTAAAAGACAATTCAACTACCGAATAGAGATACCTACTGTAGCCATTGTTTTAGAGTTTGAAAACAATAACTACACTTGTAAATTACACTTGAAAAAAATATTCTCAAACACACCATATCTAACACGAACATTGACACTGATCAGATTTGAAAGTCGGACCAGGGTATGTGTTAATGGAAAAAATGGGGTTTGCTACCTGAAATATTTGTTGCATCTATGTAGAATAATGTCTACTTTTGTTGGCGTCGCTTCTTTTTCATTTTTCCCTTCTTCTTTCTTCTCTTCTTCCTCTTCTTCGCCGCAGATTTGAGTGAATCCCGTTCGATTCTTCTCTTTAGTCTTTTCTACCGACTTTGACCCCTTAGATTTCTTAGCAGTTACAGGCGTACACATCTGGTGTTCTTTGACGCCTAAGAACTGCCGACTCTCCATCAAGATCCTTCCCAAGAAGAATACCAATATCGTCCACTCTAAACCGCTAAACGGGATGCTTGAGGTCTCAAGACAAAGAGCAAAATGCAAACCAAGCAGCGCCAGGTAGCTGAGGGTATCTCGAATGAACACAAAGTAGGGAGTTGTGAAGTACTCTCGGTAACTTTCTGCAAACACAGAAAGAGATGCTGCAATCATCGTTTTCTTCATTTAGCATCAGCTTAGCCATGACTTTAAAAAATTAATATAGTGCAGGAACATCGACGCCGATAAGCCGCCAAAAGTGGGAAAATTTTTATTCACTGCGGGTTTGCCACGCTGTCGCTCCCCCTGGAGTTTCTTGACCCACGTTTGGGTGTAGGGGTGCAGCTGAGGTTTTAGCCTCTGAAGCTGTTTATAACATAAATAACGTTAAATACCTACACTCTGCATGTCCTGAAGACAGTATACAGATTTTTTGAACCTTTTAACTTTGTCGTTCCCTACTTGAAAGCAGTGGTTCAGGTTTGAATCAGGGAAGGAAAAATCACATATTATTTTAGTAGTTCAATTTAGATACAAAGCAGCACACCCCAACCCTATTTCCAGGACTGCCTCTTCAGTTTAAAGGTGCACCCCTTAATGTAAATGATAGGTGTCTTGAGAAGTATCTATTTCAATCCAAAAACAAAAAATAAAAATAAAATTTTTATTTTGAACCCAAAATAAGAAAAAGAAAATAATGAATGAAAAAAAAGAAACCGTTCGTTATCGTTACTCACCAAACAAGTCTTTTCCATAAAGGTCTATAAAAAATAGAAAAAAATGTAAGCAATTAAGAAGGCAAGGAAAAAGAAAAGAAGCTCTGCGTTAATCTTTGGAATAAAAATCAAGAACATTAATACAAAAAGTTATAGTAATTGCAGTCCTGTGATATATTCCTCTTATACATTTCCGTATTATTCAATAAGAATCCGTGTTAATTATTCAATAAGAGAAGTATGGGGATAAACTTTTCTTTCCCTTTATAATGCAGTTTTTTTATTAACTTATCTGTCAAAATATCTACCGTGTCAAAAAAAGCGAATTGTTTTTTTTAATTGGAAGCTTTGGAAGATTCCGAGTTCCGAAAACGTGTGTGGAAGTCGTGGAAAAGAATTCCTCAAGCTACTTTTGAAATTAGTGAATGGCAAGATGTTGAATGTGGTTAATGAATAGTACCTTAGCAAAAATAGAGCGGCTTTTTATTTCCCTGAGAGAAATTTTCTTGACTTGAGTGTTGAAGTCACAAATGTATAACTGGAGTTAAGGTCACGAATGTAATAAGGGGTAAGTCGAAAGCGGAAGGGTTCAGTGCGTAAGAACGTGTTAAATTAGGTCCAGCTTTAAAATATCGATACGGAAAGACCCTGAAAGGGTAAAAATACGTACATTGTAATTATAATTAAGATTACAGGTGCTATTTCAATGAAGAGGTATTTTTCCAAAGGCAACACCACTTGCAAAAATTGATTCCTAAGTAGGCAAGGTGTACGTTAAACACGCGTAGGACCCCTCCCGCCCGTTGCCGCATTTGTTACACTAAACTAACAGCTATTTTCTTGACCTACATAACAATATAGACAACTAAACAATCAGAGACTTTTCTAATTTGCGCGAGGATGCATGATGATGTCAGCAAAATTAACAACAATTATGACCCACCCCTGAGGTGATATTGGTGACTATTGTTACATTTGTTATTAATTACTCGCTACGTGAAGGCCCCTGTTATTATTTCTGTGACGTGCCGCTCATAACACTTGTGACTTTAATGACATTTGGCACCAATCATTTCAATTGTGACATCAACCCTCGAGTGTTTTCTTTTAAACTAGAAATACGTTAATCGCAACACCTCGCTTCGCGCTTGGGCCATAAATCGATGGAAAAAAGTCGGTCCGTAATTTACAGTACGGACCAAGAACTCGGCTTGAGGTATGTAATCATTTTTTCATAGGGGATGAAAAACTTGATAGAGCACCCAGTGGAAGTCGTGTTGCTTGGAAACCTTAAAGGAACTCGACGTCACAATCGATGACGTCACTACAACTACCAACCAGATATACATATGTAAAGCCAACTTATGTTTCTACCTCGCTGTGCCATCCACGCACGTTCCACGAGAGATGCGAATTTCGACAATAAACTCGCTCCACGATTCGCGTGGAATTATTGTTCTAGAATTTTAACAAAGCTACCAGTTTATCAGCACCAATTTCATACATTTGATCTTTCAATAAATTTTGCTCATATTCTTAGGCCTGCCAATTGTCAAATGACGTGTTTTTACTATCCTTCCAACAGAAACACTGGCAAACTTAATACTGAATAATTTACGTCACTCGGCTTTCACGACTTAATATCTATCGAACTTAAGGCTTACCCCTTGGGGTCTCTGACCTCCAAGTTTTATTATGCCAAATAACAACATACCGTGTGAGATACTCTTCCCCACGATTTCCTTATTTGTATATTCTCCAAAGCGCATGACTTTGCGTTCGTCGCTGTTGATTTTTTTTAATTCGCGGATGTCTATGTGAGAACCAATTCCCACTGATAAAATCCTTATTCCCATCTCTTTGATTTTCTGGATTTCTTTCTCAACGAGCTCCTTGTTTTGCTTTAAACAAACTTTATGATCAGTAAGCAACACCAAGACCTAAAAACAATGTTGCGAACAACGATTTAGTAATTTCAGCGGTATGTAAACGTTATACTGCTGCTCAGACGAACTGGAAGACTCATGCACTGGTTATATATACAGTATATATAACAAACTGAAATGAACAATTTCAGTTTGTTAATAAAGAACTTCTTTTAAGTGACCACATTGCAGAAAACTGCTATGACCACGAGAAGTCTCTTACTTCAGTCTTCAAACTTAGCGGAGTGGTAGTGAGTGACTCGCGTAACACGCGAGTGGGGAGGCCTTGAGACGAAAGGAGCGAGGGAGCCATCAGTCACACGCGTGGCTTTTTTTTTTTTTCGCTCGGGTTTAGCTCGTTGGACTAATAAAAAAGATGGCTGCTCGTAGTTTTACATTAAGAAGAGCCCAGAAGTGTTCCTTGGGCTCCCGTTAGCGTCTGGGTAGTATTACATGTCCTAGATAGATAAACGAGAAGTTTAAAAGAATAGTCAGCCGACATCTTGAACAATCTTGTTAATTAGCTGATCCTAAACGAGAGCTTTGCACTCGCCTAGGCAGAAAACGACACCCGAGCACGGCCTTTCGGTCGGGCAAGGGCCTAATGGCTATGCCATGCTGATGAACACAAAGGAAGGGCGAAACAGTTGTGGGTGGCTGCCTCAGCCCGGATGATATGGTTGTGTGCACACTTAAGGCCGTGTAGCGTGGCAATGAACCTATTAGGAACTAAATCACTGCTGACTCATTCCAGTCCTGACAGCCAGCCCCAAACTAATGAGAGTCACTAAACCATTTCAGCGTCAACGCGAAAACACAAAGCCTTTTGAGTCAGCACGTAACTACTGTGTGGAGTTCCTAGTTTTGGCGCCCGAGTCTTTTTTACACTTATTCACAATGAAATTCAGCCATTCGAAAAAAGTGTGTTTTATTAAAGGGGGGCTACTAAAATTAAAAGCCGGTCTCATGCTAGCAAATGAAATTGAGACGTGCTTTATCGAAACTTTAACACCGCCTTATGGGTTTGATTGTTGCATTTGTCACAAGTGTTTTTGATGGAGACGACCCAGCAAAAGAATATTTAGACTGATCACTGCCAGCCTAATAACTTGCATAACCGATGTATACATATTATTAGAGAGTTAAAACAAACAGGACGGCGACAGCAACGGCAACGGCAAAACAGAAACTTTGCCCGTGCATCACGCTCTTTGTACATTTTTTTGCATTTGTCACAAGTGTTTTTGATGGAGACGACCCAGCAAAAGAATATTTAGACTGGTCACTGCCAGCCTAATAACTTGCATAACCGATGTATACATATTATTAGAGAGTTTAAACAAACAGGACGGTGACAGCAACGGCAACGGCAAAACAGAAACTTTGCACGTGCATCACACTCTTTGTACATTTCTTTGTCGTCACTGCAGGACTACGACGTGAAAATGCCTAATTTCACGTTTTGTGGATGAAGTGTATCCAAGACAACGCTTTCTTTTCCTTTTTCTGAACTACGATACAGTTTTCTAGAATTCAACACCAGAAAAATTTGCCAAGCTTTAAAGCATAGACCGAGTCATAGCATAGTCGAGTTTTTTCACTGTGAACCATGGCGGACGGACGTGAACCTTCTGGTCCCGTTTTGACGAAAGATACCGAGTCTTACCAGCTTAACCTTAAATGGTGCGAATTACAATCCCTTAAGCTAAACGGGGAACGATTAACGTGGACGAATAACCTTGAATCGTTAAAGAATTTTGTGGAAAATGGCTTGAAACTACAAGGAAAGTGGTCGTCGCCCGGAGGAAACGTAAAGCAATTCAAAAGTTCTAACAATAATCTCGTCATCAACTGGTATAATAAGAAACAGCTAACCCTTTGTTTCCAAGGTCGAGATGGTCCCTCCTTAAAGGACAAGTTGGTCAAGTTTATTCAAAATAAACAGGGAACAGAAGCTGATACGCCTGTCTCGGATGCTTCAACAACCGAGCAAGAAATTCCGCCTTCGCAAGAAGCCAATGGCATCTGCAGTAATCGACTAGCTTCGGCCGCCGACGCCGGACTTGAGAACAGTATTCAAGAGCGATCGAACTCGGTTATCAGTGCTGATATTGAGGGCTTAAAACTGGATTTACTAATTCTTCAGAAAAAGGTTGAAGCAAATACAAGCCTTCTGTCGACGAAATGCAAATTACAAGAAACCGCTTTTAGCGCCGAGCTCCTCGATTACAAAGAGAGGTATGAGAAGGTGTTATCGACATTATCTAAAAAAGATAATGAAATTGAGGTGTTGGAGGAAAAGTGTTTTTCCTATGAGAGCCAAGTTTTGTCCTTGCAACAAGAAAATGATTCTCTTAAGCTGGCTATGAAGATCATTATGCAAGAAAGAAGCGAGGGCGAATGCCGCCAACAAAAGATATGTGATTGTTGGTCCCAAGTGGGCACACTTGGGAAAAGTGTGAATGATAAACATATCCAGCGGCCGTTGGCGGCCTGCAATATAGAAACTCAGAACAGATTTGAGCCCCTTAGAAGTGAGGTACAATTCCAAGTGAGAAATGAGGACAACTATACTGCAAATAACGAAGAAAGTCGCCAACAACAGCAACAGCAACATTCACATGTTGATTCATCTGAAGCGAGCCGGGCATTTGATTCAATTCCAACTAGTCATAACCGCTATCAGGCCTTACTTGTCTCTTCTCCTTCGAGTCAAGTATCCTCTGAGATGCCACTGCATCAGTCTGGAGCGCACGCAAATACCTCTCGAGTTAGTGCAAATAACTCCAAAAGCGGTGAAGTCGGAAAGACAAGACCCATAGTGCTTATTGGTGACTCAATGATAAAACACATTGATCCAAAAAAGCTTTCGCAAAGACATGTACATAAATTCTCATATCCCGGGAAAACCACTGCTGAAATAGCTGAAGCTGTTGACAACATCGCTGTTGCATCCGCGGATCCTTCTCACGTCATCATCCATACTGGCACCAACAATCTTCCATCGGAGTCTGCCGATTCATGTGTCGCCGATATCAAGAGCCTTGTATTGAAGGTGAAGAGCAAGTTTCCAAATTCAAGCATTGGTCTCTCGGGTATAGTCTACAGAGAAGATATCAACGTCGATGCTAAACGCATTGAAGTTAATGAGAGGGTCAAGCTCACAGCAGTAGATGATAACTTTACTTATATTGATAATTCGGTTATTGACGCCTCAGCATTAAATGGTAGTAGACTTCATCTGAATGCCAAAGGTTCGTCATTGCTGGCCGTGCAATTTATTAAGTTTTTAAGATCTGGTTCTGGCAAGTATAATCAGTCTCTTAAGGGTTTTCAGTCCTCAGCTATCCAACAACTGGTAAAGCTTCTGATGGAACTGGGAAACCTTCCCTCTCCAGCTCGCAACAGGAGACGCCCACGCTAGCTTCTCAACCGAGTGACGTATCATCAGGTATTCCTAATCAAAACGTTGATTCATTTGAAAGTACAATTCTCTCTGATTTTCTTCCTTCTGGTCGTGGTTTTAAAATTGCAGGTTTAAACATTAATAGTCTTACAAAGCATATTGATGAACTAAGAATTCTCCTTGCCGATCGCTCCATTGATATTCTCTCAATTAATGAAACTAAACTTGATGACTCTATCAATAGTTGTGAGGTCCAAATACCAGGCTATGAATTTATTCGTCGTGATAGAAACAGACAAGGAGGAGGAGTAGGTTTTTATATAAAAACCTCGATTAATTTTGGAGTTCGCTCTGATTTGAATGCACCCAGTCTTGAAAATTTATGTATAGAGATTCGGAAACCAAACTCCAGGCCATTTCTGATAGCCACTTGGTACAGACCTCCTTGCTCCTCAATTGATTTATTTTTACATTACGAATCATTTCTTGAGAAATTAGATTCCCTCGGCCTAGAATATTATCTGCTAGGTGATTTAAACTGTAACCTGGCCTCTGCACAATATGATTTAAATACTCGACGCTTATGTGAAATTTCTGATTTATTTGGGCTTCAACAGCTTATAACTGAACCTACTCGCATAACGGAATCCTCTTCAACATTAATTGATTTAATTTATACAAACTATACTGACAGGGTAGTCTGTTCCGGAGTCTCTCATATTGGTATCAGCGATCATAGCCTTATTTACGTTTATAGGAAATTATCTCTCACTTTTCCTTCAAAAGGGCACTCAACCATTTCTTATAGAAATTTCCAAAATTTTAATAGAGAGAGTTTTCGTAACGATATCGCTCAGCAAGACTGGTCCTGTAATGTTTCTGAAGATCCAAATGTTTTGTGGACTGACTGGAAAACGAAGTTTTTGGATATTGTTAATATTCATGCGCCACTCCGAACTAGACGTACTAGAACAAATAAAGCACCCTGGATCAATTCAGAATTAAAGAAAGGCATGCGTGATCGTGATGCTGCCAAAAGAAAAGCAATTACATCGAATGATCCACACGATTGGAAAAGGTACAAAAAGTTGCGCAATATAATAAACAATGACATCAAAATTTCTAAAGCATCTTATTATTCTAATGCATTTATTCAATCTAAGGGTAATCCTCGAAAAACGTGGCAAACCTTTAATGAGCTTACATCCCGTCGTGTGAATAATACAACGGTGAAAGAACTGAAATTGAATGATACCATTATCTCTAATTCTAGTGAGCTTTCTGATGCTTTTAATGACCATTTTTCAACAATTGGGCCCAGACTTGCTAATGAAATACCTCTAACTGCTGAAAATAATTCAAGTTATATCAATAATATAAAGGTAAATAACAACAATTTCAGCTTCTCCTCGACTAACTGCAGCATTGTTTTCTCACATCTAAACAAATTATGTAGATCTAAAGCAACTGGTCTTGATAATATTTCTGCTAAAATTGTACGTGAATGTGCTGATCTTATTTCAGTTTCACTATGTGATCTCTTTAATAAATCTTTAGTCTCTGGTATATTTCCTGATGATTGGAAATGTGCTAGAGTTACTCCGTTGTTCAAGGAAGGTGAGCCATCTGATCTGAATAATTATCGACCTATTTCAGTCATTTCCGTTATAGCTAAAGTGTTTGAAAGGATTGTTTATGATCAGTTGTATAACTTTTTGACCAATGAAGATATCATTTCTAATCATCAATCGGGTTTTCGCTCGTTACACTCAACTGCAACTGCCCTTCTGGAAGCTACAGATAATTGGGCCTTTAATATTGATCGTGGCAATGTTAATGCTGTGGTTTTCCTCGATTTAAAAAAGGCTTTCGACACCGTTGACCACGATATCCTTCTAGCTAAAATGAACCTTTACGGAATACAAGGTACAGCTCTTGATTGGTTTAGGTCGTATTTAACTAATCGTACACAACGATGTCTTGTTAACGGTTCTCTTTCTAGAATCTGCTCTCTTAAATGTGGGGTACCGCAAGGAACAATCCTTGGCCCCCTTTTATTTCTTATTTATATTAATGACTTGCCAAACTGCCTTACTTCGTGCCAGCCTAGAATGTATGCCGATGACACCCACATTACTTATGCTGGCGTTGATGTGAATTCAATACAGTTAACTCTGAGTCACGATTTAGATAACCTAAACAAATGGCTTATTTCCAATAAACTTACTTTGAACACTTCTAAAACTGAATTCATGCTAATTGGCTCCAGACAAAAATTGAGTACTTTGTCGAACCCACTTGAGCTCTCGATTAATAATGTTCCGATAGAACACGTTTCCTCTGTCAAATCGCTTAGAATATTTATTGATGAAAATCTACGGTGGCAAACACACATTGATAAATTATCTAAAAAGGTCGCTTCCGGAATTGGAGCAATAAAAAGAATTAGACCTTTTGTCCCTCCACCTACCCTTCACTATATATACAACTCACTAATTCAATCTCATTTCGATTATTGCAATCTTGTCTGGGGTAATTGTGGTAAAACATTATTTGACAGGCTACAGAAGCTTCAGAACCGTGCCGCTCGCGTTTTAACCTTCTCTAGCTATGATGCTGATGCTAACCGTTTGATTAGACAACTCGATTGGAAAGACTTGAGCACTCAATTTCAAATACAGAAATCCATAATGGTATACAAGTCTTTAAATGGCCTTGTTCCTGAATATTTATCATCTAAGTTTGTTAAACGAAATGAAACGCGTTACTCCCTGAGGGACTCTGTTAACAAACTATTTGTCCCATTTCCGCGAACTAATTTCATGAAAAACAGCTTTACTTATAGCGGAACAGTTCTCTGGAACAGCCTACCCTGTCATGTGAGAGAAGCCGAATCTCTTAGTCAATTTAAAAGATTAGTTAATGTTCATTTTTAATGTTATACACGGCATTCATGAAAAACAGGTTTTAGTTAGATTAGTTGTAGTCAGGTTTTGAATTTTGTTTAGGATAGTTAGGTTATTTTTAATTTTTTAAATTCCTGATGGATTTTACCGTGTTTAAATAAAGATTGACTTGACTTGACTTGACTTGACTTGACCTTTTTTTACCGATACGGCGTCCATATTGAATTTATTAGACTTAAGGCGGGAGTATTATGGGATGCCCAGGGGGGCACTCGCTTATTCTGATTTACGCGCGCTTTTCAGGCGACAAGAGAACTTCAATGTAAATTTCTCGGGAAAAAGGCGATCATTATTACATCGAAACACGGCACAACGATCTTTTTTCCCAATGCAATGTTTTTCTAGGAAGACTTGAAGAAAATTGGCCCGCAAAGCGCGCGTAAATACTGAGCGAGTATATCGGATCGTTCTCATAACCCTGGTCATCTCACAATACTTTTTAAATCCAATCAATTCAATATGGCCGCCGTATCGGTAAAAAGACGGAATCAAAAGCGCGATAAAGTTTGAAGCAGGGCGAATTCACTTTTTAAGTGACGTTATCATTGCCGTCGCCGTCGTTGTTGCTTAAACTCCCTTAAAACTTATAATTGCTGGTTTGCACGTGACGTCACGGCGGCCATGTTAGTGGTCAAGAACAAAAGCGTTTCTCTCCTCTGGGAACTAAACTCTATTTTCATGTAAATTCTTCGAGAAAAATTCTATTGTTCTGATCCCCAACATGGCCGCCTTGTCACGTGGTTGCAAGGAAACAGAAAAGGACATGAAAAATCTGACTAATACGCAAATCGATTGGCTTGAAAGCTAAACTGTTAGTTTGAACAATAAATCTAATCAATAGAAAAGCATGCCTTTGTACGATAACTAGTAGCTACCTTTTCTGAGTTTGATCCCTCACTCTGTTTGAAGGCTTGTTCCACTATCCTCAGATCATCATGAAGGGCAGGAATTTTCACCTCGGTATTCCTTGTTAAATGTCCCACGCCTTCTGGTAAACAAATCTCTGTCAGAGATGTATCTTCATCTCCGTGTATGAATATCTGAAACTTCACCTGGTAGTTTTTGTACTTGTGCAGCAAGTAATCTATGGTGGATTTCATCAGGTCGAAGGCATCGTCTGCGGCATCAGAAGTTGCGTTTATAACAAAGGCAAGATCTATCTCTGTAAATAATCATTATTTTCCGATAAGTATGGCAATTAAAAGCTAAATAAGAAACATTTACGTAGCCACGTCGCCATGCGATCCTGTGGTGGTAACGAGTCTGTCTTGGTCTAATGATTACCGTTTAAGAAGAGTGCGAGTCCCCTCCCTTCACCACCCCCCCCCCCCCTTCCTGGGCTCTTCCCTGGATCCGCTACTCGTGCCAAATTAACACTGAGCAAATGCGTCTCTAAGATAATTACTCTGACTCACAAAATATAACATCAATGAAGGAAAGTTGCCGAGAAAAAGAAAATTGCATTATTTCAGTTATATTTGTTTTCCCCTTTCATAGTCGCTTTCATTATATTCTTCTTAAATTGCAAAAAATAGATTAACTCTAAAGAAACAAAGTGAAACACCGCAGGTACCTGGCTCTCAACCGCCACCGGGGTATCGAAGTCGCGCAAGCCTTGCTTAATCTACTGTCACGTGACCAGGGTAGTAAGGTGACCTGATAAGGTCTTCACTTTGAAGTTATATCTAAAAGCCGTGAAAAGTTTCAGCAGAGTAACCTTATTTCTGCATTATGGACCTGATCTAGAAATCAAATTCGTTTCAAATCGTTTGTAGAGTACTAATCTAATACTATCCCAACTGAATTACTTGCCTTTACTTCGATGTACAACTCTGTTAATGCGATGCTTGATATAAAACAAAGTGAACAAGAATGGAAACAAAATGATGTCAAATAAACACCAAATGTTGAGAAATATCCATGTCCACCATCCGACCTCCAGCCAGGAAGATCTCTTCATTTTACCGAATGTTCCGAACCATTTTTTCTTCATTAAGTTCTGCACAACTGGATGAGCGAAAAACTGCAATAAAAGTTTGCACATAACAAAAAAATATCGTTAATATTTGAAAATGTAATGGATTTATTTCTTGTTATCCAATCTGATTTATTTACCAAGGGTTTACTTTGATCATTTCCATACAAGTAAAAATATGTCTCATCATAACTCAACCAAGTAGCAACATCAACAACTCAAAGCTGGTTTGATCCAGATACACCGCATATAACGAGAAATCAAAAATAAAACCATTAGGATTGAACTAACTCAAAAAATCATTGTTCACCATGAGAAATCTCGTGATAAAAGCAACCATATTTACTTAGCCCAACTGTACATGGTTATAGCACTAGAAATCAGTACACCTTCTTTTGCTTCCGTTTGATGCCAGCTGCTACAATACAATCCAGAGCCTCCCCGAAGATATAACGAGCCTCTTTGTCGGTCTTCAAAGGCTCAAGTAAGCAATTGGTGAACTCATCCACTGAGTTTGCCAACTTGGTAAAGTTATCTTCGTCTTGTCCCTTTCGTTCCGCTAACCGTTGGAGCTCAAAATTTACCTGTGGCGGTAAGGGGAAGGGAGAAAAGGCCGTTGGTTTAGAAGGTTTCTAGTTTGTATTTGAATGCATTTACAGAGATCTAAAAGTACTCTGGATGGCCTGAAAAGTTTTTTCATCGTATTTTAGAGGAAACCGTCGTTGGGTACCCCTGAAGCGTACCGTTCGGTGATAAATGAAGAAAGATGGCAATGTGAAAATTCTTAAGTAAATGAGAGAGATGCATGTCACGTCACGGCCGTGGAACACTGAAGGAAAAGTAGTAAGCTTCCATACCAAATCCTCACTAGAATTATTAATCATAAAAAAGCAACTACAGCACATAAAGTAGATCAGGAGGGAAGAATTTACTAGAACAAACAACAAATAAACGAATATTTTGTTTTTTTCATGACCCACCTCCATTGCCATAAGTAACGCATTGGTGTCGCATTTTGTAAGAGCCCGCTGTGATAACTCGTTAGTGATATCATCAATATCGCCTTTCCTTAAAATCCTCCTCAGTTTACGTTCAAAATCTAGTAACAAAAGGTTTAGGGGTAAGCAATTTTGTTCAACCAAGATTGCGCGTGGGAGAAAAATTCAGTGTCACATTCGTCCACCTCAACCGATCGTGACTCGCCTCTCTATATAGCTATTTCAAAAAAGGTTGTCGGAAAAAAGTGCACGCGACAATCCCGAAAGGTATTGTGGGTGATTTTGAGTTCACTATTTTTCAAAGAAATTTCAAAGAATGGCACGAGAGGCCATGGACGCATGTTTGAGAGAGCTAAAGGAAAGCAACAAAAGTGGATTCGACAGCTACAGTGTCAGGAAAAGTGCATTGATCATATCCCATATTACCTTTCGGGATTGTCGCGTGCACAGTTTATCCGACAACCATTCTCGAAATAGCTGTATACGCAGTCACTTCCCTCCCGGGGGGGGGGGGGAATCCCATATGAAAGGGGCGGGGATGCTCGTCGGAAATTTTGAATTTAACCCCTAAAGGAGACCAATCTGGGCGCGGCCCAACCTTTTTCTTACCCCTAAAAGCGATCATGTTAAACTTTGATTACATGAATCGAGTAAATAATACAAATTGAAAATATATAATTTTTTAAAATTTCTTCGAGTTCAAGCCTAAAAGAGACTTTTACGGCTAAATTTAATCTTGTTTTGCTCGGAACACCCTAAGCGAGACCAAAGTCTGAAATTTACACCTCTAAGTGAGACGACGAGCCTCTCCACCCCTTTCATATGGGAGTCCCCCCCGGACCCTTTCATGAGTATTCCAAAGAAAATGAAATAAGTAACGAGTAAAAAACATCTTAACAGAAGAAGTTAATAACAAAGGACTTTAAAAGGTACAACATTCGGATAACCGTAATACTTGGCTTCTTGGCCTTCTACAATAACAATGAGACTGCTTTTTTTTTTCGTATGGACACCATGGTAGATTTCAACAGCTCCGTATGATAATGATCCTATTTTTCTCTTAAAATGATTACAGCCCATCTTTTCTCTAAAATCCTTATCCCGGGGTGCTCTCGCTTGGAGCGTGCTACCCAGACAAATTTTGAAAAGAAAATCAAGAGGCAGCCAAGGAAAAGCCTATCCCTTAGGTTTCCGGAACTGTTGATCTTGCAGGTGTACATGCTGCTATTGAACTGGCTATTGCCGTCCGTCGGAGGTCCTCCGGCCAATTTTGAATGAGCGTGTGCCGCTACAGTATGTTGCCCAGTATCCGGACGGTACCAGTATCCGGACACTTGAAACAAAAACTCAATTTTTGAGGCGCCCTTTTCAGTTCTCGGTAAACGAAGTATTTCGAATGAAAGCTGAACATTTCAGCTTTAAGATGAAAGTTTTGGCGATTTGAAAGCTTGCGAAACAGTCGCAGAAGACGCCGTTCTGTTCAGGTGAATAAACTTTTCATGGCTAATATTTACGCTGTTTACTGCGCAGTAAAGTTAGTGCTGGTCAGAAAAGGGAGGGTAGTGTGTGATATTTTCAAAGAAACTGTTTTATTTTTAAAGTGAAGATACTTAAAGAAGTCAGGTTTTCAGGCAGTTTATTAATTCTTCTTGAAATTCGATTTGTTTGGAATAACGGAAGCCAGAAACATTCACTAAGTTTTGATGTCATGTGCCCAGTATCCGGACAGTTTTTTCTTTGCTGTACAGAATCGATGAATTAGCTGAGTACATTCTCCGGATAAGATTTATTTCATATCAGTGACTATAATTAAAGCTTAGGATATATGATATAGTCGTAAAATGTAACTCTACTCAACTCCGTATGGAAATTTTCTTCACTCATTCAGAGGCGACTTGATTTCGTGTGCGCCGCTTGTTTCGCGTGACTGCATTTTCTATATATAACTGAAAGCGTCCGAGTTGAACCTGGAATTCTCATACTTTCCCCAGTTGGGACTGCTAGAATGGGGTTGCAATGGTATAAAAAAATGTCACAAAGGGGTTGAGAGATGTGAAAGAAGGAAGAATTAGTGCTAGAAAAGCAGGCTTATTGTGGGGACTGAGCATGAAGAAATCAACACTGCAGGTCAGACTTAATAGGAGAGTGACCTTTGACCGTCGGGGTGAGGTCCCTTCCCCAAGCTTTTCTTTAAATAATATATAGATTTAGCAAGGGCTAAAAGCGAAGCTCCAATTAATAAATTTATAATTTAAATAAAAAAAATAAACTTTTAATCCACAAATCATTTAACTTAAGGGCACATTCATGTGACTTTTGAGGGAATTGATAACCTTACATGTACACCCAAAAAATAGCAAACATCTTCGATCACATTCAAGATCACAGTAGATTAGGTAGCCTGTGTACAGCCGCCCCTTCCCTCAAAAAAAATCGGAAAGGAGCGTCTGTGATTTACCGTTGATAATCGTGTTCAAAGACCACGTGACTTTTTCAGGAATGTGTGGAAAATGATTTGATTGGTTATTTCCCATACATCATTACATCACTGAAATAGCGAGATTTGACTGGCTTTCATTTTCGCGCGCTTTGCATTTTCGCGCGCTTTGCAATCGGAGCCTTCCGTACAGAATCTTTCACTTTGGTCCGCGACAATAATATGATGTGAGATTTTGACGATGAGTTCGTGCGTTCTTTGTGGCGTAGACATCGTTAAAAACACGGATAAAAATCTTGTTGATGGTCGAAGGGGCAATTCTTTTAAAGTTCGAGAGGAACTGCTGTCTTTGAAGTGTAAAGTCGAAATCAATTCCACGTACATTTGTAGGAATTGTCTTTGCGCGCTGAAGAAACGAAGGGCGCTCTTGAACAATCTTCACGAAGTGAATAGCTCAATTCAGAAAATTGTCCAGTCGAAGAAGTGTTCCGCTGTTCCATTACCAGTCCCAAAGCCTTCCTCAAACCAGATCAGCGACTCCCAAGAGCAAGCTACAAAGCGTGTTGCCTTAGAGGATTTTCGAGCGTCTGCGACGTCTGTGGATATCGAAGAAGATAACAGCACGTTGCCAAATAAAACATCGGTAGATCAATGGCCAAGTACTCTCACGTCAACACCTTGTAAGGAGAAAAATCGTCCTGTCGCCTTTGCTGCGGTAGTTGGACCTGTTTCGCCGATTCCTGCTCGTGAACCCGAGGAAAAGAAGACTCGTGTGCAAGTCACTGTCGAATGGCCCAGCCGAACAAAAGTGAATACTCTTCACGAAGGATTAGAGTCACTCGGCAAGATGCTTTGTCGCGGAACATATAAGCAAATTGCTGGAGCCGTATGGAAGAATCCAATTTTAAGGAAATATATGCAGCAGTTGTACCTGGAGGAGGTCGATCGTGAGTGTACTACGATGTGTTCATTAAAGAATCCAAGCTGTGTGAGATCGCCCAGCAAGAAAGACCTCCAGCGTTTTTCGTTCAAGAAATTCAACAGCGAACTTGAATCGAAAGCACCATTGTTTAGTGCGGTACTGTGGACTGCAAGTGTGAGAAAAAGCAAAAGAGACGATGAATTCTGGCGCTTGTCGGAAGAAAAAAATTGCATGCAGCACAAATGTAATAGAGAGCTTATGGGGAAAAAAGAGAAAAAAATATCCTGCCCACCATATTGCTAGAAAAAAAATTCTTGATGACCAGAAATCACCCACCCCCACCCTCAAGAGTTAAATGGTCGGCCCCTTAATTAATCTAAATGAGTAGGAACCACAACAGAAGAGCTGCTTCACAGAAAGTAATCACTTGATGAAATTTATTTTTTCAATGTATGTATGAATGAAACTCTTACTTAAAATTTTGGCTTTTTACAAATAACTGAAAGATGCCCATGAAGCTTTATAGATTGGCTTCTAAGCATTTCTATTAAGCGACATGAGCACTAAATATTGAAGACATTTTGCCTCTGTCACTTACAAGATACACGAAACATGATAATTTATAAAATTTATAATTTATAAATTTAATTTATAAATGTAATTGTACAGGAAAAGCTTCTAAAACCAATCAGGTGAAGATGAAAATTTCATGGACAGATGTTAGCAAGGACTTAACCATCCGAAGATAGTCTAAGTTAATGAGGCAATTGCCATTCATCCTCAGAGACTCAGAGGCAACACTAGCATGGGATGTTATTGTTTCAAAGATAACATGAATTGGATTGTACTTGTGCAATTACTCAGGGCAGTCACTAACATTTGAAGCAGACTTGACCCCTTCCTTTTAAAAAGTTTTTCAAAACAATTTGCAATTAGGTGCCCCTTGGTCTCTAATGATGTTTACAATAAATCTACTGTTTAAAAAGATTGGCAATCACACTGCTCATGTTTACTTCCTCATTACCTGACTGATCAATGTCTTCCATATGAACATCTACATTAAGCAAGTCACTTTCACTCAACAGCTGACACAGTTCAGAGTCATCTCTGATGTCTGCCCATTCTTGTGCAAATTCCTCTATGTCCTCGTCTTCACTCTCTGGTGCCTCCAATTCGCTGCTTTGCACATCACCAAAGACCTGGTGAATTACACTTAAAATTGCTCGGCTGTGTTCTCTTCTCCAAACTTCAACAAAAGTTTCTACATGTTGTAGTGTCTTAATTTTGTCACAATTATCCAGAACTTGCTTGATTTGCAGGGGGGTGAATTCATGCATCATATTTACCGAAGCCACAGCCCCTGAAGAATTTTGAAGAAGCAGGTTTTTCATGTAGTTGAACAGTTCAGTCCTGAGGTGTACCTTGTCATTTTCTTCAACTGAACGAACAGATTCAGAATAAAGGTTTTCATCTTCGGTAGCATCCAGCACTAGTATAGCAGGTTCCTCGCAAATTTCTTGTTGACATCCACATGCTTTAGCACATCTGTCACAGCACTGGTGACCTGACACAGAAGAAGTAAATTTCCCTGGAAAATGACTGTATAGATAAGTACGCCTACAGTCAGTACTATTAGCAACAAAATCCTTGATGTCATGCATGCAATGTGCACCAAGTAGCCCATTGTGCAGCAAAAGGCATGAACTTGGCTGTCCATCTCTACCAGCCCTTCCACATTCTTGGACATAACATTCAAGGTTTTTAGAAGGGCCAAAATGTATGACACGATGAACTTCTTTGCAATCAACCCCCATTCCAAACGCAACAGTACAGGCTACTATTCGAATGTGGCCATTGGGTTGAGACATGTTACAAAGAATGTGCTTTTTCACAGCCTCAGGTGTTCCAGCATGAAACATTTCCACCATTCTCTTCTTACTGTCAAGGTGTTTATTAACATAAAAATCAACTCCGAGGTTTTCTTTAAATGCTGAGTACACCAAAGCGCACTGCTTGCGAGTTTGGCAGAAAATCATTGTTCTTTCACAGGACACGTTTTTACTTCTAAGCTCATCTATTAAAGTACTAAATATTGAAGAAACAGGCAAGTTTTTATCCAAATAACGCACACTGAATTGCACATTGGGCCTTTCTGGACTGTGCTCCATGATGAAGGATGAGGACTGGTTTAAATTCAAAGTCCTGAAAATGTCTCTTTTAGTTGATAGTGAAGCGGTGGCCGTCACAATTATAGAAGGAACATTACTTACAGTTAGTGACTTGAGTTCCCCCAGGTTTCCATACCAAATTCGGAAAGGGACAGCTGTGCGCTTTGAGGAAGATCCAAGAAGACCCCACTGGCTTATACAATGGGCTTCATCGACAGTTATCGCCACCAGAAACTTCCGATAGTGTTCAGTTAAAAGAAGCTTGCGCCATCGTTCCACGCTCAACATTTTCTCCGGTGATGCAAACAAGTAAGTGAACGCTCCTTTTTCCACTTCCTTCAGTCGTTCTTCCGATTGCTCATCGTGAAGAGCAATTGCTGATAATCCTAAAGACCGCAAATATGCCACCTGGTCTTCCATTAGCGTTCTTAGAGGTGAAATAACAATTATTTTACTGCTTCCACGTGGTCGCGAGAACAGCTCATCGGCGACGATCGGAGCTGCATAGAAGATCAAGGACTTTCCGTAACCGGTTGGAAGACTTGCATATACGTCTTTTCCTTTAAAAAGTGCTTCTAAGCATTTTTCTTGCTCGCTGTAAAGCGAAGGAATTTTAAAAATGTCGCAAACACTCTCTAATGCACGACGGAACTCTCCCGCATCGACCGCCATATTGGAATCTACCTCTACAGAAATGTGAGCCTCGGAAGTTTTGGTCAGCGTAAATCACTTTTAATAATTTATGCAAAATTATTCCTGAACACGATTATCAACGGTAAATCACAGACGCTCCTTTCCGATTTTTTTTGAGGGAAGGGGCGGCTGTACACAGGCTATAGATTAGGCCTCGAAAACAAATTCTTGGAAAACAAATCACGCCGAATTTTTTTGCGTTCGACAGGTTTACTTTACAAATTCTTGCCAACAAATCTGGGGGTGTTTAAACCAACCTTTTATAATTTTTATACATCACATTTGAGGTGAAACAGTACTATTTATCATACAGACCTCGGACAGAATGCAGTATTTCACAATTTTTCAAGACAAATTGCACTCAGTCAATATTCAGGACGATCAATTGTAAAGCGAAACCGTTCAAAAATTTCCAAAATCACCCATATGGCCAGCCGGTTCTCGTTTCTATATTGCGAGCTGTCAGTGTGGTCGAGTGTTTGAATGAACTTTAATAGAGTTAAGCTTCAACATAATAGCGAATTTATTATTATTTTTTTTGTTATTTAATGGTTTCAGTTATAACGATGTGTAATCTTATAAAGCGTTTGATACGCACGACATTTTTGAGTACTCCTGCAAGCGATGTTCATGAACGATGAAAACAAACGGCACAGACTAGCGATTAAAATTGCAAGAGAGACTACTAACAATCAAAAAAATAAATATAATTCGGTGAAACATTTAGAGAGATAACAATTTTCATTCATGAAGACAAGTATTAAAGTGTCTCTAAAAATCCTGAGTCTCGGCGTGAAGCTTTAAGCCGGCTTCCCGGCGTGGGTGTTTACTGTTTTCCAAGGTGAACTCCTCGAAGCAAGAAAATCGCTCAAAGTTTTCTTTCTACAGCCAAATTTATAAATAAATATTTTTCGGAATGTTTTCTTTCTATCTGTGGTGAGCAAATATATCTGAAGGCTTTTTAAAGTTTTGTAAGCTTATATCAAACAGTTCAAACCTGATACTAGGTCAGATGATTGACTCAAACTACGGCTACAAACGTGCATAAACTTGCCGCATAAACTGTCAGCGTGAAGGTGCAAGACTTCATGAAATTAGATATAACAAAAACAAACATCAATTACAATAGTTACTCAGGCTTACCATTCGAGATTCAGTTCCTGAAAGCTATCAAGGAAGGCCACAGTTGCTTGAGACTTTTAAACCCTCTTACGCATTAAGCAAGGTGAAAAACGAAAACGAATTACCAAATTTTGACAAGCGACGCGTTCCTCAACCAAAAACCCAGTAAACAAACCAGCCATGAATAACAGAAGACTCTTGATGGCAGCTGTATTTCATTTTGTACATCCAGAAGAAAAAGACAGTTAAAAACATCACAAGTTGACACAAAACTCTTCAGCTTCAGCTGTCAAAGTAAACAATTTTCAAGATGCTGCATAATTTTTTCGCATGAACTCACCTGTCAAATTTTGACCAATCAGAGTATAAAAATTGGACGTAGAGCGTGACCAACGCGTGACCATGGTAAGATAAGGTCTTCCCCGCCTGTACTTTTAAAAATACTGGCTGAATTTTCATTTCCGAAGTCAGTTTGAAATCAAAATTCTAATAGTGCGGGGCCATAGTGACATAAACACAACATATTTGATATGAATCCTTGGAAAAAATAAACTTGAGCCTGCGATCATTCCAAACTGGTAATTTGTCAGCGGATGACTTCAAAAAAATACTCGACCTCGATGGGTCGACACTTGAGCCCGCGCTGCGGTCAGGTGATACTGGTCAGCGGATGCCCTGTTTTGACAGCTGTCAATTGATCATAATATTGATGTGAAATTAGTTTTCTCTTGGGCTCCCAAACTAGCTAAAATGTGAGAGTAAACATTGGTTCTCCTGTGGTGCGGACGGACGGTCGGTCGGCGGTCGGCGGTCGGCGGTCGGTGTACGGTCACGTGATTACCAAATTTTCTGGGATGGGTAGATTTACTTAGCAATGGTGCTCCGCCCACGCGCGCGCGAAGCGCGCGCGTGGAGCTCCGCTATAAAATGAAGAAAGAAAGTCGTTTGCAGATTGGCTAATTGAGCTTGCAAACTGCAACTTCGGCACGTCCACGGATGCCTTCCTTAAATCAGTGAAAAAGTTCCTAGACAAAGAAGTGAGAAATTATACCATTTTTAAAACAGCCGCTCGCGTTCCCCACCATACCCCAGTCATTTGTTATGTTTTATTTCACGATGCTAGGTTATATTTTCGGAATCGATTGCCAGACTACTTTGCAAGTGCAAGAGAAGCTTATAAGTCGCTTGCCTGTCGAAATTTATGTACAATTACGTTGTTATTGTTGTGTCCGGATACTGGGCCAGCTGTCCGGATACTGAGCAACATAGGAGCTCTGCAAAAATATTAATTTAGCGATGGAAACAAAGGCAAAAAAGTTAAACTGTCTTTCGTCATATTAAGGACTAGATAGATTTTCTCTGGGCCAAATTTCAGAGCTCTTGCGATTAAAAAAGGAAAGTTATTGCAAATTTTAAACTGAAGTGTCCGGATACTGGGCAACATACTGTATAGGTTCGCTAACATTGAGCAAGTATAAAGCATTTAGATTTAGCCAGGGTTTAAAGCGAAGCCTCCACTCATGTACTTATATTAAAAGCAGTTAACTTTAAACTAATAAACTCTAAGGCACCAAAAAGAAATAACTACTTAACTCTAGGAGCCTTCGATATCAGTTTACCTCCTTTTCAGGGAGCGGTTGGGTCATTAATAAAAAAGTATCCTGAATTGAAAACGCTCCTAAAAGGAAAAAAAAAACCTCTCCCAAAGAGCTAAAAGTCGCTTATTTTCACAATGCATAAAGTTCGATCTCAGTAGTAGAATTCTTCCAAACTACATCATCAAAACCCCGCCACACCCCTTTATAGGTAGCAGCAATTTACATTTTACGATTTCTAGGGTCAGAATGTCTGTCTTAAGGGAAGACCTAAAAGAAAAATCAGGCCGACGTCTGTGTTTCCATAAGCTAAGCTTCTAATGTGTTTTCTTATCGGGCCTGGACAAACCGTTGGGGTAGCCTTTACATTTATACCTCACAATATCTGATAGAACATTTTATCATAAGGTACTCTTTGTTTTCTTTGGGTACAGACCTAGGACAGCAAATGACTCATTTAACTTTTTTCGCTATTAATAACTATAATACTTTAACCTGCACAAAATGTGCAGTACATGTTCAGGTTTTGTGCATAATGCAGTGAATTCACTGACAAACGTGCGATAGACTTATTCCACTACAAATTATTAAGTTAACGTTACAACAAATTATTTTTTTTCAAAATGGCTAACTCGGGCTCGGAAAGCCGACTAGTCTGTAGTTAGTAGAAAGGAAAACTCTTTTATGTCTAACAGATACGTATACTTTTTTCGGCAAGGATAGAGAGCGTAAACAAAAGCATCAAACTTCGTTCGGGTGTACGGTAACGTCAAAAACAAATTTTCTCGCTTCGATAGGTTTCCATTTTCTATAGCAGAGGAGGCTCTGCTTTAAGCGAAGTCTAACTCAGGCCATGATTTAAGAAATCATTGGACTTCCAGATCTCTTCCATAATGGGTTACTGGAAGAAAAAAAGTACTTTTCCAGTCCACGATATATTCTTTAATGAAATTGTTCTCGATAATTATAAGTTGTGTTTAATTTAGATGAAAGCGTTGGGCAAATTGAAAATGGCTTAGAATGCGGTTTTGTTAAACACTAGCTAAAACTCGGTTTGAATAACCGGCCCAAAAAGTCTTGACGGTTTCGCTTTTTGTTAATTCACAACGGACCTTCATATGGCATTGAATTCTATAGTAAACACAGTTAGTATGTTAGCAAGTTTACTTTAGAGTCATGTAGAGTCTGCGCCTTAGGCACGGCCAGTGTAGGGATCACAATGCCAAAAAAGGATCATTTGTTAAAGAGTTGGGCACCTCTTAACTAAACCTCATCTCGCGCCACGTACACTGATATAAAGCTTAAATAGGGGAGTCCATGCAACACTTATTCCTTTTAATAAGTTCAACATTCCACCAGTACTAACCTTTCCTTTCTTCTTTATTTCTGCTCGAATTATCACCATTCATACTTTCCATCTCTATAATCTCTTCCCATTGCTCAGTCATTATTTAGCGTTGACGTCTATCATGAAAAAAAAAAAGAAAGAAACATGAATTTTTGCGAGTTATAAATAAGCCTATTAAAGAGTGCGTTATTTCGTTAATAACCAACTAGTTTCTTATCACTCGGTAACTTTAACTCTCCCCTCCCCTCCAACCCTTGCCCTGGGCCGGGCCTAGGGTCAAATATTATTGTTTGCGCTGTTCTTTTTGGTTGTTGCAAGGAAGTAAGACACTTTTCTCTGTTCCTCTGTTTTTCCTGGTTTCTGTCAGTTTGGAAATATCCGAATGTGTCTTGCAATTTGGACTGCAAAACAGTCCGTATTTTGCGTATTCAAGTACCAGCGAGCAGTCAAACAAAAGGTCTGGAACGAGGCTGAAAACAGAGAGAGAGACTGGGGAGAGACGCTTCGCCTCACACGCCCTACGCGCGCGCAAGACTCTTACGCCACGCTTTACCCATTTCTTTACTGATTTTGAGAAGAAAAAACCCGACTGTTTTGCAGTCTACTTGCAATTCTATTGCAATATGCTGCCTTTAAAGCCAGTATAAAGCACAAGTAGGGGCGTCCTACCGCGGTCTTAACAATAGCGCTTGTAGGTAGGTTTCCCAAATCTGTCTTATATTTGAATATATTTACTGTGAGACTCACAAAACCGTGAACACCAGAAATATTTGTGGAATCTTATTGTGTTAATTAGCCAATAAGGCGCGAGATAACTAAACCGAAAACAGCAACGGTAATAAGTTTGTGGTTTTGAGGTTTGCTTGCGTATCCTGAACTTTATTGTAATTGGCCAGTACGCAATCAACATTCCTGAAAATTTTCAGGTGTTCACGGTTTTCTGAGAATGGTTGTCTTTACACTAGGCCGTTTAGTAAGACCTAAGAGCTGCTAAGTTTTACTTAACCATAGCCTTAAGTTAACCTGAAGTAAAAAAGAATTGGTTGTGTGTGAAGCTTTATTTTACTTGAAGTAATTGAAATTTACTTGTCTTGAAATATTTCTTAGCTTATTTAGGCTCTAGTGTAAACTAAGACTACCAATGACAGTAACTCTAGAATAAGCTTTTTATTTATGATCATTCATTAACCATGTTCATCGTATTTTCGGGCCACAGCCTCTTGAGGTATTCAAAATGAAGAGTCTCTTGACGCTGATTTGCGAGAACGTCCTCTCGGAGACAAGAGCTGGATCAAACGATATTCCATTGCAGCTCCAGTTTGACTTTCGATATAGAAGGGCCCTAAAGGAGCACTTAAAACAAATATGTAGAACAAAATTCTGCTACTACACAAATGCCAAGTCTCATTACCCAAGAGTGGAATCTGATTTAAGGTATTCAGAACTACATGTACCTAAAATGTCCCCGCTCTCATCAGCACAGTTAACCAAGTCCCAATTGCCAGAAATGAGAGACTACATGGCCAATAAAGCACGGTCAAAGTGTTGCACAAAAAGCGGTGAGGAACATGAGTACAAAGGACAACCCAGGTACTCTGCCGATGAATATCTGTTTAACAGAGCAGCCTACAAGTCAGTGAGATTGGAAAGGCCCAAGGAGAAATGACAGAAACAGTTGTTACTGCAAGAAGGGAGAGGGGATGAAAGGAGGGGTCAAGTGATCTTGTCCAGTCGTCTGGTGACATTGTCTATCTTGCGTCTGATGCTTCATCTTGCCAAAAAAGAAAGGACAATGTGCTTTGATGCCGATGTGTTCAATCTGTTAACTTTCACAGAAGAGGCGGAAAGGGAAATCAATGTTAAAGACATATGATATGCGGCTCTTTGAAAGAAAGCTTCGTTTATGACAAAAATTTTCAGGGTCACCCAACAATGGTTTCCTCCTAAATACATCGTTTTTTAGGCTATCCAGAGTACTTTAAAATCTCTAGAGATGCATTCTAAGGGGTGTTATAAAATTGTACCTGTTCGGTCACCCTAGGGGAACTTGAGTCTATTGGAAATTACAATGGCTTGAATAACATATAGATTTAGCCAGGGCTAAAAGCGAAGCTCCACTTAATAAATTTACAATTTAAATCAAACAATAAACTTTTAATCCACAAATCAGTTAACTTAAGGGCACATTCATGTGACTTTTGAGGGAAAGGCTAAGTTATTTTAGAGTGAAACATCTTGCATCGAATTGATAGCCTTAGATGTACACCCAAAAAATAGCAAACATCTTCGATCACATTCAAGATCACAGTAGATTAGGCCTCGAAAACAAATTCTTGGAAAACAAATCAGGCCTGTGTTTTTTGTGTTCGACAGGTTTACTTTACAAATTCTTGCTAACAAATCTGGTGGTGTTTAAACCAACCTTTTATAACTTTTATACATCACCTTTGAGGTGAAACAGTACTATTTATCATACAGACCTTGGACAGAATGCGGTATTTCACAATTTTTCAAGACAAATTGGACTGAGTCAATATTCAGGACGATCAGGTGTGGGCTTTAAAGGTCAAATGAACCAAAATTTCGACCTTTTTCATTTAAGTTCAATTCTAGTGAAATTTGTTTAATATGAACCAAATATACATACTATGAAGTTTCAGCTCAATTGAAGCAAGTATCTCCGAGATATTCGCAATTAAAAATTGCTATTTTTTGGCCCTTATCTTCGTAGAGCGGTAGGAAAAATTGTCGGAAAAAAACAGCTTGTGACGTCAATGTTGGTCAGGTGAAAAAATGCGGGAAATTCAGAACAGAGTTTTTCGAGTCGACTTGGAGCAGAAGTGGTTTGTGCGGCCATTAAACCTGGAAAGAACAGGCATTTTGTCATCAAAAGTTGCTAGCTGCGGTTATAACCTTCTTATTATTTAATTTTCTAGTAGAATACATCATAGTAAAACGGACTTTAACGACATTTACTAATTTCCTTTAGTTGTACTGGAAATGTGCGTGTGTAAGTCTGATTTTTTTCAAGATGCATTCACAAAATGTGTTCGTATAAGGAAGTTCGTGGATATATATGGTCCGGAGCTCCACCGTGGACACACAAAAAAAATATCTTTGTGTAATAATCTGCTCAAAGAAATTCAAGTTTGCCCACAATGTGTTTGAAGTCACTGAACTTTGTCTCACTCGAGCTGATATTTTAAAACCAACGCTCGATTGGTCACTTGTAGCTTCGCAGATCAGTAAAACGTAAACAAAATCCTCAATGTAGAAGTTTTGGCGTTGATATGTGGGCAGAACTGAAAAAAGTTAATCTTTATCTAGTAAATCTTCCCCAAGATCGGTTTCAGAGCAACCATGGTTTTTTTAAACTTGATCGTTTCGCGCAGATAAATTTTGCTTGCTGTTGTCAAGTTGAACGTGCATAACACCTGTCAAAAACCTACGCGTAACTGAAATTTTCTTCAAACAAAGTTAAAGTTACATTATTGCAAAAACTTCTTTCCAATTATGTAGAACATTTAATTACCGACTGAGGTCACTTTAAGGACCATAGACGCCACTTGAAGATGGCAAAGAGATGCGACAAGCAAAGAACAATTCCAACATGCATAAAATTCAGCTTAAGTGAACTAAAAAAACTTCAATAAATTTGCAAAACAACAACTTTTCATTGAGTTCTGTACGGAAACAACCTGCCTAAAGATCTTAAAAGCAAAAGATCAGTTGCAAGCTTCGCAGCCAAGCCATGATTCGGACTACTTAGCCAGATCAGCTACTTTTAGTGACTGGTCTATGTGAGGTTCTTCATTCAAGCAAATTAAACTCAGCAAACTAAATCATTAGAAAATACAGAAAACTGCACATAAGGATTTGTTTTGCTCGCTTCAGTCAAATCCAGCTCCAGCAATTGTTTACAGGCAGAGTCGATTGTTTTGGAGTCACTACCGGCAGTTGTCGTTCTCCGCTACTTCACAGCGAGTGAAAGGAAAATTTGCGTACAGAAATATAACAAAACTATGTAATTAAAACTGAAAAAATTAAAGGAAAAAAACCCTGACCATTACTACTTGAGCAACAGAAAAATGATCGAAGTAGTCTTTTCTTCTCGAGTAAGCTTGCTGGCCTTCTATAGTTCCGAGAAAGTTTTTAAAACTTAAAAGCTTAAAAGCGCACAAGTTTGTTCACTCGCATGCGTTAGCATTACTGTTCTTTGACTGAAGACAAGGATAAAGCTGGTTCTGCAAAGGTAAATAAATCTGGGCATGTGAAAAAAGTAACCATAACTACTAATAACAGATACAAGCAGGTTTTAATTCAACCCGGCGAAAGAAGGCGAACACTGGACACAAAGTCAACTCACAAATCGAATGCACAGTTATCAGAAAAATACAAACCTGTTTGGAAATGTTCAAAACGTTTTATTCCACCTCAGACTGACGGAATGATCTATTTTTACTCTAACATTGGTTGATGCGAATTCAAAGTAAATTTGAAGTGACGAAAAAACACGACAAAAACAAAAAAAAGCCTTTACAAGGAGCAAACTCTCGCAACTCGTGTATTTCATTCAGTCTCAGTCAGTATTCTCTCACAGAACGAGACAAACAAACGTAGGCGATAAGGATGCGCAGAAGCTTGGGCAGAACATTTTTCCGCCCTGAAAAACCAACATTGACGTCACGTAGTTTCCAGTCTATCACGCGGCCATTTAAGAAACGTTTTCGTGAAGTCTTCGGAAATCAGTCGGATTTTGATCTTTTATCTTTCTTTAAAGGCTTGGGAAGAAAAATCTTTACCCAAATCTCACTTAGGATGGTTCTTTTTAGTGTTTGGTGAAGGTAAAGCGACAAAAGAAAATATCTCAATTTTTTGGTTCATTTGACCTTTAAGCGAAACCGACGTTCAAAAAATTTCCAAAATCACCCATACGGCCATCCGGTTCTCATTTCTATAGTGCGAGCTGTCAGTGTGGTCGAGTGTTTGAATGAACTTTAATAGAGTTACGCTTCAACATAACAATTAATTTATTATTATTACTTTTTGTTATTTAATGGTTTCAGTTATAACGATGTGTACTCTAATAAAGCGTTTGATACGCGCGACATTTTTGAGTACTCCTGCAAGCGATGGTCATGAACGATGAAAACAAAGGGCACGGACAAGCGATTAAAATTGCAAGAGAGACTACTAAAAATCAGTAAAAGAAATATAATTCGGTGAAACATTTACGGAGACGACAATTTTCATTGACGAAGACAAGTATTAAAGTGTCTCTAAAAATCCTGAGTCTTTAATCGTAAAGCTTAACTTTATGTTTTAAGCCGGCTTCCCGGCGCGGTGTTTACTGTTTTCGAAGGTGAACTCCTCGAAACAAGAAACTCGCTCAAAGTTTTTTTTCTACAGCCAAATTTTTAACTAGATATTCTTCGGAACGTTTTCTTTCTATTTGCGGTGAGAAAATATATCTGAAGGCTTTTAAAAGTTCTGTAAGCTTATATCAAACCTGATACTAGGTCAGATCATTGACTCAAACTGCAAACGTGCATAAACTTGCCGCATAAACTGTCAGCGTAAACTGTGCTCGACTTCATGAAATTAGATATAATAAAAAACATCAAATACAATAATTACTCAGGCTTACCATTCGAGATTCAGTTCTTGAAAGCTATCAAGGAAAGCCACAGTTGCTTGAGACTTTTAAACCCTCTTACACATTAAGCAAGGTGAAAAACGAAAACGATACCATCCGAAATCAAATTACCAAATTTTGACAAGCGACGCATTTCTCGACCAAAAACCCAATCAACAAACCAGCCATGAATAACAGAAGACTCTTGATAGCAGCTGTATTTCATTTTGTACATCCAGAGGAAAAAGACAGTTAAAAACATCACAAGTTGACACAAAACTCTGTCAGCTTCACCTGTCAAAGTAAACAACTTTCAAGATGCTGCATAAATTTTCCGCATGAACTCACCTGTCAAATTTTGACCAGTCAGAGCATAAAAATTGGACGTAGAGCGTGACCAACGCGTGACAATGGTAAGAAAAGGTCTTCCCCAGCTGTACTTTTAAAAAAAGTGGCTGAATTTTCGCGTCGGAGGTCAGTTTAAAATCAAAATCCTAATAGTGCGGGGCGATAGTGACATAAACACAACACATTTGATATGAATCATTGGGAAAATAAAATTGAGCCTGCGATCATTTGAAGCTGGTAATTTGTCAGCGGATAACTTCAAAAAATACTCGACCTCGATGGGTCGACACTTGAGCCCACGGTGCGGTCAGGTGATACTGGTCAGCGAAAAGTACTCGACCTCAAAAAAATACTCGACCTCGATGGGTCGACAGTTGAGCCCACGGTGCGGTCAGGTGATACTGGTCAGCGATGCCCTGTTTTGACAGCTGTCAGTTGATCACAACATCGATGTGCAATTAGTGTTCTCTTGGGCTGCCAAACTAGCTAGAAAGTGTGAGAATAAACATTGGTTTCCCTGTGTGTGCGGACGGAAGGTCGGTGGGAGGTCGCTGTACGGTCACGTGATTACCAAATTTTCTGGGATAGGTAGATTTACTTAGCTATAGAGCTCCGCCCACGCGCGGCGCGAAGCGCCGCGCGTGGAGCTCTGCTATTATTTTGCAGAAATTTTAGATGCAATTTAACATATTACGAAAGTGATAATTTTTCTAATTCCTCTCTCCTTCACATTTTTGAATCCGAAAAGTTTAGGTTTCTTTTTTATATAAAAAATAGCCTAACCTGGGCAGTGAAATGTAAAGAATTAATCGTAGGGGATAGATAAGCTTCGAAAATTGTACATGAGTGGAATAGTCATCTATAATTTTTGAACCGTCCTCAAGCAATAGAAAATTCTAGGCAGCATTTGCTTCTCCGAACAGATATTTTACAGAAAACCAATCGTTGGGTGCCCCTGATTATTGAAATGACGGAGAACGAATTTATACATTATCAATCTCACATGATCGGTCATGTAGAATCAGTCACCATCGAAACTTAAAAGCCAGGGAAGGTGTAGCGGAAGACCAAGAACAAACAAATACCACATTGAGAAGATCAAGACGAGCAAGGAAGAGGGCAAATTTGACGAGTTTATGTATTATGATGATTGACTAGGAGAGTTAAGGTTAGTTCTAATGCTCATCCCACTCTGATCAATCGTGAATTTCGCTCAAATGCTTGAGATGATGTGTCACACCAATTGAACGTCACATACAATCTATTCTCTTCTTTCATAAGTTTTGTGTTTGGTGTCTTTTTTCTTTTTTTTTTTTTTTTTGCTGGAAGGAATTGAGGGCGATGATAAGTGGTAAGCAAATTTATTAAAAGGGGAACAAATAACGAAAACGTGTTGGAACATGGGAACACAGGGCAATTTTGGAAGGGAACAAGTAGCCCCTCTGGAAGGCCCTCAGCTTTTGAGACTTTGTAACATGAGGCACAATTTTTGCGCGACTACGTAAGAGAGAATTTATGAGAACTGCTAAAATTGGGCCCGATCTCAGGTTATTTACTCAAAACCTGAACCACCATACATGTTAACGCTTTTTTCATCATAAATTTTGATATTTACACAATGTGACTACTCCAGAGTAAGTTTTTTCACTATTTTCAATATACTCATAGCGGTTTTGGCATGAACGGATGGTAAAAATGATATTGTTGAGACCGCAGACATACATTTAACTTGTACTATGCCCTCCTTTTAACAACAATTTTACAATTAGAGCAGCATTCAACAAAAAGAAATGATAAATATTGCCTTTTCAGTGCAAGAATAGATTGAAAACTTAAATCATTAAGTACCTGAAAACCGGACTGGGTTATTTTCCTTTCCTCGGCTTGTTAGTACATTGCGTCTTATTTAGCATCTCTGTTTACAACAGGAAGACAAAAAATATTGCAGCTGGTGATCATAATAATATTGCTTTGTCAAAGTTTAAAAAAAGTTGACAAATATAAAAGAACGGAACTTATTGATGTTTTCTTTAAATAAACATTATTATGCACTGCCTTAAGTACAAGTTAAACTTCTTAAAAACATGAAAAAAATACATCATGCCATTACAATAGTAAACGATCTTTCCTCTCTTAGTAGTTCAAGGCAAGAGGTATAAAATACACCCAAAAAAGTTTTGCCCAAGTAAACATCTGCTAAACTCTTATCCTAAATGGACATCATATGCATATTGTAATCAACTTAACGAATTTAATGGTTTGAAGTCTAAGCGTCCCTTAAAGAGTTTAATTGATTATAGTAGCTTCTAATATTTTTTACTCTGGAAGATTAAGAATTGAATGATGGCTCCCTTCAGTTTCTTCTTGATCTCCTCACTCGAATACTTCTTAGTGGGTTTAGTTAAGTTACATATTGGTTAAAATCAGAAAAGTCACCTGTTTTAGAAAAATTGATATATGTATACTCCATCAATTGGACCGGACCCTCATTAGCTGTTGACGGCCTTTTCCATCGTCTCATTTGACATACATTTTTATTTATTCAAAATGTTTCTCCGTTTCTAATTGGCCTCAATTTTTTATGTTCATACCTTGCTGGTGCTGACCATATTTTCAAACAAGACTACGGTATGCGTACCCTCTGTACAACCAGTAATTCACTATATACCGTTTTGTTTCTAAATGAAAAAGGCAGGCTGTAATTGAACAGATACGATTTCTTAGTACTGTATTTTTGTGCAGCGAATTTAATTTACAGAATGTTTACCTCTAGCGTAAATTTTTGCTGGAAAAATGTTTGCGGTAATTTTTATATGCGGGATTTTATTTTTGCGGATCGCTGGAAAAATCGCAAAAATTAGAACCCACAAAAATTTCGGCGCGACACGGTATATTGCAAAATGTCCATGATTGGCGTCATGAGAGACTGTGACAGCTTCCTTGAGAAAACATTTTGAATTCGGCGTTCGTAAGATACAAAGAATTATGCAAAACTCGGAAGAAATTAGGCCGTAATGTCTACCTAGATTTGCATAATTACTCATATCATCCTTAGTCTCCTTCAATAATTGTTATAATTAGAAATGCAGTTTTGGAATCAATATGTCAAAAACGAGTGCGAGTGTTTCATCAGGGGTTCCAGACACCGAGATACAGATGAAAGCAGTCGGCCTGCGGCCTCGTGCTTTTATTGTTTCGAGGTGTCCGGAACCCCTGATGAAACATGAAGCACGAGTTTTTGACATGACCTTCTCAAACTAGTGTGAGAATTTAGTGGAATTATTTCCGAAAAATAGGTAATAAGAAGACGTGCTCAGTAGGCTATTGTTTGTTTCTTATTCGTGGTAAATGAAATGAATATTTAATATACGGCCATGCTGGCGGGTTTTTTAGTAGATTAACATTACGGCGCGTGATGGAGGTCGAGTCCGGATCAGAACGATTTCGCGTTCCTAAAACTTCTTTTCAAGAAAATGTTCAGGTGAATGACGCCGTTCCAGCTTCAACTAACTGGACGCTAGTGACAAAAGGTAATTGACAACTTTTAGAACGCAATGTTCTGAATTTTAAAATGCACTGTTTTGGGAATTGAATTTGGTGTTTTGTTTTCCGAAGGTTTGTCCTGTTCCGACGTTGCTTAGATGCGGAGATGAAGGATGGCGTTCGAGAAGGGCTTCACATTAAAGGGACTGGTTCACGATAATGCGCATGCGCGCCGTTTGTCTCTTCAGAATAAATTTGTCGGGTCAACAATAAATTCGAAATCGCCATTACCAGTACAATCATTGAAAATCCTTCGTTTTATTCGGACATCCGTCGCTTTGGCTGGTCTAGTTATACTTCGGTAGTGGTGATTAACGTGTGGTTGTGTCGTTTGACTGGTTACGTTTTAAGAAGACGCAAAAAATAATGTTTTGATCATGGAGGTTCAAAAGAGCATCGTGGCCGTCCGGCAACAGGACGTTCTCAAGAGTCTCTGGAGATAGAGAAGCTTAGCCTATCGATCTGGTATGGTTCTAGGAGTAGTGTGTGGCATACGAAAAGAGTACACGACACTTGGAAAGTGGTTAAAGGCATGAGTTCGTTCAACTTTGATTTGATTTTTGACTCCGACCTGTAGTTATACCGCAACAGGCCGCGCGATCTTCACTGATCTGGGACACTTGAAATTTTCCTTGTGTCTTTGCTTTACGATCGTATATGTTGAAGAATTGATGTTTTTGAAATAAATTATTGCCTGGATATTCTGTTTACTAGTATAATCTAGTTTCTTTGTGTGTGCTACTCGATAACATTTGTTTTGCGGAACACTGACCCGATGCAACGCGAATGAATTTGTTCATTTGCTGATAAGCAATTGAAATTTATGCTCAGTCAAGGATAATCTTTATACTCATACGTTGTGTGTTTTTGTCATCGGTCAGGCGCTATTTGTAGGTATTTCTGGGTTTATATAAGGCGAACTGAGAGAACAGTAATAAGATGTTTGTTTACAAATTTTGTTTGCCGATCGGTGACTGTTTTGTTAGCGTGGGTACGACCTCGTGAAAATACACGTTGGTAAATGTTTGTTTCAAGGCAGGACAGGGCTGTAAATCTTATTCTTATCGGCTGCAACATATATCTGAGGAGTAGCAAAGAATAAACTTGAATTATGGGGATAAATAAAATCAAACCAAATGCCCGGAAATACTCTCGCGTCGCAAACAATTAATTTGAATTTTGTAAATTTACTTGCGTGCATCTAACTCGCTTCCGATTGGTTGATAAACAATCAGCTACTGTCAGAACTCACACTTGCGCATTATCGTGAACCAGTCCCTTTAAGTGCAAGAAGGAGGAGAAAGAATTTGTCACCGCCGAAGAAGAAAGAAAATTCTGGGAGATGAACTTATTAGGAACGAGCTCAGCTAAGTCATTATTGTATACAGTGTATTTTTACAATGGAAAAATCTTTGGTTTTATGCTGCGTTCCACGAGGGAACTTTCCAGAATTACGAGAGTGAATCGAAGTGCGAGAGTGAATAATTGATTGTATGGTAATAGGCCATTTGCACTAAGAGGTCATCTGACGTCGTTTTTAGGAAAATGAAACTTATATTATTTTGTCTTCGAAAAACGATTAGTTGGTCATATCTTAAACAAAATAACTGAAATAATAGTGATTTGTTTTTTCAAACCCGCGCCATTTTCTTAAAAATGAGTAAGTTCGTAGCTGGTCACGTGACCAAAATGTGATTTTTTAAAATTATGAATTACTTCTGTCTGAACATAGATTTTGCTCTTAAACTTCAAGGAAAATGTTGAAAAAATGATGTGGTAACGTTTACAGCACATCCTGAGCGTAAATATCAAACGTTTAACAAGATATAAGCAAAAAGTAGTTTTGGTCGCCATGTTGGAGGGCAAGAGTATGCCTTCCAACATGGCGGCCAATACAAATCATACTACTTCGTTGAAAAAATCAAAGTCCCATAAAATATCTCCCTTAAATGCGTTTCCTCTCAAATTTCGAGTGTAAGATAATTTTTATGTTCTTTGTCAATTTTTGGCATCAGCAAGATTCCAACTGATTGTTTAAAGGAAGCATTGGTCACGTGACCTCTTAGTGCAAGTGGCCTTTTGAGGTTGCTAATTAAAATTCAAGTGTCTTGATCAGTGTTTTCATCTGTTTTTGAACTAACCGGAGTAATCTTGATCTAGATTTTCATTGGGTATCAAGATACATCCAGCTGACCAAAATGGGGCACTCCGATTGGCTTATAACCGTATGAATAATTAATGAGTTTGAGAAGTCTTTTTAGTTGCGATTACAAAATCGCTTTACCTAATGAAAATAATGAGGGTTCTGGCGGAGCTCTCGAACGCGCGAAGCGAGCGCAGAGGAGCACCATGGATAGAAAAATTTGTTTATCTAACGGTTGATTTCCACTGCTGCGTAATTTTAACGTGTACATTTTACGGGCGTAAATGAAATAGAGGCAACTTCTAGGCCGATTTAGACGGTGCAATTTTTGCTTACGACTATCGTGCGTGATTAGCATACGTCATGACTTCACGACAGATCGTGTCGTGTAAATTTGACCCACGACATTCGTCGTAAGTGAAAATTATGCGCGTATGGATGGTCGAAAGTCTTGACGTATGCTAGTAAGTAAGAATGGAAGTAATGAATTGCTTTAAGCTGCTAACACACAGTTTAACAAAATTTGTTGTTCATAATTATTTTGTTCAAGGAATGTCTCACGATGTAGCAGTGTGTTGACAGTGCTGCGTTTTGTTGGATAAAGACATAATTGTCGACAAACAAGCGAGTGGGAGCGGAGCCCAAGGTGGGTACTCCCATATATGGGCTAGATAAGTATGTGCTGCCCGATAGGGTATAGCATTTGAGGGTCTTGAACCTTAAATAGGGTATATTTTTTTGCCCTTGATAACATTGCGTTCACGGTTTGATCCTTTTAAGACAGGGTACCTAAATTGTTAGAAGTATCAGCTGAAATTCAAGTGCGTAAAAGCCAGATGAAGAAAAAAAAAAGATCATAAGTGTTAAAACAGAACAAGAATAAAATACAACTAGAGCGATTTCATAAGGAATTATGTGCTGCCGTTAGATTTTCTTGATTTTTTATTTTCTCTGAATAGGGTGTCACTTTTTGGTTTAAGCCTTGAACAGGGTATAAATTTTCGTTTGTCTTATTCTTAAATAGGGTCAGGGTTTGAGACCATGGGCGGCACACCGTCACGCCTATCCCACAAAATTCAAATCCTAGGAGCCGTTATAATATTTTCTTTCAGTATAGGTCTGGCCCTGAGGAAGGCTGATTTTGCTTTCAAATAAATCAGCCCTTTACCGTATTGCCAGCCGCCCTTGCATTCAGTTTTGTTTTAATTCCCACTTCAAGTGACGTCTGGCTCTAGCATCTATACATTAGAGACCCAGCACGAAAAAAAAAAAAACAGTCGGCTTTACTAACTCGTTGACTGGACGACTGCATTCAATGCATTTTACTTTTGTTTTTACCAATCCGAAATTTATAGGAGTATTCCCCGGCCGGGGAAAGGGAGCCGTCAAGACGTTTTGTTTGTGAGGCCCTTTGCCTCGTGCTTCCCCAATTCTACCTTAAGTCCGGCTTCTCCTCCAGCAGTTTTTGCAGACTCTCCAATATGTTCATATGAAGCTAGAATTTCTGTCTTTATCTTACAGTGTAGGAGTTTTACCAAACGGAGACATTCTGAAAAGCTTGTATTTTGCAACGAAAGAAAGATCTGGTATTTCAGAAATTACAGAAAGAACGAATCTCACAACTTGCTTTGATTGATTAAAATATAGTGTTTTATTTGTATATCAATAAATGAAAAAAATAGGTACCTTACCATGTCAGAGAGACTAATGGTATCTCTCCTTTTAAAAAATAATTTCTACATCTAGCCGATTTTTTGAAAACCAGCCTAAAGAAATTTGCAGTCGTTTGAGTGAAAAGGCGTCAAAAGGTAGTTTTTGGGGGCCTAATAAGGCCCAAAATCCCACTAACGAAAGGAAAGGAAAGGAGAAAAATTAAAAAAAACGAGGAGGAAAAAAGCAATGTTTGCACTCTTAGCTTTTATGATGGCTACTTTGGATAGTTTTTGGCCAAGAAAACCTTTTGTAAAGAAAAGGTCCATTTGGCGGTAAAGTTTTCAAAACTCCGCCTAGATATGCATATAGAAAAATATTTATTCACTTATCCTAGTTTCTCAGTTTAGTAGTTGGTTCTTTGCCGCTTTTGGTGTTCTACAATTTCGTAGTTAGTTGATATTTTGTTTGTACGAGAGATTAAAAGGGTAATATTGGGTGCCGTAGAAAGACCAATGGCGACGTTGTGTTAGCTTTGGAATGCTCTATGTGTGCTCAAAAAGTAACGTCTAAATTACTTTTAAAAAAGCGGTTTTGTAGCTATCTATGTGCTTACAGTGTTTTTATTCTCGTCGTTGTCGTTTTGTTCAATACTGCTCAAAAATATTCGATTTATTAGGCATTGCTTATTTCAATTAAAGTGGTTAATTGAAATTCAGGCACCTGTCCACAAATTTTTTAGAAGATCTGCGGAAACCAAGGAAACACATTTTAATGAGAGAGAGAGGTAGATAATGCATCGACCGCGAACTGATGTTATTCATCGAAAAAGTGCATTGCTGACCTTCTCCTGAAGTTGACTCAAGCAGAAGATGTAGAAGAGAAAGAGAGATTTTTTTTCACTCAAAAGCGCTGTAGAAGAACAAAACTGCACAAATGGTGAAAATAGTGCAACATGCACGAGATGAAGAGGAAGGGTATATAGAGATGGAAGACCAAAGCGGTCAGGAAAACAAAGAAGAAGGCCTCCACGACAAGATAGGTAATAAGCAATTAGAAAGAAATTAGAGAGAAAAATTGTGAAAAAAGAAGAAGAACGCAGATTCCTAAGGGTCGTGAAGGGCAGAAAAATGCGCATTTGACATTTAACCCCCTCCTCCGTATACTTCGTATAGCATATTTTCCGAATTAAAAAAAGGCAATAATTATAATGTCGAATGTAAGTTGCTGAAAATCAAATAAATTAGAAATCATTTTGCCTGAAAGGGTTGTTTTGCTATCAATTGTATCGAAAAATATAGCTGCAAATGTCCTTTTCAAATAACTGCGTAAGCAATTCACAAAAGGCTTTGAATTTTACACAGCAATTTTATTTATCATTTCTTAAGGTAGTTTCACATTACGGATTGGCAATCTAGTTATCGGACCCTGCATCACTTGTTTTAATGCACCTTTCCGCTGTTTTAAACAGGTTATTATTTTCGGGTGGAGTCCCCCCCGAATAAGCCATTATTATAGTCCCGTGATTAGTTTCCCCCGGATCTCCGAGGAACATAAAATTTAAATTTAGAGACAAAACGTACAGGTGACAAAAATTTGGTCTTATCAACCCAGTTAACAAAGACGATTTGTTTTTCCCATGCAAATCCACTACTAGAACTGATGTTGAGCTAAAAGTAAAAGCTAAAAACTAACTACATTTCGAGCTCTCCAAGGATATTTTCGTGTACGTGAGCGTAGAAACACAAAATTATCATAAATATATTACAAAATTGTAAATGGCCTTATTTTAAAATATAATTTAGTATAGTATTATTCTAACTTATATTACTATTGTATTTTATCGTGTATCTTTAAATACTTTTTCACTGTAACTTAGGATATCTATTTTTATCCTTTGGTTGAATAAAGACTATTATATTATTTATTATTTACTTAAAAGCAGATAAAAATGGCATGAAAGCTAACTTGTAATAAAGTATGCCAATGATATGTAATAAACATTTTTTAAAAAGTGCAGAACAAATTTGGCTGCCCTGCCTATTTCGAAATGCTTTAAACAAAGAAATGAAACAAACAGTGACCAAACAGAGCGGTTCCATTCGCGCAAAATTTTTCATTTAGATCGCTTTTCAATTAGTCTAGCTTATTATTGCTTCATTGTTTTGTGTCTTTTTCAAACTTCAAAAATATTTTATCACTTACTATTAATATAATCTATCGCTTATTAGCGTCCATGACATTCCTGTCTGTTTTTAAGTATTCTCAATTGTTTGTAATATTATGCTAAATCACATCTGAAAACACAGTGCTGTGGTGACTAACGCTGTGAACTTAGTACGCATTTTTACATCAAATTGGAGTTTCTTAGAGGTAAGCACTAACCGTAACAAGACGCTTTTAAAGCGTCAACTTGAGCTTCCTTGGAGATAAGATAAAAATGAGGAGGCAATTAATTGATTTGGATTAATAAGGGGCTGAGTGCGGGCATGAGGGCAGGTGGGAAAGAAGAAAAAAAAACTGCTAGCAAGGTAGGTTATACAGAACCATAAACTACCCCTTCACTGGTGGATTGAAAACAAAACGCGAATATCCTAAGCACTTTCGTGTTGATCTTTTAAAGATTCGCCGCCAACTTGAAGGGACTGTTTGCATATGATTATAGAACCGCGCTTGACCTTTAGTCAAGCATATCATTCTGGCGTAACTGAGTCATTACTAATTATTAAAAATTGATCTAAACCTTGCGAACGTAGAAGCTCAGGACTCGAGGCCTTTATTATAACTATGAATATTTGTCTGTGGTCGGTGCAAGAAAATCTGTCATTCCACATACAGAGGTGCTCGGTGACTCGACCATTTTATTTTTAAAGTGATGTGTGTGGAGTCTTTCAAAGGTAGATTTTAAATGATGGTCACCATCGATTGTATTGTGAAGTTCACTTCTATTTTTGAAAGATTGCATCCAAAGAAATTGAGTTCAGTCAAGTGACTAGCAAGTGAAATAATTGAGTAACAGATGAAATGAATAGCTGTTGCAATACAGTTGCTTTTGAAATTGTTGATCTGATGATGCATCATTCAAATATTTTACGTTGGTGCTTGTTGTTATGTCTTATTTTGTAATTTTAAAACCTTTAATTAATTCATAGATTTAACAGTTATTTCAAAGCTTTATAGAAGTATTGCAATAAGTCGTCGTGAGATGATACAGTGGAACCTCGATATAAGGATCGAACCTCTATATAACGAAGTCCTCGGTATAACGAACGATTTTCTTTACCCCAGTAGTAATAAAACATACGAAAAAGGAACCTCGATATAACGAAACCTCTTTGTAGTGAACAAATTTTGCCAGTCCATTGGCCGTTGGTCATTTGTTATATCGAAGTTCCACTGTATAACTACTGAGGGTGACTCTTACCATAAATCTATCTTTGGCCGTCAAAACAAATGATCTGTATTGCCCCTTTTTTGTTTGTATAATTTTGATTCGATTTAATTTATTTTTTTCTCACTAGAATTTGAAAAATCGTTGAGAAAAACTTTGAGGGAGGGTGATGTTGAGGATATCACTGACGAGCTCACACCGCGGGCTCTAACAAAATGCGACACCAACTCGTTACTTATGGCAATGGAGGTGGGAAATATTCATGAATACAATATTACGCTATCGTCTTCTAAAAGGATGCTTAAAGGCAACTGTGACTCTACTCTCAGTTTTTTAGCATGTAGCACTTGTTATTGGAGTAGCGTATTCGTTCACCGCTCTTAACACTCCCTAATGAAACAAGAGCAAGAGCGATCCGCCTGGGGGATCTTCCTCCTTCTTGTCATCTCCTTTATAGCACTACCGTGCTAGTCTTCCTGGACTCTCAATCTCTAATACAAAAAAAAATGAGAGACGACGAGTGGTGACAAATTTTGATGAGCTTGGGCAGAAAACTAGTATTGCCAACGAGGAAGGATCAGGCATCAGCAACAATATGGGGAAGATGTGTTTTAATGTCGGACATCAATCCATAGAGCATTACAAAACATAAGAATAAGAAATGGAACAAGCGATAGCCATTTGATGCTGATTAGATATAATTTGTTTTCTTAATTTTAAGCACGATAAGATAATTCTCTGAGTTAGATGCTATCCCATTTGCATTATTATCAATCGAGTGCTATGTCCCCAGTACCCAAATATACACTTGGTGGACGAAGGCAGTGTTTCCAGCATAATTACTAACTTGGCAGTATGTGAACGTTCTGAGCCTGGCCAAAAAATATTACTTAGTATTTAAGTGGGTAAAATTTAAATTTCCTGACTGTTCTACTTTTCAGGTGAGAAAGTAATTTCCCTCTCATCATAATAACCCGAAAGATGGTATATTCCCTATCACCCTCCTTGTTCTGAAATCTGTTTTGTTATCACAGGTGAGTTTCAAACTCCGTCGTTTAGCGGAGAAAAAAGGACCTGATGAGGACGATTTTACCAAGTTAGCGAACTCAGTGGACGAGTTTACCAGTTGTTTACTTGACCCTTTGAAGACCAACACAGAGGCGCGTCACGCTTTTGGGGATTCTTTGGATTATCTTGTTGATGCTGGCATAAACCTAGAACAAAAGAAGGTGATTTAGTCTCTGTTTAGTGCTTGTAGCGTTACGCAGACGATACAGTACGACTTACAGAATGGATGACAATAGTAATGTAAAAATAATTATCTAATAGCCAAATGGATGAATGATTATAATAAAAAAAAATGAAAACTGTGTATAATGTAGCAGATAAAAATCGCACTTATCTAACTTTGGAAGTATCACACTTGTAAAAACTCCTTTAGCTTCATGGACAGCGTTGGATTAACCTGCTTACAAAACCTAGTTGACCAGATAGCACTATTTATGATTTATCTATTGTTTTCCTTACGTTGCTTTTATAAACGGTCAGGTAACAATGTCAATAATATATTCACACCGACCCAGTTTAAAGATTGTTTAGTCTGGTGTAACCAACTCTTGCTAAGTCTGGACAGGCACAATGCTTGCATTAATACTAGAACACTGAATACATGCATATCACATTAATTGTCGTTAAAAACGGTACATATCAATTTGTTGTTGTTTTTTGTTTGACTGTTGGTAGTTCTTCGCACATCCAGTAATATACGACTTGATGAAGAAAAAATGGTGGGGTGCATTTGCTGAGATGAAGAGATCACCCTGGCGGGAACGTTGGGCATGGCTTTTGCTTCATTTTTGGGGCTTGTTTGATATCGTGTTGTTTCCAGTCTTAATCGCTGTTTTCTATATCAAGCACCTCATTAGCATAGCTACACGGCGAAGCAAAGGTTTGTGGGATTACATAGCAATTCATAATAAACAAAGTAACTGGTCGAAAGCCTTTAAAGCAGCATAGGTTCTTAGATAAGCTCAGGAAGGGCAAGGCAACACGTTCAATTGCATGGCTTTGAATACAACGAAAAGCAGCGAAGGGGTAAGTTACAACGTAAACAAACAACATTTCTTTACCCCTACACACTTTGATCTCAGTACATTTGTTTCGTTTTGTTGTTTGTTTGTTTTTTCTCTTTCTGAAGAAATAGACATCGCCTTTGTCATGAATGCAACCTCTGACTCCGCGAACGAAGCATTTCAGCTGATGAAAAAGATCGCAAAGTATGTAATGGAAGAGAAAAATAACCATCAGATGAAATACCAGGTGGTAGTGCATGGTGAAGACTCGTCATCAACGGGTATTTGCTTCGATGATGACTCAGTTCCAGACGTTAGGATTCTTTCAGATAGAGTGGATCGATTAATGAGGAATGTGGAAGTCAACATTCCTGCTCTTCATGAAGATCTGGAGAAAGTATGTGAAGCTTTCGAACAAGGTAATCAGAGGCCAAACTCTGAAAAGGTAGGTACTAGCTCTATGTCAAAGCGTTTGATATATATTACTTTTCCTACTAATTATAGAGTATAATATCCAGTACAAGGTGAATAAAAGCAACTGCCTGGATATTCAGCTCATCAGCAAAACGGTTACTTGGATAGGAAGAATTATTAATTTTCATATTCACTTCATCTTAGTTCAGAGCACGCGTTTGCTGTGAATAGGCAAATCTTTTTGAAGTCAAAGATTTCGTTTGGTTCATGAGTCCACAGTTTACTGAGAGAAAACATCGTGACGATATTTATTCCTCAATCTGTTGCACAATCTTGTTGCGTTTTGCATGGAACGTTGAAGGAAATAGTAGGGATTACTTTTTAAATATTGTAATTGACCTTGCAATATTCAGGGTTGATTTTTCATTGCTTGATTATAGAATGAAGAGCATATGCTTATGAAACAAGTTTGTAAAGAAAGACTTGAGTAATATTCTAACACTACATATTTCCCTGGAACCTATGCCTTTAAGTAATCTTGATTGTTTCTCTCCTGGGCAACAGTGAGGCAGCGAAGGGTTTTTTGTGAATTTTTCTTGATATGTCCACACTATAACAAATAGCTGTACATGCCGACATGAAAAACTATCCGGTATAGTTAGGTATGCCAAGACCTTTATTTAGCGGTTCACACTCTGCCAAAGATGACCGAGATGTGACGTTCTACTTTCAAAATCGGCGTGGCGCAGTTTCGCTCCGTTGCAAATTCCAATATGTGTACTAGCTGAAGCCCTGTGGATTTCGTGCCGTAGCAAGAGCTATCCGTTTGTTTGATTCATTTCTTACAGGTTCTGGTGCTACTTACCGACCACAAAATTTGCTCAAGGCAAGACAGGAAGCGCGTTAAGGAAGAAATAAAGAAAGTAAAGGAAATGGGAATAAAAATTGTGCCAGTGGGAATCGGCCAACACATTAACATCCGCGAATTAGAAAGGATCGACAGGGAAGGAAGCAAGGTCATGCACTTTGGAGAATATGCAAATCCAAGGGAAGCAGGAAAGAAAATTTGGCATGGTATGTTTCGCATGCTTCAAAAAAAGTTCTTAGTATTCTGTAGTAGTGAAACCACAAACCTTAACAAATCTTTAAAAGCGTATAATATAATTTTCCATTCAGTGTGTACTCTTGTACTGACTCCCGAGTTCTCTGAAAAAAACCTAGAGCAAATAAAGGTCAGCATTACATGTTTCCTTTGTTCCAACGCTTAAAATGAGTTTAAGTCAAATCTTTTTTCAACCACAGCAGGGTTAGCTCAGTCGGTAGAGTGCTCGACTGCAGAGCGGAAGGTCGCGGGTTCGATTCCCTGGGCCGAATTAATTCTCAGGGTCTTAAAATAACTGAGAAATGAAGGTAATCCCTTTGCACTGCAAGCGGCAAGGCCTTCGCGTGGCTCGGATGACCACCTAAAATGGCGTTCCCGTCTCCAGTAGGAGACGTAAAAATAGTGTCACCAATTAGTGCTTTCGTGTTAAATACCTTGGCACTCAAATAAAGTGCTTTTTTTTCTTCTGACGACATATTTAACGGTTTAAAATTCTTGTGTTTAGTATTTCGCTCTCTCCTGATCATTTTACAAGTTTTACATTCACCGTGTCTACTGTACAGAAGAGACTGTGAAAAAACTAAAGACAGGTCTACTTCGTTGAAATGAGTTTGCACTGAATTTTTTGTTACTGTTTTGACAGAGCTACAAGGAAAAGATTTGTTTGGTAAGTTCTTTAATCCTGGAATTTGTCCTTGTGGTCCTCTGTTGTTATAAGTTTGACATCTCAAAAACTGGTGTGATGTATAAGGCCTTAAAACTTTCCTAAACTGTTTAGGTGGGGCGCCTCACGCGTTCTTAAACACTTTGCCTTTTTGGACTACCAGTTTCCCTAACATTATGGTCTTTCACGGATAGATCACAGCCCCGACTTATACGGCCATAGTGATAATGTAATAAAGTCTTATTGACATCTCAGAACATCTCGCAACAATGTTGAGAGGAATGCGTTCTGCGGGGCAAATCATCGATTCAGCAAATAATGTTGATAAAATGGTGTAACCGAGGTTCACATTTGCTTTGGTTTCAGGAAATTCAAATAAAAGAGGGGTTGGTGTAGGTTTCCTTGATGGATACGGAGAGGAATTCAAGAAAAAAATAAACCGGTTTCCCCAAATATATCAATGACATTCTAAAAAAATATATTGCGAAAATTCTGTACATTTTCAGTTCTAAGAAGGTGATATATTTCACCCAAAAATAATTTTCAGCAAAACATTATTGATATCAATGATAAATCTCAATCTCAGTTGAACAGGGTGGTTAGGGGCTGCAGTTGAACCTAAGCTAAAGAAACCTGGTCTTGTAACATTGAAAGAAAAAGCATGACGTCATAAGCCGCCTCCAGAGTACCTATGTCTAAGCTCAGGAAAAAAGCAGTTGCGCAACAAATAACTTCTCTCATGATGGTATACGGGATTTATCTCTGAGCTTTAATCAACCTATCGGCGGTCCTGGCACTGAAATAGCGTTATTTCTTATTTTTTGTAATGATAAGTGCCTTAACAAAAATAAACCGAACAGGTAACGTTATTGGTTTTCTTGGACTTACGGGCAATCGAACGGAACCGCTTCAGCGTCTCAAGGATAACTCCATTTTTTACGCAACGTTCGAATAATGTAGTTTAGCGACATAGCCGTTGGTCCGGCAAGCAAGTAAACTAAGGTTCGAGTCCGGACAAAAGTCGACTAGCAGCTTTTTCATAATCATCGTCATCATCATCACCATCATCATCATCATCATCATCATCATCATCATCATCATCATCATCATCAGCATCAGCATCAGCAGCATCATCATCATCATCATCATCTTTATCATATTATTATTATTATTATTACTATTATTATTATTATTATTGTTACTATTAGTGTCATCAATCTTTTGTTTTCTCTTGGCTTCCCTTTATTCCCGCCTTTGTCCTCTTCCAGCCAGCAGCTTTACAAGATTTTGCGAATGATACTCTGAGTCATTAGTCATTTCCGTGGTGGAACCCTGAAAACAAATAATCGAACATATGTGCAATTTTTAACTTTTAAAAATGAGAAGTGTTTACCAAAATATTTCTTTTTTATTCATCATAGTCAGTTACCTTGAATACTTCACAACTCCCTACTTCGTGTTTTTTCGAGACACGCTTAGCTACCTGGTACTGCTTGCTTTTCACTTTGCTCTATGTCTTGAGACATCAAGCATCCCGTTCAACGGTCTAGAGTGGGCGATTTTGGTGTTCTTCCTGGGTCGCATTTTAAATGAAATTAAACAGTTTCTAGACGTCAAAGTAAAGCGAAAGAAGAAGACTGGAATTAAGAACTCCGAGGGGTCGAAGTATAATATCCGCTTTGAAAATGGAGTGGAAAGCAGCAAGAGACAAGGAAAATCAGTTATTTTTCTTCAAAAATGCGGCAAATACTTAAGGTACCGTATAATTGGCTTAAAAAGAAGAAGGAGTACTTGTAGTAGTAGTAAAGGTAGCCTGTTCTAGGCTCTCAGATTGTAGGGGCGTCGCGAAAATAAAACAAGCGAAGCGAAAATAAGGCGTGCGCGATCTGGAGAAAGGGCGGTCACAGAAAAAGAGACAGAGCTCCACCGACCTCTCTCTCTCCGTTCCTTCGCGTTTTTCTTATATTCTTTTATTGCACAACTGCACTACTATCTTGGAGCTTGGGATAGGCTATGGTGGTAGTAGTGCTATTATTACTATTATTAGTTGTTGTTGTTGTTGATGTATTGATGTTGCTTATGGTACCTGCACACAAGGAAACACCGTAAGGTCCGGTTCCCAACTTCTGGCTAGACATCAAGTACTTAACTGAAAGTGAATATATTTTTAGACCCAGAGTTAGTGAAATGATACATGAAAGCTAACAACTTACAGCTCTAGCACGATTAAATGCCAAGATAACAGTATCTTAAACTTTTACTGTCAGATTAAGAAAACCGTTGCAGCTGAGACATTTCACTCTTGTTTATTGTGTTATGACCAATCAACGCTAAGATGAGGACACGCAAGCAACCAGTAGTACACTAAACATTTCTCAATACTGCATGATATTTGGTCTAACCTATAAAAGATGTCTCCAGTTTGCTTTTCGTTCATATATATCTTTTGGCGTTGGCATGTTGATTCCACCATTAATAAGCATCGTTGCAAATCCGCTGAGGCATTCTTCTGTCATTGAAGAACGTGTCCATAGCTTCAGACGACGCAGAACGCAGAGCAGAGAAGGATCTAGTTTACAAGAAACCCTTCCAACTGGTGTGCCATTACAGACACTCTCTGTAAATTAGAGTGAACCTTGCAAATAGTACATATACACTCCAATTTCAATAGAGGGTTTTGCTTCCTTTTTCTTACTATTTGCACACACTGTGGACCAACCAATTTCTCGGCCTTGAAAATGGCAAACAACTGCAAGTCACTACAATCAAAATAACTGAGTCTAAAGAGAACAAATACATCTACAGACTTGATCTGTCTGGCTCAACAGGTCCAGGAAGGGCAGGTACCCCTCTGTCCCCCGCTCCCCCGCCCCCGGCTTGCTACGGCTCTGGGTTGTTGCTTCCTTTTAAGTTTTCCCACGCCTGATTGGTTAAATATAACATTCCAGAAATATTTCTGGTTTTTCAGGGCGTTTTAGTTTCACTTTGCTTTTTTAGTAACGTAATTACATTCTTTCCTGAATTCAGTGACCGATGGAACATTTTGGATTTCGTAACCGTCAGTATCTACACTGTTACATTTTGCTTGAGGGTAGCCACGTGGACATTATCTGAAGCAGTAACTGACAATCGAGCACTTGCTACTGCTGGTTACCTATACGCTATAAATACCATGCTCCTTACACTCCGAGCCTTTGGTCACGTGATGGAAACATTCAAGGGCATTGGCGCCATTCAGATCGCTTTGTTTCACATCATCGGTGACGTGGTGACGATATTCTGGCAGTTTATAGCAACTATTTTGGCGTTTTCTATCGCCATTACAAAGGTGTACATGGCAGAAAGATCATTCATTTCCAGCGGCAGCAAAAGGGAGTCGTGAGTAGAATCAATATATATATATTAATTATAGAAAGTTAATCGTCAATATTATTAAGTATAGGAGTATTAGAGGAAACAAAAAAACTGCAGACGGGAGAAGTAAGAAAGAAGTAAAGCGTAGAATAGCGTTAGCAAAAAGTGCATTCCACGAAATGTCAAGAGTACTCAAGTCAAGAAATACTAAAATGCAAACAAGGAAATAATATTGCAGTGTTATATATGGTCAACATTATTATATGGTTATGAAACATGGACTCTGACCAAAACCATGGAAAGCAAATTAGAGGCTTTTGAGATGTGGGCGTATAGAAGATTGTCAGAGTATCATGGACAGAATATAAAACCAATGAATAAGTTTTAAACATGGCAAATACAACAAGGCCATTCAGTACGTCTCGGTGACAGTTACTATCATATACTCCATTGATATTAAATTTAAAAACTAACAATAAAGCGGCCGACACTGTTTAGAACTGGGATATCATGCTCATAAGACTTCACTAAAAGCAGTCATCGAGTTCTTGAAAAAAGGTCTGTCTGATAGCATCATTAGATATCTCATAATAATAAAACTAGTAATAACCGAAGGTTACGGAGTGCGGGCGACAACGATCGACGGTCAAAACGCTTTTGCTCCAGCGCTGTGCTTTGCGTAAGTTTTACGTGACAGATGGTCAGAACGCGCGTGATCGGATTACAAGTGATAGAAGGTCCAAACGCGTGTGATCAAATTGCGTTCTGTGCATTTCATACATTCTTAGTGGAATTCCAAACGAATGCTGGCTACATACATGCAACGCATGCCTAATAACAACCTGGAGATTAGGATTGCGGGCTCCCCTAGTCGCCTACAATTAAAATTTGGCGGCTAATTAGTTAAGTCATTTTCCCGACAAAAATAGCAAGATCTGAAAACAAAAGAAACATCATTTGACCAGTTATACACTGGGGTAAATGTATTTTCTCACCGTAGTTTCGTCCAACGATGCATATGTTTTACGATTACAATTCATTGTTTCTGGTTATATCGCCATCAAAAATTAAATAAATAAATAAATAAATAAAAAAATGAGAATTCTCGGGAATTTCAGAGAGTTTTTGTAGAGTTTTAGACAATTCTAAAAGAATTTAGAGCTTTTTTTGGGAAATCCCTGGAACAATTTAAGGCCATACTTCGAGAATTAGGTAGCTAAGCCTAATAAAGAGTCAAAAAATAATTTGAATCTGAATTTCTCGCCGTTGGTTATTAAGTACAACTTGACAGGCATTAAAAATTTGTTAAAAGGAAGGAAATGCTCCCAAAGAGAAAAGCGGACATCAAGACAACAAAGATGACTGTTGAAAGAACGACAGGTCCATTCATGCCAGGAAACGCGTTTTAAGTAAGACTCGAACTTCTCTAATAAATGGCACAAAAGGTTCTTCGCGTATTAAATAAGACGCGACTTTCTAGTAATTTAAGGCATGCCTTGTGAAAGATACTCCTCTTATTTTTCCACATATAAATGGTCATAATTTGTTAATTACTAACAGTAAAATTATCAACAAAGATGAACATAGAGATGCCACCTTAACAGCGTTTTGACTCGTTTCTCGTTTGTCCAATTTTCTTTTTTAGGGCTTGCAAAACCTACAGTGGATTGTTTTGGTAAGTAAATCTTTTAAAATTTAATTTTCAACATTTTCGCCTCCCTTTAAGAACTCTTTGCTTACAAATTGGAGTATTTATAAATTATCCAAAAATGCCTAAGTATTTGGCAGTCAGCATATTGCCCGATTGAATATACCAATTTTATCACATGCAAGGATCTTTAGACCCAGTAAAATTCATGTAGTTGGAAACTGAGAAGGGGCCGGAAAGGGAAAAGGAAAGGGCGGAGATTTTAATTCAGCCTTAGTGGAAATACGGGGTTCAATGACTAAACAAATGAAATCCTAATTAGGGTGAACATTTGATATAAAGTAAACTAATGAAAATGAATTTTTAAAAACGGTCATCGTAGATTGCAGTAATTTGAACAATTTAACATATCTGTAGGAGTATGAAAAGATATTCAGCCTAAAAGGAACGAGAAACCGTTGGACCGTTGCGAAACTGACTTTAAAACATAGAAAGAAGGTTTCACAAGAAAAAAATCATCCAAAAAAGACTACTGCTTACGAAATTTAGACAAAGTTACAAAAGATCGATACATCAAAATTCTAACATGACTCCAAGACTTTCTGGTCATTTCTCTATGTTTGGTTTGGTTTTCTTAGTGCTCAAGTCTCTTCTGGAGTTGAGAAAATGGAGTTTTGAAAGTTTTGCAATTATATATGCCCTTTAAAGCCTCAAAGTCAAGTTAGAATTTTAGTATATCGAACGTGGGCTATTTGTAGTTTGATCCGTAAAAATTGTGAATGACCATATACACATTCTTTGCTTCTGATCTTAGTTGGTGGAGCATGGTGAAACACCTTACTTGGTCTCTGTTGGGAATAGCGGAGTTGGATCCTCTGGACTCAGTGGACAGCACATCAGCAACTCTCGCCCGCTTATTGTTTGGAGCCTTTCTTATCATGGGGGTCATTCTTCTAGTTAATATGATGATAGCCCTGCTGTCTAACACTTACCAGCGAGTTGAGGTAACATTGACCGCATTTGTTTGATCTATTGACAACACTCTTGTTGCTAAAGCCTTGGCTAACCATTCAGCAAAATTGGATCTCACCACCCAACATTGTTTTATTCAAACGTTAAGACAGCCATAAAACGCAAACAATATGTGCTTCAACGAAGCAGGGCGTTGCTGGCTTATTGCAACTGAAAACGTAGCGCTAGACCGAAACCAGCTCTTCGAGGACGATTTTGTATGGTCAGGCGAGGGTAATACACTCATTCATACAGTTATATCTGTGCAATACACTCTTGCATTCAATATCCTGAGGGTTCGTGTTTCACTATTTTTTTTGGCACAGTATTAATTAATTTTTTTCTCTATCTGTACTCTACAGCTGAACGCCGCGGCGCTGTTTTTGTCAATCGTCGAATCATAGCAAAAATCTTCTTAAGTCGGTCAGCTGGTTATGAATACTTAGCAGGATATTTAAAGAAATCAGAAACAAGAGAAATATTTTGAGTGAATAATAATGGTTGTTATTTTGTGCTCTTTTTGAGGATAACTCCCTGAAAGAATGGTCGTTCAAGAAAGCCATAACGATTCAGACGTACAGCACGTACCATCCAATACCGGTACCTCTTAACCTAATGTCAAATGCATTTCTATGGATACGATGGTTGTGGTTCATTTGCAAGGGGCGTTGTAAAAGGCAACCTACGAAGAACACCTGGAGTAACCTAAGCTACGTAAGTCAATTCAATCGTTGTGCAAGACCAACTTATAAAATGACAAACTGTTTGCAAAAGTCTTTTCATCTAGGCAGCTTACCGGCTTAACAGCCGTGCCAGGTTTATTTAATTTTAGACCTAGCAACCTTGCAAAAACTAAATACCTGTTTTATTATTGTCCAGTTGGAATGTTAATGCGCTGATCGATAGTATAAAAGACAGAGTAACAAACAACACATATTTACTAAAAGAAAACAATAGAGATAGAATTGACTTCCCATCAGTGTGTAATGGTCTGCATGCGTGTTAGGGCCCTTATCCGACTTACCCTAACACAACTAAAGAGACAATGCAAAAACACTAAGTAACTTCAGTATATATGGAACACTTATATGCACTGTAAAATGTGATTTTGACCTGGAGATCAACGTTAATAACCACTGTGACTTTAATCCATGATGTTATCAAACATTTTTCCTTTTCATCTTAAGAAGAACAAATCCCTGGATGCTGTTGTCGAAAATCTCCAATTTACGTATTTTTCAAAATATGGATACTTCTTTCCTTTCACAGGTGAGGATAATTCTCAAGTAAAAAAAAAAAAAAGCTTGTTTTCTGTCAGTCTGACACCAAAAAGAATTGTGTTCATTTTGCAATATTTTTCTAACTGTTAACTTTCTTAAGGCTTTGTTGCATTCCCGCTCGTTTATTCTTAAAATTTGTCGTAGTACCCGTGAACAAACTTTCAGTGAAAATTTGCTTTTGGCATAAATTTTACCACAAAGCGAAGGAAGAGCAAACGAAATATATATCCAAGCATTTAGTCAAATAATAAACCTCTTTCTGTGCATTATTTTTTATTTGAAGCCGCGTGTATTTTCGAAAGCGCGGCAAGGTTAGGGAAGAAATATTCATTTGGTAATAGACCTGATCAGAGTCAGTGATTAACAAAATTCGAAGACCCGGCCGTAGCGATCGCGAGAGTTCGATTTGTTTAATCACGAGTATATTATGACAACTATGACAAATTTGTGATAGTTATTTTAAGCTTTTTTAAAATTGAAATGAAATATATTCCCAGAGTTTTTTGCTAAGAAGAAGTGAAAAATAAAAACATTCAAGTGAGCGCTCGCTATGGCACGTACTGTCTAATTACTTAGGGGTCCTTAGGCAACGCGTATTGTCCTATTACTCTGTCGTATTATTAGTGAGTTTACGCAACAGGACGGCAGAAAGAAGAGGACCAATCAGGATTTTGTTATGGTTATGATTAATGACAAAATAAAGATAAAATATGGATGTACTGAGAAACTGATTAATGCATTTATAACCAGTAGGTTGGACTGTTTTAACAGTCTCCTCTATGGAGTTCGCGACCATCACATGCGAAAACTCCATCCTGTCATGAATGCCAGTGCGCGATTCATCTTCTGCGCACCTTAACACTGTCATATTACGCCGCTCCTTAAACAACTTACTAGTTGCCTATCCGCCTACGTATGGAAATTAAAATCCTTTTGATCACCTTTAAAGTACTCCAGGGTTCAGCTCCTAAATATCTCATTGATTCAATTTCTGTTTTACCGCCATCCCGTTATGATTTACGGCGAAATAACAAGGGGATTCTTCTAAGCACCCCAAAGCGTTTCACAAAAGTTACCATGGGGGATCGATCCTTCATGGCGGCAGGGCTACGGCTTTGGAACAGTCGTCCCGTAAGCATTAGATCTGGTTGCACCAAAAATGATTTTAAACAGAAACTTAAGACATTTTTATTCAGCAAGGCATTTTGTAAGTGCAATTGGTTTATATTTAGATTTTTATACAGTTTTTCTGCAAATTACTTTTCTTATAACCAACTGTAAATAGTGTAGTTTTCGTCTTTTACTCCATAGTGATTGTAAATGGGTTCTTATTTTTGTATTTATTGTAATGTTTGTAATGCGCATTTGATTATTTTTATAGAAAATACGGAGTATAAATATATTATTATTATTATTATTATTATTATTATTATTATTATTATTATTATTATTATTATATGTCTTCCGAACGTTACATGTAAAGTTTCAAACACTAAAAACATCATCTTATGATAAATTTTGCTCTGTTAGACACATTTGCTATCAATATTTAAATTTTAAATTTTTTTAGGTACCTGGAGGACAATCAAAAACTATTTCATCATTTAATTCTATTTTGTTTTTGGTGTTGTTTTGACTAATTAGATGAAAGTAAAATGGATCATGTTCTCCAAGAAACAGAGAGAAATCGGCAAATGGCGAATCAAATTGCCCACGCGACATTTACCACGCATGGAGATGTCCTTCCTACTGGCCCAAAGGTAAATATACTACAGGATGTGGAACAGTCTTTAAGAAGGCGGGCATAGTCCTTATGGTTAGGCATTATTTAAGAGTTGTTAGTATTAGGCAAGCTCTTTAGAACAACGGAAATTAGTACGCATTTAAACTTAAAAATGTTCATTTCGTTCACTCCGCTCAGCCTTTACAACATAAACCACTGGTACATTAGGATGGTTAAATAGCTAGGAATAGGTAGTTTTTGTAGACCTTAAAAGGTCTACAAAAATATCAGTGGATTGCAGGAGCCGTAAGCGAGTGCGTCACTGATAACAACAACATAAGCTTTATTTGCATGACCATAAAGGTATTACACTATTGCAAAAGCTACTACAGTAGTCTAAATTTAATTACTGATATAACTACTGAATTAATGTAAAACATTAAAACATTACAAAACATGAAAGTTCCCATTCATTCATTTATATTAGTTGTTTCTGAACTCAAAGCACTGCGAGATAAATAAAACTAATCGAAAGCTAATTAATAATCAGAAGAATTCATAAGATGAGATATTAAAGTATCGTGTGAAAGTGATTTGAAGTTAGGTATTTTAGTTTCTATTTTGGAGAAAAATTCGTCTCTAATCTGAGAATATGCTTTACAATCCGGCTAGCAAGAAATAATTTTCATCTTAAATTTATTACTGTTACAAAAGGAACATATCCTTTCATTGCGACGAATTTTTTGTAAGTTGATGCCCACTTATTCTAATTTCAACTAATGCTTCTCTTGAGGGGTTTTTTCTTGTTTAAACTAGGTACTGCGAGGGGCTATAGTTCTTTTGGTTGTACAGTAAAAACTGAGCTGTTGTTATTGTTGAAGTGTCTGATTCCAGAAACGGTTTATTGAGGCGCTACGCTGACATACCGTTTAAGTAGAGTCATTCAAAGAATTTTAAGAAAAGTCACAGTTTAGTTCGTAGTAGTCATGAGATTAGAGTAAAAGCTATTTTTTCCGCTATAACAAAGGACAATTGAAATTTTTAAGGCTTGTTTAACTATAGAATCTTCATCTTTATGTATCAGTCAATTCTACCTGTGCCCAGCCCCCCCCCCCCCGGACTGCTGCGGGGCATTTACCCGCCTTGTCAGTCCCGGGGGTGGGGCATTTGCAAATTTGTACTGCCTGGGGGCCGGGCATTTGCCAACCCCGGGGCCATTCCCGAGCTTTTGACACGCACCCGGTTTCCTATCCGAATAACACTACACAGAAGGTTTTACTGGAAAAAGAAGGAGATTGGCTCATCTGTCAAGGACAGGAATAAATTAAAGAGGGTTGTAAAGGCATGTTCTCGATGTTATGCATGCATATCATTGCTTATCAAGCCAGAATTACATCGCGAAATTGGAGCTATTGATGTTAATCAACGTTTTTTGGTTATTGAATCAAATTTCGATTGATATTATTGATATTAATTTTAATGTCAATAATTATATATCAATACTAAAACCATAAACTGGTGCATGTCGTCCCGGCGTCTTAAGTCTTAATAGAATGCTAGCGCTATTACAAAGGAAGACGTCAACTGAAACAAAAAAGCGCACATTAAAATGCTTAAAATGGCACTATTCGACTGTGCGATCAATGAAAAATGTTGCAGTGTTGACGGAGGACGGTGCATTTGCCCTCTTTTTTCGTCCCCACCCCGGGGGATTTGACAGCTCAAGAGTCCCCACTCCCGGCCGGGGGGGAGGGGGTGGGGCTGGGCGCAGGTGGAATTGACTGATGCATTACCTTTCAAATAGCTTATAAGTAATTTAGGCAATGTGGAATCTAATTGTTTTATTCAATGAACAGAAAGAAAAAAACGACAAACTTTCCTCTTAGCGCTTCGACTGTTCGAGGATTTGTGCCACTTCAGGCATTTTCCAAGTCAAAAACACTACTTTTTGTCTTGGCTTCTTTTTATCTTTTTTTTTTTTGGTAACTGTAAACAGTTTCTTCTCTTTGTTTTTTTTGTTGTTGTTGTTTTTGCTTCTTAGCCATTGCTTGTCTCTCTTGCGCTTCTTCCGGGTAGCTAAAAGAAAACGGAAACGACTGCTTGATCGAGCTAGCACTGTGCTTAAACCTCTGGACCCAACGCTGCTCAGTAGTTCAGTGTTAGTTTAAACTTACTTAGGAGAAGTTAACTACAGCATTAAGGTATAAAAACGTGTTTTACAGGCCTGGCAAAGCCAAGGAATAAGAGTGCAAGGATGCACTTTAACTTGTGAAGGAAGTTTGTTTTGCTCCACCTGTAAAGACGATCCAGCCGAATACCACGGCGCGAGATACATCTTTCCTTTCTCTCCAGAGACTCCCCATTTTGAGGTGCGTTCCCTAATTAATATCAAAGTCAGTGAAAGGCTTCTTTCCGTCAAAAATGAAACAGATAGGGTGAAACCCCATGAATCCGACTACCGTTAGGCCAAGGAATCCTGGCCGTATTAACGACGTTTCCAGACTGAGATAATCATGGACTGAGAAGTTCATCGTTTGGACCAGAATAATGTGCTCGTACTAAAGAAGTGGTAAGAAAGTACCGAGGGTTGCAAAATAGCGTAAAAACACGAACAAACCAGTGGCTAAGCTGAAGATATTGACTATGTATCTCATCATATAGATTAATTTCAGCAGAGCTCACACGCAAAGGAAAGTCTTTGACTTGATAAACAGCAACTGACCCAGGATGAAACCCTGCGGTAAACCAAAATGAACTTGTGCAGTGGAAGATTCTACGTTACGGATACACCTTTCACTAAGAGTAGATTGAAACCACCTGAATGATTTGATGACAAGCCCGTATGCTTGCAATTCTTGCATTAAGATCAGGCGATTAACCATGCCAAAAGCTTTGCAGATCATAACACTCATGTGACCACTGTGCTTGTACTAACGCGGTGGTCGTAAGGCGGGCTTCCACTACCAGTAAGACTTCAAGCAAACACTAAAGTGTTTTCAAAAAGGCGCTGTTTCAGGGCTTTCTTGTTCATTTTGTTGATCATGCCAACTACGCGTCATTGTTTGGTATGGAACTTGAGAAATTACTTGTGAATGACAGAGTCACAGCTTCGTGTGAAACAAATGTCTTTGAAGCATTAAATCGAATCACTTTAAACGATACAAACAACAAAAATGAACTTTAAAAGGCTATCACGTCAAAAAAAAAAAGAAAAGAAAGAAAAAACACGCACACACAATTGCCATTCGTTTCAGTTTTCCTCACGTTTGTCAACCCTCGTGCCTCCTTCTGTATTTACCATGTTATTCATACCTCTTTCTAATGACTTATCCGGTTATTTTAATGTTACACTCAATTGGTGGTAGTTCCCACCGATTATTGAATTTTGATAACATTCGTGACTCATGTCAGCTCCTTTAATAAGTTTTTACCACTACTTACAATAAAGGTCTTTACTTGACGCCGAGGCTTCGTGAAATAAAACAAAAGAACTGATCTATTCATCCTTGAACCTCAAAATTATTTGTTTAACAATATCGAAAAAGCCGAAACATTCCCTGAAGAAAGCGATTATCACTATTATCATTATCATTATTCATTATTATTATTATTATTATTATTATTATTATTATTATTATTATTATTATTATTATTATCATTATTATCATTAATTCATTCAAAATATTTTTCATTTTCTGACCGGCTTAAATCTCTCGGATAATTTTTCGTAACCAGCTGGCGTTGACCAAATTTTGAAAAAAATGTTCCATTATTGGATGATTGGCGTCAATCGTCAAATGATATGAAAATTATTGGACGCGTGGCGTCAAGCCAAGATAGCGGCGCGGCGATTCAGCTGTTTAGTGTACCAGGCTCAAGAGAAATTTGGCATTGATCTCAGTAACAGACCAATTTCGATATACTAGTGAAAATTCACACTTGGCCTCTAGGCTCCGGGGAATAAAATAAATTAAAAGATATCACCTCAAGGTTCCGGGATGAATAATATATATCGTTTGTTTGATTTCCTCAAGGATCTGAGCCAATTATGAATTTTAATATATCGAAATTGGTCAGTCTATTGAAAGTTCATAGCGTAGCCCTATCTAATCATTTAGTTCTCTCAAGCTAACAGTAACCATTTTAGCACTTTTTGAATAGGTTCTCATTCAAGAAACAGGGGGACGAAGAATCATAGGTGTAGGCGTTGTTGGGAAGGATTATGGAAATCATGCCCTGCCAGGATGGTGCAATGGAACCGTGGGATATCACATTGATGATGGACGAATATTTGACGCAAATAATCCTACAAAAGGAATAGAGTATGAAGGCAAGGGAGTGCAATTTTTTTCTCCTCGATCTAGATCTATAGAATTGAGAAGAGAAGTTAATGATTTAAAAGCATCGGACTTACGTAACGTAAATATGGGAAATAAAATTTTTGAAAAATGTTTTCTTAAACAAGATAAAGAGTAATTTTCAATGTATGTAAAGAGACAGCTCCTTTTAATGTTTTTTTCTGCCATAACATGACTGAAAAGACGTCGATCATTTCCCCGCAATCGATCGCAAGGTTGAGAAAGCCTTGTATACACAGCCGACGCTAAATCATATGGTGTGCGAGGTTGTTGTATTTTCAGGGCATAAAAGGAGCCGGTTTTGACGTTGTCAACCTTACTAGTATGCAGAGCGCCGTAACAAGTGAACCTGATTTGCTGCGAGTTTCTTGGTAGCAGGGTGGTTCGAGCGACAAACGATGTACAGGATCGTGGGTTTTAATCTTGAAGTAGAGGAACGCATGAAATGACCGTATCTGCCATCCTTCATTTGACAATAATTGATAGATACTGAGTGCGCAAAGATTGTCCAGCTGATAATAGTTTCTGGCGGTTTAAATTGAATGTAAGAGCTAACAATGACTTGCAATTTGTCAGTGCTATCAGTTCTTATGATATCTTTGTAGACGCCATGGCCTACAGAGGGGACTTGATTCGTTGCACAGTCAACTTTGATATGGCAAAAGATGGAAAAGTTCCAATCGTATTTTCTTTAAACGGAAGGCAGATTACTCAGAATGAGATAAAGATTGACTACATACCAAATGAGAAATCTCTGTACCCCTACATTGGCATAGGACACGAAGGAATCAGAGTACTGGCCATGGTATAAATTATCGACCTACACCTAATTGCACTACACTGTCAACTATTAACCCTCGGACGTACATGCAAAATCATACCCCCACCGTGGTACAAAGGGGGGTGGGATTGTGAGAACCCCTCCCTAGCGTTTTCGTTACTTTACGATATTTTGACAATTAATTTTCTACCCTTCACAGATAGCTTGTTATCTCCTTACACGATGACGTTGATATTGTGGGATAAATGTGCAAATGGGGCTACTGGGGCCAGTGACGTAATCAAACATGGATTTTTCACTTTTTCTTCTATTTTTTCCCGAATCTTTTAGCATGTGAAAGGTGCCTTAATACATCACTATGTTGGTTTACAACTACTTCTGGATTACAATATGGCTCTGAAAGCTTTTAAAACCCATCTCAATATTTCCCACATTTATGAGCTAATTTTCACCAAGTTCATAGAAAACCGCAAATATTTGCATTTTTGCAAATATTTTCATTTTTGCATTTCATATGAAAAAGTCATTGGAATTAGGTAAATATTACTTCATAAGTCCAAAAGCAGTACTCCCGTTAAAGACAGCGATATACACAACTAAAACCTTGGGGCATTGTAGAGATCGATAAAGACGTTAACCAATCATGACTTAGCTTGAATTTCATACTGAATGTACTCCTATTACATTCATAGAGTGACTATCAATATGATAATAGTTATAAGTTATTAGCAAATCTGTCTATCTTCCTCACCCGGATATTCTCATGAAAAGGAACATTATTATAAAGCAGAAATGCTGGAAGAAATACAGACCTCTTTTTTAATGGTTATAATGTACTTTAATACTTTCAACTGTGTTAGGAGGTTCGACTCGCTAAGGTTAACGTATAGCTGTTTCGAGCCCAAGTAGAACTTTGTATTAGAACTTCTAAATTCGAAATTCTGAGAATTAACGGCTTACGAGGGTGGGCATGCTCTTAACTTACTTTTGATGCATAGATTTGCAGGTGGAGACATGCTCACGTGTTCTGCTTTCGTCTTTTAGCTGCGCTCACGGGAAAGGACATTTTATGCTTTTGATGATCGTCAAGTCTCCTGTAAGGAACTCGAAGGACTTCAAATTGGTCTGGAAGCAATCAAGCTGTCCCTGAAAGACTTGGACCAGCTAAAAAAAACTTTTAATGAAAAACTTTTAACTCTAGATAAGGAGATCCTGGAAATTCATAGAGAGATAGACAAATCAGGTCAGGAATCAAAGAGGCTGAGACGTGACATCGATCGCGAATTTACAGTGACGGAAATTTCAATAGCACCGAATTGGCGAATGAATTTTGAGCGACTTCATAGTCCAGTTTTACAGCGCATAAATTTAGCATACTTGCGTGAACTGGACGAGAAAAGTTTCGAGCAAGAGTGCAAGACCATCGATGATGCACTTGATAAATTAAGAGAAACAACAGGTGAACTCGGTGTTATTTCAAACGAGGGTTTTGAAGTCGCTTTTAAACGTTTGACAGAAATTAAGGAAGATTCTGCACTACACACCCAGGATCTTGGTGATATTAGAAGCATTGTAGAGAGTCGATTCATAAAGTTAAGGGAGCTAATACAAAGCAACCAGAAATAGCTATTAGAAAGAATTTAATAAAAAAATATTATTCAGTAACATTGTAAGTAATCTTAGTCTAATAGATAAAATATTAATATATAGCTTCTAAGCAAATGGCATCGCCGCAGGGAATTGTTACTGGATAGTGTCCCTTTAATAGGAACCTGTCTGCTACAGAATTGTTCTTGTTTCAATAAATTTCTTTGTAATATGTAATAGAAAAGAAGTTTCCTTCTAATATGTAATAGAAAAGCATCTGAACAAGGGCCATTGGAATCCTAAAAGACCGAGAACTGGGGTCGCAACCACGCATAGTTTAGACTTGATTGAACTTCATTGCAAAAACTGAGACGCTGACTAGGCATTTATAATCGAAAATGAATAAATATAATAATACTTTACTAGTCCCTGTTAGACCGACTTCACTATAATTTCAAATTGAAGCATTAAAATAAATAACAATGGTTAGACAACAATCGTCGTTTATATGTAAAATAATAATTTAAGTTAATGATAAACTGTTTATTTATCACCATTGCAGTTAAAAATTCTGAATTACAGGGATAAAATAAGGGGTGGCGAATGGTAAATGCGAGACTTTGCGAGACGGCGAGACGAGCGTTTTTCTTTGCGAGCCCGAGACATTTTGACTTTTTAGATTGCGAGACCGAGACTTCAAAGTGTTTTGAGTGCGAGCGCGAGACCTTTAGACTCTTAAAATTCGAGCCCCAGATTTGGTTCAGAGCCATGAGAAGATATGACAATGAGCTAGAATAGGCCATTTGCCGGCCATTTGCACTAAGAGGCATGTGACACCGTTTTTATGAAAATGAAAGTTATATGATTTTGCCTTCGAAAAACGATTAGTGGGTCATATCTTAAACAAAATAATGGTGATTTGGTTTTTCAAACCCGCACCATTTTCTTAAAATGAATAACTTCGTAAATGATCACGTGACCAAAATGTGATATTTAAAATTATGAATTACCTCTCTCTGAACACAAATTTTGCACTTAAACTTCAAGGAAAATGTTGAAAAGATGATGCGATAACGTTTACAGCACATTTGAGCGTAACTATGAAACGTTGAACAAGATATAAGCAAGAAGTAGTTTTGGCCGCCATGTTGGAGGGCCAGAGCATGCCCTCCAACATGGCGGCCAATACAAATCATACTACTTTGCTGAAAAATCAAAGTGCCACAAAATATCTCCCTTAAATGCGTTTCCTCTCAAATTTCGGGTGTAAGATAATTTTTGTGTGCTCTAACAATTTTTGGCATCAGCAAGATTCCAACTGATTGTTTAAAGGAAGCATTGGTCACGTGACCTCTTAGTGCAAGTGGCCTATTAGCTTGTACAAAAGTCTTACGAAGGAGGCTTTTGTTGTAAACCTGTCAACAGTCAATAAACTCTATTATTTTCCTGGCCATGACCTAATTTCTGGTCAGGAGGTTACACTTGGTCGTTTGCCTTTGATTTTTTTGTGACTGACGCGCTGTCACTTACATTTGTCTGGAAGTCGTCAAAAAGAATGCGCGGCTGTGTTTGAACTCAGTTGAAGCTAGTTGAGTGGAAACGTTCATGCGTTTAAACCATGGAGGAAACGGAAATGGAGGAAAAGTCGTCTTCTTCTCATCGGAAACGAAAGCACGAATCACGTAAGTACTCTACTAATGTTTGTATTTATCAATGTGCCGACAATTCGTCTTAGTCTATCAGTAGAACTTCAATCCCGTATTCGAGAAAACAACCACGCCATGCTTAACCAGTTAGGTCCCACGGTTCATCATTCATCCAGGTTCGATTCTATTACTATAAGCTAAGCTAAGCTACAGTACTATACCTAATTACTAGGGTATCTAAGAGATAGTAATGTTGCGGCACATTCTGTTGATACTGGCATCAGTTAGGCAGTGGGACTTAAAAGAAT
>OZ037992.1:43097217-43114717 GCA_964035705.1 Porites rus
CGGCCTTCATCAGGGTGAATGGCCTTTACAAGCATCACACACCATTATTACATAATAACGAACACGTTTGAAAATTTGCAAGTGCTGATGAAGGCCGTTTATCACTGTCAAAATAAAGGTGAGAGACGAAAAGCATATCGTTTTACTCTTCACTTGTGGTAGTACTGTATATTTGCTAAATAGGTATTGATACGCAAAAGCCAAGTAAATGTAATGGTTTGATACAAATTTTCTCCATATATGTAGCATGTGCAAATCTTCAACATTTCTACCAATTTACTCAAATTTACTTCCTTGGAAAAGATGGCAGTTTTTCCTGTACTTCAAATGCAGGCAAAAATATTGCAAAAACCCTAATTTGCAGTGGTGTTTGCTCTTGTTTCTACAGGATACCAAAAGAGCACTTTTGCATGTAGTTTACTCGTATTTGCCTTAAGAGCAAAAACAATAACTTTCTATATATTTGGACTGTATCATAAATTTGCATCATAATTATCAGATCCATATTTGCAGGGGGAGCAAATATAGTAATCTGTTTCACAACACTCTCATTCATGCTTAGTTTAAATAAGATATGGACATAATATTGCTGGACGGCCTAAGCCAGGCTGGAACAGCTTGGCTTAGGGTAGCAGTGTTGAAAGACCCACGCGAATTTTGTGTAGACAAATGGCGTAGGCGGGCGGGCCGATCCCTTCTTGACTGCTCCGCTGGCTAGAAACTAAGCTAGAAAGGAGTGTTCTGCTCTAATCCTGTATTTATAGTCCTGCTATACCCTTGTGCACGTACCTGCGTGCATTCCATCCTCGGAAGTATTTTATTTTTCGCGTTTTACTTTCGCATATCATTACGAGTGTTATGAATAGTGTACTACATAACATTTGCTTACAGTCAAAGGTGATGAGCATGTGACATTTCCTATACATTTGACTCGTTTTGTGACTAAAATAAATTTCCAACCTCCACTGTAACATTACAACGTTACGTTAAAATTTATACACGCCGCGAGACTCCACCCAGAGGTCCAACTCCTCACATGCACCATTTTGACTGTAGAGGTACCCCTTTCACGTGCCTTCTATAAATAAATGGCATCCCTTTCACATATCTTGTCAGGAGCCCACCTGACCTAGTTTCCTGTTAACTGTTGTAAATACACTGTCATTTTAACATAAAGGAATCAGAAACCAGGTAATTTTTTTGACTACATTACGGTCACAAATTTCTTCTGTCAGATTTTTTACTTTTTCTCATGTACTTTAACTCAGGAAATCCCTAATATGCTTTCATATCTGAAGCGTGAAAAAGGTGTCCCTTTCTGTTAGTGCCCCCAGCATAACCCCTCACCGGGCTTCTTATTCAAAGCAAATACACTAATTCAAATCTACTGGTTATTAAGGTCCAATAGTCAGATCATTGATGCACTGTTTTTCCTATTATCATAAAAATTCTGCTATTAACTTGGTACAGTGTACATTGTAACAAGTGGTGTTCCCTTGTGCAGAGCAATTACCACAGGGTTCCTTAAACTAAAGATAACACCTATTAATGAGAACTATGTAGTTGTTGGATGAGTGTGAAATTCATCTTCATTAATTTTACATGATGCTCACTAACAAGTTGAATTACGGAACCGAATTACCTACGTTGGCGAAAAATAATATCATTGGCTAGTTTTGATTTGTCCTAATAATTAGGAAACGAAAACTCCTCTTTCTTAGCAAGGAATTGTTTGGTAACTCTGAATAATCTTTTATGGTCTCTGCTATTCTCATCAATAAAGTCAGTGTTAAATACCTGACTGGCCTGGTTCATGAGATTTGTCACGCGGTTTCTGTAAGACTTTAGAATATTCAAGTCAGACAGAGATCTCGTTCTCCTCCAGGTTCTCTCACCCTTACGTCTCAAGCGTTTCGAGGCCTTTATCTCGTCGTTGTACCAAGGCACTGCAGGTCTAACTTTCACAGTCTTAGTATTAAGTGAGGCGTGACAATCAATGACTTTAGAAAGTGTAGTGTTGTATATGCGTACAAGAGCATCCAGGTCACGTGGATCTTCTGAGTGAAGATGCACTTGCAGATTCGGTGGATCACTGCATAACAAGGAGTCAGATAAGTCCCGCTTAAGAGATTCACGATCAACGGATTTCAGCTTTCGGTAGCCCGTATGGAAATACATGTATTAATGTATGTAATACTCATTCTTTAGAACTTGTTCCTTTCACTTAGCTGGCAAACAGATAAAATGCTTATAACTTGATAACAAGAGGTAATTAAGGTGATGTTACACGAGACGGTTCGCAACGACGATGTTTAGCTCAACAAAGCGTTGTAACATCGTTGCAACATTGTCTCGAATAGTTACAATATTGTTCCAACATAATTAAGGAAAGACGCCAAGACATCGAAACCCTCACCCGCGACTTCCAACCCACACCCCCGACATACAACCTGCGACCCGCGTCCATTAGTCAAACTTTCCACTACTTGAGATTTATAACTTAATTACTATTGCTGTAAAATAGAATTACAGATTCCACTATTGACAGTTGGCTTTGCTCTTACCGATTTCAACTCCCTTCACAAACGTATCTTTTAGTTTCTGTTGTTTATGTACATGTACCTGTCTAACGAAATGTATAAAATACTCATTGTCTTCATTAACTTCTCTTTCCTCCATTGAAACTGAAAAAAAAAACCCTGACTTGAGTTGAATTTAAAACGGGTATCGCGGCACATTTTTCTTGGTAAAGACCTGATGACAAAATTCCCATCTGCGTTCGTAAAAAGGTTAATTTTCCAGTCATTTGCTCCACTGATTTTTCCATTAATTATCTATCTTAGGGTGGGAAGACCGGACCCGGCTTTGCAAGAATATACTTAGTGAAGCATTGTTGTTATTTCCGAGTTGAAAAGCATAATTCGGGATCAAGCAGCGGAGGTGTAACGTCTACGAGAATGTCATCAAGTGACTTGAAAGATAAACTGAAATGTTGAAAAAAAGTATAGCATGGTGTACCCGTCAGCTAAAGCCGCGATAGTCATTTAGTGGCCAATTGACGGGTATTGGAACCTGTTTGTTCTCTTATTAAAGGGTCATAAATCGGCTTGGGAACCATACAGGAAAGAAGAAACACACAAATTAAGTGAGGTTAGCCGATTTTTTGTTTAAATCCTTTCACATTCGTAGGCTACAGACATAATCGTTTTTGCCCCTATACAAATCCATATATTCCGAATGTTATTCAACAGCCGATTGCAGGATGGTCATATTTCGAGCTTAGTCCACCTGTGAAAAGACTGGGTGGGACTGAGGTAAGCGTGTTCCTCGTGTTTGAGTTTTTGTGTTGGTGTTTAAACCAAATGCCAAAGGTTATCTTTCCCGTTAGGTTACTCTGCGTAGCAGGCGCAGGTTTCTTAGGGCAAAGGAAGAAATAACGCGCACGCTCTTTAAAAAAACTACTCAAAACAACTAACTGGCACGTGTCACGCAGGGTACCGTTGAGTCTGATGTCGGTTTCGTGTCGTTAGACTGTCTGGTTTCAATCACTTTTCTGACAGTTGATGCAGCGCTGTCACGTGATCAAATTCAGGGCGTAAAATGGGAAACCGGAACCTCCTCTCCTTTTCTCTCCTCCGTGAGAGAACGCGTCCTCTAAATTTCTCCTCAGCCCTCAAAAAACTGGTACTTTTTACGCAGGCTAAAAGTCAAAGAAAATGACTGACCAACTGCAGGGATCAACCCTAGGTGTCCGTGTTAGGTGGGTATCCGCGTTTTAGAAGTGTCGGTTCAGAGAGTGTTGATTGCAAAGTATAATTGTTGTCTCGATAGATGAGTTGTCGTGAACTGGAGAATGACTGAGAATTAGACTTGGGCTTCCTTTTAAATGTTTTATTTTCATTCATCTCCACAAAATACATCAGATCGAACAAAATTAGTAAAGAACATGTAACGGAGAAAAAAAATACCTAGCTCTTATCATGGCGATTGAATGGTCAATTAAGGACACATGGACAGAGCAGTGCAAAGCTTCGTTAGAATGGATAGAGGACGTCCAATAATTATAGTGTAGAAAATTAAAATACATTTCCCTAAATCCAGTCCCTCAACCAAGGGCAGTACAAAACAAAAATAGTTACAAAAATATTAATCAAAATCTCTGCTTAAAAGTCCTTATTGAAAGCAATGTTCCCACCATGATACTGCGACTGGAATTTTCTTAATTAAAAGTACTATTTTCCCAAATTTTTGCTAGATTTATATTGACAAATCCACTTTTTAGGGTTCACTTGAACTCTCTGTTTAACAAAATGGCAAGACTGTTTGACCCTATGACAAAGCTTTCGACTCTCAATCATCCAAGAAATGAGTTTTTGGAGGATCGCTTGAGTCGTAAATTAATAGAGGTTAAAAACAGAAGCTTTTCAATATAGAGTAAGACTACTCAAAGGTGGGTTCTTATAGTACAGAAAGAAGTTCAGGAGTTTTGGGAGAGTTTTAGCTACATTTAGAATAAATGTTAAGGTTAAGGTTTTTTTTAACTGCACAAGAAAGGTTACTCTGCCCATGACTGTTGTAGTGTATTTTGGTTTGGTGAAACTTTAAGATTTCGTTCTGTGCCTAACGATGCTTTATACCGACATCTTCAAAAGTGTCGTGTAGTGTTTATCAATTATAGAATTATCTTAAAGAATTCTTTAAGTTATACCTGGAATGCCAATTTAGTACGTGACCTACTGTTCATACACTGTTCTCTACGTTTCGTCTTATGAGAGCGCTTGAACGTTTTCCTAAATCTTATTAAGCAGTTTATACAAGAACAGATTGCTGTTCCTGTAGTTATATTATCTATAAAAAGCAAACGCAAACACTACCGCGTGTTTTATAAACCTTTGATATTACATTTTATCCTGTTGCTGGGTCTTTTCTATTGTCTGCTGAAAAGCGTTCAATATTTGGTAAAATTTTCTATCCATCATTCGTTCCAGCTGGACTATTTTCTCCTCTATTTCTCTTCTTTCAACCTTTGTCGGCTTCTGGATGTTCATTTTTCCTGCGTGTTCTATTTCTACACTCTTCACAACCGTGGTCTTCGTTTCAAATGACGATTCAATATTTTTTCGCTTCTGGTTGTCCCTTTCACACAGGTCAACTGTATCTTCTAGGCCCATATGATCTAAGGAACATTCTGTCCCCGACGATGTTGTTGGCACAATGGTTTCTTGATCTATTTCTCTGTTAAAAGATAATTCAACGTTTTTTCGCTTCTGGTTGTCTCTTTCGCACAGCTCCTTTGTCTCTTCTAGGCCCATCTGATCTGGGGAACTTTCAACCACCAACTCTGTTGAGACCACGATGACTTCTTCGGTTTCAGTACCCTCATCCATTTCTCTGCTTAAAAGTCTAAAAGCATCATTCATTCGCTGAAAGGACAAGTAAAACTTGTTTTCGATTCCTTCCAAGGTGTCCAATATCGAGTCAAACTCTTCACTCTGAAGTTGATCGCTATCTTTCAATTGAGGGATCCTCACGATTTTGTCCACATCGTGACGAGAAGTCATCTAAATTAAAACAAACATAAACTTCTTTAATTATTGATTTTCAGTGCTATTACCTGCCTTCCCTGTATGGCGTTCCAGTGGCATAATAACTGAACAACCTTTAAAAGAGGTTGAATAGTGAAAATTTATTATTCCGTACAAATCAATATTTCAACAACATGAAAGCGGAAAAAATTTTCTCTTTCCCCCCCCCAAATTGGTAAATTCAAATGTCAATTTAAACCCTTATGCTCAAGGTTCATCTAAACGTCGTAGGGCATCATCATTGTATGCAAAGAAAATCAAGACACGCTGCTGAAGGTCAGAACCAGAAAAATATATGAAACCTGATGGGAAGTTGCTTCGCCTGGAAAGTACTCTCAGCGATGTAAAATGAAGTGCATATAAAGATAACAAACCAGTGGCTCAAGTCCACTGGATCAAGGCAGTAACATAATTATGTTCTAATTATATCATTCTGTATGATTTGCCCATTCATGCAGATAGGGAAGTATCCGATGAAGGACCTGTACATCCTAGTCAAGAATAGACATGAGAAAAAGTGTATTCCCATAAATGCGGGTGCAATATCTGATAGAAAGACTGCCATCAAGGTTTTTAAAAAAGCTGTCGAAATACAAAGACCTAGAAACAGGGATGGCATGAATAGTGTAAATGAAAACGAAAGGAATCCCTGTCGTCACAGGCGCATTAGGGGTCACTAGGAAAGGCCGCTGATTCAGTGACAAACCAGAAGATGTCAACCCGCTGGAAATCTGAAGACTGAGAACTTCTTGGAAAGGCGCTTACTTTAAGAAGGGTTCTCACTGAGCGGCTACTTTGGAACCCATGATGATGATGATGATGAATAATCCTTCCCCTCCCCCAAAAATATAAACAGCAAGAAACAGAATTGTTTGGGGCTTGTTCTGTTTTCTGGCAATGGCGTTTAATGAATCAACAAACTCCAATTTCTTTTTGGATAAACTTAGCCGCTTTTAATCGTTTCAAATCAATATCAATTACAGCCCATAAAACGAGGCCCTACCCAGCAAAGGTGAGGGCAAAAATCCGCATTTATATAGTCAATGGTTCTTATGACTAGGACAAGAGTGGCAGGGGCTACGGTAAAGACAAGAAAAGCGACGATTATTTGCTTCTGCCGGTTCTTTGATGTCGAGTCCGTCGAAAACCACGAAGGATAGATAAGTCCTAGAGGGTTCACGGAGGGTTCAATATAATGCACCCCCATTGAAATACTCCAGCCAGCATATGATAGTTTGGTTTAAATTTTAACCGAGTGTCAGAAAACCAGACATAGAAGAAGAACAGAGAACTGGCAAAGGGTGTAAGATTATCGTCATCATTGATGTGGCAACACCCGGTGGGTTATAGCAGGGTATTGGCAAAGGAAAGCGAAAAAACTGACTAATATCTGAAAAGAGGTAATGACAAAGTTGTGGTGAATTTCCTTGTTAAATTTGTGCAGATGCGATTTATTTAGGCAAACATGGTTCCTTTACAGAAAGATAAAATGAAAATGAAAATGAACACGCTAACCTTTGCCAGCACTCTTAATCCTGTGTGTCCCATACCAATGTAGGGATACAATTTCTCATTGTGAGTGTACTCCATTAATATCTCTTTCTCAGTGATCTGCCTTCCGTTTAAATAAAACACTATTGGAACTTTCCTATCTTTTGCCAATTCAAACTTGACTGTGCAGCCAATCAAGTCCCCTCTATAGGCCATGGCGCCTGCAAAGAAAATTTGGAAAATAAGTTTAATTACTTGGCCAAACAACGATGTCTAGTAAACCAAACAGCAAAAGTCATATCACTACGTGGAAAACGCTTGAAGTTTACTCTTTACCCTTCGAGTTTATTCTATTTTGTTTGTTTGTTTGTTTGTTTTCTTTTGCCACAATCCAAATAATATAAACAAGACAATGGCGAAGAGACCTAAAGGAATTATGAAGCGCTATAAAGCTTATGTTAATTAAACTTCCGTATTTGTAATGTTAAGCCCCGTGCCAACGGACTTCACGTTGTTGGCCAACAACTCCTAACATTGTGGGAAGTTATATGTTGCGTCCGTCCGTTACCTTGTTGCATGTTAATGCAGCATTCCAGTTTAAACTTTTTGTGTACAGTCACCTCTCGCCTTGCGGACACCCCGCTATAACAGACATCCCGATAAAACGGACTCCGTAGCTAAATTTCCGGTAAAAACAAATTGCGAACGTTTGACTGAAATAAACTTCCGCTGGTACGGACTCTCGCAAATAAAGGCACTAACTCAAGGTCCCTACAGTGTCCGCTATAAAGGGAGTTGAGTGTAGTGCGCTTTTGACAGTTGCTGAATGCGTGTTAAGGAATAAACCTGTCTAATTTCCCCGCTCTTCAGTGGATAGAACCAGCCCGTCCTTGGAAGGCCATACCTAAAACGTATGCTAATTAAAAATGAAACAAGACCTACCCTAAGTTAAAGTTTGATTGTAAGTCTATCGATCCAGTAGAGATATATCGGGATTACGTGAGATTGAGCACGTGACTAGCAAACTGCATGCTTTAAAAAAAAGGCGAAAGGACAATAGATGTATGTTGGTGATGCGGTATGGGTGGGTAGAAGATGGATGTCTAAAGGGACTGAGGTATCAACTTTACTTGTGGATGCAGCACGGGTGCTGCGCGGTGTGAGCATGGCCATATCAACACCTACATTTTGCAAGGCGGTCTTAACCCACCGTGCAAAAGTAGATTTACTCACCACTTTGTGTGGTTTAGTAAAGCGGATAAACAGAGCAGTTTGATTTTGCCTGAGTTCCCTTGAGTTCTCTTGATATAAGTACCAATAGTGGTAACAATGCGTAGATCAGGGTCCTCTGGGTAAGCAGCAAACTCCAATGCTTCTTGATGACTTCTTGGTTTGGTGTGTTTAAACTCAACATATGTATAGTCTGTCAACCTTGGTCATTAACTAGAGCCACCAGTGTAACAGTTTTGAGTGAAAGGTTTTTAATGGACAATCGAGCCACAGGTGACAATATCCCCCACAATTTTGTTCCTTGGAAGAGCAGGGCGATTCTCAGACACACCTTGATGAATCGAACAATTACAGAATGTTTAGTCTGTATACATAACGCACGATAATGCAGACCTGGCTGTATTAATGCAACTATAACCCAGACCTTTGGTAAACAGAGACGTTAAGAAATCAATTACAGTTCGCAAAGTGGATGAGCTGTGATTCCTGTTCCTGTCAGTAGAAATTCCAACCATTGTTTGATGAAGGGACCATGTTGTTTTTGTGTGGATGCTCTCCATAAGGACATGCGAATGTCTGAAGCTTGCTTGAGAGTGACCCTCATTGTCAGGTCCTTTAATTACAAGCTCATCAACTCTGTAAGAAAATTCACCATCTAAAGAAGGTGATGAACGGTTCTCCCGTTAGCAATGTTTCGTTTTGGGAGTTAAGTTTTTCTCCCATGGATTCCAGCGGTGCATTCAATTTTGACTGTCCACTCGCTTTTTGTTGAAAGACTGTTTGTATCATTCCTAGCAATTTTGCCATTAATTCGTGGGTATTTGAACCGATTTGATTTACAGAAGAGCCCTTTGTCGAAGTGCGTCTTTCCCGGTTGCGTTTCTTGATTTTGTTAAGTCTTTGACTTTACGTGTGACTGCTTGTTCGGTCTTGCGTCTGTTGCAGCGGGAGCGCCATCTTGATTCGTCTTAGCCCTCTTGCTAGATGTGTTCGTTCTTGTCTCTAAAGTCGGTCGTCCGGGGCCGGGAATCAAAGGATTGCAAGTTTTCTTCTTCTGTTACAGGACCGGTGAAGGAGGAGTCGTTTCGTACGCCATGAGCGCTGCTTCGATAAGTTGAATTTCCTTTCTTAAAATAACTGACCTCCTCGTACGGTTTGCTGATTGCTTATGTGGTGTGTTGGTCACGCGCTCAATCTCACATGTAGTATCAATTGGTGCATGAGGTAAAATCTTTTCCTTGGGACTCGCGATTTTTTGGCAACCTCACTCTTGTGAGATGATGATCATTAAATCGTTCTCCTTTGCAAATCTCATTTGGAAAAATTTATAACATATGGAAGAAAGAAATTTCATTGGTCTTGTCATACAATAGAAGTTTTTACGTAGAAATTCCCTGAAGTCTCCATAATTGACTCAAAAACTGAAACGATTAGTTATCCTCCAAGTTAATTTTCTTCAGCTCTTTTCCCTTACCTTCATACTCTCTTCCCTTTGTAGGGTTGTTTGCATCAAATATTTTTCCCTCATCAATGTGATATCCCACGGATCCCTTTAGCCAACCGGGCAGGGCGTGATTTCCATAATCTTCACCAACAACACCCAATCCTAAAAGCCGCCTTTTTCCAGTTTCCTGAATAAGAACCTAGATAAATAGATGTGAGCAACAAATGATTGGAAAAAATACTATCGCTTTCTGGGTGGTAAATTCACAGCCACAAATCTTTTGCAAGTTGAAATAATATTTAAACGATCAGAATCTATATTTCAGCTACAATTTTTGTCAGTTAAAAATTGTATTCATTCTTCTGAAAAACTACTTTTCCTGGCTTACTTAAATACGACATACCTCAAAATGAGGCGAGTCAGGAGAAAAAGGGATCTTGTATCTTGCACCGTGATATTCAGCTGGATAGTTAATATCTTTGCATGTGTCGCAAAGTTTGCTCCCTTCACAAATTAAAAGGCATCCTTGGATTCTAATTCCCTTTTTTTGCCAGGCCTGGAAGAAGCGTTTATCTATTAAAATCGGTCAGCCCAAAACTACATTATTTACGTAATATTATTAAGTACTTAATAATGTACATTGAAAAATTTCTTGAATATGCAAGATTGGCAAAGAGCAAATATGCAGTTTTTAGAAAACAACAGCGGAAAACGAGGAAACATAGTGCACTCAAGAAAAGGAAATAAAATGCAAATATCTCAGAGAAAGAAACACTGTGATTGGCTAAAAAATAATTTAAGGACCAATCAGGTGCCGCAATCTGCTGGCAGACACCTTGAAGTTTGGCATCTAATAAAGAACCCACAGCCGAAATTAAATCTACATCGGTTCTGCCATACATCAAAGGGTTATCTGAACCACTTCGTCGTTGCTTACAACAGCACGGCATACGATCTGTTTTCAGGTCCGACACAAAACTGAGATCACACTTATGTTTTAGTACGACCTAAGGATGCTGTTTGATCTACGAAAACAAGATGGCGTAGCCGGTGTATAAGATTCCTTGTAAATGCGGTAAAGTATATATTGGCGAAATGGGAAGGTGCATGCATGAACGGATTAAGGAACATGCGCGGTAGAGATATACGGCTTTCACGAACTCAAACTTTAACCTTTTCTAATAAGACCAGGCATTATCCGCTATGGGACGAGGTTAAGTTCATTAACCGCATAGTATTAAAGGGTAATCATACGACTTTTCTCGTTCAACTTGGACTGAATTTATTTGCACTGGTGAGTTTTTCAGAAACCTCAAATTTCGATACTTTTTTAAAATTCCAAATTGATCTTGAGGTCGTTTGATTACCTATGTAAATTCTGTGTGGGCTAAACTTTTGTGGTTTAAAGTTTTTTGCATAGTAAGTGTGACTGTACGTAAACTTGTGCGGTGAAAGTTAACAAAATCTGGTAAGAAAAGAAATAAGATCAACCCAATTTTACAACGAAAAAACATCATAAAATTCATGACCATTATGAGATGGAAGCATACCTCTGGACCAGCGGGAAAAATGGAATCATTTACTCCAGTTGCTGCAAATGTTTTGTAAGCTATCTGATTTACCATTTGCCTGTTTCGCTCAGTTTCTTGAAGAACGTAGTCCATTTTTCTTTCATCTTAATAGCAAATAACAAAATAAAGGTGCTTAATTTGCTGCCGCAGACATAACGTTTGAGCAAAGAGAGGATCTGCATACTACAAAGCATAAAAAAAGGTACTTAGAATGTAAAGCGACTGAAATTAATGATTGGGCCATAATGCGTAAATGAAAGCCGACCCACATGGCATTTTCGAAGAAACTGGTAAAAATAAATCAACGAAGATGAGCATTAGTCAGGATCTGTAGGCGGAAAGCTGTTGAGGACCATACGTACTAAAACAGCATTTTTACCTGTCAGCGGAAATGAGTAGCCATAACTGGAAAGGTACGCATTCTGTAGTTTTTCCACAACTTCATTCAAAGTATTTCCTTTTTTCTCCAGGGAATTCTAAAATAAATAAACCAGGAGTTCTGATATGAAAGATGCAGGTACTAAGGTTGGAAGCACGGTTGAATCAAGATTATCGTGTTCGAGGATTGTTTTCTTAATGATGCGGTAAGTGATCCTTCTGTTGTTCAGAGAATCAAAATAAATATATATACAAGTAAGGCTGGCAAAGTAAGTGGGTAAAACTACTTCGCCAAAGCCTCAAAACTTCTTAAGGATACAATATAAAATTTTAAGGGCGGAATCTCGGGTTAACTAGTTCTGACTGGATATCACTTTTTTGTCCATTAGGCAATGAAGATGTTTGGCAACCCCGCTGATGTAACGCTTTCCTTCTATGATGACCTAGGGTCTACCATTTACAAGGGATAACCGGAAATTCCGGTTGCAAAAATTAAATGGTTCGCCCTATTCCGTTTGGGAAGCTTCAGATAATAATGGACTGGGATTTGTGGCGATGTAATTTTACCACTCTGTTCTGACTCTGTTCAGCTGATTTGGAGAAGCTTCGTAGCGGGTTTTTAACAACTATTTCAAATTTTATAGTTTTACGTACATGCACAACATTTTTACTGGGGTGGTTTGTATAAATGGTACACTCCTTGTTAAAAGTTACTCACTCGACTACTGAAACTGTTATTATCCTGTTGTCTCTCGCAGCAGCGCCTCGAACAGAGAAGGTACAACCGTTTTATCCACAGAAATGAATTGGATATAAGGTTAAGGGGCACAGGTATTGGATGATATGCCCTGTATGTCTGGATGGTAATGGCTTTCTTGAACGACCATTCTTTCATGGAGTTATCCTTAAAAAACGAGAGAAAACGATTATCTTAATAAGCTGCTGCTTCAAAGAATAATTGTTAACACATGACGGTAGATTTCACCATAATCCCGTCCCGCAACATAGCAGAACAAGCTAAGAACAAGAAATCATCCTACATTCATCCTACATTCATTCCAAGAAGGATATAAAACTTGAATTTATGCCAAATGAAAAAACGATGATTTACTTTTAAAGCAAATGCCAAACGGTATAAAAAGGTAAATACTTCGATTATATAAGTACATTCAGCTACTCCATCTAGTTTATAGATACTCCGCACAAATAATCATACAGACAATCCAATTACCTGAATTAGGACATAATAAGACTCATATCCCATCTTAATTGGTTAGACTACAAGCAGTCTCTCTTTTTTCTTAGTCCGTCGAGTGAAACGCTTGAGACACGAAAATGACCACGCACGTGGTGGAAGGCACGAAACGGGAGAGGCGCAAAAAAAGGGAGGACAACGATGTGCGCTGGTTATAGAAGCAGTCGCTCTTTTTTCTTCTCGGGCTCGCCCTCGTTTCTCGCGTGAGCACTCCTCTTGCTAAATCTGAAGAAAAAGAGAGACTGCTCGTAGTCTAATCTTGGTTAGAGGAGGACTTGAAATCGAGACGCGGAGTTAAACGAGGACGGTAGAACTCCTTTAACTAGGAAAGATTAGTGATTGAGTATCTTTCAGACCTGGTGACTCTGGTAACCACCAAGCCACCCTGGCTTCCTATAATTAGTAGTACGACTGTCTATAATATCTGTCTCCGATTGAAGCTGAGACCATGTGCCCGACATGTTCTATTTTGCTGCGTACATTAGAAATATTCTCCTTTCGAGGACAAATGTGTGAGAAAATGTCTCAAAGATTTCAAAAGATGATCTTCGGTCGATCTTACCTTCACTCGTTGGTAAGTGTTAGACAGTAGGGCTATCATCATATTGACGAGAAGGATGACTCCCATGATAAGAAAGGCTGCAAAGAGGAAGTGTGCGATAGTGACTGATGCGCTGTCCACTGATTCTAAAGGGTCCAGCTCCGCTATTCCAAGAAAAGACCAAGAAAGATGCTTCACCACGCTCCACCAACTGATGGATGATAACAAAAGAGTATCTTACAAAATGTTTATTTTTGGAGCCGAGTAACAAGCTTTCAGAGCCATCTTTGTACCTTTTTTTCTTTAGTGAATTCAGTCAATTCAGGATAATTATGTTGACACACCTACTTTAATTAATAATTAAAACTGAGCAAGATTACATGTAAAATAAGTTTGTATATTTTGTAACATCGTATTGTAATAACTTCAGTCCATCTTCTTTTGCCGTTTATATAGATTTTTCTTCCTTTTCCTTTCGTCTTCTTAATTTCATCCTAGTTATACATTACTATATGTTTTCCTCTGTCCACCTCTATTAGCCAAGCTCTTTGCGAGCAGAGGATGTTTGTGTGAATATATTCGTTTAATTCAATTTAATTTGTAATTTGTAACTTATGAAGAGTCAATAAATAAATAAATCATAAAGCTCCAGAATTTCAACACCGCGGTCTTGAAGTTGCAGCCCTATACAAAGGCATCGTGATGGCCCAAGTGAGTAAGGGGAACTTCTTTCTAACGATAATTTCAATATCCATAAATCGCTAGAAATTAAGAAGAATCAGGAGATGGCTTATTTTTTTCCGAACAAACTTAAAGCTAAGAAAAAATGCGTTTATACGCTTTTACCAGGAAATTTCAATCAAATACCCATGACAATAAAAATGAAAAAGTGCGTGAAATATAACAATAAAATAGCTTTTTTTACGTGTGTTGTAATATGCCACTGACAAAGGATCAAAAATTTACTTACCAAACTAACCCACTGGCCGTTTTGCAGGCACTATAATGAAGGAAAAACAAAATGATAATGATACATCTTTAGTTTACCAAGCTTTCGATTTCTCTCGTTTGAATGTTACCTAAAAAAAGGGAAAGATCAGGTGTAACCATTCCATTTAAATGTACGCGGAGATAACATAACTGTATAAAATTCGGCGGTTATTTCCTCCAATAACTCTTACTGTATTTGACCGTCAACACAAATAGTCTCGTTAGTTCGATCGTCTATAAAACTTTTACATTCCAAAATAAACAGGGTTCGTGCGCGTCTTGAAAACTCTTGAATTTTTGGGCCTTGAAATTCCTTGAAATTCTCCTTCATTCGTTTTGGTCCTGGACATATATTGAATTTTAATTGAGGAACATTTTCAATTCTCTAAACAACCTTGGCAAATACCAGTTTAAGCCAACAACATAAAATCGGCGTTGAGGAAATGAAAGTAAGGTATTGACTCACAAACAAATTTTCATACAAATGGTTACCTTTAAGAACAGAAGCCCATTATTATCGGAATAATATAATTATTATATTCATAGTTTATTTGGAACGTGTGTTAAAAGTAATAAATTAGGTCTTTGAAATTTCAAATTGTGGCCCTTGAAAGTCCTTGAATTTTATAAGAGAACAAGTGTAGGAACCCTGAATTTATAATATGGCGATGTAAGAAACCGAATGAAACACGTAGAACACTAAAATTGGAAATTATAAACTGTTAAAGCTTGTTTCCATACAACATTAGGATCTCTAAAAAAGAAAGTTCTTTAAGTTCAAGTAATAGGGAAAACAACTCTTCAACAATTGCTGAGATGGCTGACAGTTCTATTTTGAAAATTGGTTTCCATAAAGCGTCTGACGACTAATAGTTAAGTCATAGTCTGAAAACTCGTTTCCCACTGTGGGAGAAGAAGTGGCGAAAACTGAAGGTTATACTCTGAAAAAACAGCCGATATTTCGCGACGCCACCGCCGATTACCTCGCGAAATGACGTCTGAGAAAGGAGCGCGGAAATTCTATATTGATGAGATGTCACTGCTACCGAGACATGGGTAGTGCTTTTAATTGGATGAAGCAAATTTTCAACCAATCAAAAGCACTACCCAGATGGGTGGATAGTGACAAGTTATTTTTTATGGAATTTCAGCGCTTTTTTCTCCAACGTCATTTTGCGAGCAAACCAGTGTTGGCGTCGCGAAATTATGGCTGTTTTCTTAGGCCATATGTAAAGGTTTTCTCTCTTTGAAGACCACGTACTGTGTGATCCTTGTTTTTACTGGTACCTAACAGTTGCACAAAATAGCAAACAAAAGATGGGAAAAGGAACTCCTTCGCCGGTCCTTTCTTTATTTCTTAACCAGAGGTGTTAAACAAATTATTGTTTTCCTGCAAACCAAAAGCACTTTGCCTGCATTTTTATGGGGGCTGGGGAGTGTCTTGCTAGCAGATGTTTGACGTTAAATGCATGTTGTACTCACGATTCGGTGCCAGTGTTTTTAGAAATGAATGATCTTTCTGCCATAAACACTTTTGTGATGGCGATAGAAAACGCCAATATAGTTGCAGTAAACTGCCAGAAGATGGTCACCACGTCGCCTATAATGTGAAACAAAGCGATCTGAATGTCGCCAATCCCCTTGATAGTTTCCAACACGTGGCCAAAAACTCGAAGCGTAAGGAACATGGTGTTAAGACCGTACAGATATCCAGCGATTACGAGAGCTCGATTGTCAGTGGTCGATTCAGACAAGGCCCACGTGACTACTCTTAGTGCAAAGGTCACCGTGTAGTTCAAAAGGGTGATGAAGTCCAAAATGTTCCATCGATCACTACAGGATTAAAATAAAAGATAAGGATTTATTTTTTTTCACAGTTATTATTTCTTTTTGGTCTCTTTTACCTCTTTGTCAGTTCGTTTTTCATTCTTAAGATAAGCATCTTTAACATTAAAAGACAATTCAACTACCGAATAGAGGTATACCTACTGTAGTTATTGTTTTAGAGTTTGGAAATAGTAGCTACACTTGTAAATTACACTTGAAAAAATATTCTTAAATACACCATTTGATATCTAGCACGACCATTTTGTGACACTGGTCAGATTTAAAAAGTCGGACCAGGGTATGCGTTAATGATAAAAGTAGGGTTTGCTACCTGAAATATTTGTTGCATTTATGTCGAATAATGTCTACTTTTGTTGGCGTCGTTTCGTTTTCATTTTTCCCTTCTTCTTTCTTCTCTTCTTCCTCTTCTTTGCCTGAGATTTGAGTGAATCCCTTTCGATTCTTCTCTTTAGTCTTTTCGTCGGACTTTGACCCCTTAGATTTCTTGGTTACAGGCGTCCACATCTGATGTTCTTTGACACCTAAGAACTGTCGACTCTCCATCAAGATCCTTCCCAAGAAGAATACCAATATCATCCACTCTAAACCGCTGAACGGGATGCTTGAGGTCTCAAGACAAAGAGCAAAATGCAAACCAAGCAGCGCCAGATAGCTGAGGGTATCTCGAATGAACACAAAATAGGGAGTTGTGAAGTACTCTCGGTAACTTTCTGCAAACACAGAAAGAGATGCTGAAATCATTGTTTTCTTCATTTAGTATCAGCTTAGTCATGATTTTACTGTAATAGTAAAATAGACTGCAGCAACATCGACGCCGCTAGGCCGCCAAAAGTGGGAAAATTTTTATTCACGGGTTTGCCTTGCTGTTGCTCCCCCGGAGGCGGAGTTGCTTGACCCACGTTTAGGTGTAGGGGTGCAGCTGAGGTTTAAGCCTCTACCTACACCCTGTATGTCTGAAGGACGTAAACAGATTTTTGACCCTTTTGTCGTTCTCTGCTTGAAATCAGGGGATGGGAATCAGGGAAGGGAAAATCACATATCATTTTAGTATTTTTAGATAAAAAACAGCACACCCCAACCCGATTTCCCGGACTGCCTCTCAAGATTAAAGGGGTACCCCCTAGATGTAACTGAAAAGGTGTCTTGAGAATTATCTATTTCAATCAG
>OZ037992.1:43122217-43144717 GCA_964035705.1 Porites rus
CGGAAAAATAATACTGAAGTCCTTGTAATAAAAATTATGTAGCGCCGCTTAGAATGCATTTCCAGTAGATATCGAAAAGTACTCTGAATGGCCTAAAAAAGTGTTTTTATCGTATTTTGGAGGAAACCGTTATTGGATGCCCCTGAAGTGTACCTTTCGGTGATAAATGAAGAAAGACGGCAATGAGAGAATCTAATTTCAAATTAGAGAGATGCAATAATCGGCATGTCACGGTCGAGTAACACTGAAGAACAACTAGTAAGCTTTCATACCAAATCCTCACTAGAATTATTAATCATACGAAAGCAACTACATCACAAAACGTAGATCAGGAGGGAAAAATTTTCTCGAATAAAGAAAAAATAAACGAATATTTCTTTTTTTCACGACCCACCTCCATTGCCATAAGTAACGCATTGGTGTCGCATTTTGTAAGAGCCCGCGGTGATAGAAAGTCAGTGATATCATCAATATCGCCTTTCCTTAAAGTCCTTCTCAGTTTACGTTCAAAATCTAGTGACAAAAAGTTAAGGATGAGCAATTTTGTTCAACCAAGGTTGTGCCTGAGAGAAAAATCCAGTGTTACATTCGTCCATTTCATCCGATCATGACTCGCTTCTCTGCGTAGAATTACACAGACCCTTCCATAAGTATTCCAAAGAAAATGAAATAAGTAAGAAGTATAAAGCATCTTACAATAAGAATTCAATAATAGAGGACTTTAAAAGATAGAGAGCTTGGATTACCTTAAAACTTGGCTTCTTGACATTCTACAACAATAAGACGGCTATTTTTCCCTATGGATACCATGGTAAATTTCAACTGCTCTGTATTATAATGATCCTATTTATATTTTTTTTTTCTCTGAGACTGCTGGCAGCCCATATTTTCTCTTATATCCGACAAGTTCATATTCCAGTGTGATCCCGCTTGGGACGTGCTATCCAGACAAATTTTGAAATGAATATCAAGAGGCAGCCAAGGAAAATCGTCGAAAGCGTAAATGCCTGAGGTTTCTGAAACTGTTGATTTTACTGAACTGGCTATTGCGGTCCGTCGGGGGTACTACTCCGGTCAATTTTGGATGAGCGTGTGCCGCTATAGGGTCGCCAACATTGACCAAGTATATATAGTATCTAGCCAAGCTTCCACTTATATACAATTAATAGAGCAACTAATAAACTCTAAGCCACTAAAAAGAAACCCTTACTTAACTTTAGGAGCCTTCGATTTCAGATAAACTTTAGAGGAAGGGCTTGGGTGATTAAGAAAAAATACCTCGCAAACACACCGAAAATGAAAGAAGCTCTCCTAGAGAGCTAAAAGTCAAATGTTTTCACAATGCATCAATTTCGATCACAGTAGTAGAATTCTTCCAAACTACAGCATCGAAACCCCAACACACCCTTTTGGAAGACATAGGACTCTTCAGTAGTAGAAATTTACAGGTTACGATTAATAGGGTCAGTTTGTCTGTCTTGAGGGAAAACCTAAGGCCGACGTTTGTGTTCCCGTAAGCTTGTTACGTGTTTTCTTATGGGGCCCGGACAAACAGTTATGTACCTACATTTATACTTCACAATATCTGACAGAAAATTTCACCATAAGGTACTGTTTGTTTTTTGGGGGGACAGACCCAGGCCTAGACCTCATTTAACGTTTTTTGTTACTAATAACTATAATACTTTCATCTACACAAAAAAGAAAGAAAATTAAAGAAAATCTTTGCACATCCAGATTTCTTTGTTAATGAGTTACTGAAAGAAGATAAGTGCTTTTCCTGTCCACGATATATGCTTTAATAAAATTATTCTCGATAAATAAAATGGTGTCAAGATAAAAGCGTTGGGCAAATTTATAATGGCTTGCAAAGCGGTTTTGTTAAACACTGGCTAAACTCCGTTTGAATAACCGGCCCAAAAGTTTTGTCGATTTCGCCTTTTCTCAATTCACAATGGACTTTCATATGGCATTGAATTCTATACAGTTGAATTGTTTTGTTAGTGTGTTAGCAAGGTAGCATAAGTTATTTAAAGTGGCTTACGGTAGGTCCTGTGCTTTAGGCGTGGCCTATGTAAGGATCACAATGCCAAAAAGGATACTTTGTTAAAGGGCCTCGAAATCTAACCCGTCACGCGCCACGTTCATTGATACGAAGCTTAAATATGGGAGTCCAACACCCACTCCGTTTAATAAGTTCAACATTCCAACAGCACTAACCTTTCCTTTCCTTTACATCGTCTTCTTTTTTTCTATTCGAATTATCACCATTCATTCCTTCCAACTCTATCTCTTCACATTGCTCTGTCATCATTTACTGTTGACGTCTATCATAAACAACATGAATTTTTGCGAGTTAGAAATATATGGTGTCAAAATAGTTATTCTATACATATATTGCTAAAAACAAAGGTAAAAATAAAGATAACTTGACAGTGAAAGTAAAGTTAGTCCGTGAGACTACTCTCGGTACAAATCATGGTCAAGCCTCACGATAATGAAATATTAAAATATTCATTTGGTGATCGGCAGTTTTTCAAACAACTGATTTCTAAAAGTTCTCGCTGCTCTAACCGTGGCGAGTGGTATATGTGATGTCTGGTGCACAGTTGGATAGAGACAATGCAAGAAAAGGCAGAAAAGGGGTGGTGTGAGTCGTTAGCATGCACACCACCTCTTTTCTGTCTTTTCTTGTATTGCCTCTATCTAACAATACAAATAGAAAGAAAACGTTCCAAAGAATATTTAGTTATAATTCTGGCTGTACAAAGAAAGTTTTGAACGACTTTCTTGCCTCGAGTTTATCTTTGAAAAAAGCAAACACCATGAGCCGGCTTAAGACATAAACGTGTTGTAAGCTTCAAGCTTGAAGACTCAGGATTTTTTAGAAACAGTTTAATACTTGTCTTCGTGAATAAAAACTGTTGTCTGTATATGTTTCACCGAATTATATTTCTTTTATTGATTATTCGTAGTCTCTTTTGTAATTTTAATCGCTGTGCCGTTTGTTTTCAGTCGTTTAGTGAACATTGCTTGCAGGAGTACTCAAAATGCCGGGCGTATCAAACGCTTTTGAAGATTGCACATCGATATGAAAAATAAACATAATAAATTATTTATTATGTTGGAGCGTAACTCTATTAATTCTCATTCGAAGACTCGACCACAGCTCACACTGCAAAAGTGAGAATCGGCTGGCCGTATAGGTAATTTTGGAAATTTTTTAGACGGTTTAGCTAAAAGCCAACGCGTGCTTCGATCCTCCTGAATAGTGAATGAGTACAATTTGTATATTTGTATTGCAAAGTTGTGAAATACTGCATTCTGTCCGAGGTCTGTATGATAAAAACAGTGCCTCATAGTCCTGTTTCACCTCAGATGTGATGTATAAATGGTATAAAAGGTTGGTTTACACGTACCCAGATTTAGTGGCAAGATTTTGTAAAGTAAACTTGTCGAAAGCAAAAGATTCGGCCTGATCTTTTTTCCAGGCCTAGTTAATCTACGGTGATCAAATCAAGAGCCATTATGGCTCTTAAATGTGATCGAAGATGATTGCTATTTTTTGGATGTACATATGAGGTTATCAGCTCAATGTAAGATTTGGTTAACTCTTCGGCTGTTTGCAAATTATTTTTCTCTAAAATCACTTTAACAGCGTTTCACACTTAGCCTTTCCCTCGAAAGTCACTTGAATGTGCTCTAAAGTTAACTGAATTTATCAATGGGAGCTTCGCTTTTAGCCCTGGTTAATTCTGTTTAGTATATACTAAAACAGTGGATAATGTTTTTCGCGCGCTCTGATTGGCTAATCAATCAGTGAATATCCTGCACTAACACCGCGGCAAAACGCACTACGCATGAGCACAAAATTTAACATCCGATCAGCTTTTTATTTCCGGTCTAGTATATAAACCAACTGCGTAAGCATAACTTTGCCGTCGCGCCAAGTTTAAAAGCAAAAAGGGGAAACAGACAAACAAGGGGGCGAAAAAAATCACTTCATTCGAAAGCCTATATATTTTTCTAGTGTCAAACTTTTGCACCACATGGTTATCTGTTTGCACCAACGGTGAAAATGACGTTTGAAGTTTGCAGGTCGCGAGCGCTCGACAAGACGAATTTGTTTTTACTGGCTTTCTTGCATGCTACTGGTTTGGCATAAGTTAATTTGGGAGAAGGCGATAACTAAGAAAAGAATGGACATACCTATGAAAGAAACCAAAATAAAGACGTCATCATTATCATTAACACTAGAACCAGGAAATAAAATTTTAGTCCGTTCAATAATTTTTTTATTATTAGAGAAAACAACAACTCAAAACAAAAGATTGGGGGGGGATTTAATAACAACTTCTGCAGTCACGAACATCCGGAGCTTTCAGTGCCGGCAAACTAAACATGCCTATAAATGACTTTCATTCAAGAAAATGCCTATTTAATTCTTTTACATGGTTGTTCTTTGGTTTTTGACTTCAGTAATTTCAGACTGTGCGGCTCGGCTGCATCTCATGCAAACACGAAACTTCCAGCTGCTAAATACATGGCATGAAAATTTCAACTTCTAAAAGCCATGGAACCAGCTTTTCGCTCTCTGATTCTAAGAATGAAAAAAATAAATAGAGTTGTCAACTTGCTGCCAACCTCAACAGTATAATTAAGCTTAAGTTTCATGGCAATCAATTCTGAAAAGTTTCGTTTCAAAACGCGGTAAAACTCAGTGGTAAATAAAACTACAAAGCGATTGTGTGTTGTCGTTTTCGAAGTAAAGCTCGAATCGGCTTTAAGACATGAAGACTGAGAAACTGAAAAACTGAAAATTAGAACTACAATACATAAGCTTGCAATGATAACTTTTTATGTCTTAGTTTCAGCCAGGTTAAGTGAGAAATAACAGTCAAAAACTTTGTTTTCGTGAATGAAAATCAGTTTACCTGAAGCTCTAGCCAAAATCAAACACTGAGTTATTATCAACTTACCTTTTCTGAATCTAATCTACTAATTGTTTCAGTGATCTGTGCCTGGTTATCCATAAAAGCAATTTCAATAACTACAAAATAGTCAAAAACACGAGCCGGATGAAGCAGAACAACTGAACCACAAGCTGCAAACAAAATGAAGCCGAGCGCGCGGTGGCGACTCGATTTGACTGGAAAGTGTGACTGAAAAAGAGACCGGAAATGCACAACCTGGCGCATGTGTAGACGTTTTGCCGCGGTGTTTCCTGCACTATTCACTCTGATTCACCTCCAGTTCCTCCGAGCGAGCGACGCCAATTTCTCGTAATTTGAGAGCAAAATGACTTCCAGGTCTGCTGCCGTAACAAAAAAAAAAAAAAAATCGCAACTTATCAAGCAAGCTGTTCCCGAAATACACGAAGAAGGTGACGAAGTTCGGTTTGGAAGTTTTAACAGGTAAAGCTTTTTCTTTTTGACTTGAATTTATCGATAAAACCGATGAAAAAGTTTATTGTTTACAAATACAAATTTAAGCTCGTCTAGCGTTACTTTACTCAGTTGACGTGTTCATAAATAAGCTTAAAACTAGGTTTAATAATCTTTTTAACAGAATGATTTTAAATACAAAAAGAATTCACAACTCCTTTTGAAGAAATTTCCCCGCAAGAGTTAAACAAATGTCTTAAAAAGTCTTATTTGTCGGCAAGAAAAAGCGAAGACCGCGGCCGTTCGGTCGTTGCACGCTAAAATTGTAATCGTTGGCAACAGTAAATGGGTTAAAAAACATCATTTTTGTGGTCAATTATCTCACTGTTTTAGTATATACTAAAACAATTAGTCACCTCAGTGTCGGTGGCTAGTAGTGGTGGATATTTACCTCGCTGCTTCGCGGCCTCGGTAAAATACACTAGCCACCTCCATTTCGGTGAACAATTGTTATATTTTATTGTCCCATAATTAATGCTATGATATTTTTATTCATTTTGTCTTTAGTAGGAAATTTGTCTCTATCCAACAGTACACCAGACATCACCTATACCACTCGCCACGGTTAGAGCACCGAGAACTATGAGCTTTGTTGTGACAAAGATTTCTGCTTGGTATTAGTAAACACTCAGTCAGGCAACCTTAAATACTATTTTCCGTCTCTGGAGCCGGTAGGGTACTTCAATCCCGTCATCCCGACCCAATTCAATGAACTTGAATGTAATCCCGTAATACCGATGGTTATTTTCGTCATCCCGCCGGCTTCCTTTGCATACTTTCAATCTCGAATCGCACCCCCAATTGTCTTTAAATTCCTGAATCCTCGTCTTCATTGCATTGGGTCGGGATGACGGGATTGAAGTACCCTACCGGCTCCAGAGAGCTCGTCGAATAATGCGTAAAAGATTTACTCCACCTTAAAACTGTTCTTGTCAAAGTACAGTGTGTGGCAGAAAACTGGATTTCTCAGAGCCTCGTTCCCGGTGTCTTTCTTAGGAATGAGGTTGGCTAATTCAAAGTAACCTTTGTGAATTGCTCCAAATTCATTCATTTATTCATTCATTCATTCTTTATTTGCCATATATACAGAATTTTACAATTCAAGGTTGGAATAACGAGATTAAAGAAAAGTAAATGGCGAGGAGACCTGAAAGAAACCACGAGGCTTATAATGAGTCAGGTCTCCTCAACTTAGGATAAACTAGCCTTGATAAGATACTGAATTACAATGTGGGCTTATGATGGCTAACTTTAACCGCGGACTCTCACACACACATACACGCACCCACACATACATACATATGTATACCCAAAAATCTCAAATGAAGCTGGCTTCGGGCACAGGCAACCCAGGATGGTCACGTCTGCTGCGAAGCCAGTGGCGGCTTTGCAGCAATTATATGCTATCATCTCATTAAAAACCTTTTGTTCATGACGCCCTGTATGGTCGATCGTGCGAAACAAAAAACGAGGTGCTTGCTTTGGTTTTGTCTTTAATATGCGTGTCAGCGGGGCACCTTTATTGTTTTCATGAGAATGACGGAAAGGCATTTTCCATTTCCAATAAATCGGATACCTTATTAGCAAGCAACATGGAGGGCTGAATTTCCGTGACACAGTTCGTAATGGTTCATTGCAGTTAGGTAAAATGCAGATTTCGCCCCAGTGCGATCACACGTGGAACGAGTAATGAATTTGCAGGTTTCTTATTTCGATGTTCTCGACTCTAGCAATCTTTGAATCAGATAAATAACAGAGATGATTACCACGGTTCTCCCCATTTACAGCCAGGAGGGTCAGTGATTTTAGGCGCTGTACTTCATATATGTAAAGGGCGGACAGGGATCGTTCAGGCACTGACCTCTAGGTGTACGTTCCAGCCCGAGCGTTAAAATGTCCACCAATTCCGAATTTTATAACAACATATTTCGGGAATAAAACTTTTGAAATATTACATTATTCTAAGCTAACATAGAATTAACGATAATCGCTTTGTTTAGATTCCAATGCGGAACTTTGAACTAAGCACCTTAAGAAACCAACCGCATTCAATGCTCCTAATCGCTTAGTCACCGTGCATGTAACTTGTCATGTTGTTTGTTTTTAAGGAAACCTGCCTCTAGAAAGCTCGTTTTCAAATCTTATAACATACGTCCATAGGCATATTTTCATTGATGGATATTATTTTGATAATTATAATAAAGGATTACAAATTACATGTATGTCCTGCATTTAAACGAAATCAGAGTGACGGGCCAACAACACTAAAAAATATATATTTTTAGCGAGTCTTGACTACACTTAAAAGCTTGCAAAAAATGAGAGAATCTTGCCACACAATGGATGACACCTACCTTAATTGTTGTATCCAATTTAACAGCATAGTTCACAGTGCATTTTAGGCCTTTCGGCTTCTATTTGTTCACCTTTGTTGTCCTGCACTAACTACGTGTGTTCAGAAGGCTACGTCTGAATATAGATGAGATTCTTTGCGTCGTCCTGGTTACTATGTTTTGCTTGACTAGAAGGATGAACAATAAAATCGTTTTTTACCAAATAGAAGAAACAAAAGTGGAAAAAAAATCGTTCATTAAACACTCTTTTCCTGCTCACGTGTGCCTATGTTTTTTTCTGTGTTTTAGACTACACCATTGAATCATGCAATACGGATGAAACTTTATTCATAAACTTTGTAGAATCCTACAATGATGTAATACTTACTGTCAAGATGATTTAGATGTGAGACATCAGGCCTTAGGTTTCGTACCGAAAGCGGTGGGAATATAAGGGCTATAACAAGCCCGGAGGCAAAGACGTGTAGTGGTTTATATTTTGCTCTTGGCTGCAAGTGGGAAAGGAAAACCGGCAAATCTCTCTTTGAAACCCGGTATAACATGACCCTTCCACGTCTTCCACGTTATACGTCCTACGCGCAACACTATTAATGCCCACTGCTACACTGTCACTTGTGTTTCTTGTCTGCTATGGGCATCAAGTAACCCACAAGAATATTTCCCCGATTTTCTCCCTTTCGTCCGCTGTAGCCTTTGCTCACGGTTGGCGATTTTCACGCGCGCTCTCTTCTATTTTCTTGCTCTACTATCCCTGACGGACTTAAGGGTCTACTTGTAGTTTAACGCGTGCTCTAAGCGACATGCTTACTTTGCGAGTTTCGCGAGGTAAAGAAGTAATTCCGCAAGTTAGCTACAGGTAGGGTAATGATGAGCAACCGGAGAGGAGAAAAACAAAGCACGAATGTTCTTTGTTGGATATGCGTGACAAGCGACACGTATGCGATGCAACACTTTAAGGCAAGGAATCATTGAATCGTGCGCTTAGTAACACGCTGTGATGCTCGTTACTCTTAAACGGGACTCAGTCCTCGTATGCGCCTGGTTGAAAGAGATATTTGAGTGGACTGAGATTTTGCCTCAATTTATTTATTTATTTTATTTATGGTTGTTGAAACACTTTTTACTTTAGTGGACAACCTCGAGCCATAATTTTGTTGCCACGTTTCTCTGCCGCACAGAAGAAGGATGAAAAAGCAAAGTATTTTGAGCGTGAAACGTGAAGCTTTATTTTAAAAGATAGTGTAAAATAATTGTAATTCCCTTTTACTGGTATCACTTGTATCAACTGCGGCCCCCACAGGGTAGCTTCCTATCTCTGTCTTGAAACCGACTAAGAACTCGATTTGTCGGTAAGTTTGTTTAGAAGTTTGGAAGTTTGTTTCGCTATTTTACCAGTTCTCAGTCCCCACCGCGAAGCAACCAATCCAGCAAAGTAAAATGGCCGCCAAAATTGTTTCTCTGAGAATTTTGTAAGCGCTAAGAAAGTGAAAATCTATTATTCTTTCTGAACACACTTTAAAAGGAAATGGCGATGAATTTGTTAAAAGGTTTCTTAGTACTCTTGAATCTCCGACCTCTTGGTTAGACTTTCGTGACTGTTGTGTTTTTTGTGATTTTCATTTGACTTGAGTTAACATGCAGTTTCTTTTGGAGGAAGTGTATTCTTCATGTACATTACTCAGCTGTACTACCCCACAAAAGCAGTTTCTGAGTGAATCGCCGTTTTCAGAGATCTGCATATTAAGAGTAGTTTGTTATTTTCCTTTTGCCTTATCAGCCATGTAATAATATAGTTGAATAGTCTGACAGAACATCTCGCACTGCCTCAAGTGTGTTATATATAACAGGGGAAAAGACCAATATACTGATTTGGACACTTCTTCTGTCCCCTTTCTGGGGATTTTGACCTCAAAATCTGCCCCAAACTTCGGTTTAGTTAAACATAGAGAGGGATATTTATCAAATTTGAATAATTCTCTAGTCCCAAGGGTGGGGAATATTTTTACCTGAACAAATATAATACTTGAAATCTAGTATACCGTTTCACTTACCCGATGAGTTTGAAGGAGGTGCTACCAGTACCTATGGCTTCTTAAATTTCCTATTTCCTCACCCATATCCTGACTTATATGTTTGATATCATTATTTTTTAATTACTAACAAATCAAGCAGAGCGAGCAGAGCATAGTCTCCTTTTGTCTTGAGAAGGAAAGGTTCTGCTGAAAAGGTAATCGAATGACATCCATAAAACATTTTGCTAAGAAACGCTCTAACTTCGAAAAAATGCAAATAAACAAGGGGAATCCAATATAACGTATTTCATACAGTTTATATATTGTCACTGAAAAATTAACCTAACAACCCTCTTTTACTTAACAGGTGAAGTTTAATTCTGTTCTGGTGATTTTACTGTGGTGATTTTACTACAAAATCAGATGACTTTGCTAAGAAACGCTCAGACTTTCAAAAACAATGTAAATTTAAAAAACAGGAGCCGATTTAACGCATTTATGCAGAAACCACTGAATTGCTGTCGAAATTAGTCCAATCTTCACTCTTTTAGGGGGAAAGATAAAAAATGAAAAGACAATATTGTAAGTTGTCCAGTCGTTCTCTCGGAGTTAGTTTTGCTTGATTCTGTCAATAAGTGGTTTGTACGGTGCCGGTAACTGTTGACTACGATTCAATGGCGTTTTTTCTAAGTTAGTAAACCAGCTTTCTGACAGATCGAATAACATCTAAAGAGTAATTTTCTTAAGAAATTCTTGTTTTTTTTTGTTTTTTTGTTTGTTTGTTTGTTTGTTTGTTTGTCTTTTTTTTAACCTAAGGCCCTTTAAATAGGTTACTATCTTGATAAATGGCCCTGTTGAAGGGCTGCATTATGAAATAGGTACATTGCAGTAATTTGATTATAAGTAAGGTAACATTAAAGTCCCAAACGAGGACAGAATGCCCTTTGGTTGTTGTTAAAAGGGGACCTGAGAATGAGGGTGGAGCTAGCCAGGGAAGGGAAACCGGGAAATAAGAACAAACAAGCAATCAAACAAAGAATGGATAATGGCTGGGATTGAAGGTTTTATTCACTGGGAACCCCTATCTTCACTGATTTCTTGAGTCAACCCTTTCCCGAGTAGATTTATAGATAGAACGGCTTGTTTCCCGCGAAAAGTGTCACATTTCCGCAAGTCTCGTATGTCACCGTGAAAAAAATAAAGTTGGATGCAGGCGTATTCAGGCGCCTGTCCTTTGACCGTTTTCTTTTTTACTATCTGTCCATTTTCCCGATTTTACAGCCGCTGGGATCTGGGCATCACGTGACCAAGTTTCCCCTGTACTTGTCGTTGACTGTTAATTTCATAATACTTGATTTGAAAATAATAAGCACTGTTACAATAAGCACTGTTATTAAGAAAAAGGAACCCCATAGGTTAAACCCTATATTAAGGATCTCCTAAAAAGAAAAGAAACTATAAAAATATAGCAATAAAAATAATAAAGAATATACATTTATATATATATATATATATATAAATCACAGAAATATCATTAAAAAAGTACAGAATGTCCATTCAATAAATATTCATGTGATTCTTTAATCTTAGTTTACACTTGCTGATATTTGGACTATCATGACAATTGACTACGTTACTTGGAAGATCGTTCCAAAACTTGATTACCTTAACAAAGAAGGAATATTTATAACAGTTTAATTTTGCGAGTTTGGTTTGTATCTTATATTGATAGTTGGATCTCGTCTTAGTGCTCCGGCACAGTTCAAAATAATCACTGAAGTTTAGACCATTTAGATTTAATACGACCTTACAGCACTCTACCAGGGATAGAAATTCCCTCCTTCGTTCTAAAGAGTTCCTCATACGCCATCTCCTGTCGTCTTTGCCCTAGGGCGATTCGCGAAGCTCTCCTTTGTGGCTTCTCAATTTCATGGATGTCTTTGGCTAGATTTGGTGACCACAACGGGCTAGCGTATTCCAAGATCGGCGAACGAGGGTCTTGCACAAAATTGTAAAATTTTTCATATTTTTATTACGCACTGTGCGCTTAAGTAAACCAAGTACCTTGTTTGCCTGTGAACTAATTCTTCAACTTGTTTTGTCCAGGTCAGGTCACTCGCCATGATAACTCCAAGATCTTTAGAATTGGATACATTTCTTAACTCAGTACCCGAGACTTGGTACCTCGTGGTACTTTTGTTCTTATTATGAGTGATTCTCGTGACCTCACATTTGCTAGGATTAAATTTTACCTGCCAGCGATTCGCCCATAGATCGAGAGTGGTTAGATTTGATTGTTAAGCGATAGAATCTCCCACTTTATTCATCTGTCGATAGATTTTGGTATCGTGAGCGAATTACTTGGCGGTAGATGTGATGATGTTGGGTATGTCGTTCACGTAAATAAGGAACATAATCAGCCCAAGTATTGAACCTTGAGGGACGCCAAATATATCAGGCGACCATTTGAAATACGATCCATGTATCTGTATTCTTTGTTTTCGGTTGGTTAAAAAGTTCCTAAACTACAGGTGCCGTTGCCCGTCTATGCCGTACCTATTGAACTTTAAAAGCAGGCGCTCAAAGGGGACACTGTCAAACGCTTTTGAAAGGTCCAGAAATATTACATCAGACACTTTTGACGAATTTCTTGATAAGCACCAGTCGTTATAACAGCTTAAAAGTTGCGACACTGTCGATATGCCTTTCAAATATCCAAATTGACTCGGGTTTAGTAATTGATGTTCAGTCCAAAATGAGATGACTCTTGATTTTACAATTTTCTCAGCTGTTTTGCTGACGATGGATGTCAGCGAGATTTGACGATAGGTTTCCTTCTTATGTTTTGGACCCTTTTTATGTACTGCGATAATATGTGCAATTTTCCAGTCGCTGGGTAGCGAACCGGAGTGGATCGACTTGTTGAATAGATTACAAAGCGATGTACATAGTTCCAGTGCGCATTCCTCTAAGATATGAGGCGATAATTAGTCAGGACCAGGAGACTTGTGGATGTTTAGGTTTTTCAAATGATTTTCCACATCTCTAGGTGTACATGACACATTGCATAACTTATCGCAGTATCACTGGAACATAGTCCTTCATTTTCCAGGAAAAATTCTTTTTCTCGTCAAAACAATCACTGAATCAGTCAGGCGCGGAGTAATTTACTTAAATTTAGTGCTCACTACAGCGAACGGGGATTATGTTCTGTGAAATTTATTCTCAGTCTGTGGGGCCCACATCACTACTATCCACGATTAATTTGTAAAATATTTTATTTTCGAGTAATCTTTTTTAACCGATCCCCAATCCTCGATCTTCGATTCCCGATCCTAATTTTCCAGCAAACCCTTCACGGACGCGTTGTGCGACAAACGCAGACTGCAGCCTAGCAGGTAAACAAGATAAACATTGTTGTGAAATGCTCTAAGAGATTCCGTTTCCTTAAACTAGACTTTTAGAAGACTGAACGTTTAGGGATAGGGAATCTGTCAGAGTATTTCACAACAAGGTTTACCTGAAAGTCTCCAGTCTGCGTTTATCGCACACCGCGAGGGACGGCAGTTTTCAAGCATGTGCTTGAAAACTTTTGTTTTTATCTTCTGCGGGGATGGATATTTATCAATCTGCAACAACAATAAAGCAATGTCTACCTTTCCTTTCCGAGTGATCATCTTCTTTATTTCTTACGCCTCAGTATGCCATTTCTTCCTCTTCCTCAGTCATGGCTTATTTGTCCACGATGTAAACAACACCAGTTCATAAATATATCAAGTCGCGCAGTCTATATTCTAACCTTGGCTTTTAAAGACCTTGGTCAGGGAAAGAATTGTCTTTGCAAGCAAACACATTTAAGTGTAAAATCAATACGTATCACACTGGAAACGATGACAAGATTGAAATTAATTAGATTTAACATGCTCCACCTTTTATTACGCTTCATAAGACCGAGATCTGCAGGATCGGTACGTTACGATACGGTAAGCAATTACAGATAATTTTTCCAGCTTGCAGAAGGAAAGTTAGAAGCTTCTTGCTTACTCTAAAACATATATCTTACCCAGGGCGGTCTTCTGTGTTGAACGGAGTAATTCCGTGCTGCTACTGTTTATATATAATTACACATAATTATTGAATGCTACCTAAGGGCTTATTATTATTAAAACGTTAATTTTCACTTTCTATGGGTTTACCGGCGTGATAACCCACGCGGAATGTTGGGAGAACACTCGAAAATCTTTAAAAAGGTTTTACTAATATCATTTAGTCGCCTTATTTCCTTCACGTAGCAGCTTCTCCTCAACAACACCAGTACACATGCCCGAGGAAAAGATTTGATGATCATCTGAATACATCGAAATATCCTCCTCACTTATTAAAAAGTTGCAACATTTTGAATTGAGTTCTACAAGAGGGAACAAAACGGTGACTCTAAGAAGATAAGAACAACCTCACCTTGTATTTTCAACATGGCTTGTAATACAATTAAAGCTTTACATCAGATAAGATTTAGCATGGTCTTCTATCACAGTAACCTAAGTAACTTTGTTCGAAGGAAGTCTTCGTGCTCATGGAATCTTTTCTGAACATTTATCCTTAGCTTTTCCTGTTCGTCACTGTCGCTGGGACTTTTTTCCTGTCCGGCTGCTGAATTGCCTTATCTACTTTACTGAAACATCATCTAACATTTTTTCTATCTGGTCTATTTTCCCCTTTATTTTTGCCCGAATTTTAACGATTGCTAAATCTCCTGCCCCTCCTACAAGTATATGTGATTCTGACAATCTTTCCCACAAAGCGAGGGCTGGTAGTATCCTCTTCTGGTCAAAATTTCCTGCACAATGTTTTTCTGCAAATGATCCCTTACGCTTTTCAATTTCGTCTATCATTCTTAACTTTCCTCAAGGTTACTTTTCGCAATTTGTGCGCATGCGCGAGAAACAAAAAAAAAGCTGTTTAATTACGTCCTATTAGTCGGAAAATATACCTTTTTCGTTGCAAAACTCATTTTTAGCCATTCTTATGCTAATTAGCTGAGAACCAATCCAAAGAAGAGGAATTGCTGAAAAATGCGTTTTTTTCGTTACTTGGCAACCGTCACGGGGTTAAAGTTATAACTTAAGTAACTTTGTTCGAAGGAAGTCTTCGTGGTCATGGAATCTTTTCTGAACATTTTTCCTTTGCTCATCCTCTTCGTCGCCGTGTTTCTGGGACTTTTTTCCCGTCTCCTGAATTGCCTTAGCTACTTCATTGAACTTTTCATCAATCATTTTTTCTATCTGGCCTATTTTCTCCTTTATTTTTGACCGAATTTTAACGATTGCTAAACCTTCTGCTCCTCTTACATGTTTGTGTGATTCTGGCAAGGTCTCCAACAAAGCATGAAGGGCTGGTGGTTGTATCTGTTCAAAATAAGCTTCACAAAGTTGTTTAAGTTCTTCTGCTGCGAATGATCCCTTGCGCTTTTCAGTTTCATCGATACAGCTTTCCTCAAGGTTACTGAAGTTGATGCATATCTCTTCAGCAAATCGAAAGAATCTATCATGGGCCTTGTCGATCTCTTCCTCTACACCGCGAATAGCAGAATTTATTTCGCAACAGGGTGAAATAAGCTTTCCTTCAATCCCTTCCAGACTTCTCAGTATCAACTCAAGCTCTTCAGTCTGAAAATAAAGACAGTTATAAGATTCAATGGCATTACTAGTCCTACATTGTTTAAGCTAGCTTTTACCATGTCCTTTTTCTGCTAATACTTTGACCATCGTAGACAACTTGCTGATTTTTTTTTCTTGTTGTTGTTGTTGTTGTTTGATTTGTTTGTTTAATTTTAGGCTACGTTCACACCACACGGGACGAATTTTCGACCTGCTGAAAATTCTCTTCGTGCGTTCAGTGCGTTCAGTGGTTTTATCCATTCATGCAAAGACCCTGGAAACGAGAATGCATGTCGTCGCTTTCATACCTCTTTTTCTCATTTTCAATGCTCACCTCTTAAGGTTCCTTGTTAATTGACACCCTGCTAATTTAGTGAAGCCACTAGCCTGGGATCAGGCTCTACAGTGGGGGGGGGGGGGGGAAGGTGAAAAAAATTCGGCGAGCGACGCAAGCTGAGCGAAAGCCTGATGAGTGGTCGATTTTTCTTTTGCTGTTTCACTCCGTTTTTTTTTCCTTTTTCCCCCACCGAGGAGCCTGGTCCCAGGCTATGTAGCAAATTACGGATGGGCAAAAACGTTATTTTCTTCACCAGAAAGATGAAGGCTGTTCTGTTGAATCCTCTTGTGCAGCAGACTGTTTAAGGTAGAGCTGGTTTCTTATTCACACAATATACCGGCCACTTCCAAGGCGCTGCTCTAGCTTTAATATATATTGAATGGGGAAAGAGGTCTGTACATGACGACATGCGCTCTATTGACATAAATGGGACCTTGGCGAACCACTGGCTTCAGTGGTCTTTTGTCTTTAGCTCTAAAGGGATTTTTGCATTGATTACTTTTTTAATGGCATGTACAGTTATCTATCATAACTCCCTTTAATGTAGCTTATGCTTTTTTATTTGAACAGCGTCGTTTTAGGACTTTTAGATTTTCTTGCTAAGGTATCCGGGGACAGTAATTTATTCATAAATTACCGTCACTTCACACCTTTTTCTGAAAACAGTTATAATCGTTTTTGCCCGATATCTGACTTTAAAACTTAAAGAAATATAAAATATAAGAAACAAACTAGAGGCCTTACTTAATGTCCTCATTCGAAATAATGATAGCGGCGAAGACAAATATCCTCTAATATGCATTTTCTTGGCCAAACCACCCACCCACCTTCGCCCGATGCTCTTGATCAGTGTAGGTTTGTGTTAGAAGACAAACAAGTGGCAAAGTGAGTACTTTCATCTCAACTACTATAAGATAACAAAGTAAGAACGAATGTTTTGTTCGACCATTTGTAATTTTGCTCAAGCCTTTGGGGAATTGGTTCTTACAACAACAACATTTTTGAAAACGGAATTTCTTGGGATCAAATGTCCAAGAAAACATCTTGGAGAGTTTCAAATTGGTTTATTTATGATCCTACACATTCTTATGCGAACTTGGTAACGTTTCTCGTCCGTTTAGCACTAGTAAGATTTAGATTGATTCTATTCACAGTACCTTTAGTAAGTTGGTTCTGATGAACTCTTCGTGCTCTCGGAATCTGTTCTCAACTCTCTGTTCTAACTGTTCTTGCACGTTACCGTGGAGCTGAGACCTTTCTTTTGTTTCTTGAAGTGCCTTGGATACTTCATTAATTTTTTCATCCATCGTTGTTTCGAACTGTTCCATTTTAGTCTTTATTGCTTCCAGTAGTTCATCGTTCGTTGGGTTTTCAGTGTTGTCTAGTTGGCACAGGTAAGCAATATCCTGACGAAGAACAGCGTTGCTCACTGTGCACGAATGCATTTCATCTTTAGATGATTCTCCTCTACCAAGTCCATGATTTATTAAGCGAATGATTTTTTCTTCAAGTTTCTTGAAGTTGCTGAGGATTTTGTCCCCAACAGCATGGGATTTTAGAATGCGCTTGTCGATTTTGTCGTTTACCTTTTTAATATCATCCTTTACTCCCCCAAAAGATGCAGTACATTTGTCGTCCATGGCTGTTAAAGTCTCCAGTATTGACTCTAGCGTTTCCCTCCGAAGCTCGCCAGCTTCAGATATCTTCAAGTCGTTTCGCGCACGGTCATGTGAAGACATCTAAAAAAACAGTCATAAAGTTAATTTTACCGTGTAAACACTCGAATATTTTTGCAAAATGGGAATTTGCAAAAAGTTTGGCAAATGATCTCACAAATGTGACTTTTAAAGTAACTTCCTTGTTATTAATGCTGTAACTGCTAAGCTGCTTACATCAGGGAAACCGGGAGAATTCTTACTACGCGACTGACCTAACACAAACGAGCGACGGTTAGTGGTCAGTGGTCACCAAGCAAGAAGGCCATGTTTTCTGTCAGCTAAAAACAAAATAGTATTACAATGTCTAAAAGAGGAGGGGAAGGGGAAGATGAATTGAAAGCTACTCGTAAGAAGTACTCTGAACAGTCTATGCCAAGATATCAAAGAAATTGAAGAAAGTAAAGCTAAAATATAGAATGATCTTCAACTGCTGAAGAACGATGTATCGAGCAACAAGAGCGAGATAAAGAAGATACATGTAATGTGCAGATAAATCGACTGGTGACATACACGATGCAAGCTGCAGAACTGACCATATTGAAAATTATCTGAAGAAGTTTTCAAAAGACTTAAACAACACCTATGAAAGGTTCAATCTTTCATGTTGCCATGAAAACTACGAAAACGTCACATTTTAACTGTCAATCAAAATCTTTCATCAGTATATTTTTCACTTGCCAAGTCTCAGCTGGTGATCTGCAACCTTCTGATCTGATTTGGCAAATGACATATATTCACAAACTGCCAAAACGGTGTTCAGCCACCTTAACTATAGAAGATCCTCCGTTATTACTTATTCAGTAATTCCCCAAACGGGTCTGTCCCACAAAAATATTATCATAGGTTATGATCCTAATGCCCCCAATACCACCGGAATCACCTTTGTCCTTACAACCCACATTTTTTGAACTTCTTTCTCAAGATCTTGTTACTTTTCAAATTTCTCATTTTTCTTCTCTCACACCCTTCCATCCTCCACGGTTGCTATATCTTACTAACTGTAACTTATTGTAACGCTCAAGGTTAATTCCCGGCCTTCACCCAGGTTTATATAAAATACGCCATCCATATAAAGATGAATTGAAAGCTGTCAAAATAGGGCATCCACACACAAATATCACATGACCATCTTCGCCTGCTCAGAAAAAAATACCGGGCGTTTTGCCCCTACATTTAAGCCGATGTAATATATCGCACTTACCTATATACGAGGAGGTTAAGGTTTTACACAAAATTCTGCAAGACATGCAACCGAATGTTGGATAGCTTTTTTTAGCTTGCTCAAGGGACGAATCCACGTCATATTATTCAACAGTAGCCCAGTCTTTTTTTTTCAGCTAAATCTACATTTTACTCATTTACACCTGCTCCTTGCCAATTCAAAATAAACTATGACATCATCTTCTCTTAATGAGATGCAAGACGTCATTTACGTTAATGTATTCCTGTGCAAGTTCCCGCGCATGGAAACGGCCTAACCGGTCCCTCCCCCCCCCCCCCCCTACTCCCTTTCCCTTGTACGAGACATTTCATTCCTTTGGAGCTTTTTTTTTTTTTTTTTCAAAAAACGCTAGAAATTAAGTTTCATTGTCTTTGCATCTCTTAAACGAGCAAAACCGACAACCTCAACATCCCCTCCTTTGAAACTGGTCTAAGTTAGCGTAAAAATACTTACAAAACTGTTCCTGAATAAATAATCACATAAATAATAACAATAACGATAACAATCGAAAGTGAGAGCCAATCAATGCAATGATTATAAATACCGGTATACAAAAAAGAAAAGACATACTGCTAGAGATGGGCTGCCTATAATTCTTAGTTTACTCTACTCAGTGTCAAGAATTTCGCATGTCCTGGAACAACAATAACCATTGACAAGTTTCATTGGTTACTGAGTTTAATCAGCATAAAGGATTTGAGTTACTTATGATCAATAAGAAAATTTTCAAGAGATCACACATTTTGTTTCGAATTGAACTTAATCTAGTAAAATAAAATTTACAATAATTTGATTTGATATGCTCGGCTCTCCATATTTCAGCGTCACAGAATCTTTAGTAAGTTAGTTCTAATGAACTCTTCGTGCTCATGGAATCTTGTCTCAACCTTTTTCCTTAAGTTTTCTTGTATTTTACCGTGTATCAGGGATTTTGTTCTTGTCTTTTGAAGTGCCTTAGATACTTCATTAAATTTTTCATCCATCATTGTTTCGAGCTGGTCTATTTTATCTTTTATTTCTCTCAGTAGCTTATCGGTCTTTGTTTCTTCAGTCTTGTCTAGTTCGCACAAGTTTTGTACATCGTGAAATAAAACAGAGTCCGACATCACGGAGGCGACTTTAGTGCTTTCATAAATTGATCCCCTTCTAGGACGTCCATGTATTTCGTCAATAATGTGATTTTCAAGGTTCGTGAATTTGCAGAGGATTTCCTCCACAAATTCTTCGGATTTGCTGATACGCTTATCAATTTCACTGTAAACATCCTCGACAGCATCCTTTGTTCCCCTAAAAGACATAGTAAATTTTTCTTCCATGGCTGCTAAAGTCATCAATATTGAATCGAGCTTTTCACTCCGAAGTTCACCAACATCTTGAACGTCAGTGATTTTCAAGTCTTTTTCCAAATTGTCATGTGAAGACATCTAGAAAAAACAGTCATAAAGTTTATCTTATGGTAAAAACACTCGAGTTTCTTTTGCAAAATATTAATACGCCAAAGTTTGGCATATGATCTTACAAGTGTGACTTTCATGTACTTAACAAAAGAGAAAATCCTCCCTTATTTCTTAGTCAGTGATACCCCAACTGAATCTGAAGTACATAAGTAACATTATTATTAGAGAGTTTTAGATCCGATTTTACCGCGAACCTCTAACCGCAGTTTGCGGTTACCAGTTTGCGGTTCGACGTTCAAACATAATTCGATTTAGATTGGCGGTGGATTAAATTACGGCCGCCACTTTGAATCAACAGCCATGAATGGCACTTGTTTTCAAGATCCAATAGGATTTATAAAATTTAGCATTTCGCCCGAATTTGTGCCTCTGTTAATGGATAAAGACTTGCTTCACAAGACTTTTGAATCACTACGTGGGATGAAACGAGAATTATACACTAAAAAAGCTTCCAAGTAAATGACATACGTGAAAACCTACCTCCCCACGTTGAAAACGAACGTCGTAAATCTCAAACGTGATGCGAAAGACTTGTCACGCGACCTCCAGCGGTTAGAGGTTCGCGGTAAACTCGGATCTAAAACTCTCTATTATGGCAGTACAAACGTCTGGATGCCCAGAGTAGAAAATAAAAGTTTTGGCTGGGCGGCAAACCGTAACCAGCCGCAGCATCGACTAAAATTTGTAGACACAATTACACAATAATTTGCGCAAAGAAAAAAAACCTGGGTAGAAATGATTTGATAAAAGTTTCATAAAAGAAAAATAAAATAAATGAATTTAAAAAAAACCTACAAGCTTCATGAACGTCTCAATTATAAAATAAAAATGTTCGTAAATTAAATACGATAGTTCATATAGCTGTCCCTTAAATTATGAGAACGTCTAAGGTATGTCAATAAAATTTCGATTATGTACATGCAAGATTAAGTATCTGTTAAAGTAGGTGTCCAAAAATCCTATAGATACCTAACCGCTCAGCTTGAACATTGTAGCAATGTGTAACGAACTAGACAGGATTGCCTTTTGCATTTGGCGCATAATTGATTCACCCTTGTCTCCTACAAGCTCTTTTATATTTTGCTCAACCTCTTTCGAACAGCCTGCAAGGACATGCATGATGATGTTATACTGATTGACCTTGTACTCAGGATATCGGTTCGTCAGCTCTAGTCTCAGTTGACTGTACTTCGTTGTCTTCTCAAAATCTTTAGACTCTATATTTTCCAGCCATGGACAGTTCATTTCAATCACTCTGACTTGCTTGATGGTCTTGTCAATGATCGTGGCGTCAATTCTATTAGCTTTTACTTGAGTTTTGTCACCGAATAATGGGACGTCCCAGAAGGCGGTCGCATGCTCATTCTAATACAGCGGCTTGGGTGTGACTTGTGAGAACCACGGTTCACCTTTAGTAATGAGGTCTAAAGATCTAAGGACTTCAAAGAATAAGATCTTGAAAGCATTGTTATGTCTCTGTAGGTACTTAGTCTGTGCCATTCCACTACAGCCGGATAGAATGTGCTGCACATTCTCCACGGAATCGCCACATGGGCGGCATTTTTCATCAGTGACTTGGGATTTGGTTTTCCTGTTGTAGCAAACCTTGGTAGGTAACAGTTGTTGGTAAAGCTCTTGTACTCCAGCAATGGTATGCGTTGGGGAATTCTTCCATGAAGAAAGCCGTCAATTATTACGTTGTACTGTTCAACACCGTAACCACTGTACCTCTGCTTCAGCCCCAACACCATGGGCCCATACTTGAGTGTCTTTTCCTCATCTTTCTTGGCTCTACTCTCAATCCATGGAGAGCTCATTTTAATTGTGCAGACTTCTTTTCTCTCGTGGCTGACAAGTCGCGCGTCAATCCGACTTGCTCTAACTTCGTTGTGCTCTGCATAGATGGGAATATCCCAAAACGCCTCACTCGTGGTGTTCTGGTAGGCTGGTTTTAGCATCACTGGTAAGTACCATGGTGGAACCTCTTCTATTAACCCATGCTCTCGCAGGAGCTCAAAAAACAGAATCTTCAAAGCTGCTTTCTGCCTGTATAGGTACTTGGTTTGTGCCAGGGAGGAACATCCAGCCAGTACATGTGCAACGCTCTCAGCTACCTTCCCACATAATCTGCATAGGACTTCGCCGTCGGTGGGGGTTTGCGTCTTCTCTTTTGTGTAGAGCTTCGTAGGCAACAACTGCTCATACAGTTCATACATGCCTGCGATGGTATATGTAGGGCATGTAGCCCAACCCTTTAACCATACAAAGCAGCTGGTTATGCTTAGGCTCTCATCTTCCC
>OZ037992.1:43149717-43164717 GCA_964035705.1 Porites rus
GACAGCTGAAGCTGACAGAGTTTTGTGTCAACATGTGATGTTTTTAACTGTCTTTTTCCAATGGATGTACAACATGAAATTCAGCTGCTCTGTTATTCATGGATAGGTTGTTTATTGGTTTTTTGGTTGAGAGATACGTCGCTTGTCAAAGTCCGAAATCCTATTTCCGATGGTATCGTTTTCGTTGTTCGCCTTGCTCGATGCGTATTAAAGAGGGTTCGAAATTCTCAAGCGATTGTGGCGTTACTTGATAGCTTTCAGGAGCTGCATCTCGAATGGTAAGCCTGAGTAATTATTGTATTTGATGTTTGTTTTTTTGTATCTAATTTCATGTAGATATATTTTCTCACCCCAAACAGAAAGAAAACGTTCCGGAGAATATTTAGTTGCAAAATTGGCCGTAGAAAGAAAACTTTGAGCGATTTTCTTGCCTCCAGTTCATCTTTGAGAAAAGCAAACACCGGGAGGCCGGCTTAAAACAGTATTTTCAGCTGCTAAGAGGAGTCTTCTGTTATTCATGGCTAGTTTGTTTATTGGGTTTTTGGTCGAGAAATACATCACTTGTCAAAATCGGAAACGTAGAAATCCGATTTCGGATGGCATTGTTTTCGTTTTTCACCTTGCTTGATGCGTAAAGAGGGTTGAAAAGTTTGAAGCAATACTGGCTTTACTTAATACTTTCAGGACCAACAAAAGTGCACGAGCCCGTAGGGCGAGTGCACTTTGTGGTCTTTGAAAAATTTATAAGGGCTTATTTATTCCAAATTGCACTCGAAATCATGTGCTTACCTATACTAATCTTAAAAATCGTTTCTCTGGCTCATTTTCCTCGATTTTGTTGACAATATTTTTCTCTTAGCAACGTACATTTAGCTAGAAAGACGTACTTTTTACTGTGTTCGGGTTTTTGGAATATTTTTTTGACTTTTCTATTGTTGGTTTGCCTACAAAATTAAATCCCGTCGTCGTCTGCAGAAAACCATGGCCATTTTCTTGATTTTTGTTTTTTAAAACAGCTCTGATCTGATTAGTTCTTGTTGGTTTCTTTTGTGATTTCAGCCAATCAGAAAGCATTTGTAATTTGCACTCGTGTTACAAGTTTGCACTCGTGTTACACATTCTGCACTCGTGTTACAGAATAGCTGCACTCCTTTCTCAGCCAATCACAATTGAGTAATTTTTTCGTGTATATTATTACACATCGTTATAAAACCCTTAAATTAAAAAATGTACATAATAAATTGTTTACTTTATTACGGTATGTTAAAGCGTAACTCTGTTAATCTTCACTGAAAATTTGGCGCTCGTCAAACGTGAGAACCGGCTGGCCGTACAAGTGAGTTAAGAAATTTTTTGAACGGTTTCGCTAAAAGCCCACGATTGATCGTCCTGAATATTGACTGAGTGCAATTTATCTTGAAAAATTGTGAAATACTGCATTCTGTATGATAAATAGTACTGTTTCACCTCAGATGTGATGTATGAAAAGTGTAAAAGGTTGGTTTACACACCCCCAAAATTGTTGGCAAGATTTTGTAAAGTAAACTTCTCGAAGCAAAAAATTCGGACTGATTTGTTTTCCAAGAATTTGCTTTCCATACTGTGATCAAGAGCCATTATGGCTCTTAAATGTGGTCGAAGATGATTGCTATTTTTTGGGTGTACGTATAAGGCTTTCAACTCGATGTAAGATGTTTCAATCCAAAATCACTTAACCTTTCCCTCAAAAGTCACATGAATTTGCCCTTAAGTTAACTGATTTGTGGATTGCAAGTTTATTGTTTGATTGAAATTATAAATTTATTAATGGGCGCTTCGCTTTTAGCCCTGGCTAAATCTATATATTTATACATACGGCATTTTTTTTATATTCCTGTAAACTTTGCTTTCAATTTACCACATTATGTTACTAGCTATATGCATCACATAGGTAAAAAGGAGAGTAAAAAAGAGATTTCAAAAAAAAAGAAAATAATAAGGTTACGAAAAATTTGCTTCAAGGGGATTCAATCCCGGACCAACAGAATAAGTTAGAACTTAAAGTTGACGCCTCTATCCACTGGACCACTTGTTATTTTTAAATGCCCCACACAAATGAAACCTCAAGTATGCTATTTTTTGTCACAGCAACAAAAAAACCTAATTCGGAAATAGTCCGTGACTGATGACGTCATTAGCTTAGATGTGACATGGGAAGTTATTTTATGGACAATGTTATCTTGTTGTGGACTGACCTTCTTCAACGTATAAAACTGTCAAAGTTGTAAGGCTTTTTTAAAAAAATTGCCTCAAAGGATTCTGGAAGATTTTTTTATGATAATTTACTTTTATAATTAACAATTATTCGCCGAGGGCGAAGTTAATATTGTTCAATAATCCCCGAGACGAATTGGTCTTGCGAGAAAATCCCTAAATCACAAAACACTGACAAAGCGACCTCGTTTTCCTCTGTAGTGGTAAACATAGCTTCGAGCGTACAAAACGTCAGCTAAAGTAAACCACTTCACAATAAATTACGCTGTTTAAACACCATGAAGTCTTTTCTTGCCTTCAAAGTCTTCAGCACTTGGATATTCATGTATTTTCAAAAAGGTTTTACAATGAAACTTTGGCAAAACACCCAGTTCACGACAGCGATTTTGTTCTGCTTTATAACGTCATAGTCCGAGATAGCTAACCAATCAGATTGCTTGAATTACCAAGATCACGGAGTGTTTATATACTAAGTATATTTATTATTATTATTATATTATTATTATTATTATTATTATTATTATTATTATTATTATTATTATTATATGTGTCCGCGCCTCTACTCCTATAGAAACCTGTCGATGCGAGAAACTTGATTATGACGTCAGCGTACTCCCGCCCGCCCGTCCGTCCCTACAGAATCTGGGGATGCAGGAGGGGAGACGCAGTATGGGCGGAGAAGGGAGTCTTAGACCAGCACCTCGTGCATCTCGGCCTAAAATTACTTTGTGAAGAGGCAAACAATGAAGTTGCTTCAGTACGAATCTGAAGTTTCTTGTGACTGACTTACTACAAAAATTTTTTACACTTCGCTTTTATCTTGGTCACGCATTTGGTCATGCTCTAGCCAGGATCAATCAAGTGCACTTCAAAAAGCTACGCAAGCTTATAAATTTATTTTTGGTTGTAAAAAGAAAGAGAAAGCTCTAAAGAAAAACCAGGCGTCGTTTTGGTTAAAACTGGTACGTTCACAACAAGGCTTTAAAAAATTATTTTAAAAAAATTTTAGTCAGACCACTCGCCCGTTTGATAAAACTAACTTCAGGTTCGGTATACCTGAGAGATCGTGCTTAACCTCAGACTTCTCTCTCTCAAAACAAACAACTCTATTTATTTATTATTGCGTCTGGGCGGTTTACAAACTGAAATTTACGTTATAGAAAATTATTAAACAACGGTATGTTTACAATTGACAGAAATAACATGAATTGAATAAACCGGTTGATTCGTTAGGTTGCATAGCGCTTCGGAGAAAAGCATGTTTAGGAATGCTACGAAGGATATTGACAATGATCCATTCGAATAAATTACAGTTCGAAAGAAAATGAAAACCAACTCGACATATTGTTGGTTTGCAGCACTAGGGCCGATGTAATCGGCAGGCGATCGAAAAATTGTGAATTTACTTTGGCGAGTTGCACATTGAAAACGAAATGTGGGAGAATTTTAATATCTTTTACCATCATGTTTAGCTAAAAGCATAGTTTTATCACACAGAGTAATAGACTCGATTGCCAGCCATTCTCTGCTCTCTAAATAATCGGCTCTTGCCTATAGTCTCTCGGTGTTAGCGAGGCAGGCCTCTAGATCATTGAAAAATAGGCTGTCCTTTAATTAAAACTTAGCGGATAAGTCAATTTCAAGTTGTGGCATAATAAAAATGATCTTTCTTTCTCACTTTGCTCTCAATTATTTATTATTCCTCAGATCCGCGTTTGTTTATTTGGGGACGAGGTTTATAACTTTCGGCATCGATGATGACGATGACCATGGTGATGATGATGATGATGATGATGATGATGATGATGACACTGATGACGATGATGACCATAATGATGGTGATGATGATTATTTTCACTATAATTATATTTGTGCACAATAGATTCCTATTCATGGCTTTTCATGCAATTTACTGCCAAAAGGTTTTATTCCGAATTTTCCGCGCTCTTAATTAAATAGATAATTCTTCAATTCCTTTTATAAACTTATCTTACCAGTTAGAAAAATTCGATAAAAGATTACCGCATTTTGAAAGAAATGGTATGTGATCGCTTTCAGTACGTCCAAATTGATGACAAAAAATTAGTACTGGAACATTTACATTTCGGGGTTCCCTAGGAGCCAATTTTAGGCCCGTTATTGTTTAACATATACACTGCCGATTTGCGGGATAACCTCAGTGATTCTATTTCATGTTATCAATACGCTGATGACACTATGCTTTACAAACAATGCTCTGTTAAAGGTCTCGCACAAAATATTGCTGATTTTAATAACTCTCTCAGCCATATGGCGTCGTGGTCTATTTACCTCTGCCAGGAAACTTGCTAAAACGTCTTCAAAAAATTGAATTTGCTGCCGCAAGTTTTGTTTATGGCAGATACGTAAATGATATTGGAGACATTTTAAAGCTGAACTGACTCCCAGTTGAAGAGAGAAGGGACTTTAATTTGCTTAAGTTGACTTTTAAAGCTAAGCAGTGGCCTTCATATTCAAACTTACAGCGAGTCTCTATATTATGTTTGCGCTCTCCGGGCTCTATAAGATTACAAGTTCCTCTGCAGAAAAGGAACCTTCTAGGATACTGCGACTGCCCTTTTTAATAACCTTCTAGACAATCTTAAGAAGTGTGACAACTTTAATCTATTTAGTTCGCGCATTTTTAAATTCTTAAAGAAACGGGCACAGGCACCACTCCCTAAAGGATTGCCACTCATTAGGGTAGAAACCCTACCCAGAAAGAATTCAATCCCCGATATTTAGCAGACTGTGATTCGGATGCTTATGCAATGAATATGTCTCAAGGTTTTTCCCGAGGAGGAAACTTTCAAGGTTGCGAACAGCAACAACATAAAGAATCCTGCAACTCTACAAACAAGCTCTCGAGAGCTAGGCCAGCAACCTTTATTGCTCAGTGTTAAAGATCTCAGTTACATGTAATACTACTAATAATAATAATTGACATTAAGAAAGTATGCTGACCTTGGCAAGCACTCTTAATCCCTGGTGTCCCATGCCAATGTAAGGATACAGAAATTTCTCATTATGGGTGTAATCCATGGATATCTCGTTCCGCGTGATCTGTCGTCCGTTTAAAGAAAACACAACTGGAACTTTCCCATCTTTTGCCAAGTCAAACCTAACTGTGCAACCAATCAAATCCCCTCTGTGGGCCATGGCGTCTACAAAGATATTTTGAAAGATTTATATCGACTAGACAATGGTAAGGGGAAACAATTACTGATACACATTTTACACATTTTATGAATATTTGCTAAACTACTAACTACTATTTTCATTTCCAAAAGCAGGTGTTTCGCTGTCACTTACGGACTGATAAATTGGACATCATCATGCTTGAAGTTGGCTGACTATGGATGGATTGATTTTATCGTTTTGCAAATATTTGTACGGGGAAAACTACCAGCAATAAAACGAAAGACAAAAAACAGGTTTGTCACGTTGCTTAAGCAAAACAAAATCCTTACCAGGAACCTGTCATTATTGAAAGACACTTTTCGACGGTCCATGAAATTTTTAAGGTAGTCTTCGATTAAGAATCATGGAACATAAATATACTGGAAAACCCATTATTGAACGCAATTATTTTCATTGGGTTTTTCTCACCCACAAAGGGATTACTGGATAACGAGTTGAAAAGCCTAGGCCTTGTCTATGAATTTTTGTTTATTATTATCTCACCTTCATACTCTTTTCCCCAAGTGGGATTTTCTGCGTCAAATATTTTTCCATCATCAATGTGATATCCCACGGTTCCATTTAACCAACCCGGCATGGCATGATTTCCATAATCGTTTCCAACAACACCGACCCCTAAAAGACGTCTTTCCCCTGTTTCTTGAACGAGCACCTAATTAAAGGAAAAGGTGACCTCTAAAACGTAATTGCACTGAGCCCAAACTATCAAACCCTTAAAATTATGAAACTGAAGAGATGTTATCAAGGTTATTAAATGTTGTGTGATTAACTAAACATGCTGATAAGCCTGTGAAGTAACTTAAGGGTGTGTTCGATGGATCGTATTCCGGAATAAGAATACACAAAATTTATTACAAATATCTAGCACCATAATTTTTGGACCACTTTTAAAAACGCTACATACGATATCTAGATATCGCAATGCAATGAATGCGAAGCAAGTGGTATATAGGATTTTTTTCCCTTTATTACAGAATACGGTAAATCAAACACGCCCTAACAATGAGGAAAGGTCCTGAATTCATCAGTATTATCAGTACCTGGTCGATCTCACTCTTATAACAGTCTGAAAACTTAAATCTAAAGTAAAATTTGACATGTCACGTTAGAAGCAAATTAAAAGCCCATGTAGAGTCAGGAGATATGCCAGAAATGCACGCACTGCTGACGAAAATGGCAGAAATGGCGAACAACAGCCAAGTTGTTGACAAAATATGAAATAAGATACCAAAGGCTCCCTTTTGAAAGTGTCGAATTTGGTAAGAATGGCGTATTTGGCGAAAATTGCAGAATTGGCGAATAATCGCCTAATTGTTAACGAAGTGTCAAATAAGATGGCAAAGGGACCCTTTTAAAATTGGCGAAAATGGCAGAAATGGCGAACAATCGCCAAACTTTTAACAAAATCTCAAATGACATGGCAAAGGGTCCTTTTTGAAAGCGACGATTTTGACGTATCTGGCAAAAACTTCCAAAAGCATGGATTTATTAGCATACAGATTGTTGATTTGTATGACTTGGCAAAAGGTTCCCTTTGAGAATTAGTCAACCTATCTGAAATATGTCAAGGAGGAGGATAACATGCCCATAAGATAGTGGAAATGTCGCCAACCTATTGATAATGACAAGGCTAGTATAACTAAAGTGTCATTATTCTATTTATAATCGGTCAGTGTAAAACGAAGACTGCGGACTGCGGACTGCAGACTGCGGACCAGGGGTGAAATGCAGACTGTGTGTAAAATGCAGACTGCAGACTGAGAGTAAAACGCAGGCTGGGGTAAAGTGCAGACCGAGCAAAAACTGTAGTCGTGGAAGGGTTCAAGGGCCAAAAACTCCCGCAAATACATGTAAACGAACTCTTACTTGACGACGACATCTGCTTTCACAAATCCATTCAGGACTTTCTTCTCTAGAACGTCGTCGACGACCCAAAAACATTACCGCAATCTTGAACTTTTTTTTCGTCCGAGAGACCTCACGCTTCAACTTTAGACGCGAAGTTTTCGATATACGTGACCAGTGACCGTGAATTGGTAACACCACGATGTTTACGCCTAAATGAAAGCTGCTGACCAAAAATACTGTACAGGAAGAATTATGGCGATAAAAAGGGAGTAAATCATTCCAACAACAAAGAAAGATGTTCTGCAGGAAATTTGGATGACCTTCTATGAAAGTATTGCAAATCAGACTTAAGCTGTTCGGATGTTCATTGAAACTTCTGGCGAATGTGCAATGCACTTCGACTAGGAAGCGAAGTGTGTAACTGATACCGGCTAGCTATTTCACCGATTTGGAAAAGAAGGAGCACAAATGTTTAAAAACGTCTACAGTCTTTATTCTGCATTTTGCACCCAGCCTGCGTTTTACTCTCAGTCTGCAGTCTGCATTTTACACTCAGTCTGCAGTTTACCCCTGGTCCACAGTCTGCAGTCTGCAGTCTGCAGTCCGCAGTCTTCGTTTTACACTGACCGTATTTATAATGCTAATACCTTTAACTGATAATCTCTTGTGATTTGAAATTCGCGTCAAACAAAGGTGCTTGTTCGGACATTACCACCTATAAATAATTTCTTCCACAATTCAAATTGGTGGAATGGTTCACGAGTTGTATTATCAGGGAATGGTACTTGTCGTTATATTATCGCAATTTACTTACTAAAACTTTCAAGATAGGTATCCTTAATTTCCCAGTCTTGCAGTCGTTGTTTGAATTATGTTTAGAAGATGAATACTTAATAGCTAGTTCATCTTTATAAATTCCTTTAGGAATCCATTTTGCTTCAAGTCCACACACGTAGATAATTGGATGGTCGTTATTGCCTTGTGGATTCATCCTCTTTGTTAAAACGGCGTTCAATCTTATATAAACGAGCTAGTTCATTGCTGTTTCACAGAATATGTAACGTGTGGTAAGGTGCACGCAGTTTTGTTATCGGCAGCGATGTTGAAATAGCCCATTTTGGTGATCACTCTATGTAAGCAAAAACGATTAATGTCCTGCTAGGGTCTCCGAGGTAATAGAAAGGGCCTGGTGAACGAGATGCGACAAACAGTGGCAGGTAAAGAAAAATAGAGGATTTTTTGGAAATGTTATGTCTTTCTGTCAATATTGGATATTTCAAAGATATTTTATGAACGAGACAAAAATGCACAATATCTTTTTATATATCTGGTTGATAAAAAGATGCAGAATTTTTTACACATGCTTAATTGGTGTTATCATTTCAATTTCAGTGTGAATGGCATAATATTTGATTCATGTTTATGTTTTAATAAGTTCGATGAAGTATTGGGCACTAGTGACATTTCGTTTAGGTTTACGTAAAATGAGCGAATTCACGCATTTCAAAATTGCGCAAGCAAGCTGATGAGCTGCCTCACAATTTATTTTAAATTTTCGACACTATTAGGGGCCTGTTTAGTTACCTGATTTACTAATCACAGGTTTCACTGCATCTTTGGCGAAATAGTTGCCAATTTCGCCAATTTTGCCAAAATCGCCACTCTCCAAGGGGCCACTTTTGGCATCCAATTTGAATATTTGCCACATTATGAATGTCGCCAGCCCTCTGGCGATTTTTCGCCATTTGTGCCATTTTTTGAACCGTCGCCATTTCATTTGCCAAAATCGCCACTCTCCAAGTGGCATCCAATTTGAATTTTCAGCTGTCTGGCGATTTTCGCCATTATCGCCATTGCATGCATTTCTGGACGTAAGTGAGAGTCAGAGAATTCGTCTCCAAGAGTCTTGACGACAACGTGATTCTGGTCAAATCTGTATTTACACCAGTAGGTGACGACAAGCAGTTTCAGGATGTTAGAAATCTTTATACTATGTACCTCAAAGTGTGGAGAATCTGGAGAGAAAGGGAACTTGTATCTCGCGCCGTGATATTTAGCCGGATCATCTTTGCATGTGGAGCAAAATTCGCTTCCTTCACAAGTTAAAAGGCATCCCTGTATTCTGATTCCTTGACTTTGCCAGGCCTAAAAGCGGAGTACGGTTGCATTGTAAGTTTAACTTAGAGCAAGCCTTTTAATGTTTCTTTCCAGTTAGATGTAATATAATCGTAATAATCACAAACACAAGTAAAATAAGCAGTTGCGATTCTTAAATTGTTAAGACCAATTTCTAGTTGATATGCCAAACACTGTTTAGGATGAAAACACGGTATAGGTATACCTTTGGACCAGTTGGAAAGGCATCATCATCAACTCCCTTCGCCGCAAATGTTCTGTATGCAATTTGATTTGCCATTTGCCGGTTTCGTTCAGTTTCTTGAAGAACATGATCCATTTTTCTTTCATCTAAAAACAATTCGAGAAAAATGGCACATATAACAGCAGTTCGAGAAAACTGATCATCGGTGTTAACAGGAAAACAAGTTATCAATTCACCTTCTGTGCTTAAAAATTAAGAAAACATTTTTTACCTGTCAGAGGAAACGAGTAACCGTAACTTGAAAAGTAAGTAAGATGGAGTTTTTCCACAACATCGTCCAGGGACTTATTCTGTTCAGAAAATTGGGCAAAAAACGGTAAAAAAGTATGACATGCACATTAGAATACACGCGCTGAGGAAGTGGGGAGAGTGGCTTCTTATGTTTTCGCAGCTTCCCCTTCACTATATACTACGCTTCAAACATTCCTGATCTAAGACATATGCAGGACCGGCGCTAGTCGTAAATGGACCTAACAAATGGCTTTGCTATCTGTAGCATAATGGCGAAGCACCCTTCCAGACTGGATTGTTTAACGCTGGGCTAAGATAACTCAAGGTTAACGTGTAATTAAGATGTGAAAGCTTAAAAAGCAAAATTAATTCAGTTTAATCATTTTGCCTACAATTTGAAAAAAATAGAAAAAATTGTCTGAGAAAATGCTTTTGAAAACAAGAAAAAGAAACCCAAATTAAAGTTTAACCCTGGATTAGCGCTAATCAGTTTTCAAACAACTGGGCGCTGAAGCGTGCCATGGAGTCCGCTATATTTTTTTTTTCTGAACCACGCTTGTGAAATGACCAGGCAATTATTAGATATTTAACGCAACACCAGGCAAGTGCAAAAATTATTATTCCGTTGATCTACCAAGTTACTTGTTGCAATAATGACAAAGTTACTTACATGATTATTGTCAGTCCAAGAACTATTTCCCGGTTTCCTTTTGCAGCGCCTGCACTTGTGGCACAGCCATTTTATCCACAGAAAGAAATGTGATAACAGGTTAAGAGGTACCGGAATTGGATGGTAAGTGCTATAGGTCTGGATCGTTATGGCTTTCTTGAATGACCATTCTTTCAGGGAGTTATCCTCAAAAAAAAAAATCATCGCATTTCTTAACTGTTTAGTCAAACTTAAGCAATTCCCATGGCTTTTAAGTACGAAAACGACGGTAGCAGATGTCTAAAATTGACAACTATTTCATTATACTCTTGGATATAAGAAGTAATCAGACGCAGTTCACACTGTATCATATTTATTATGCAGTTTGCTTATTTAGCTTGAAATTGGCCAAAGGGAAATTGCTTAAATCCGCCTCTAAGAAAACAAAAGAAACCAACCGGCTAACAACAACTAATCTAAAGATCACCTAATGGTATAAGAATCTATTTAAGGCCTTAAAGAATTTAGAGACAATGAAACAGCTTTCTTCATGAGATATTCGTATCAAGAGGGTTTCCGTAAAGCGGGGATCGATTGTGACACTAAATGTTTCGAACCTAGGCATGGTACAATCCCCAAGTAAATTACGTGATCGTCTGTCTTGTCGCCAATCTATAAGCCAAGCTTTTATTCAATAACTAATTACATTTTTTAAATGCAAACCAGAGTGGTCTAGATTTTTATTTTTATTTGCTTATGTATTGTCTTTTTGTAGATACATTTGACCCTCCTAAATTCCAGTCTCGACTAGCTAATTATGGGCAACAAGCTTTGTCACTGTTATTGGCAATTGAAATTTTACACAAATTAAAGTAGTAGGTATATGTTTACGTGCACATGTTGCAACAGAACCAACGTAAGAAAATAGTATAAAACTACATGTATGCCTTGGTGTTACCTCAACTCGCTGATATGTGTTAGACAGTAGGGCTATCATCATGTTAACTAAAAGAATGACTCCCATGATAAGAAAAGCTCCAAAGAGAAAGTGGACGAGAGTTACTGATGCGCTGTCCACTGAGTCCAGAGGATCCAACTCCGCTACTCCCAACAGAGACCAGGTAAGATGCTTCATCATACTCCACCAACTGAATTGATAGAAAAAAAAGAGAGAGACAACTTTTAGGTAATACAAAAATAACTTTGGTCATGAAAAAAGACTAATCGATTCTTGAATGGTCTTTTTATTTATTCCAACTAAGCAAACATAAAGCGTCCAAGGAGGCCTCGCGACCCTGAAAACGATCATGCTGCATGCTGGAAATTCTTCATGTTCGCACTTTTATCGTAATGTCGCTTTATGTTATGTCAGTAAGGATTTTTGACGAAATACTCGGGTGTCCGTTATAGCGAGAGAAAAAACAAGTGAAAGGTCGCACTTGGGGGTAGGAAAGTGTCCTCATTTCCGTAATAGCGAGAGTCCGTAATAGCCGGAGCTTGTTTCAGTCATTTCTTTATGCGTTTCGCCGGGGAGCAAGCTCTTGTCCGCATTAGCGGGGTGTCCGCAAGGCGAGAGTCGACTGTAAAAGAGGTTTGACATACCTAACTCGGAGTTTATCAAGAAAATGAAGATGGTGACAAAGCAAAATATCGATAACGCGACAACGTGACCTTAAATGAAGTGTTTCTTCCTCTTCTTTTGGCAAAAAAAAAAGGGTGAGCGGTAAACGACCACTGAATGCCATGTACAGTGTATCTATTGTGCTAATGTATTCTACACCTTAATGAAGGGACTGTTTAATAAAGTTGAGAACAATAAACTAACAACTCCCCAGGTCTACGGAAAAGGTGATCGCCACTGCTTAATAGAGGTGACCACTTAATAAAGGTCAGTTTACAGTAAATAAGGTGAATATTTTTGCGCTTCATTCAGGTTGGACTGTTCTACTGAACATAAAGTGGCCAGCACTGAGACTTTACAAGCTAACTTTGCTAATGTAACTGTTTACATGTTTTGTCATACGCATACGACTTTTAAAATTGATAGATGCCGTGGACGTATATAAGAACTAAATTCGAAGGTTGCAAGAGCTGGTTAACTTCAGAAATTTGTGCAATTTTGAGCTCTTTGCGCGTAATATTGAAGGAAATAACAGCCATCAATACACTTTAATTGCTGGGTGTTAACAAAAGCTGATTTTCGATTTTTAAAAAAGAGAAAATTTCTCCGGAGCCATTCGGTATATCGGGATCAAATTTTTAGAGATAACTAACATTGCTATGCTTATACAATATTCGGAGATAGCATCTTAATAGCTTGATAAGAAATGATAATTATGCATATTTTAATGAGGCAAAAAATGTAAACAAAGATGCGACACAGACACATAAGAAATTATCTTACCAAGCCAATCCACTGGATGATTCGCAGGCACTACAAATGTGGAAGAGGGCAAAACGAGTTAATAACGTTTAATCTCAAACATTTTTTTTCATCTTTTTAATGTCAGTAATCGGACATGCAAAAAGATGGTTATCAAACATGTATCCTAAATAAATTTACTCGACGGGTCGTTGTTGAAACACGCGTCTTACTAGTAACAAACACAATTAGAAAGAATAAAAAACCAAAACCATGCGGTTCGTCGATTAGACATTAATTGACTTTCGTCAATTTTTTTTCATTATGAAATTATTTATTCCAGATTTGTAATCTTCATGTAAATGCGTTTTTCAATTCAATTCAACCGTTTTTCAAACAGACAAACCAGCCTCGTGTATAGCATATCATCTACCAACAATAACGCATCGCAAAACAGACAAAATTCAAAACGAAAGATTTATTCTTGAGCCAAAGGCATCAACTGACTACCACGCTAAATTTGTATTCTACTTACGATTCTGTGGCATTTTTGTTAGAGATGAATGATCTTTCTGCCATGTACACTTTTGTAATGGCGATCGAAAACGCTAGAATAGCCGCAACAAACTGCCAGAATATCGTCGCTATGTCGCCAATGATGTGAAACAGAGCGATCTGAATTGCGCCAATCCCCTTGGCAGTTTCCATCACGTGACCAAAGGCTCGAAGTGTAAGGAACATGGTGTTAAGGCCATACAGATAACCAGCGATAACGAGAGCTCGATTGTCGGTGACAGATTCTGACAAGGTCCACGTGACTACTCTGAGTACAAAGGTCACTAAGTAGTTCAGAAGGGTAATGAAATCCAGAATGTTCCATCGATCACTAAAACAAAATAAAAGACATGCTCAAAAAAGCGTTAAATCGAGCTTACTTAGAGATTAAATAAGAAATGAGGAGGTGATTAATTCTACACGAAACAGGATTTCTTCGGTAAAAGTTTTTCGAGTCCTACTTTATCGACCGTTGAGTATTCTTCAGAAATATTTACTTTTTATGTCACTTCGCGATTCTTATCCCCAGTTTCCCCGATATCCGCTTGCATTTTTAGAGTCTCGTTGCTAAGCAAAATCGAATAATTATTTTGTTTATAGAATAGAAATTGAATCCTTTGTACTACGTCAATTGTGCTTCTCTTCCCTTTCGTTTTGATCATGGGACGACTGATTGGCCGGATCTTAGCATACATATCTAGCCCCTTCCCAGATTTTGCAGGAGAAAGTGACATCATCACTAACTTGACAAACAAGAGTAAGCCTGAGATCTACATTGGTAGAACGCACTCTGTAAACGTTTATTTTACTACTTAATAGAATATGCATTCACATACAAAAAATGTAACAAACTGCCAAGCTGAAAAGGTCGCTTAATTGTTTAGAGTGATTCAGTTTGGGCAAGAACTATTGCAACTTTAATACCACGCCTTTTCCCTACAGTGTAAATCTTGATTTAATTATGGCACTTGCAGTAAAATATTACTACGGCGTTACATAAAAGCAATTTCCAACTAAGTGAGACTACCATAAATGGAAATTGGTAAAACGTGCCCTTCGTGATCGCTTAGTGCCAAATGCAAACGAACGTAGCAGCAAACGACTGATTCTTCAGCAGAGTATGTATTTCAACGTAAAACTTTAGGACACACAACTGACGTTAGGTTTTGTAGTTTTAAGTCGTTCCAACAACTTGCAGTTTGAAAACACTGCGAAGCACCAACAAAGGGGCAAAACTAAAAGTGAACTAAAAGTGAAAGTTCAATAAGTTCGGACAGGTTAGAGTAGAAATTTGGTTCCATTTGACCCTTGTTTAAAGCAAATCTGATCTGATCTTATTATACTATGCTATAATTATTTTTATTTGTTATTTATTTATTTATTCATTTTTTATTCAATTGTATTTTACATTTCACAGTTTACGTTGTATATTTATATTATATTTTAGCACACCAACCAACATCCAAAGTCAGGATGGAAATTCCAGAATAGCATTATGTAACC
>OZ037992.1:43172217-43227217 GCA_964035705.1 Porites rus
GTATAAGTACATTTTGTTTTGCTAATTGGTACGTACCTTTTCTGAGTTTGGCCTTTTACCCTTGCTAAGTGCGAAAGCTTCCCCTACTTTCTTTAGATTTTCGTGAAGAGCGGGGATATTGACTTCGGCGTTCCTTGTTAGCTGATCCACTTTGTCAAACAATGATGTGAAGTCGCAAGGCTCGTTAGTAAAACAAATTTCCCTCGAAGATGAATCTTCTCCATGAACTAAAATATGGTACTTCACTTGACTGTTCTTGAACTTGCACATTAAGTATATTATGGTGCGTTTCATCAATTTAAAGGCTTCTTCTGCGACATCAGAAGTTGCGGTTATAACAAAGGCAAGGTCTATCTCTGTAAAAAGAAAACAATAAATTTAATAACCATAATCACTCAAGTCTAATAAGCATTGGTTACTACAGCTTGTGCTGAAAGCCTAACGCTCCCTGAATTGGAAAAGGTAACAAGGTAGCATTGCTTTCAATAGTGAAATAATTGGGATGGGATAAACCTTGCTAAGCCTCGTTATTGCGGATCGGCCACTCGAATCCCAGCCATCAATAGCTCAGTTTCCGCCTGGTTATCCCAGCTGGACGGGAGTAGGTCTGCTGAGCGGTAAGTCGTGAATCGAAGCACACTGATCCACCAACCAGGGTCTTTTACAAACTGGTAAGAGCTAAGAGCGTGCTGGCTGGGATTTTGGACCTTGCCTCAGTTCACGTGAACTCGTGGTTGAACAGTTAAACCGTTAGCCTTGTCTCATTCATTGTTCCTTATCAGTTAGAGGGGGACGTCAAACAACCCGCCCAACTTTTCGAAAAGCGTTTTAAGTGTCATCACGCAACGCTGGGAGGAGCGTTGCGTGATGACACTAAAAACGGCTGCGTAGCAGACTAGAGGGACATATGACCCCGGCAGTATGATCTATCTTATTATAGTCCGGTTGTTTAGGTACGGAGACGTTTCTGGCCCACAGTAACAATAATATAAGCACACGCTGTTGTGATGTCCCTGTCATATTTTAAGAAGCTAAAGATAAGATAATTAAAAAAGCACAGTTTATTCTTCCAAAAGTAGTTTTCTGAACGCTTTTTCCATTGCATTCCAAAGTGCGTCGGCAGGTTCACTGTTGTTATTTCACTCGCTCTCTTTGTTTTTTTTTTTTTTGAAACCATAGCTGTACTAATAGTATTTCAAATATCTATGGCATGGTAGCGTTGATAGAAACCAGAAAGAAGAGTATTATTCGATTAAAAGTTTATCTTAGCGCCTGACAGAATCAAGAATAACGTGAAACACTGATTCAAAAAAACTTTACAGTGGAAAATGTAACATTTCTTTCAGCAACAGACCTCAAAACAACCGGAAGAAGGCGGTGGGACAAAGTGAACTATTGTTCACAAAGGCTTCCAAAAAGGTGTGTATGAGCTAGAATAATGTGTAACTCAAAGAAGTTCTTTTAGGTACGGGAATATGATTGCACCGGAATGTTGTAGAATCTGATAAACTAAAAAGTACAAAAGAAAAAAAATAGTAGAAAGCAAGGCGGGATTAACCTTACAAATAGCAAGTCAGAAGATGTTACCTTTGCTTCTACGCGTAACCTTGTTGATTCGATGCTTGATGTAAAACAAAGTGAACAAGAATGGAAACAAAACGATGTCAAATAAACACCAAATGTTGAGAAAAAGCCATGTCCACCGTCCAACCTCCAGCCAGGAAGATCTCTTCAATTTACCGAATGGTCCAAACCACTTTTTCCGCATCAAGTTGTACATTACTGGGTGAGCAAAAAACTGCCAATGAAAAAAAGCAAACAATAAATTTCTCTTAATTTCGAAAAGCAAAATTATTGTTTATCGTTTAAATTTTGACAATAACGTCCTACATCATAACATTGTTTCTCTACTCCATATATATCTTAGCAGCGGTTCCACAGTGAGCATTCTTCAATCCATGACACTGAATCACCTAGTATACTTCTGAATTTAAAAATTTAATTACGCACTTTCTTTTGCTCCAATTCAATACCAGCATCTAAGAGGTAATCCAAAGAGTTCCCAAAGGCATGCCGATCCTCCGTGTTGGATTTCAAAGGGTCAAGTAAACAACTTGTGAACTCGTCCACCGAATTCGCCAACTTAGTGAAGTCTTCTTCATCAGGTCCTTTCTTCCCTGCCAAGCGGCGGAGCTCAAAGTTCACCTGTGGAAGTTAGTTTTGAATTTTCACTGCAAGTTCGTTTTTGCCAGGAAGACAACCTTTCACTGATTCAGGAGAAGGGTTGGAACGGTCCGGACAGCAGTAATTTATCCGGCAAACTTAGTACATTGATTCAAAGTATTTAACAAACCGCTTTTATAGTGATCAGAAGAATAGCATGAAGCTTTCATTTCTTACCTTAACAATAAAGCTAAAGAAATTGAGAGCGAAGGAGAAAAAGAGGCATGAATGAGCCGCCCCAACTGTTTGAACGCCAAAACAGCTATTGTTGGAATACAGGGGTGCTATAACTTCTACATAATCAAGCTTGATTATTGTCATAATGAAAATACTCACGAGATCGTTTTCGGGTCAATTTTGTGTTTGTTTGTTTGTTTGTTTGTTTGTAAGTTCATTTCATGGCGTGTTAAACAACAATGGTGTTTTGATTTTTTTTTTTTTTTCGGATCCTGCTGTACTTGTACGTGGATACCTCTACAATAAATCGCTTGGGTGAATTTGTGAATTCTCGTGTTTCCCACAAGGCAGAGCGCAGCTAAACAAGACAATATCTTTCTGAAACTAAAAAAATACGATATTTCTGCTTGCCGAGGGAGGCTTAGTTAAGTAATTCATAACTAGCACTGGTTCGTGCACGCACGGGGTAAACTGTTAAATATAGAGGCACTATTGGTATACGGCTTTCTATACAAAAACTACTATGAGCACAAGGGATAGTTGACTTCGAACAAGAGAAACGGAACAAGTACAACGACAGTGCCAAGCGGAAAAATTAGAAGTCTTGAATGAAATACATGCCCACATTTGCATTTAGCAAACATTTCGTTTTTTTCCAACTCACCTCCATTGCCATTAGTAGCGCGTTGGTGTCGCATTTTGTGAGAGCCCGCGGTGTCAGTTTGTCCGTGATATTATCAACATCACCTTCCTTTAAGTCCTCTCTCAGTGATCTTTCAAAAGCTTAAACACAGTGTATGAGAGAATTAGTCTGAGATAAGTATGAAAAAACCTAACGTTTCTAGTCCCACTCAAAGTGGAGCAATACCCAAATCGTTCTCCAGACGAGATGGTGTTATACAGTTTTATACAAATGTATTGAGGCAAGGACAAGTATAAGATTTTAGCTGAGCACTGAGTAACGCTATTGTAGAATTGCGGACACATCACAATTTATGTCTTGTAAATAGATTTGAACGGAAAAATCTTACATCAAGTTAATAGTCAAATAAAAAAAAGGTGGACAACAACAACTTACAATAACCTTTAATTGCATGGCTATAACTGATTATTTACAGTACTGCAAGAGGTACGTGCATTAAGAACGAAAGGAAAAGAAATAGTAATAAGTATGATAATAATATAACAGATAAGCAAGTGACATTATTCTTACATGACAGTACACTGTCGCGCAAATTATTCAGTAATGAGATATAATTCGTCAGTCGTAAATTAAGATAGATATCTTCGGATTTCATCAGTTTAATCACGAGGTCCGAGTAAGATAGCTGCTGAAAATTATGGAGATGACTTTGTATTTGAGCGAAAAAAATTCATTTCTAAGATTTAAATATTTTGGGCAATAGCAGAGAAAGTGAATTTCATGTTCAATTTCGTTGGAATCATAAACTGGGAGTAATCTTTTGTCGTGAGGACTCATACCTTCCAGTCTCGATTATAAGTTTATGATTACTTACGCGTAATTTTACCATAGCCTTTCTATTCTATCGATTGTTTTTCTAATTAGGTTTAATATAAATAACTTGAAATTTCATAAACGTATTATAAGACTCTAATTTCCTTATATAATTAACTAAATCTTTATATCTTGATATTTTGTTTTTTTCTAATTTTTTGGGAACAAAATTTTAATCAAGTAGGCTATAAGATTTGGATAATTCCTAGCCTGCGATCATGCCCTCCCCCTTTATCGCTGTAATCTGTTTTCGGGAGGAGGGCATGATACCTTTCTTTCACAGATCACATGCAAAAAAGCCAGAATCTGAACTTTTTTCTGATTGGATAGGAAACAATACGGATGATTTGCGCTGTTCCGATTGGCCAAAACGCCGCCATCCGTTAGTTGTTGTTGATTTCGTCTGCATTTTTTCTTGCGTAATGAGCAGTGAATACACACGCGGGTTCGTTATGAAATTTATGCCGGCTCAGTTTTCTCGCCAGTTTGAAAAACGTCTAAATAGAAATTTCATCCGTTGAAATATTTTCCATTTCATCGTATACTAAAAATTGCAGTCAAAAATTCACCGATCATTTGAATGAAATTTGATACCGGCTACAAGTTACAGGAGCGACAAACGGGTTCACTTTTCAAATAATTAATTCATGAATGGAATCTTGAGCTGGTTTGACTGTAATTCCTTTCATTCCTCCTTCAGAAACCTGCGAATTATTCTGAGCGATTTTCGCTTTCACAACACTTTTCAGTTCGTGAAATATAGTGCTTCAGCCTAATTTTTTTTTTCAGAGCTTTCGGCACAGAACGAAGTCAACGAGCTTTTACCAGTAAATTCTTTATTATTTGTAGCTGTTAAATAAAGGTACGGCAGCTTCAACTAGCAGTATTTCATCACACAAAAAAAAAACATTTAAAAATTGTTCCTAGGAAACGCCATCTGAACGTACTTAAACATTTTCTTTTCCGTAAAATCTATTTCGAAAGAGACGTTATTCCCGCCAAAATTTGATTCCCCTCTGTTAAACGCTGATTGCCTAATAAAGTGACAGGTCAAGCAGACGTTAGATTATGTAATTAGACAGTATTCGTATTCTCCGACAGTCCTGGAACGAGTAGGCCTTGATCATGAATGCGAGGCTCATACGGGGAACTTCTCGCAAAGAGGACAGACGATATGAGAAAACTGCGGCTGAGTTTGCCGAATTTAAGAGAAATTTTAACATTGTAAAGTTCCGAAGGGCTTAAACACTTGAGAGATTATTATTTCAAACAACAAAAGGAAGATCTGCTCATTATTACTAAGAAAAACAGCGATCCTAACCATAATTATCTTGATGAGAAGAGTGCTTGGTGAGCGAGTTTATAAATTAATATAAAGAGAGATGTTCTCAAAATCCCCGAAGCCATTTTAATTGTAATTTTCAGTGTCCTTTAAACTTTTTGAAGAATACCTCTTATTGAAATGGACGTAATTATCGAAAGCCTGCGATAAAGTTAACAGTGATGTTATCACACCTGCTTTGCAGTTGAAATTTTCTAACAGAGCGGATGCAAAATCTTGTGTATTTGAAGTAAACCAAACAACTCATTCAGTGGAAAATTACTTATCAGGACGGGGCTTAGCGTTCTGCACACAGTCCATGTGCATTTTAAGCAAGTTAAACCGGTTTGAACAAAGATGAATCGGTAAAGTTTATTTTTAAATTTAAGTTACATTATCTTCGATAACAACTGTGCGAGAGTACAAAAACGTGCACTCAGTTGAACACAGAGTTTGGTACAGACGATAATGCTGAGCAGTTTAAACTCCACACTACAGATACACACAAGAGAAAAAGAATAATAATGAGAATAAAATTTTATAAAAAGGATTCGAGTATTGACATTTTGACACAATATACCATTTTCTTGATTACTTCTTGTTTCTTCTTTTGGCTTCGTGGCTTTTTAAATGTTGCTGTTAGGACGACCAGCTCTTCCCACAGTTTTGTTTTTTGAAACAGATATCCCTTTAGCTTACCCGTAAGGTTTCAGCTTTTAAATCTTGCAGTTTTTTGCTGATTTCTATCGTTTTGCAGCGATTCAGCCGCGACTAACCAATGTTTGTTTGTGTTTTTGCCAAAAAGTTCCCGCTTTAGCCTCGCAATCATGCTGTGAAGTCTCTCGTCCCAGGGCCGTCGGGGAATACGAATATCGTCTATTAGGAGGCGGTTGATGGCTCGTTAAATAAATATATCAGGCGTTATTTTTTTTCCTCTCGAGCCAAAAAGCAAAGAAGCAAAAAAAAAAAAAAAAAAAGATACAAGTAATGCTTGATTGACAATAGAGTTTTCATCCTTCTCAAAAAGATACATAATGACATTAATATTTTTTTCATCAATATCAATTAGTATGTGTAATCAAATGGTGACGAATGAAATTAGGGAATAATTTCAGGCTCGGGAAATTATTAGGATTTGGACAAAACGCAAGTGAATTTATTCCCTAATTTCACGAGTATACCATTTGATTACCTATTAATATCGTGGGTGAAGAATTACGTTAGCAATCTTGGATTTTTGACATGTTTATCCTGGATCGTATCGATCGAGAACTCCACTCTCTCAAATGTTTAGACCTTAAATTTGGCTTATAAAGTTCAGAATTTCTCAGACTTTTTCGGCAAAATACCTGTTAGAATCCTTCTTGATGTTCTCTTGTGTGTTCAGGTTTTCTAAAGCGTCTTTTTGTGCCCTTTGCAATTTCACATGTCAAATTAACGCTGAAATTTAGCGCCAAAATTAAGGAGTAATTCGTCACCTATGATATTAGTATAGGTAATAGTATGATTTGTAGCGATATTTGGCATAAATACTACGAGTGATATTTCGAAATTGTTATACGTAATTTCACGAGCCGTTAGGCGAGTGAAATTTGAGACAATTTTGAAATATCAAGAGTGGTATTTATGCCAAATATCACCTATAAATCATGCTATTATTTGTTTATACCACCGCAAAAGGTTTGTAATTTTCACATGTAGGTATTTCAAATTAAGCGGAAATACCACTGCTCTAAGCCAATCAAATTGCAGCAATTTTTCATGTAGTAGTATATTTAATGGAATCTACCAGGAAGCCTTATGACTTACTTTCATGGAATCGCTTGCAGAAGTGTAAGTTTTTTTTTTTTTTCCAACTCAGGGTAGCTATCCCACGTTTTAAAACCTTGTTTCGGTTAAGCTCCTTAAAATTTCACAGTTATAAGATAGTATAGGGGTGATCATCTTATCGAATATTTTACAAGCCAAAGAAGGTTTTAATCTCCTAATGCCTGTTTTTTTTTTTTTTTTTTGCAAGCCGAAAAGAGCTTGAAGGGCTTTGTCTTTCAATTAGTGTTCGAGAGACACATTAAAATTACCAGTTGAGGAGATTCGGGTTCCTTGGTATGTGTACTCGTGTACAATATCAATGGTCTGTTTCTCTATGTGGAATTCTCGGTCGGAGTTTTTCTTTGCGCGTTTTTCAAAGATCGTATTTTTGGTCTTTTTAGAACTGATAGCTATCCAAGAATAATAATAATTTGTTGGTACCATTTGGGAGAATGATGGGATCTGATAAAGTATTTTAAAATGCATATAGGTTGCATCTTAAGCCTTTTACTTTTCAATTTTACATTTTAATGTATGGGATCTGCATCCGATTAAGTTACACAATCATTGATTGAAGAATACCACAGAGAGGTTCATGATTGGTTCGCTTAACCACTAGGTTTATCTCCGGACATGTTACAGAAATTTCTGATAGATAAACAACTTAACGACATCATGCAAAAATAAAAATTACTTAACACACAGCAACTCTTAAAAATTTACCGACATAGGCTTGGAAAAGGTATTTTTGCCCACAATAAATCAAGGCACACCCCCTCCCCATCAAAAACTAATAATCATCTTTAAAATTCACAATTTCACGATAAACTTTATGTTACTTCCTAGGCAATAGACCCTTTCACGATTCATTTCAACTTTGACATGGACAAATTAGGGGAAAATCGGTCGACACCACTGGAAAGAGCGCCTTAAGATTAGTAAAATTGCCAAGTTTAAAAGTGATTTGTTAAAAACTAAAGAGGATATAGCCACTCAAAGACGCTGAGTTTTTATGGTGGGGGGCACAACTTGCCCCTTCCATACAAACGTCAACAGATTTTCGCTGACTGGTTCACGTCAAAAGTTGAAAAAAACCGTACAAGAGTCCATTATATACTGATGTTGCATCGTGTAGGTTTCTCTCTGTTCTATCATTCGTTTGAAATTAAGCATACAGCAAGTTCCCGAGGCAAGTCCTGCATGACACTAGATTGTAAACAAAAGGGCTCCTTTTGAAATTCAAACTGAAATTTTCTTATAATTTTGACCTAATAATGAGTCATATGAGCGAGACATTTCGACCCCCTTGTGACCATAACATAGACCTTTACCCGGACTCCGTGTACCATTCGCTTTCCAAACCTAATCGAAATCAATCAATCGATTGAAGTTCGATTGGGTTCGATTACTGATTAACTTGCGATTGGTTAAGCCTCATTAAAACGAGCAAATTAAATATGCTAGGGAATAGATTGATGAATTGAAAGGTATTAAAAACAGACTTTTGCTCCATGGGTGGGCAACAAAGCACAAACGATCGTGGTGTCAGCACTGGAAACTATGAAAACTTGGCTGCTTCCTTTCCATACAACGAGAAACAGCTTCAATAATTTTGAAATAACAATTTTACATCCACTGAAGGTCGACCTCGATCGTTTCTCTCGAAATTGTACTTTCAGTCTGTCTGTAAAAGTGGCTAAAATTTCGGTCCCTTGACCACAGTTTATCAGTTTGTTTTTGGATCGAAGATCGGGGATCGGCAAAAAAATATCTAAATTAATTAATTACAAATAAAATAACCGAAGAATTGAAGAAATAAATGAATAAGAAATTTACGTTTATACTTCCATGTTAATTTTCGCTCGTTATCGTCCAATCACATGCGACCAGTTTCTAGATTATGGACAAGGTTCAAAAGCGGTGAGTGAGATCCGTTTTGCCTGGTTTACAGTGTTTTGAAAATCGTAAAATTCTCCCTTCCTGGGGCATGTCAACAAGAAAATATTCAAATGTTGCGTCAGGTCGCCAAGATACACATTTGGGAACAAGCGCCTAATATGAACTTCGTCTCGGGAATTATTCAACAATATTTACTTCGCCTTCGGCGAATACTTGCTGAATGTACTGTATAATGTAATACACTAGTCAATTGCATCCCCGACCCCCAAACCCCCATGGATAGTGGGGAATTCACGGAGCAATAGTGGACAAATACGCTAATTTTATATTCATTTCTTCCACTAGCCCCTGGGAAATTACCAAAAATTTACAGCTAGACACATCTATCCCCGGGGTGGGGAGTCAGTTGACCATGATCGATGACGTCAAGCCTTCATGAAGGCTGCGATCCAGCTAAATTTTGACGCAAACTAGCAGCATTTGAAAGGAAATTCAGCCACTCCCTCGTGATTAACTTTCAATTTGGATAGGAAAAATTTGTTTTATCCGAAACTATTCTGAATTTCAGCATAATTATGGATAAAATTGGCGAAAAGACGTGGATCACGGAGATCCGCCCTGCTGTAACAGACCGGTACTGAGCTCCTCAATAGTTCGCGCTATGATCCTTTGCCGACTTCTGCCCAACCTTCTCTGGGATATGCTTTTTATGATATGGCTGTTTCGGTCCTAGCATTACTAACTGATGCAACAAATTTAAACAAATACAAACGCACAGACCCAAGAACACAATGTTTCTCTATTGTTGTTATGTGTTTGTCCAAAAAGGCTTATGAAGCTGGCAAATTAACAAATTTGGTTGGGTAAATCCTTTAAATTACGAGTTTACCTTCGTAAATTTCCACGCTATTCCGCGGGGGTTTGGGAGCCGTGGTTGCAATTAACTAATGCATAAATACTCAAAACGTAAAAATTGCAAGGAGTGACTGTCCGAACATCCTCACACCGCCGTGAAACCTTTGAAAACCTTTTACATATTGCTGCAGTGAGGAGAACTCTTTCAGGGATTTTGCTTTTTAAAAAATTTAGTTTTAAAAAAGTTTAGCAGAACCTTATACAACAGACAATTTATTAACTTCACGCTTATTCCTGCTGAATTTGTTGTCCGTTTTATTAGATATAATGACTGCTCAAAATCGAGTGAGGGCAACTATGATAATTTTCCATAGCTGCTGTTATCTTAGGAATCTGCTTTTATTAATATCTCCGTATAGTTGATGTTTACGCTACTCAGAGTGCAACGTTTAGAGCTGTACACAGCATGTTTTCTTTTTAAAAATATATCCAAACCTGACACTGGTTTTGGTTATTTATCACGTCTTTGGTAGAAGCATGGTTTTGCGCTTTGATGATGTGTTCTTTGAATGTTGGTTTATAACCCAGTCGCTTTGTAAATGTGACTTATCATAGTATCACTGGAATGAAGCGCTTCATTTTCCAGGAAAAATTCTTTTTCTCCAAAAAACAATCACTGAATCAGTCAGAAGCGGAGTAATTTTACTTTAGTTTAGTGCTCAGTACAGTGAACGGGGTTTATGTTCTGTGAAATTTATTCCCAGTCTGTGGAGCCCACATCACCACTAACCACGCTTTATTTATTTATTTTATTTTCAAGTAATCTTTTTTTAACAGATCCCCAATCCTCAATCCTCGATTCCCGATCCTGATTTTCCAGCAAACCCTCGACGAACGGCAGTTTTCAAGCGTGTGCTTGAAAACTTTTGTCGCTTGGTTTGCTTTTGGGTCTCCGAGGATGGATATTTATCAGTCCGTTACAACAATAAAGCAATGTCTACCTTTCCTTTCCGAGTGATTATCTTCTTTATTTCTTACGCCTCGGTTTGCCATTTCTACCTCTTCACCTTGCTCCGTCATGGCTTATTTGTCTGCGAGATAAAACAACACCAGTTCATAAATATATCAAGTCGCGCAGTCTAAATTCTAATCTTGGCTTTTAAAGACCTTGGTCAGTGAAAGAATTGTCTTTGCAAGCAAACACATTTGAGTGTCAAATCAATACATATCACACTGGAAACGATGACCCGAGCGGAATTAATTACATTTTAACATGCTCCACCTTTTATCACTCTTCATAAGACCGGGAGTTGCGGGATCGGAACGTTACGATACAGATAATCAGTTTGCCGAAGCAAAGTTAGAAGCTTCTTACTTATTCTAAAACATATATCTTACCCAGGGCGGTCTTCTGTGTTGAACGGAGTAATTCCGTGCTGCTATTAGGCTGCTATTGTTTAATTACACGTAATTATTCAATGCCACGTAAGAAAGTAAATTCATTTTTACCAAGTCAATGCTGTGAATAATTAGTGTTCTAGTGATTCTCGTACGATCACGAAAGTTGGACCGTTGAAAAAAACACGCCAAATTTATCGAATTTCGTTAATTACCATTTTTTTTATTTTGTCTGTGTCTTATTTTTGTCGGTCAATCACACGTCTTTCAAGAGAAAATCAACGGCTGGTTTTCTAAGCCGCGCTTGAGAACAACAATTAGAATTTAAGGTTGATTTAAACTGTCAGAAAATTAATATTTGTTAGCTCACTGAGTTAACAAACTTTGCATCATTCAAAAAGGAACTTATGCAGCCTCAGTTACAAAGATAATTTTAGAAGCTTTGTGGTAAATATATTGTAAATATCTTGTTAAATCATGTTATATAGATATGATTTTAATCATTTCTTATTGTTTTATAGTTTTACATATTTCAATGAATATTGTAATTACTTCGAAATCTTTATAATCAAGGATAATATTGTCAATTTTGTTTGCTGCAAATTTATAAAAGGAGATAACTGATACGTATAACACTTTGAGTGCGTTGCAGCCGGCCCACTCATCGTTGTATAGGTCGTTTTCATGAAATCTCGGGAGACACAAATAACAATGGTGAAATGAACAAATGCTAGCGGACAAACTAAGCGAGCTAATAAGCGATCTTTTGTTTACCATCCACCAGCATGGCGGTGAAAACCACATATAGTCCGTCGACGAAAACGTTCTATCAGGGCGGGGATCCGCTTACGAAAATACGACGGGTGTCAGTAAAATGGGGGAGGGAATCCGGGTCTGTATATCTATTTTTTAACAAGAATGCCGTTTTAAGGTTAGGGTTAGGGTTAGGGTTAGTGTCAACCCTGGCCTTACCCTAACCCTAAAATAGCATCCTTTAAAAAATAGCTAGACCCGGACCCCGGCCCCGACCCCGCGTTTTACTGATACCCAACTACGACGGCGTCGCAGGGGCGTAGCGACCATACATGTATACGCACATACGCACGTGCGTACCTCAAAAATCTAATTATATATCTACCTAGTGTTATGAAAACGGGGTTAGCAAACAATTTGTAATTTTTTCTCAACTTCCCCTGTCTAATAGCTTCTTTACTGTGTTGTTTGCTTATGTCCTTTTTTTTTTTGCTTGTTTTGTGGTTAGGGATTTGTGTAGAATTAGATGTAGACAGAATTACTATCTTATCCCCCCCCCCGTCCCTCCCTCCCTCCCTCCATATATATATATATATATATATATGGGTCAATAAAGGATTCAAATCAACATATGTAGTCCATTCTCCTTTGTACAAACTATATATATATATTTTTTTTTTTTTTTTTTTTTTCGTCCCTACTCTCAATTCTCTCTTAAACGCAAGTGACAGTTATTTGAAATCAGTGCGCGCCTAAAGTTGGTTTCGGTGCCGTTTAGCAGTTTACTTTTAGATATTAGCGACCTTTAGCAATGAAGTCGAGAACGAGGACGAGGACTGGTATGACCGATTGGGGCCTGGAATGAGAACGTCGTCCACGGCGGTATTTCGGCGGGAAAGAAAAACATTTAGCAAACCGGTTACGGTACGTGGACGAGTCTCTTCTTACAGTGAAAGTCACCAGGGAAAATGTCTTTCAAAGAATTTCGTGACCTCCTTGTACTTCTCTACGGCGATAAAATTATTTCCGATGAAGAGGTTTTGCTACTTTACGATAGTTTTATCTCAAAGAATCCAGATTTTCCCCGTGAAAACTATCAACGGTTTGATTTGGATTCTATGAACTCCGCGGAGTGCAAAGCAGAGTTTCGTGTCGAGAAACACGACCTCCCTCGCCTTGTTGCAGCCCTCCAACTACCACCGGTGTTTAAAAGCGAGCAGAGGAGTATTTGCGACGACATGGAAGGCCTATGCATACTCCTCAAAACGAGCTGCCTACCCATGCAGACTCAGTGATCTGATTCCGCGATTTAGCCGACCAGTTTCTGTTACAAGCCTGATCTCAAATGATGTCATCGACTATATTTATGATGTTCATGGGCACCGTATAACACAATGGAATCGAGATCTTCTGAATCCTGGGGCTTTGCAGCGTTATGCAGAAGCTATATCAGGAAAAGGAGGCCCCATTGACAACTGTTTCGATTTTGTAGATGGAACAGTCCGACCCATTTCAAGACCAAATGAGCGTCAGAGAATTGTGTACAATGGCCACAAGAGTGTTCACGCGTTAAAATTCCAGTCCTTGTCCCTACCAAATGGACTTATTGACAACCTATTTGGACCAGTTGGTGAGTTTGTAAAAAAAAAATTCTCTTCTCATGCTTGATTTTAATTTCGTTTCTAGAGGGGCGTAAACACGACGCAGGGATGTTAAACGATTCTGGACTACTGCGGGACCTTCAACAGTATGCCTATAATCCAGCAGCTCAAGCTATGTGCATTTATGGAGATTTGGCCTACCCTCTCCGAGTTCATCTCCAAACACCGTTCCGTCGTGTGCCACCTACACCCCTCATGCAGGATTACAACGAGGCTATGAGCGCTTTACGGATTTCTGTAGAATGGTTATTCAGTGACGTCATTAACTCTTTTAAATTTCTTGATTATAAAAAGAATTTGAAGATAGGCCTTAGCAGCGTCGGTTAAATGTATGTTGTCTGCGCACTTCTCCGTAACGCCATTACATGCCTTTATGGTAATAACAGCAGTGATTATTTTGGTATTGAAGCCCCTTCCCTGGAACAATACTTTCAATGAATTGTAGTCTAGCTGTACTGATTTTGATGATGTATTTTCTCCTTCCTGGATAATATTCAGTGTAATAGATGTAAAATATAGACTGTAGGAAAGAAGGAATTATACTTTAAAAAAGCACCTTCAATGTACAGGAAGAAAATAAAAGAAAACGACACACATGCAAGTTTTGATTTATGTGGTTGCTATGGAAATGCAAATGTCACATAAACATGATAATGGCACAAACGAATATTTCCAGATCAATTTGGTGCCTATAGATCAATCCATCAAAAAGTTAAAAGATTCATTCAGAGACATCCCTCCCCCTCCCCCCCCCTCCCCCCCCCCCCCCTTCATAGCCCTAGGCTTAAAAGGAATAAATGAATAATTCCGGAGCGCCGGACACTGAGCAATAAGATGCTAATGTTTCAAAAGAGTACTGAAAAGGGTATGTGTATTTTATTCTTGTTTCAATGTTTTGCTCAACCTATGTTTAAATGTAAGAAAATGGAGCACATCCTAACACTAACGTTCTAGAATTTCAAAGGACAGCTTAATTTAACCCTTTCACTCCCAGTGTCTAAACATCAATGTACTACTTTCTTTCTCACGACGATGTTTAAGATCATGTTTTAAATTACTATGCCACCTGTCTAGCAGCAATGACTCTTATGTGAAGTTACTGTAAAGGTTTGCAGCACTTTATCAGCCATTGGATAGTTAATTTGAAGTTTTAATTCATAACTTCTATATCCTTGTGATTGAAAGGGTTTACCTAAGTTATCTTAGCTTCGACTATGTATCTTTGATCACTGTAAACACTGCATTAAGAAAATTCCTTTCTCCAGAGGTGTAAACAACCCATCAACCTTTGAAGTCGAGGTGAAGAAAAACTAATCATCAAGCCAGACAGGCAAAGTCACCTGAAAAAAAAGAGACAAAATTATAGTTGGAAAATAATCAGTTAAAAATTATGATAACAACAACATGGCTCTAAAGGGCTGAAAGGGCCAAAGGTTGACAATTTGATTTTCAACTTTTGTTTTGCCTTTGCCAGCTCTTATGAGGATTTGGGCATTACTTTTTCAAGTAAACTCATTAACATTTGACTCTGTTGTTGTTGCTGCTGCAGGAAAAGCATTTGAAAGTTCTGTAGCTGCTTTTCCTGCCTCTGCTGCTGTTCAGCCATCATCTTCATTACATCTTGGTACTGTTGCTGGTTCTGCCTCTGCTGATCTATCAGCATTTGATGCCGAGCTGCTTTATTTTTTTGCTCTTTCTTCTTCAATTCCACTTCTTCCTTCCGGAATTCCTTCTCATTCTCACATTTTTCTTTTAGAATTTGCACAGCTTCAGTGGTACTTCGTCTGCTTTTTGGTTTGATAACTTCATCACATGAATCAGCATTCCTCTTTTTTGTTTGGCCCAGGCGCTCCAAGGCCTTCAACCTACTTTCTTCGGCTGACGCCTTGTCGTTTTCATTCTTCTTAGTAAGAGTGTTCGTGTTTTCTTTCCTTTCCAAATCAGATGCTTGTTCTTTTTCTATGACTTCAGACAATGCCATCTCCAATTCTGTTTCCTCGTCATATCTCATGCCAGAGCCCTGCTCTTCGTTTCTCACCTTTTCTTTGTACTTCCTCAGAAAAAGAGTGAGCCTGTCCCTAACAGACCGCGTTCTTACAGTGAATTTGGGTACACTGAGCCCATTTAAGTTTTGTGCTATTTCTCCCCAGATTTCTCCTCTCTCTCTACTTTGCTTTTGGTGCTTGAATGGTTCCATGACAAGAACTTCTCTGCAAAGCATGAGATCGTGCTCTTCTGACCACTTCATGGAAAAATTTCTGCATATAAAGTGCCAGTAATTATATTTTTACAGCCAGTGTTAATACTGGTAAGCTTACAAACTTTTGATTCCATATTAATTGCCCAAAACGATTTCTGTGCTGCAGTAAAAATTATTTGTAAATAAACTTTTTTTTCTCGAGGTGAAAATCAGTACAGCGTAAAACATGACTGTAGAACGATTTAAAAAATCTTCATGAGCAAAAATTAACGACTACAACAACTTGGCTTTGAGAGGGCTTTTATATCAGCAAAAAAGTGAGTTACGTTTATTCAGAGTTTAGCTAAGGTGGATTCTTACCTCAAATGTATTTACACGAGCAGTTTAGACTTTCAAAGACGAACAAAACTTCATAAAAATCCTGACAGGATTGATTACAAAACTGTTATCAAATGCGGTTTAAATAATACAACTTACATTTATAAAAACGCTTGAAACATACACTGATGTTCCTGCTGTATCCATCACTTCTTTGACCGAGTGCAGTTATACCAAGACTGTCAAATTTTTCCTGCAACATCGAACAAAGCAGGGTTTTTTACTTCACAGCAACAGGAATAACTTACGGCTTCTGTCTTATCTACTAAGAAAAATTTTGGGATTCAAGAAATTGCAAAATTAAGTCAGAAAATATAAGAAAATAAGTCAAGCGATACTCACGTTCACCACAGGACGGCAGATGGCGGCAAATGGCTTCCTCAACGAGGAACGAGCTCGTGCTCGTTAGGGCATGCGTGGTAGCATCATGGTTCGTTTTCCAGCTTCCTGTATTTGACGTTCACGTGCTCGTTGTCACTGCTGAAGGTCCCTATTTCGTATTTGATAACGAACGTAATGTAATTTGAGCCACTAATTTTACATCGAAGAGCACTTAAAAATTTTCGACTCGTGTTAATTTAGGGGATTCACCCATATTACATGTGTTTATTAAATATATATTAAGTAAGATTTAGATTGGGACCTAGGAACCCTTTTGGAAGAGTGAGCATGTTAGTCAGCTAGAATCGGCAAAATCAGAACAAGGTTTCCTGCCGTTTTTTAAAGCAACAGAACATGCGAAGTGATTTCTTTCAACTGTTTGCATTCATTATCCAAAATTATATGTTTTTATTTGTCATAAGTTTATGGAATATGATCCTTCAGGTGAGTGTAGATCTGCGAAGTCCTGAATATGACTGTGGTTGACAGATAGTCGACAACATTCCTATTCAGGGCTACACCTACCCGGACGATTGTATTCCACTAATTTATGACATGAATCCTTGGTTATGGGTTCAAACTGTTAACTGTATTTTGTTGTGATTGTGAATGGTTCCTGAACTAGTAGTGTGATGTCTAAACATATATTGCTTCATTTGCCCCATAGAAACGATTTTAACTTGCATTTTAATTTTTTTTTCTCTAAAGAAAAAAGGTCTTTTTGTCAGACAAGCACTATTTTGCAAACATTTCAATGGGCGCGCAAGATGTTTTTTTCTTTGGAGAACCATGGAACTTGAAAAGTTACCGGCCCGGGGACTTTAGAGAAACCAGTCCCTATTCTCGAACTGAACGTTATTTGGGACACTTTCTCTTCATCAAAAAATTAAATCCGGCCGTTAAAATTTTGGCAATTTGACGCGCCCGATGGAAAGGTACATTCCGGCTGCACAGACCCAACCCAAGCCACCGCAAATTTAGATATTGTTCTTGCTAGCAGGAAGCCAAAGAGCCGTACTGGGGACAACAATTTTGTCGAATGGAAGGGGACATTTCGGTCTGACCAACCGAAAGGAGCGGACCGGTCAAAATGGGCCACCTTCAAAGGTGGCCCCAAAACAGTTCCAGTCGAACTGAACCGAAATGGTCCATTCCATTTGATTTCCAACTGAAGTTTCCCCAAATTTTGGGCTGAATGGAAAGCGCCCTTAGAATACTGATCTCTGCACTCTTTTCGTCCTTGTTTACTTCCTTTAAGTGACAAACTCTACCACAGCTGCACTATAGCCCCTTAGCCCAACATATCACTCTAATGCCTCTTTCATTTTCTGGGTAGTAGTAAAATTATATGTTTCTCGTTGACGCGGTGTCTAATAGGAACCTTCATAGGTGCAGTTTTACGATATTGCTATGTCCTTTACAGCTAGCTTTTGGATCGGAAAAGTCATGACAAATTAATCAGACACCATTTCTCGCTCCAAGTTGTGGTAAGCTGACAAGGAGTGGCCCATTATAATAACAGCCAGCGTTATCAGAATGAAGGGTTCTGTTAGCATGATAGTATGTAGCAAATGCTCGAATTAATAGGCAAAATTAACTGCGAAACTATTCTGTGTGCAACTGTTAAAAAGAAGAACAAAGTTATCCTCTTGAAACTTGTTAATATAAATGGTAAACTCAGTTTGTAGGCTCCCTTGACTGGTGATTACCGCGCTAACATGCAGACGTCTTCCTCGCTTGCCAAAGAAGTCACTCATGGTTATTAGCTCGCACTACTGTATGGAAGAACGTCATCGCCAAATCCATCATTATCAGGCAAGGTTCACTGCCCAGTTAACTGAACACTTCTTGCTTAGCCTCTTTTTCGATATAAGACCTGAATTGAGTAAATAGGCTTTACGCACCTTTATGTCGGTTTAACTCTCCCCAAACTTATATTCTTTTCTGTTAGAACGGTTCGATGGGTGACGGTACGGCAGACACCCCGAAAACACGCGGGGTTGCGGAAGATACAATTGTACTTGCTGCTGTATCTGGGTTTCCTGTGTTTCCCTCCTATCAGATTGCTCGAGAAAAAAAAATTAGCATAGGATTTTTTCAATATATATAGACGCACCTTGTCAAGCTATTCTCTTTATTTTACATATACTTTATATGGTTACTAGGATTGCATGTCTCATGACCTTATTAGTGGGATGAATCAATTGTCTTGTCAGAGTAGGAACTAAAAAACATTACTCAATTCAGCACAACAAGGATCGCATAGAGCTTGTGATTTGGAATGAAATAATGAATTGAAGTTAGAGGATCGGAGTTTCTGTATAAAATGCCACTTTCAGTAAGTTCCGTAGACTACGATCCTTCAGCTAGTCCACTCCAGTTCCAAGGATAATCGTTTTCCATCATAACATGTTGGTAACCGACTTTTCTGTCAGACGCACTATCCAGCCCTCCTTCCCAGCGAACTTAACCGCTTTCTTAACTGATCCAACAGTCCAGGGGGAACTGCTTTGCCGTGCATTCCATTAGTTTCCATGGAAAAAGCAGTTGTTACTCGGCGTGAATAAGCTAACTTCATTTGTGGACCCTCTACACTTGGCAATTTTTACGGCCAGCCCAATCTTTCCCAAGTGAATTTCGATGCGTTGAAACAACAGTCATCGAACGTAGCCTTCTGTTAAGGATCAATATCGAAGTTCCTGGGTGCAGCGCGATTGTGAGGACTTCTTCGATTTCCTATACCTACTTTGTCACCAGTTGGATCCCCATTAAAAAAGAACGTTCACTAGAATACTCATGTTTTAAAGGGAATGCAAATGTTCCGATTACGTGGTCCTCGATGTAAAAGTAGCGGCGCAAATTATATTACGTTCGTTATCAGATACGAAATCAGTGCTTTTGCAATTTTGTTTAGTCTAGCTAATTCTCTCTCTCCGAAACAATATCGACGGAATTTCCAAGACATTTTTAGACTTAAATTAGACCCAAACACACGAAAAATAGATTTTATGTCCAATATTTATCACAAGTGAAACTCAATCAAGGTAAAAGTGATGTTTACATTTCGCGGTAAATATTGCAAATAAACACGTGCAAAAGCTGTAGGGTATATTAATTTTGCGCAAACTAAACTTTAAACTTTGTCAGGCTCAATGAAACAGCAGACTGAGAACACATTTATGGATGAAACACAAGTATTCCAACGAGCGTGTTCGCCAAGGCTGTCTGGTACGTAAAAAATGGCGGGAAATTTGATGATATTTTGGACAATCTGGGCGCACTTACGTGGTCAATCTTGCAAAAGGATTCGGAGGTCCCAATCTAAAACTTACTGACCATTAAACAGTTATAAATGGACTGTGCCAAAACCGATTTGATTTGAAATTTTATCCGCGCAGTTTTGAGAAAATGTAATTTGAAAATGGCTTAAAATTGGCGAATCTGCCAAAGTCACACGGGAAGGAAATTTGCATGCTCGCCAAAGACATAAGAAAAATCCAGAATCATTCATCACATGAATACAGCTGGGTCGAATCTTAAATAATCTAAATAAATCAAAAATGCACAGAAAACTGGCAAGAGGTAGGAGAAATAACTTGCACAAGTTACCCCAAATTGATTTGGTAATCTTATGCAAATTAGCCAAAAACAAGGGGGTGGTCAAAGTCACATGAAAAAAAGCCAATCAGATTAGAAAGGGAAAATTTTTTTAATCATATCAGAAAGGTAAACTGAGGTAGGAATTTGAAAGGAATAGGCCAACCTCCACCCGTGGTCCCTGCCTGGTTTTTTCTGACAACGACACTTGACTTATTAATTACAACGATTGTTGTCTAACCATTTTTGGTTATTTTAATGCTTCAATTTGTAATTGTTGTGAGGCCTAACAAGGACTAAGAAAATATCATTAAATTTATTCATTTTTGATTATAAATGCGTAGTCAGCGTCTTTTTTTTCAATGAAGTTCAATCGACTGTAAACTATGCGTGGTTACGAACCCAGTTTTCTTTTAGGATTCCAATGGCCCTTGTTCGGATGCTTTTCTATTATAGCAATGAATCGTTGAGACAAAAATTTTATTAGAAGGAACCGTCTTGAAACAAGATCAATTCTGTGGCGTACAGGTCCCTGTTAAAGGAACACCATCCAGTAACAATTCTCTTCGTCGATGCCATTTGTTTAGATGCTATTATTTTATCTATCAGACTAAGATTTATGGTTGCTTTGTATTAACTCCCTTATCTTTATGAATCGACTCTCTACAATGCTTCTAATATCACTAAGATCCTGGGTGTGTAGTGCAGAATCTTCCTTAATTTCTGTCAGACGTTTAAAAGCGACTTCAAAACCCTCGTTTGAAATAACACCGAGTTGATCTGTTGTTTCTCTTAATTTATCAAGTGCATCATCGATGGTCTTGCACTCCTGCTCGAAACTTTTCTCGTCCAGTTCACGCAAGTATGCTAAATTTCTGCGCTGTAAAACTGGACTATGAAGTTGCTTAAATCTCATTCGCCAATCCGGTGCTATTGAATTTTCTGTCATTGTAAATTCGCGATTGATGTCCCGTCTCAGCCTCTTTGATTCCTGACCTGATTTGTCTATCTCTCTATGGATTTCCAGGATCTCCTTATCTAAACTTAAAAGTTTTTCATTAACAGTTCTTTTTAGCTCGTCCAAGTCTTTCAGGGACAGCTTAATTGCTTCCAGACCAATTTGAAATCCTTCGAGTTCCTTGCATGAGACCTGACGGTCATCAAAAGCGTAAAATGCGCTTTCCCTTGAGTGCAGCTAAAAGACAAAACCAGAACAAGTCAGCATGTATTTCCACCTTCAAATCTGTGCACCAAAAGTAAGTTAAGAGCATGTCCACCCTCGTAAGCCCTTAATTCTCAGAATTTCGAATTTAGAAGTTCTACTACCAAGTTCTTCTTGGGCTTGAAATAGCTATACGTTAACCATACCGAGAATCGAACCTCTTGACACCGTTCAAAGTATTTAAGTACACTATAACCGTTAAAAAAAGAGATCTGTTATTCTTCCAGCATTTCTGCTTTGTAATGATAGGGCCATTTATACGAGGAAAAATAAGACGCGTCTTAAATAAGACGCGAACTGGACCATTTATACGAGCATGTCTTATCTAATAAGACGCGTCTTAGCTAAGCCGCGTCTTATTTTAGACGAAATGTGCCGTTTATACAGAAATTTCGTGTCTTATTTAAGACGCGTCTTATTTTTCCTCGTATAAATGACCCTAATGTTCCTTTTCGGAAGAATATCCGGAAGAGGAAGATAGACAGATTTGCTTATAACTTATAACTCTTATAATATTAATAGTCACTCTATTAAAATGAGAGATTATATTGACAGGCGGGTTACCCTGTTTACGTGAACGTGGGGGACTCCAGGTAGGCGAGGTTACCCGCGTAGGTGACTCTTTTAGGTCTAAACCCTGTTTTCATGACAAGAATGAAAACCAAAAATCCTTTTAAAATAACATAGAAATTAGGCCCAGGTTTTCAGATTGACAAAGAGAATTTTTCTAAAGTTTTTTCTGATTTTTAACTGAAGGATTGAAAGAAGTTCGAGGCATGAAAAAGGACAAGATGTACCTTCCGTGAAGGTTTTAATCAGCAAATCGGGAGTAAACATGTCTTTTTAAATATTATTAGGATGCTTTAAAAAACAAAAAATAAAGACTCGGAGAATAAAATCGGCATATTTTGTAACCATCTATTTCATAAGGAAGTACAGTTTGCCTTATCAAATACCTCAGGCTATAAGACGACCTATATACTTAAAGTATCAATCAAAGAATACGTCTTTCGACAGCTTTAAACTTTTCGGTATTTCGATCAGGTACTGCAAAAATGCCAACTGACCTGAAATTGTGAAAGTGCGTTAAGATAAAGGCTCTGTATAGTCCTTTGTGATCTATTTGCAGAATCTAAACGTAATTAACATGAATCGTATCCGTTATAGCCTGTAAGACCCGTGGTATGAAAGGGCACGACATTATATTCGCCTCTAGCTTTGGCGAATAATTGCTATTCCTAGTATGTAAAAACCAAAGGTTGTATTTTAACTCCAAGAATGGTTCTCATTCCAAGTATATTTAATGTTTATCTATTTCTTGCGACTCTCCACCCAACCCCGGACTAAAAAGTTTTTTTCTGGAATTCAGCCCAATAGGTGGTTTTCATGCTACGTCATCGCCGCCATGCTGGTGGACGGTAAACAAAAGATCGCTCATTAGCTCGCTTTGTTTGTCCACCAGCATTTGTTCATTTCACCATTGTTATTAGTGTCTCCCGAGATTGCATGAAAACCACCTATAAAAGGGTTTTGTTTTTTACTAATCACACTCAACTAAACTGAAACTCGGTAAAGCTGGGGTTACAATGGCCTTGATCAGTTTTTTGCATAATTGAACGTCCCGGTATTAACTCTAGGAGGTTGGTTCGAATGAACTCTTCGTGCTCATGGGATCTTTTTTGAACATTTTTCCATAGCTTATCCTGATCGTCACCATGTCGTTGGGAATTTTTAACAGTCTCCTGGAGTGCAGTTACTACTTCTTTCAATTTGTTGTCCATAGTTTTATCAAGATCGTCTATCTTCTTCCTTATTTCTTTAATTACTTTAACTTTTTTTAACTTTATTTTGTCCGCAGTGCACAAGTAGAGATCTAATAAAGCCTCACGCATAACTCTCTCCTTCATCATTAAACAGCAAGGGCGTTGATCTTTCGCTGGACACTTTCCCTTCTTCCTTTTCATTTCATAAATAATTCCATGTTGAAGGTTTTGAATGCTGGTGACAATTTCATTCGCGAGTCAACTGAATCTTGTATCACCTTTGCGGACTTTATAATCTACCTCGCTAACAGCATTCTTTATTCCCTCAACGGACGAATTTAACTTGTTTGTCATGTTTTTAAAGTCTCCAGTATCAAATCAAGCTCTTCTTTCCGCATCTGATCTTTATCTCGAATTTCATTGATCTTGGGTTCTGTTTTTACATCTTGACATGAAGACATCGAAATATAAATCATAGTCATTGGCTACTTTTCTAATATATGCGTAAAGGTTGGGGAAGTGATGGGGAAATCTGTCTTAACTGGGCAAAATGTAGAGATCGATATTTACCCTCGTGTATACGGTTGTGCATAAGCCAATCAAAGTTTATTTGTTTGTTTGGTTAATTAAAAAAGAAAAAAGAAAACAAGACAAAAACGACTGTTCCGTCAAATTAATTTTAGTGTCCGTTAATATTCCTGTGTTTACACTCAATAGCGCATTTTTTCGCTGTTAACCGTTGCTGCGAAATGTCCTCATATCTTATGATCACTCGTGTCTTCTACTCATCCCTTTTTTACCGCGCCTCATTCTATTTAATATCTTTTTTTTGATAAAATATTCTAGTTTTCAATTCTAGATGGAAGCAAGACTGGAATTGACCTTTTTTTGATGGAAGCCTTTCCGTTTTCTTCTGTAAATCATGTTGTTCGTATTTTCAATGGAAAAAAGGCGCCAAAGAAAAGCGCCGCTGTGACTTTTGATTGGACGAGTTGCCTTCTCACACTTGATTCGGACGAATTATTTTTTCCTTATGTTGAAAACATCGTTCGCTCCTATAATTGGCTAGTGCTCACTTGCGTATTAAGACGGAATCCACCAGGACATTGAGTAATTTTGATTTTCAGTGGACAAAACCTTGTACCAGAATAATTAAAAGCATATTGCATTTTTTCTTACATTTTTCAAGGGCTAAAGATGTTATAGGTCATCTGTAGTAAAACCAAAAAAAAATTTCTTATGGGAGCCCGAGAAAATGAATGTCAAATTTTCACAAAATTACATCTTACACATGAAATTTTTAGAATTTTACCTGTATAATCACAATTCTTGTGAAATTTGACGTTCCTTTTCTCGGACTTTCATGAGAAATTTGCTTTGGTGTTACTACAGATGGTTTATTACATCTTTAGCCCTTGAAAAATGTGAAAAAGAAGGCAATATTCTTAAAGTTATTCTGGTACAAGATATTTTTCCACTGAAAATTAAAATTACTCAATTTCGTGATGGATTCCGTCTTAACTTTTAAACACCCTTCGATGATTCCCATAACTCTTCATATACCAAAGGAGAACCCAATAACTGTTCTGTTGTTCGTTCAAAAATTGCCAACATTGTTAGGAAGATTTTCTTCAAGTATTTCGCTAGGTCCTTGACAGTTTCAAGATATTATGCAGGGGCGGATCTAGGGGGAGGGTGCAGAGGTGCGCACCCCCCCCCCCGACCCCTGAGATGACCTGCAGTTTTCTAATACAACTGGTATTCTGCAAAAAAAAAACTATGTGGTTTATTGGTGTTGAAGTAGAGCAAGAGACGAGTGCACCCCCTCCTAAAAAAATCCTGGATCCGCCCCTGTTATGAACGGATGCTTCTTTTTGTACTGAGGTACAAAAAGCTGTTCGAGTGTAAAGTTTTATTTCTTGTGTAATATCGTGGGTGACAAATTGCTCCTGAATTTTGTCGCGAAATTTCACATGTGAAATTACAAAATTGTCATGGCAACGTTTCGTACATCTCAGTGCTAAGATGGCGTCAAAAATGTTATCATTTAAGATATTAGGGCATTAAAAGACGCTTTAGAAAACATAAACACACGAAAGAGCACATCAAAAAGGATTCTATGAGGTATTTTGTCAAAAACCTGTTCTGAAAGATACGAAGATAAGCCAAATTGTAGGCTCTAAAGTTTGCTGTGTGTGGGTTTCGACCTAGCGTAATTTGTCACACATAATATTAATATGTAATAAAATGGTACAGTCGACTCTCTCTTAACGGACACCTCTATAAGACGGACACCTCTGTAAAACGACACCTAGAGTTGGTCCCTGCCTTTGCTTATTCCCTTTATTTGACTCTTTATAAGACGGACATCTCTCTAAGACGGACACTTAGTTCCGGTCCCAAAGGTGTCCGTCTTGTAGAGAGTTGACTGTATACTCGTTTTGTGAAAATCCTAATAATTTCCTGAGTATTTGATTACACACACTTATTCTTTTTAGGCAGTAATTCGGCGATTTCGTGTTCACATGAACTGTAAAATTGTCCGCCATTGTTTCCGCTTCTACAAAGTTAACTCAGCTGAGCCACAGCGCCACTTGACATCAATCATTCAGCAAGTTTGACGATTGACGTCAACCGGCGAATGATAAAAAAGCACTGTTTAGTCGATTATAAAATATTAGCTTTGGCTTAAAGGCAATCAGCAATGGAGGAGTATTTTAAATCAATATTAGTAAAAACAGTCCAATAATTTTAGAATAGTTGTCATTACTATCATTATTATCATTAATAGTAAAAATCGATGTAACTGTGTAATATATAACTGCTACTTCTTTAATACCAAAACGTGTGCTTACCTTGGCCAGGACTCTTATTCCCGTGTGTCCCATGCCAATATGGGGATACAGAAATTCCTCATTCTGAGTGTAATCCATTAATATCTCATTCTGAGTGATCTGCCTTCCGTTTAATGAAAACACGATTGGAACTCTCCCATCTCTTGCCAATTCAAACTTGACTGTGCAGCTAATCAAGTCCCCTCTGTAGGCCATGGCATCTGAAATATATTTTGACAGCTGATTGTAGAATCAGGTGGATATGTACGTTCAGTATGGTTTACTAAGATTCTGGCCAATAAGAAGCTCTTCTTCAACACCTAAAATATCGAGAGTTATTGTGTTGCCTGCGCACTGCAGTTCGAGATAATAAGGAATATTATGGAGAAATGTCAGCAACGGCAAAGGCAAAGTCAAAAAGCAATACGTTCAATAAGCAAATAAAATGTTCTACTTTCACTTTATATGGAGGACGTTAAAACAAAACGACGAGTTTCTCTTTCTTTTTTTGAACGCTGGAAAAGGTCCTTATGATTTCATCTGCGGGGAAATTGGGCTAAATTAGACAAGTTACAGGACGAGGCCGGAATAATAACGAAGCAGTTTGAGTTCAAAGCATACATACATACATATATACATACATTCATGCATATATACGTACATGAGCCTAAATATCTTAACACGAAGGCTAACACGAGTTTTAAAGTAGGCAGCAAACATAATTTTTATATCGCTGTGTACTGAACATAACTTTTAAAAAAAGGAAAGAAAAGAAGCCTGTCTACGTATATCAAATATATAACCTATATGATACATTGTTCATAGAAGATTTTCATAGGCTACGTTTTTCTATAAAAGAAAATGTTTTGAAAAGAAATAGTATTAATGACTCCTAGCAAACTTCTACTAATTTACTTGGTGTATCGTCATAAACAGAAATAATGTGACAAGATAGCACCATTTAGTCTCTCACCGTCACACACTATTCCCCTAGTAGGATTTTCTGCGTCAAATATTCTTCCATCGTCAATGTGATATCCCACGGTTCCATTAGACCATCCCGGCAAGGCGTGATTTCCATAATCTTTTCCAACAATACCCACTCCTAGCAGACGCTGTTCCCCTGTTTCTTGAATAAGAACCTAACCAAGAAGATGGATGACTTTTGGTTGCTGTTTATTCATAATGCATGTTTACGTAGTCAAATGTTTCTGTACGGGGGGGGTGATTGGCCTCCAAGAAAACCGCCAATTTCGGGGGCGAGGGGTTGCCAATCCGGCATTGTTGGACCTACAAGGGGCAGACTCCTGAAGGGATACTTCTTGGGATCATTAAGACATGAAAGTTTAACCACCACCACAAGAAGGTGGCAAGCTCAAGTTAAAGGTAAAGTAATGAGATTGCGCAAACGTAATTCATTTAAATCGATAAATGTTCAGTACAGCTCTTTCAAGGCTCGAACGTAAGTACAAAAAAGGAAGAAAAAAAAACAATGCTTAAACTAGATAATGAAAGAATGAAACTTGCTGCCTTCATAAAATTATTTGTATTGCCTGAGGATTCTAAAAATTGGCAAATTGATTAGTTCAGTTCGAAATTTTACTTGTTAAGTCGGCGAAGGATTTTGAAAACTGTCTAAGTTTTCAGTAAAGAAAACAAAAATCTTTTTCTCAGATTGAAACAAAACATGTTCCAGGTTAAGCTACAATCCATATCAGTCAATTGCAATACATCAGTAAATCTACATACGCACCTCAAAATGTGGACAATCTGGAGAGAACGGGAATATGTATCTCGCGCCGTGATACTTGGCTGGATCATCTTTACAGGTGGAGCAAAACTCGCTTCCTTCACAAATTAGAAGACATCCCTGTATTCTGATTCCTTGACTTTGCCAGGCCTGATTTTGTTATTGCGTTAGATCCAAAAAATGAAAAACAATAAACTAAATAAGTATGCTAATGCACATCGGGTTATATGCATCAGTATGGCTGCAATGCAAGTGGTCTTGGTACCACTGTGCAAACCAGTGGAAAATGTGAAAAAAAAACGTAAGTTAAAAGTAAGCCCAAAAAAATAACTGAAAAGCATTTTAATTTGAAAAAAATGTCTGGTTCCATTACAAGATAATTTACAAAATCTTGTCCAAGATGAACGCATACCTTTGGACCAGTAGGAAAGACGCCATCGTTAACTCCATTCGCTGCAAAAGTCCTGTAAGCTATCTGATTTGCCATTTGACGGTTTCTCTCAGTTTCCTGAAGAACGTGGTCCATTTTTGTTTCATCTGCCAAAATATTGAAATTTGGCGCTTTTTATTAACTATTCCAGGAGCAGTTAGAAGAGTATCCTTACTGAACTTTAGTTGGAAAATGGTGTTAATATTGTGCACACTGAAACATAAGTGAACTTACGCAACAGGACAGGAGAGGAAGGAAGACGGCAAATACTTGTGTGACAAGCGTGACAATAATTTTTTGGGAAACAACTTTTTGCCAAACTTCACTTTGAGCCACTTTCCTTTAAACTGATTTTTTTGTTAAGGACCAGAAAACATTGGTGTTAAGTGAAGATCACGACAAAACACGCAAGTAAGGCCTGTTTCAAACGTCATGCTACGGCCGTGCTAAGCTGGCTCGACTGTAGCCGACTGCAGCAAGACACTAGCACGACTGGGTTTCAAACGTCGAATTTAATTCAGTCGAATAGAACGGCTGTTTCCGAAAACAAAACGCAAAAATAAAGAAATGGTTTAGCAAACTTTTAAATGTATTCTGATGTATTTATAATTTATGACTTGAGTTCCGCACGGCAGTAGCGCGACGTTTGAAACCAAGTCGAGCTACTGCCGTGTAGCACGGCAAAGCTTGCCGTGCTACACGGCAGTAGCATGACTTGAGTTCAAGCGTCGCGTTACTGCTGTGCTAAAGTCGAATTTAATTCGATCAATTGAGTTCGGCTCGGCAGTAGCACGACGTTTGAAACGGGCCTAAAAGCCCTGTCTCGTTTGTCACAGTGTTTTGCCGTCCTCTTCTTCCTGCTGTCCTGTTGTGTAAACTCACTATTATCTTTACCTGTCAGAGGAAATGAGTAGCCATGACATGAAAAGTAAGTAAATTGGAGATTTTCTACAACATCATCCAAAGACTTTTTCTGTCAAGAGAGATTGGAAAATATTCAATCAGCGTTGATAGGAGATTCCACCATGAATAACCCAGTTGGCATTACAGTACTTAACTGATCCTGGTTAAGTCCAGCTGTGTACAACAACGTATTTGCCGCTCAATGATAATCTGATAATACACAAGATAAATAACTTTAAATCTACTCACGTGACTCCTTTTACTCAAGGGTTTTTCTCTCGGTTGCCTTTTGCAGCGCCTGCACAGGCAGCACAGCCATTTTATCCACAAAAATAAATGTGATATCAAGTTAAAAGGTACTGGTATTGGATGGTATGTGCTGTATGTCTCGATCGTTATGGCTTTCTTGAACGACCATTCTTTCAGGGAGTTTTCCTCAACAAAAACGAAAAACAAACATTTTAAGAAGCTGGTAGTTTTGTTTGTTTCAAGCTTCAGAAAAATGTTCTCGTCAAAAAAGCATTCTGCAAAAATTTAATCCCCAGTTTTAACTGTTGAAACTCAATAATAACTTGGAAGTGGACAGTTGTCCGTTTGTGGGATAGAAAGCGACTCTAAGACTGAAGGGGGCAAAAACCAGCATTAGACCGGAATCAGAGCAATCGACTACCAACAAGAACAAGACATAATTACCTAAAGCGACACAACTGTAATTTCTTACGATGACAAAGGCATTTTATTTTCGGATATTTTCCCACCGTATTTTGACTCTAAATAATCTCCAATGCAATGACGAAAAATCACTTAAATCAATTCCTAGAGGACATTAAAAAAACAGACAAGACCAATCGCAGAAATCGCAGAAAAAAATGCCCATCCAAAGAAATTAACTCCCGCACAACTTAGAGTACAGTAAGTTTTGAAGCCTTGAGCTCTCTCTGTTAGTTGAATGTCTTAGCATAGATCATTTTGAGCTCTCCTAGGTATTCGTTTTCGTTTCAAGGAGCTGTTGACGCTATTAATTCCGCAATTCTTTGCAATTCTTTGCATTTTTCTCGACGTAACCAACTGGAAAACTTTGTTTTTACTGCAAAAGAAAAATCCTACAGAGCTGTCAAATGAATATACCTCTGTCCAACTCAGAACGCGTTTTCAGTGCCCTTTAAATTATTTTGAGCGGATAAACGGGTTTCTAGTCAGGGTTAGAAAAATTGGAGAAGGCTTAGAATGTGATAATGCGATTTTGTTAAAAAAAAAAAAAAAACACCTAAACTCTGTTTCACTAACCGTCCATAATGATGTGTTTAAACAAATTTTTTAAAAAAATTCCTAAAGAGTACAGCTATGGCTCTGATGTTACCTCAACTCGCTGATATGTGTTAGACAGTAGGGCTATCATCATGTTAACTAGAAGAATTACTCCCATGATAAGAAAGGCTCCAAAAAGAAAGTGGGCGAGAGTTACAGATGCGCTGTCCACTGAGTCCAGAGGATCCAACTCCGCTATACCCAACAGAGACCAAGTTAGATGCTTTATCATACTCCACCAACTGGATTAACCGAAATAAAAGAGGAATAAATGAGTTGGCATTTTTTTGATAAATTGAAAAGGCTAGTTTAGAATTATTAAAATTCATCACTAGCTCCAAGGCTGAGGGGAATAAAACAAAAGAAATCGCTCTGGGATACATGGATAAATAATTCATTTCTTTTCCTTTCCACTTAGCCTCGGAGTCAATTATAGGTTTTGTTTTTATTCATTCAAAATATGTGGAAATTTTTGATTGGCTGCAATCCCCTGGCTAATTCTTTATAACCAAGTGGCGCTTATCGATTCTATGGTATATTTGATTGGAAACGAGGCTTCTTGGGCAATAGTTATTAAAAAATGGCGTTCACGGTTATGCGAAGAGGAAATAGCTGAATTTCTGACTAAAATTAGGAAAAAATTCAAAAATACTTTTAAAATTTTTAGGAGTATCTGCAAGATAATACATCTGTTTATATTCTGAAACCGAGCCGACAAGAAGGCCAAAATTTTTTAAGAAAGTCTACGAGAAGATAAGCAGAGATAATGTGGATGAATTATAAAGAAATCATTGTCCAGACAATAAAAACTTTATGCTGTCCCTCGGTTAATATTTAAACCAACCTTTCATATGCTGGCTGGGGTATTTCAGTGGGGGTGCATCATAGTGAACATTCGGGGAACGCTCTAAGTGATCTATCGATCCCTCGTGGTTTTCGACGGACTCGACATAACCGGCAGAAGCAAGTCTTGTCTTTTCCCTCTCTCCCCCACCCTCGTCCTAGCCGTATGTACCTGTGAATATAGATGCGGATTTTTTCCCTCACCTTTGCTGGGTAGAGCATCTTTTCAGTGGTCTGTAATTGAGGTTGAATTGACTTGATTATTACAGGGGCTATGTGGCCAGCCACATAGCCAAAGTTTATCCAAAAGAAATTTGAGTTGTTTTTTTAATATTTCAGTGTCAAACACCATTACGAGCAAACAGAGCAAGCCCCAAACAATAGTGCTTCTTGTTGTGGTATAATTTTTGGAGAGGAACAGGATAAAGTAGTTATTGAATTCGGAGGATGTTATGTTATCCACCTCGGCTTTCAGCCTGGATGGATAACGTCCTCCTCGATCTGCATAATTCTTCACATCCTACTCAGCTTCATTCAATAATTCCTACATATATCGAAACTGGCCTAATGACATAAATAGTTAACTCTTTTTGGAAACTCAAAGGGGCTATGTCATACTACTTAATAGCTTTTTAAATGCTAAAATGTTCCTTCGGATCAACTGAATTCCAAAATAAATACAGAATACTTCATGGAAAGTGCAGGCGTCCGGTACTTACGCACTCGTTGTTTTTGTATCAGAAATCTCACTTGTTCGCTGTGCTCACTCGTTCGATTTCTGATACAAAAACAACGAGTGCGAAAATACCGTACAAAGCGCTTTCCATGTGGTATTGTGTTCATTATATATACATACTGAGACATTCATCATTTTGGCAGCCTCTTAGTATTTCAAGTCTTTCCAAAAAGCAAAAATTTGCCGCTTCACACCGCAAAATGACAACGAAATCGAAGTATCAGCTTATTAGTAAAAACGTTTGTTAAAAATATAATGTGGGTAAGGATATGAGGTAATTCAAGAACCACAGAAACCCTAACTGTTTGTTCCGAATGCACAAAATGAAATAAGCTTAAGCTTATTAGGCTTAAATAGAAGACAAAGTAGCTCAGAAAAAATCACAACTTAAGCTTACATCTCGTTCTGTTTCCCACCCTCCGCTGTTGTTTTGCCGGCTCTCTACAGTTTTCTTCATCGACAGCAAAACAAACAAAACCATACCATTCCAATTGCCGAGATGTTTTTCACATTTTTTCTCGTTGAATGTCTGTCTGTGAAGTGGCGCTGCAAGCTGCAAGCGTCTACAAAAGGCGGGAATTTTGGCGCGACATTCACACACATTTTTCCGGGAAAAATTAATTTATTTTTAGAGAAAATAAAATAAGTTAGAGTAATTGTTCGCGGATTTTTTTTTTCAGAAAAAACGAACACAAACTAGAAAAAACTCGATATTCAAAGTGTGGAGACTGGGGAAAAGTTAATTTTTGCTGTTTAAAATGTTATAAACTCGATTAAGTTGTTGTTATACTACGTATACCATTTCGGTAGTGATTGCACCCTGTTAAAACGTTACAAGTGATAAAAAAGCCTCTAGTGACTTTTTTGGGTGTGACCGTGCATTTTAGTGGGGAAAATGGCGCATTAAGGCGAAGCATTTTAGTGGGGAAACAAAAGCATAATGTACAAAGGCCTGAAGTGAACTCTACAACAGCTTTTTGTTTATGCCAGAGGACACTAAAACAGCCATATCAACGTGACGCAGCCCCTTTGAACCATGATAATAGTGTAAAAAATTACTAAAAAACGGACTAAAACGATAAGGCTCTTTATAGTTTCATCACCCAGCATAAATAAACCTGCTACCAAGAAGATACCGAGCTTGTATACAATTAACTTACCAAGCCAATCCACTGGACGTTTTGCATGCACTATAATGGTGGATAAAGGCAGAAGAATAAATTAAACGTTCACCACAGAATTGACCATTGTATAGAGGTGGCCGTTATGGGCAGATTGGGGTGAAATGCGATTCCAATATTTTTGAAGAAAGGCTATAATTAAAAATGTTTGGGTCTCCTTCTTTGACCCATTTAGCTTTCTATTTAAGCTATTAAGATGCTAAAATCAGCAAGGGTAGCTAATTCCACAAGCACCTCCTTTACCAAATTTGGACCAATCATGACAGAGTCACACAACAAAAAACAAGCCACATTTAGGGAAAACCCACCGCCAATTTTTCTTTATACCTACTAATCTTTTCAGATCAAAATTTTCTCTTTCCTGGAAGGTTAGCGAGCCAAAATTTCATGCCAAAACGAAGGCGATAAAGTGGGCTACAAAACTGGCTAAAAAAAGAAAGACGAAGGGGAAAAAAGAAAGCGACAAAAAAGATCAAAATAGATTCACCAAAAAGGGCTATGGGCATGCGCGAGTAACAAAAAAAATGCTTAATTACATCCACTAGTAGAAAGTTATGCTCTTAGTGTTGCAAACCTCTTTTGCTAACTGGCCAAAAAGGAGAATGTGGTCAAAATTGCCGGTTTTGCCACTAAGCAGCCTTTGCCAACGGGTTAAAAGGCTTATCATAACGCGGTGATACATGAAACAACAAAAAAATGTTGATAAAACAAAAACATTCGAAAATGAATGAATGTTTAACTGATGGCAATAAATACTTTTACTTATTGATCTGCTAAATTCTGAAAACAAAGTTCACTTTGGAATCTCCACTAACGGCCCCTCTCTTGTTTGAAATAATTATAAATTTATTTACAACAAACAATTATAAACCATAAGTGGAAAGAGAGACTTCATTACCATGCCAAACAGTAATTGTACTTACGACTCCGTGTCATTTTTCTTGGAAATAAATGATCTTTCTGCTATGTACACCTTGGTAATGGCAATAGAAAAAGCCAGAATAGTTGCAATAAACTGCCAGAATATCGTCACTACGTCACCAATGATTTGAAACAAAGCGATCTGAATGGCGCCAATCCCCTTGACTGTTTCCATCACGTGACCAAAGGCTCGAAGTGTAAGGAACATGGTGTTAAGGCCATACAGATAACCAGCGATAACGAGAGCTCGATTGCCGGTGACAGATTCTGACAAGCTCCACGTGACTACTCGGACAACAAGGGTCACTAAGTAGTTGACAAGGGTTATGAAATCCAGAATGTTCCATCGATCACTAGGGGAAATCAAAAGTTAAGTTGACGAAAATGATGTACAAATGTATTTATACTGAATCCTCTCTTTTAACTCCCTGCTCCTGCTTTCGTTCAGCTTTTCGGCTTTAATTTCAGCGGGTCGTTATTCTGAATCTCTCCCTCGTGAGTTTTTGGCTTGAAATGGTATCCTTGGAAAAGCGTTTTTGAAGAATTTTTTTTTCGTTGCAATTTACCCACAAGGCTGCACCAGAACTTGTGAAGTATAAATCTCTATTCAATTCCATAAAGCTCTCACTTAATTATCTGACAACTCCACTGAAATAAGCATAACTCTGATGTATAGCAATTTTTGGTCCGTAAGACGCAACACTTTAGCGAGCATGGCAGGCGCAAATGAAAGGGGAGGAGGAGGAGCAGAGAGGGAAGAAAAAAAGTCTCTTACCCTCTCTTCCCGATCCCCCTCCCCTTTTCCCTTCCTTCCTATTTTCTACCCTTTTCGACATCCGCTACGCCGGCTACAACACTTCCTTATAGGTAGAATGCTACGTCTCCTAACATTTTCATGAACAGGAAAATAATACCTCTTTTCAACACGACAACTACTTAAATAATGACAGAACTAAGGAACTTTCCCATCAAAGAGGAGAGTTCACTACCTCAAATATTTCTTGCATCTTTGCAGAAATGGAGTTTCTCTTGTTGGGCTGCTTTCAGTTTCTTCTTCCGTTTCACTGCAGATTTGGTACTTTGATCCCCTGAAATCCTTTGTTGCAGTTAGACGCCTCTGCTGTACTTTGACATCTAGGAACTGTCGACTTTCCATCAAGATCCTGCCTAGGAAGAACACTAAAATAGCCCACTCTAGACCGCTGAACGGGATGGTCGATGACTCAAGGCAAAGAGCAACGTGTAAACCAAGCAGTACCAGGTAGCTCAGCGTGTCTCGAATGAACACGAAATAGGGAGTTGTAAAGTACTCGCGGTAACTTTCTGTGAACACAAAATAAGATCAAACATCTTTTAGTTTTTTGTCTTATATTCAATTCACTGACAAGAAAATAAAGTAAGTAAGTAAGAAACAGCTTTTTTAATGTGTCAATGTATTCAGTTTTCACAACTAATTGGGGACACAACAAAAAATTTAAAACTATTTACAGAGTCGATATAATTAATGTATACACAATCAAAAATATGTAGCATGTATAAATTGTACAATAAAACAGTAGGTATATAAAATGTGGTCTCTAAGAATTGCAAAGGCTAAACAAACCATCATTTGCATTCAGTGTTCTCAAAGAACCAAAGATAACCAAAATTCTATTGATGGATTAGATAATTATGTAATTTCTGAAAACAGTGCCTTCTCAGTAATCTAAAGCTCAATCGGCCAAACAGTCAACGTTATACAAACTTTATCATACAAGGACGTCCAGAAACAGAACTTACCGACCAAATCTTTTCCATAAAGCTCTGACAAAAAGGCAAAAATAAAATTCATCATTTTATAAATCAGAAACTAAGTTGCAAATAATCCTAGTGCTACCTAAAAAATAATAGCGTTTTCCCATGAAGCCCCATTTACAGCGTGTATTCAATTTTTCCTCAACCTGGGTGAGTGCCGCCTCTTGAATCTTAATTTATAGGAAGGGAGTAGAGACCTTTAGATTCGAGGACGTGAAAGACTACGAGGACAATATTTAACTTAAAGTTTTTTCGCGATTTCCAATAAAATAGACAACCTGGAAAGCTTCATTTTAGGTAACACGGTTATTTTTATTGAGAGAATTATTTGTAAAACCCGCACAAAATGATGCTGGTTCACGCACACGCACTACTTGGTATTGAGAAAAAATCGTTCTCGTAGGTGTCCTCGTTTTAGAATCTAAAGGTCGCTAATGAATTAAAACGGCAACATTGGCGAAAGCGGCAATGATACACAAAGCGCGGCTTTTCCGTTCTTCTTTTCCTCTTTTTGGGAGCGAGAAAACCTTCATATGGATTGGCTACTACAATTCAGGTGAAAAAGACAAATACAAAAGCATCAAATAATTCGAAATAATGTCAAAATTGTCATTTCAATACAGCAAGAAATGTTAACTTCTTATTAATTTTGCTTTTCAGTGGATTTTTTTTTTTTTTTTTTTTGCTTTGCTTTTTCCAGGTTTCCAGGTTTCCAGGTTTCCAGGTTTTCTTTGACGTCGCTTTCCCAGTTACTCAAGTAAAACTCCCTGTGACTAATTAAATTACAGCGTACCGTACGAAACACTCTTTCCGACGATTTCCGGATTTGCATATTCTCCAAAGTGCATGACCTTGCGTCCGTCACTGTTGATCCTCTCTAATTCCCGGATGTCTATGTGCGAGCCAATGCCCACTGGTACAATCTTTATTCCCATTTCTTTGATATGCTGAATTTTTTCCTTAACAAACTCTTTGTACTGCCTTAAACATATTTTGTGGTCTGTGAAAAACACCAGCACCTAAATGTAGAGTAAAGAAGCTCACCACTCTAGAGAAAACTTTTACGAAGGTGATTTTTCAGGTGCGTTCCGGTCGTGTAATAGTTAGTTTATATACAGAATCTCGAAAAGTGTATGGAGTAGTATCAAATCGTCCCATAAATATGGAGCTTAGGCCACTGAGGGATTTAAAAACCATCAACGCTTCTTTGATCATCCCTGTCACTTGAAATCCGGAGTACCCCCTCCCACCGTCCCCTGGACTTTTTTAATCTCACGCTGAGTACCAAATATTTTTTCCAATTTAAATTTTTCCAATCTAGCGAAGCGCTTACAATATCTTACGTTTGCCGCCTTCATCTCGTCTGCTAATTGTTCTTTGTATGAAGTTCCTCCAAAAAGGCGGCAAGAGGAGGCGATCGGAGGAATATGAAGTCTTTAGGCAGTTATACTTGTTTTGTTTCTGTTTACGTTGTAAATTAACAATACTTCGCCCAGCAAGATCTGGTTATTAAGCCTTCCACATGACAACTAAGAAAGCGGAAATCAATTTTGTTCGCTATCTAGTACATACCTTTTCAGCTTCTGTCCGATTACCTTGACAGTGCGTAAAACCTGGACCCACTTTATCCAGATCTTCGTGAAGAGCAGGAATATTAACCTTGGAATTCCTTGTCAATCTATCCACTTTATCTGACAATTCCTCAGTAAAACACATTTCCCTCGATGTCGCATCTTCCTCATGAATCAAAAAGTGGTACTTCACTTGGTGGTTCTTGTAATTGTACAGCAAGTATTTAATTGTGTTTTTCATCAGTTCGAAGGCTTGATCAGCGACATCAGATGTCGCGTTGATAAGAAAAACAACGTCCATCTCTAAAGAAAGAAAACAGAACACTTTATGTCATTGACATCCAAAAGGGCATCTGATCCTATAAACAAACCAGCCTCCTAAAACCACGGTTACAAAATGCCATATGCAGAAAAGGTGAACATTAAGATAACACTAATAATTATTATATAGGTGCGGTTACACACACCATGGTAAAAGGCATTTTCCATGCACTATGCGGTTAAACGTAAATTAATTCCCAAGGTAATTTAGTCGCTTTTACGGCTTCATTCATTCGAGCTACTGCGGTAATAATTATAATCACCGTCGATCATGGCAGTATTTCATGTTAATTCATATAAAATGCTGACAAAATTGGAAGACGTTTGTGATATCCAGTAAAATAACGTTAATAGCACAGAATATCACCAGAAATAGGAAAGCAACCGAGAGACCCTGGGAACGAGGTTGCGTTAGCAACTGCTATTTGAAGAATATCTGCTCTACTAAAAATTCCTTTGTATCCTGAATTTGCGGAGGGAGAGGCAAGTAAAGTTATTCTCACTTGCGTGAACTTGCCATCGATCGTGGAAAGCACCTCCTGTATGAAGTATTTTAAATGAATAATAATTATCAGATGGGGCTGAGTAAGATCTGAATAAATATGCAGATCTAGGAGGGTGTTATCGTCCAAATCCACCATCTGAAATCTGCATTATTCTCCTGGTCATATTCGTTCTCATCCAACAATTGCTAAATCTTAAAAATCTCGCAATTAAACAGTCTGCGGACTTCTTAACAGAAACCTTCGTAAGCAAAAAGCTCTGTCCAAAACATATTTTGGATACATTTCTCCTGGGCAGTTAATTTTTAAGTTCGATTGCCCAATGGGCAAGCGTCGAGGCAAGTAAAATGTAGGCTGTGAAGTAATTGAAGTATTTGAAGTATCACCAAAGCATCACCATGCATGAGAAAGACCATCTAGCACTGAGTTACATCTTACATATCACAAATACTCTCTGCTTCTCTCCAAAATTTTGCATAAGCATGGTTCTCAATTTCTGTGGGGACGACTTTAAGTCCCAGGAGAAATTGAAAAGAACACTTCTGCAAATTTGTGGAGAAGAAACAAAAAGTATTATATTTTTGAATAAGGCCTATGTACAATCATTTAAGTACAGTGATACATGTGCTTTAACTTTTTTCATGAGTTTTTGTCGTTTAATGTGGGCGATGCAAGCACCAGTTAAAAGAGAATGTCCGCTTACGAAAGCTTCGACTCCAAAGGCTTTTGACAAGTTTTCACCTTTGCTTCGGCGTGTAGCCTTCGTAATGTAATCCTTTATAGAAAACGTAGTGAACAGGAATGGAAACAAGACAATGTCAAATAGACACCAAATGTTGAGAACAATCCATTTCCACCATCCAAGCTCCAGCCAAGAGGATTTTTTCATTTTTCTAAATGATCCAAACCACTTTTTCTTCATTAAATTGTACATTACTGGATGAGCAAAAAACTGGCGAGAAAAAAAAAAGAACTACATAAACAACAATATTGCAAAAAGATAATGTAAATTACTAGTTTTACGACATTGTTATGACTTATCATCAAAACTTGTGATTATTCCTCGATTTTATGACTAAAAATTAGTTAAATACAGAAAATCTGAATTCAACTTACTTAATAAGAATCTGTCCAACAAGGAAGGCCTTTAAAAAACCGTGTTGAAGCTCTTACGATTTCTTTCAAATGCATTTCCCAAGTTTCTAAGTTTTCCCTCCCTTTCGCCTAAACGTGGTAGGGAGGTTTCGGCTTGATGACCCTGGAAGCTATGCCAGTGGAGACCTGGTCCCTGGTGGGTTAAACCGTGCTGGGCAGGTTATGGGTGAAGGGCCATATAAATTTCAACGCCTGGCCCTCTGGGTTGGGGAGTGGGCGATGGGTTAGTGTCCCATCCCCGTAAAAAAGATATCATTACAGAAACCAGTCACTCCTTTCAAGATAACAGGTTGCCTGAAAAGTGTGGAGGTCTTTTGAGCGATGGAGCGCCAAGAGGCGAGGTAGGTAAGGTAAGCGTTCGCCAAGATAAAAGCTATTCGATTCTAAATGAATATTGATGAATAGGTAACGTAGAGGCTATGGGTTCGAGAACTCGTTGAAGCCCTGAAATCTTTTCGGGCTTAATTTGGAAATGGTTTAAATTGCGAGAATAACTGCGAAGATCCTGCCTTCATCTTTTTTGTACTTTTGCAGCTCACACCCCCTTCATTCTATGGACTTCATTCTATGAACAACAATGGTAACTCTGTCTCCGAGCTGGAAAAGATTGCAAAATTTTTAATCTTCTTTGTCGAATCTATTGCAAGTTCAAATAAAGACAACGTGGAAGAGTGTGATCACTCCAAACTAAGGAACTTTATTAGTCGAGCTTGCTTTAGCAGAGCGAGACTCTAAAAATGTAGGCATTTTTTTCTTTTCTTTTTATTTTCTAGTCGGTCTTCCCCAAATGGTCGGCCATGGTCCCAGGCGTTCCTAGAGGAGGCCTTAGAAACTGGGGATAAGAATCATGACGACTTTCGTTGTATGCAAATGAGTCTCGTGATGAGCATGCGATTTATTTTCGGCGATGACTGAAATGACGCATGTAAGTTGATCACGTTTTTTGCTGTTTGGCAATGATGTAATTTTCTTCGATTCGAGGCCCTTGACTTTCGTGTAATTATGCACGCGTATTAAAAAGTAAATCCCTCGATGAGGAAATATTATAGCGGGGAAATCCTGTCTTGTGGTGTTTTGATGTTTCTCGGAATATTGTCGCAATTACTGGAACCCTACGGTTAAATAGATTCACTTTGTTGTATGTATTTAATTGATAGATTTTCGCAGTTGTTAAGATGTGACGTCGCGTTGCACTTTATAAATACTCGAGATATCAATGACCTAACCTTCGACAACTACTGGAAGAAGCTTCAACTACCCGTCTGACGTAGCTTTGTACTTGATTATCACGCACTCTACTTGCAGCACGTTATGTCAATCCATGTCCATAGAATACAAATCCCATATTGAGCTTTTCCGAACCGCTTCGTCCACGAATTCTATCGCTTGAAAGCGTTGATTACTTTAGAACAAGTGATTACTTCAGTGGTCGAAAAAAAGAACAATCTTAACGAGCAAAACTTCGAGGTTTACTGGAAAACTAGGATCGAAGATCCGTTAAAAAAAACTTGAAATAAAATCAATGAATAAATCGTGGATCGTGGTAATGTCATTGTGGGCCGCAGACTGTAGAATCTAACTCAGTTATACCTTAAATTTTCATCCGTAAACCCGATTATATTTCGCTACCACAATAATCTGCTTCCTCCACCCTTCCTCAATCTGTTTATGACAAACAGTCAAGTCCATAGATATGAAACAAGAACAGCCAGTAATTATCAAGTGCATTGCTGTCGTACTAACATCAAGAAAGTCACAATTCTTTACCAAGGACCTAGAATCTCGAACTGTCTTCCTGCATCTGTTACAAACTTGTCAAGCTTTTCTATCTTTATGAACAAAGTGCTAGAGTTTTTATTAAAATAGTTACTGAATCAGTTTAGCCGCACTTCTTCGCAGCCCTTATTTCTTATAATATTCTGATGTCGAGCTTGGCCTCTCCTAATAGCCTAGTGGTTTCTTGAGGTATAATCGCCTAACAACTTGCTGTATCCTTTAAAATTTTGTTCTAACACAAAGGCTAATAAATGATGATGATAATGGATCGAGTGTGTGGTCATCTACGAGCAAGGTAAATTTGGTCAACATTCTCAGACTTCAAAAGAGGCCAGCGAGAGTGATCCTGAATGCACCTTTTAACTCAAGATCCGTGGACCTGTGGATCTGTTTAATACACTTAATTGGATTCCTTTTTATAGGAAGTCGCACATAAATTGATGCCCACTCATTCACAACAAACTTAAAGGAAACACTCCTAATTGTATGAATGAACTTCCAGTTACAAATTTCTAGCATGCATATGAGCAATACAAGATATTGTAATTTAAATTTGTTTTGTTCTATATATAATTATGCCACCGTGGGTGGTCGTTCTTCTACAGTTCGTTCTATTGAGGATTGGAACTCTATACCAAGATCTCTAAGAGCTTTGGACAATTACTCACGTTTTTTTAAAAAAGCTTTTTTAAGAAATTGTTAGTTACTCAGAAAAAGGACTTAAGTTTTTAGCATATATAATTTTTGCATCTTAATCTTATCGCGATATTGTGTTTTTTTTAATCGGTATCTACATCATTTTTAATACATTTTTATGACTTAAAATTACAAACCTTCTTTTGCTCCAATTCAATGCCAGCATCTAAAAGGTAATCCAAGGAATCCCCAAAAGCATGACGAGACTCAGTGTTGGACTTCAAAGGGTCTAGTAAACAACTAGTGAACTCGTCCACCGAATTCGCCAACTTGGTGAAGTCTTCTTCATCAGGTCCTTTCTTCCCTGCCAAGCGGCGAAGCTCAAAGTTCGCCTGCGGAAGTTGATGGCAAAAAAGGCAGGAAATAAGCTCGAGATCCTCACTATTACAATGTAGTTTTCATTTATAGTTTTCACTGTTTTCATTTGTACTAAAATAAAATGCTAAAAAAACGTGGAGATTAATAAAACAAATTTGGTATTGTTTTCACTTTACTTTTTTTATTAAAAATTTATCAATTTGTTTGGTAGTGGTACTCAAATAGAAAAAAGGTTGTTCGATTTTTTTCGTAAACTGGACTCAATCGATCTCAGTCCAGGATTGAGCTTCATTATGTTTTATTGGCTCGATAGTCGAACTCACAGGGAAAATACTGCTTGAAATTGTTCAATATCTCAACTTAATTGAACTCGATTGAATTGATTGCCGAGCGTCAAGGATTGACTCTGCCGAGAGCCCAGTGACTGACGGCATAGCCTGAAACTGTACCTCTCGATCAGTCCAGCCCACTAAACATTTCACTACCGCAGCTCCCAATGAGAGTAGCACACCGAGGGCCAAAATGGTTCAAGTCTTCCTCTTTTAAAAAAATAATGAATCTCTGCTCACCTCCATTGCCATTAGTAACGCGTTAGTATCGCATTTTGTGAGAGCCCGCGGTGTCAGTGTGTCAGTGATATCATCCACATCGCCCTCCTGGAGAGTCTTTCTTAGGGATCTTTCGAATTCTACAAGACAAATCAGTAAGCTGATAAAGAGGTAAGTGGAAATGGACTGAAATCGGTCGGTGTTTTCACTTTCCCTCAAAGTGGTACAGGAAAAGGTGGTCGTGAAGGCGAGACAATATTCCTACACTTTGTAGTGCAATCGTGCGACACGATTATTATATAAGACAAAGGTAAAGAAGTAGTACTGAAAGAATTATCAAGGTAAACACTTGAGAGCAAGGCTGTTTTTGAAACGCCTATTTATTGTTTACAGTTTCATAATTTAGCCAGATTTTTACCTAATAGAGATCACACAACATAAGATAAATTATTCTGTCTTTTAAAATTTATAGCTCATAGAACTCACTAAAAAATTCGCCTACAATCAATTCGATATCGCAATCGCAGAATTTCAAAACGGCCATGAATTAAAATAGACTCAAAGAAAACTAAGGAATCTCTTGAATGAAATAAAGCATTGTTTGCCTGTTCTTTCCGAATGATCATCGTCTTTGTTTCTTTGGTGTCGATCCTCCATTTGTATCCCTTTACCTTGCTCTGTCATTATTCATTTGCCATCCCTACGAAGAAAATTGATTAATTCATTTTCCTAAGCTAATTATAACTTGATTTCATGCAGACTTACTTGCTAACTCGCGCTTTTTGAGATCTTGTAGGATAAACTGTTTTAGCGAGCAAACTTTTAGCTAATAACTATTCTCATATTTAGTTCAGTTTAATTTTTTTTATCTGACTCATGAAAGCCAAACGGCCAAAACTTCGTTTCAAAAGTCAACCATAGCATAAGCAATGCAGCGCACGCCTCTACGAAAACAAATAAAAGCTCCTTGGCCATGTATTTATGAACGGATTATCTATGCATACCCCTCAAAATATTAATAAATGGATTTAACCACGTGTTTCTATTGCCCTGTACATGCGCGTGCTTTCGTCCGGAAGGTTAAAAATATTGACTAGCAACTTGAAGTAGTAGAAGTGATTGTGCTGAAGTCTTTCCTTTTTAAAACAAATTGTTTTCCATTGGATATAACAGTCGGGACATGACGAAGTCCAAACACACATATTGCATAAATGTGTATTCTCCGACATTTTGAATGCAGAAAAAATGCATATAACGACAGTATAACTGGTGAAACAAGGTCTATTCTCTATTGAACTGGTACGGCTGCTTCGGTGGAACAAAACGTTTGATATTGTAGTCGTAAGCAGATTTTAGAACTGAACGTTAACTCACCTGAACGACTATTTCCTCAGACTCTGGACACAATCCTTTTAGCTTACACCGGATTTTGAAGCCGCTTGAAACCTTAACCGAAGCGTCCTCTAGCAAAAAGGGAATAAACTACAGCTGAAGTGTATCGCACTTGAATAGAATGTTTATTACGTCCGATTTCTTTTTGCCAATGAGTGGGAGCCAAGGGAATAAATTGGCAGCAACAAGCAGGCGGCAAAGTTTCGTGCATCGCAAAGTATTGTTATTTTTGTTGTCATTAATAAAAGAAATTTTCTCTTTTGGTAGATGAGAACCGCAGCTTATGAAAACTGAAGAAAATGCTTCATTAACGAATCTAACTTTCAATGACTTTCAATTATTGTTCTTGTCATTGCACTTGCCTATGAAAGGTGTCGAGTCGGTGTGGGCATCTGTTTTGTCTTTTACCTGAAAGCCGTGTCCTAGCGGTTTGTAGAAGACTGATTGGGCCATTTATTTGCACGATGACGTAATTGTATCTCTACTACCAGAGTGTTTTGATGTTTTGCTTATTTTGAAATTGAGGGGGGGGGGGGGGGGGGGGAGACCAGAACAGAGAGAGCAGTGGAATTCCAACCTCGACGCTGTCATAGTCGTATTCAGGACAACACCCAGTCAGACGAATATACAATATTCCATCCACTTAACCTATGAAGTGACAAAGCCAGTGGAAAAGAAGGGGAAGGGAGTTTGAGAGCTAAGGCATAAAAAAATTAATTTGCATTAATCAGAATTGACATAAATTAATATATATTTTGCCGACATAGAACGGAGAACTGGGATAGAGGTGTCGCGGTTGGGGGTTTCAAATTGCGTTTGTTAAGTTATTTCCTATCAATCTATTGCCACCATCGCCACGTTAACTCGTCTCTTTAAATAGAGTTTCAGTCGTTCTATAAGCCTGAATTTAGTTCTTTGCAAACTATGTATGCTTCTTAGGCATTTTAAATAGCATCTCGTCTTCCATAGCATAGGTTAGGGTACACGGTCCCTACTTTTCAAATATAGTTGTTTTTCGTGTTTTCACCATTTTCACATAGACCATAAAGCACCTTGTTAACTTCCCAAAATTTCGTATCACTATTGTTTTCGCTTCCTCTCAGGATGATTGTCATAACCAGGAGAAATTGGAAACTTTGGTTTTGAAAAATTTGGGGGGAGGGAGTTAAAAAGGTGCATTATGGTCTATGTGAAAATGGTGGATTACGTCAGGGAACGGCTGACCGCCAAGCGTTAATTTGTGTGTTCAGTCGTGTAGTGGAAGCAAAAGCTGCGTTAACTTGATATTGGACATCCATATTGCCCATTCCAGAAAATGCCATAACATACCATAATGCTCTTTGTTTGTCACCCCAAAATTTTGCATAAGCATTGTTTTCAGTTTCTCTTGGGGCCATTTTAACTCCCAAGAGAAACTGAAGACAATGCTTTTGCAAAATTTTGGGGTAACAAACAAAGAGCATTATGGTATGTTATGGCATTTCTGGAGTGGTCAATTACAGTCAATTGATAGCTTTTAAAACTGTTTCCGCTGACCAGTATCAAAGGAACATGTCGGGCCACACCAACAATTAAGTTAATGTTTAATTAAGGTAAAAAAAAAACACTGCAAAAACCGCGTACGATCAATCTTGCTCAACGTCGGATCCAAAAAGATCGTGAATAGTCAAAATAGATCACATTGAAAACGTTACAGTCAAGAAGACTTTAGCAGGGACTGATCAAACAGCGTGAAATTGAGTTTAGTTGCGATATTTCGACTGGCCAATACCAGTTAATGTGAAATACGTCACTTCGATTTGTAGTGCATCTGAGCCCGCGAAAAGGTCATTAAGTAATATCAGTCCATAGATGCCCCATTTTGAATTTTGAATACCAGTTAATGTGAAAGTTAATGTGAAATGTGACACTAACCCAGGCATTGTTTTAATAAGTGGTATATCATCCACGTCAATAAAATTCAAAATGGGGCATCTATGGACTGATATTACTTAGGGACTTGTCAGAAATTAGCAGGGGGGGAGGGGGGGTGGGAATTTTAAATTTGGGTTTGGAAATGAGGTGACCCATCCCTGCAATGGGAGTGAAATTTGCTAACCCTCCCCTTGACCTTGGCCTAAAATATCATGACCCTCCCCCTCTTGTATAAATGATAAAATCTAGTTCTTGCAATACACTAGGGTGAGCCAGTATTATGAAAGCTCAAAATATATTTCTAATCTGTTCTTTGTAATGCCATATACATACATTTTAGATGAGAGCATTAAGAGTCCGACTCTGATTCTGACAGCTGATCACTTGACTCTCCTATTTCCCCCAGGTTTTTTTTTTACAAAATAAAGAACTTCTTTTTTCTTCTGTGGGTGAACCTCTACATGATCACGGACACATATTTGCGTGACCCTCCCCCTTTTAACGGCCCATTTTTCATGACCCCTCCCTTTTCTGCAGTCTCAAAAAGTTGTGACCCTCCCTCTGTTTCCACCCCCCCCCCTCCCCCCCTGCTAATTTCTGACAAGTCCCTTAATGACCCTTTCGCGGGCTCAGATGCATTACAAATCGAAGTGACGTATTTTTATGTTAAGGGTGATTAGTTCAGCTGAGATTTGTTTTTGATTTGCGTTTTAGAAGAAGTATCTATTGGTGGCCCTGACCTGCAATGATTCCCTTTCGACACCCAGTCTTTAATTTTTTTCCACACCCTCTCCTTCCCAAGTTGAAGATAACATCAGTAGCGTCAATGCCTTTTAGCTATCTTTATTGCGTTTTCATAACACATGTTCAGGGGCTTTAATCGTTTAGGTTTACCAAGAGAGAATGATCTTGGGTTTACCTATTCTCTATGGGCAGTTGTCTATTACTTTGCACACGAAAGGGAGCTTCGCGTCGTTCGTCTTCGCCTTCCACAAGCCATTGTCTCCGCTGATGGAAACATAGTTTTCATCGTCGGTGACGTCTGGTTTCCACTCCCCAAAGTCCAGTTCAGTGTCATCGGTCCAGACCCACGGTCTGTTTCGCACCGTCCTCCTCTTCAAGCCAATCCAGGCCATCGATCCTGAACCAACCATTTCCTTGATAGTTCGATTTTCATCCTGACTGTGGATGCTGGCTAGATGACCTCCCCTACTCTGACATTCTCTCTCAGCCGTGCGTGCCTTCATGGGAGTTTCAATCAAATCAAGCCTAAGGAATTTAGCTACGAATGCGAAGAAAAAAAGAAAAGTGGAAAAATTATTGCCAAGGCCGTTTTGAGCGCTACAACTTCTTCACAACAATCTTCCAAAAACGTGTACAAGAAATGCATTACAAGAAAAATGTATTATTTTGGAACACAACAGAACACTACAACTATCGAACTACTTGAATACGAATTCCCTGTTATCACAAGGACCCATGCACCGTCTACCATTGCACAAAATCAACTGGATTAACTTATACTTGCCTCTACCGAAAACCATATTCTATGGGAGGTCCCTTTCAAAAACTTCATTCAAGACCTCTAATGCCATGTTTTCACGAGAGATGCTTACCTCCAGAAATGTTAAAATAAAACGTGTAAACTAAAAAGCATAAGACGTCAGTCAAGAGACAAGACCAGAGGTAATCGAGATTAACCAAGGCAAAAGAGTCAAGCTGTCGCGAGAACATGGCGGAATCGGGTAACAGCGAGAAAATTAAAATTTGCGAAAGTTTCCTTAAAATATGGTTAAAACTCTCGTAAGCGACTACCTCGGTAGGGAAGGGAGAAAAAAACTTTCTATAAACGCTGGAGTGTGTCATAATGTGAGGCTACGGATTGTCGTCATTTTAGGTTAACGAAAGACTCCAGGCAAAAGTACACCGAAATGCGTAGTCATAACCTCATTAAAATACCAACAAACATTATAGTTAACAGCAACAAAATACCCGTTGTACAAACCATCTTCCAATTTTTTATAGTGGCAGAAACGCAGCTCAACTTCTTGACGAGATACCATTCCAAACGGTTTAACATTTCCGTTTATTTCTGAATTGGGAGCTTCAAACATTGGAGTATTCGCAGCGGTTCTCACAGCTACGTCTGTTACTTGTGCACCTTTTGACACGAGAATCCTTGGACTCTTACCAGTATAAACGGATTCTCTATCAAAATAAACAGAGTAAATGTATCAAATATCTTTATTATCATACAGGTACAGTGTACATAGCAGTACTTACAAGATGTAAAATTAAATTAGATAATTAAAAAGCTAGAGAGTACTTTGAATACAATCTATTTATAAAACTTGAAAAACGTCCCATGTTGATACAGGGTAACTGGCTACTTCGAATTCTTAAACCTTTCGAGGGTTCTTTAGCTCTGGGCGGAAGATTGTATAGAGGATGGTTAGACTGCCTACTTATCTTTCTGTGAAATAACCTGTCGGTTTTTTCGACCATATTATATGTATCTAAAGCATGAGAGCGACGTTTGTGGCACCTGTGAAGGAACTGCTGGACAGTATTAAGCTCAGGTGTAGAGGCTGCATACACAGATAAACCATTATACAAGATCTTAGGTATAACTAATTATTATATGGCTGAGTCTGTTTTCGCCATGCGATTGGTCAATTTGCGGTCCGTAACTTGCTATACGGACCAAAATTTTTAAAGAAAATGCTCATTTCGGAGCTCTAAATCTCTTTACCTCAGAAAAAAAGGTTTAAATAAAGTTATAAGACGCCTGTCAACCTTGAAGACTTGGATGTTGACTTTGGCCTTCAACATTTTAAACTGTGTTTATTTGTGAACGAAGGCGATGAAGAAACTAACTCGTAATCTTATCGACGAGGATTCTAGTCAGTGTTTGAAAATTTTATCGTAGTACACAGTTAAGAAGACGAAAATCGACTGGCAGAGATTCGAGATGTTTTGCCTAAGAAAAAATGAGTAATTCCTTCAACAAATATGATAACAAACATACCTGCACCCGATCATCTTGAAAAGCTTCTTTGCCATTTGCAGTATTTTTTCAAAGACCAACGAAAGAAAGGTAGAAGCGAGTTCGAGCCAGACACAATAATGTCCAGTTTTCAAAAGACTCCAGCGTCACATTAATGAGTGAATACTTACAATGCTCTTAGTTTTCACCCAATAAACGTTGAAATATGTATGTAAACCCTGAGACTGGGATGTTGACTTTGCCTTTCCAAATTTTAACCTAGCTTTGGTTTAATAACCTTACCGAGCAAGAGAATTCTAGTCAGTGTTTGAAAATTTAAACGAGATCACAATTGAAGAAAAGAATGAACTGGCAGAAAGAGAGGTTTTCCCAAAAACAATTAACGAGCGAATCTTTCGACAATGGCGACAAACCTTGAAAAGTTTCTTTGCCTTTTGCAGTGTTTTTTTCAGAAGAACAAACGGAGGAAAGATGGAAACGACTTCTAGACAGACACAGTGTCCGGTTTCCAAAATACTCCAGCGTTACATTTAAGAGCTAAAACTTACAGAGCTCTTAGTTTTGACCGAATAAACTTTTTTAACATGGCGAATTTGTTTCTACTTTCTCGGAAAGCCTTTGTTGTGTGCTATTGTTTTCGTGGGCCAGTGAAAACTTTCTTTTTTTACACCTGTCAAATGACTGTCAAATCGCGCGTCCTGCACTTGTTTCCGGTCCCCCAAACAGGACGAAGCCATATAATAAACATCTTATTAGCTTCGTTTTTTCGGTCCGTACTGTAAATTACGGATCCTCGTATGGAAAAAAACTCGGTCCGTAATTTACAGTACGGACCGAAAACTCGGCTAATAAGAGGTATATATTTCATCTTGATTGTATCCGTCCTTTATAAAGCAAGAAAATTAATTACACATGGTTTCCTTTAATGCATTTAAGCCAAAGTTTATATCAATAAATCTAAAAAGATTTAAAACACCGGCAAGCAAGTGCTACTAAGTAAAATGCTGCTGAAAGGCAGATCTTTGCTATCTAATATTTTAAGGAAAAGTGTTTCTCGTAAAGAACGATGACGTGGAAACTCTAAACGGTGTGTGCTCCTGTCAGTTATGAACAAAGGCTCGATTTGGGCTTACCAAAGGGTGTAGCGTCAAAGAAATTTTCCCGGCTTAAACAGAACGAGTGCGGTTATTTGCCGATAAGGAATGAAGGAGCTAAGGAAACGATTTCTAAAAGCGATAATCACTAAATGAAGATGAAGCATAGAACCAGCACAAGTTTTATGTCCGAATAGCGACGTAAATTAGATATAAATAGAATTTTAAAAGAAAACATACAAGTATAAGTTAATAAAAATTCAAAGTAATTTTTTCAAGTTCACAAAAGTCAGAGTGCGAAGTGTGAATCTTAATGATGTTTATTAAACTCCTGTTTCTGTGTACTTTATCTTGTCTTTGTAAAAGCCTGAAAACTAAACGAGCCTTACCCAAGGGTAAATGAATTCCATTGTCCACAAAGCCATCTTGCCTGCAGCAGAATTCTATCTTTAAGTGTCTGTCACTGTCAAACGAACCATCAGGGTATGTGCCTTCTTTTACTGGATATTTCAAATAGCCGTCAGGGACTGGCATAAACCTCCAGTCATCATTCCAAGTAACAGAAGCAGCCTCGAAATCTGATGATTAAAAAATGTTTACACAAATAAAAAAAACATATTTTTCAAAATGAATGGCTTATTCACCCTCTCGACAGCTTCAGTATTTCTGTAACTTCAGTACTGTCTGGAATTCCGATAAAAGCACAATTCCGCGTTACAAAATTCAGTAATAACCAATTCCGCTTCACTTTAATTAATTGAAGTGTTTATGAAGCAAAAAAGTCTTGATATTGCCGTTTCATCGAACACGTCCACTACCAAAGCTACGGCGAGTTTCATATTCCTGAAACAAAAAAAACAGGGCCTAAAAGCAAGTGAGATCAGGTTAATAGAAAAAGGAAGGTAGGGAAAACAGCTAAATGGAAACACAAGTCCAGTGAGTGTTTATTGGAGTTTACTGTTACAGTCAAATCGCTCACCTTTGACGTTTAATTCTTTTTAACTATTTGTTTAGTTTTAGGACAGCGAGGAACCCCGGAATCCGACGAAAGGCCAGTTCAACTCTAGGGAAAAAAGAGGATACATGTAACTTACTCTTAGGGCAACTTGGATTTCCAGGGTTGCTACTTTTCCTTAAGATGCAATATTTGCCACTGGGCCAGACTTGGCTGAAATATGAACTGCCAGGTTCTTTAGTCTTTGTGCAGAATCCATACTTCACTCCAACATAAGCCCCAACACCAATAAACTCAAGGTTAGTGGACGCAATTAAAACATGATTTTGGTCTGTTACACTGCCTGAACGCCACTTGAATCCAGTTCCCTGTGGACACACGTCGGTGCTGTCTTTACTAGCGGTGAACAACGAAAAGTATCCTGATGGCCAAGACAATTGAAGTTCCATGGGATTATCTGCAGTAATAATATACACGAAAAAATTACTCAATTCTGATTGGCTGAGAAAGGAGTGCAGCTCTTCTGTAACACGAGTGCAAAATGTGTAACACGGGTGCAAACTTGTAACACGAGTCGAATTACAAATGCTTTCTGATTGGCAAAAACACAACTGAAACCAACAAGAACCAATCAGATTAGAGCTGTTTCTATAACAATATATTGGCGGAAATTTTGAGATAAGACGCAGAGGAAAATGGCCGGGGTTTTCAGCAAACAACGATTTGGTTTTGCGAGTGAAACAACGATTGAAGAGCCAAAAATTTTTTCCAAAAACCCAAACACAGTAAAGAGTACGTCTTTCTGGCTGAAAGTATGGGAGACGTGGTGCAAACAGAAAAATATTGTCAACAAAATCGAGGAAAACGAGCCACAAAAACTAAACAAGCTACTTGAAACATTCTACGCTGAAGTAAAAACAAAAAACGGTGACGACTACGAGCTAGACAGCTTAAGAGTGATGATAGCTGCACTTGATAGATATTTAAACGAGAAAGGATACAAGTTTTCCATTATAAGAGACAGGGAGTTCCACTCTTCCAAGCAAGTTTTAGAGGGGAAAGCTCGGCAGCTTCGCCAATCCGGTATGGGCAAACGTCCAAATAAAGCCAGAAGTTTAACTGAGGATGAAGAAGAGGTGCTGTGGGAGGCAGAAAAATTTGGTTCCAAAACTCCAGAAGCGCTTATTTCTTCTATGTGGTGGCTTTTGACGCAGTTCTTTGCTCTCCGCGGCCGTCAAGAACACCACGCAATGAAAATGGAAGATTTTCAACTCTGCAAAAATGACGAAGGTATGGAGTTCGTGTAGTTTACCGAAGGTCCAACGAAGAACAGACAGGGCGGACTGCAGAGCAAGAACAGAGATTTTCAGCCCCGAATGTTCTCTGTTGGAGGAGAAAGGTGTCCGGTTGCTATCTTCAAGCAGTTTGTCGAGCGAAGACCACTAAACATGCGATGGTCAGGTCCTTTCTACCTCGGTATCAAAAGAAACCGAAGACTGAATGACAACATCTGGTTCAAAACTCAACCAATGGGCGTAAACACTATTAGCAACATGATGAAAACAACTGTGGCGGGCACTAGTCTTGAAGAAAGTCACAAAAAGTTCACCAATCACAGTGCTACAAAGACAACAGTGAGCAAGCTAAAGAAAGCAAACGTTGAACGCTCAGATATTGTTAAGGTCACAGGCCACCGAAGCGTACAATCCCTTGACGATTACGATGAAGCCGACGAGGAAGAACAACGACGTCTCTCCAGTGCAATATCCAAACGAAATTATGAAAACCCCAGTGCTGAGAACAAGCGAATGGCAGTTTCCGACATCACAACAACTGTGGCTCCACTTGCTCCGGTAAACACGAACGTGCCCGTACCACACACATTGGCCGCCCCATCACTTTCAGGTTTTCAAGCTCAGAATTTCTCCGTGAATCCAGCCATGATGAGGTCCCAGGAACAGACCTTCTTTGTGGTCTTTGAAAAATTTACAAGTGCTTATTTATTCCAAATTGCACGAGAAATATCATATGATTACTTATTAATCAGGCTACTTCAGTAACACGTGACCGCTGGGTAAGTTAAGGTGTTCGTTTCTGAGGCTACTGCTTTGTTCTGGTTAAGGTCGGATTGCCACTGACTCGTAATTGTCCCGTGCGTGTACACGCATGTAAATTTTACTCGCATGCAAAAAAAAATAGAGACAATGTATGAAGTGTTGCCCTTAAAACTGAAGTTGAGCGAAGTTGAACTTTTACTTTTACGCACGATCTTTCATCATACATTGCCTTTCATTTATTTGCGTTATTTTCCGCATGTACGCAAGTAGAAATTACGCGACAGTTGCCATCCTCCCTATGGATGGATTTCCACTGTCGCGTAATATTCACGTGCCTACGCATGTAAATTTTACTCTCGTAAATAAAATAGGGGCTATGTATGAAAGGCCGCGCGTAAACGTCAAAGTTGATCGTGGGTTAACTTTTAAGCGTGACCTTCCATACATTGCGCACGAACGTAAAAATTACGCGGCCGTGGAAATCCACTGTAAGGGATCCTTAGGATATGGAGATCCTGGCAGTAACGGTCAACTTTGACTTCGTAGTATACTTGTGATAACAATAACTGTAGGCTTAAGTTGCAGGTAGACAATGCTGTTAACTGCTTACTGTATATGATAAAAGGTATAAAGTTAAAGTGTGATCATACCCACAGCGCGTTTTACTTTCATTTCTTTCGGGTATGCCTTGATAGCTTGCTTCATGTTTCTCAAAAACTTTTTCAGCTTTTTCAAGCTCATTCGTTTACACGATTTCTTTTTTTGAAGATCTCCTAAATTGCTCCAAAACTTCGGCTCCAGCGTTTCTTCAATTCCTAGTAGCGTCACCTGAATTGGCTCAGGAAGAGAGTCTCCACCAACAGTGTAAACTAGCTGTTGTTCCCCAAAATCTTTTTTGGTCTCCTCAGATTCTTCAAATGTATTGACATCAACGCTGACAGACCCCGTAGCTCCTCCGTACCCTCCTGACACAGAAACAATGCTGCCGACCTGAAAAAATATTCAGTCAAGAGAATCGAAAGCGGTGCACGTGTTTTTTTTTTTTTCGAAACAGTTATTCACCGATAGGAAGCGGTAAATATTGGACGATATATCAAACCATCTGTGTAAACGTCCTTCACTTTCTCAGAATATCTCCGTATAGAGGAGTCGTCATAAAGTGTATGTTATGTTATGTTAGGTGCACGAAAAAAGATAGACTTAGGGCAGTCTCTCTTTTTCTTCAGATTTAGTGAAAGCAGTGCACGCGCACGGGAGCGGCGAAGTCGCGAACCACGCGAAACGAGGGCGGCAACCTCTCCCGTCTCGTGCCTTCAGTCACGCGCGTGGTCATTTACGTGTCTCGCGCGTTTTGCTTGACGGACTAAGAAAAAAGAGCGGCTGCTCGTAGTCTAGAAAAAAGACAGTAAGAACAATGCATACTAATGGGCCTTTTGCACTGGTCAGTCAAGTCGCAACCCTCAGCCTCTGCATTAGCCTTGCAGTGCTCTACCAACTGAGCTATAAAGACCCATACATCGGGAGAAGGATCATTTGTTGAAAACTCCTTAAGCCGTCGAAGGAATAAAACATAGAATGAAGAGTGATGTGAACGCGGAAATACAAATTTAAATAAGGATATGGTCAGTCTATAGCAATTTAAGCAATTGCAATAAATTAACCCCAAGACCCTAACAATTTAATTTATCAATAGTATAGAAAATACAATCGTACTGTTTTCAAGCAATACAAAAATGAATTAACAAAGCTGTTGAAACCGTGCCAGATTACGCAAAAAAAAAATTACAGCGAGTAGCAGGAAATTTGACCATTAAAAAAGAGAGAAATACAAAAATACATT
>OZ037992.1:43229717-43294717 GCA_964035705.1 Porites rus
GTTATAGTGGGGCGGTATTGTGGATCACTTACAGCAGGCACGATCGAGAACTACCCCATTTACTTGAATAAGCATCCCTTATTAAATTTTGCTCGCGGCGCTTATTTGAAAGTTGAACGCGACAAAAATACTGTTTCTTTTAAGTTACCTTTGAATTTTGGTTGTACAGGAGTTGCAGTGCTTATTTGAGGTACTTTCAAACTTTTTTCTAGAATGCGGCGTTTATTCGAGGCAAGCGCTCGATCAGGGCGGCGCTTATTTGTGTGATAACGGTATATCACTGCCTATAGAATAGCATGAAAGATAAGTACTGGGTCAATTTAATGAAACTGTGTAATTTACAAGTGTAGTTGGGCTATTGTTTTCTGACCATTATGTAATGGCTACACTTAAATTACACGAATTAATTACTCCTATACAAGTGTTATTCAATTGATCCGTGGAATTGAGAGCCGTTAGCAAATTAAAGGTAGCAAATTGGACCTGAGTAACTTTAAAAACTGATTACAGTAACCCGCATATAAGAACCTAAAATTTAAGAACCTGTTAGGCTAAAATTTTTAGTCATTTTAAACCCCCTTTTCAGGCCCCTTTTCATAAGAAGATAGGTAGGTAGGTACTTTATTAAATACATTGCAGCATAAGCTGAATTGCGTATTTACACAATGGTAATAATTTATACTAACAATTGTAAAAATGAGTAATAATTGTAATAGCTAAGACTAAAAACATATAATAAGAAACCTAAAAATTATTTACAATTCTGCCTGAAGCCATAAAAAAACTGTTCTTAAATCTATTTGTCTTGCAACGCGGCAAAGTGAAAGTGCGCGCGTGCCTTAGATTATAGTTGCTGTTATGAAGAGGCGGCAACAACTTTCTTAACTTGTGGTTGTGGTTAAGAACCTATTTAGCCCAAAACTTTCAATAGGTTTTTATTTTACAAAAATGAAGGTACAGATGAAAATACAGAAAAACAATTTTAGTCTAGGTTTCAGTCGGTAAGATTCAAAATGTAACACAGCATTTTATGGATACAGCAGCATGAAAGACACGCATGCTAATACTTTGGAAAGATAAATTTACTGTATGGTTATCATCTCAACTGTACTCTAGATAATATTATTCAATACAGCAATATATTCCATATCACATATGCCCTGTTGTAGGTATCTGTGCTGATCGCTAGTGTCGCATATCAAATTAAGAACCTAATTATATTAGAACCAAAGTAACCTAAAATACCACTAAATACCATTTCTATAAGAACCTATTTGGGCTAACTTGGAAAAATCTGGGTTCTTATATATACCCGGGTTAGCGGGTTCTTACTGTATTACGTACTTCTTAATGATAACAACAACAACAACAACAACAACAAAATTTTAGTTACTTCATACTTTGTTACTTTCGTCTTGATCGGTCGTACTTGATAAAGCTCCCACAATGAGAGCTTCTGTATTGCGATTTACTTTCATAAGTAAAACAGATTTTCAGTTTATTTCACTTACCGTTCCCCAGTATTTCAGAAAATCAATGTATTTTTTCTTTTCCTCCCTTTTTTTGAATTTTACTGTTAGTCCACAAACAGAAGCAGCAAACTCATCTGTCAAGGTCCATCCTTCATTTTCAACTGATTTTAGTTGGTATCTTGCTTCACCTTTATTGCAGATTTCTGTGCAGTCCCGATAGACCGTTTCTCCTTTTTCAGTACTTTTTTTCATTTCCTCGTATTCTTCAAGGAAATTTAAAATCCTATTTAGTTAATTACTTCTTCTTTCAAAAACAAAAGGGCTGACTGAGTCGAAACAAAACGCTGTAAATTGACTGAACTAATCACCGAGAAATCGTTGTTAAAAGTTTAACTAAAATCTACGAATAGTATTAGCTCCATATTCAGTCTCGAATTATGAATTTGTCCTCCACAAACTCTATGGGGAATGTGTACAGGGTTTCGGCGCAGCGATTTCTGGGATCATTTGGCATGGGTTGAAAAGCGTGACTTATTTAACAATTAATGAATAAGGCTGAGTATCTTATGCAGAATTATGAAGATCGAGGAGGGTGTTATCCGTCGAGGCCGTAGGCCGAGGCCGATAACACCCTCCGAGATCTCCATAATTCCTCATATGATACGAAAGTCGAATTCAATAATTGTTTTATTATTCAGTCAAAATAATTCCTTGTTTAAGAACATGGCTAAAAACATGCTTACCTCCATCGATCAATCGATGTTAAGCTCATCTTCGATAGTGCACGTTTAGGTTTGTCCAGCTCCGCAAATATTCTCAACATAGCAGATGTCGCTCTTCGAGTTGTCTTCTTGCTGTTCTTGCCATGTTTTTAATTATTTTTTCGCCTAGTTTTTACTCTTGAAACGAGTGAAATGTCCGCCATTTTTCAAGTTTACAACCAAAACAACTCAACCTCGTCCCCAGGTCTTCTCGGTTAACGGTGCCTTGACCTGCACGAGCGCTGCATTTTTGACGTCATTTCCTCGTTAAACACAAAATTCTTCCAAATTTGGTCATCAGAAACTGGTTATGGTGAATTATGCGTGTGCTTTTAGCCAATCAGAATCGGGGAAATATTTTGAATGAATAATAAGATTGATTAATGGTTGCCTTAAATAGCATCGACCAATCATAAGTGACGATTGTCACACAAACGATGCCAGAAAACGCTACCTACAAAGCTTGTACCCATTCATCCTAGAGTTTCGGAAACTAGAAATTGGTTGTCCATTAACACTATTTTCTTCTTTATTATATCCATTTTGAAATCACTGTTGATCCCTGCAATCTGATTGGCTCTCAGCAGCGTGATTTATTCCCAAATCACACCTGTTTTTCTCTAAATCACATCTGTTTTAAATCGCGTCATTCATGTTCTAAATCGCACCGTTTCTTTTTAAAATCGCACCATTTTTGCTCTAGAATGCATCAGTTCTGTTTCAAACACAAAATGAGATGTAAAAGCTTTTTTATTTCCGCTTTTCAACAAACCAGCTACCCTGTCATTAACTGTTGGTATTGACTGAACTCTGCGATTTCAAAATGGATGTAATAAAGTGATAATTGAACTTCGTGTCGTGCAATTTTGGTGTGAAATCACTCAAGAGGTTTCAAATCGAAGTCGCGCAAATTGCTCTTCACTCAGTTCAAACACCACCATGAATTAATAAGACTGTGTTATGTGTAAAAATTTTAATGGGAGTCCACTTACTTGCACTTAAACTGAAGGAAAAGTCAAACAACCCGGAGTAGCCAGCTGATTTGGAATACGAAAAAAAAAACAAATGTTAAGAGGTTCAACAAAAAGATGGGAACCTTTACACCCCACCCCGTCTATATGTAATTTCTTCGTTTAAGATTGTCCTTTGATGTTTAAGCGCCCTTATTCTCTACAGGTCCGTTTTCGAAAGAAGATGTAAAAGATTATTTTGGCACGCTGGAGATCGAAGAACAAGGTGTATCGTATTCTCAGCGAAAAGGAAAATGGCATGTAAACACTGCCTCCTGTCTCCTCACCAACCTCTATTTTGGAGTAACTTTTCAATAGTGAAACTGGGGTCAATTTAATAACACTTCAATAGTGAAACTTGCAAAGGTAGCTACGGTTTTTTTGTATATACACACTCAGTGATCGTGGTAATTCAAGCAATCTAATTGGTTAGCTATCTCGGACTATGACGTTATATTCACCGCGCTAGGCGGTGAATATAAAGCAGAACAAAATCGCTGTCGTGAACTGGTTGTTTTGCCAAATTTTCATGGTAAAGCCTTTTTGAAAATACACAGCGTGATTTATTGTGAAGTGGTTTACCGTAGCCGACTTTTTGTAAGCTCGAAGCTATGTTTACCACTACAGAGGAAAACAAGGTCGCTTTGTCACTGTTTTGTGATTTCGGGATTTTCTCGCAAGACCAATTTTGCCTATAAATAGAAGTTAATTTATGGAGAAACAAGAACGCGCTCACAGCGACATCCCCGTCTCGCTTCCTTGGAGATTAGATAGAAAAATGAGGAGGCGATTAATTCTACAAGAAACATGATAATAAATAATGATGAACTTTATTAAGGTATATGATCCGCTATAAACCCCTCCATTTGAAAAATTTATTTCTCAAATGATTAAGAATTTTGCAAAATAAAAATTAAACAGCTTTCAGAAAATTGATATGCGAGGTGTCAATCTTCACACCTAAGGTGTTATTTCCGATTTATATCGCAGGCTCAAACATTCAATAATTCCGTATTTCTGGCTTTCTCTCGACAGCTAGGAAAAACAAGAAAATCGGAACTGACTTATGCTTAGTTTGTTCATTTATCTTTAAATTCCCGGCAGTAGCCAGCAATTTTTCCTGAGATATAGAGATGGAATTTTTTTGTAATGCCCGGTAACTTCAGGCCGCCGCAAAAATTCCAAAATATTCCGGGAATTGCCGGCAATTAAATATATTTTTCCTTTACATCATGTGAATAAACCTGGGGAGTTTTAGCGCGGTATTATAAATCCTCATCTTTTCACACCGATTTGTTTTCAGTGCGGTCCAACACAGCCGCAAAATTGCCCTTAATTCGCCCTTAATTTTCGTCGCGCTGCGCTGTTTTCTTCGTCGCCATCTTGACTTCTTACGAGTAAACCACTGTTCTTAATGTTTGTTGTGACACTGATCCGATTGTAGCACGGAAAGGGGCGAGAAAATACGAAAATCTTCGTTTGAACTCGTTGCGTGAAATGCTCTCAGTATGACGTCGTAAACAATGTTTTAGCCTTAGCAATGTGCTAATTTGCATAATAGATCATTAAACTGCGGCCTTCTCTGTCATCCTCCTAACAAGGATCATATATCAGATGTGTCTGTAGAAGGCTTTTTACAGCCATAGAAATGATTTAGAAATATCAAAACAACCGCACTTAATTTGGGGAAGCAGAATGTAAGCGAATTTTGCTATAATTTGCCCTGGCTCACTTGAAACTCATAACGCGTTATCGCGTGTCGGGTTGTGAAAATTGCAACTTTTCTGTCAACAACGGAAACTATCGCGTTGGATTTCAGCCCTGTGATTATAAATATTTCCAAAAAAGCGCTCTTAGATACCAACTTTGGCCTTCGTTTTCTCGGCTTATATTTAACGAAAATGCTTCACTTTTGGAATTTGAGTTCAGGTTAAGAGTAGATTTCAAATAAGCGATTTTATAACCAAGATCATTTTTTGCAGTTCTAATAGTCTCATGTCCTATAGCTCAGGTACAGTGCCTTACTAATTGGGGAGACTGGTTTACTCGCGAAAGGTTTTTTACTTCCTACTTTATCGACGTCGATACTTGTTATTTGTTTCTGAATTGATTTAGTAAGCGCGTTAGCGACGACCAAAAATACCTCTCCGGTAGCAGGCTATACGCGTGTATAAATACACGAACATTCAAGGGCCTCGATTCCAGAGAAATTACATCATTGCTAGATATCGAAAAAGTGATTTACATGGCACGTCATTTCAATGCTCGCCGCAAATAAATCGCATGCTCATTACAAGACTCATTTGCATACAGTGAAAGTTTACAACACCCGATCATCGCAATTTTGCTAATTAACATTCTTATTTTTTCGACCACTCAGTAGTGTTTACTTGCTCCAAAGTAATCAACGCTTTCAAGCGATAGAATTCGTGGAACGACACGTTTCGGAAAAGCTCAAAATTTAATCTTTCCTAAGCTTTCTTCGCAAAACATGCTTCGCTTCAATCACACAACGATTCTTAGTCCCAGTTTTCACGGAACGCCACACGCCTGGCACAATGGCCCGCTTTTTGTGACCCCAAAAACGGACCAAAAATTCCGGGGGGGGGGAGGGTACTTCCACAAAAGTTGGGTGGGGTGTGCAGCAAGCTTCCTGAAACCCTTTCCCTATTTCAGACCAAAATCTGTGATTTTCCCTGCCCTATTTCAGACCTGATCAAAAATTTGATACCCTATTTGAGACCTGAAGCCCTGGAGCCCAGCGCGTGACCGGAGCGCATGACAAGCTGTTACGGCACGTACACAGTAGTTGGCGTAAACATCAAAAGGGAAATGGTTTTATCGCCAAATGATGAAGAAGTAGCTAATTCTTCTAAAAAACATACCAAATTCAAGACTAGAAGGCACAAGCCATACCCTGTTTCTGACCAAAATGGTCGAAATTGATACCCTATTTCAAACCAAAACGGCTAGAAAAAAATCTTTTTAGCGCGGCACATACCTATACAGCCTATATGAGGGACTACCCCTCCCGGGCGAAAAACACGTTGCAGATTATGAGTCTCGCTGCAAATATTTTCGAAAATTGTTCGTGCCAGTAAGTTAACAAGGCAAAGAACATTGGAGATAAACAACGCTCACCTAGATCGTAGCCGCTGTTGACAGCATTTGCAAGAAGCGACAAAGAAAACTTTCTCATTCACGGTGAGTTGACAGAAACGAATAACGCTCTACTTTTCTTCTCAGAATTGGGTAGTAATTTAAATTTCCGGCGTTTTCTTTTAAACCGTTGAGGCTAAAGCTTACAAAACTCGATACAAAAAGATTAAAATTATTATTTGTCATGTTTGAAGATACTGTAAAGATCTAACTTTTGCGTATCCATGAGACTGGTTACGGCTTCGTGTCCACGCATGAATTCACCCGTCAATCAAACTAATCATTTTTTAATGGTTTCCTTTCTGATTCTGTTGAAATCACTTCGTGTGAATATACTAAAACAATTATTCACCTCAGCCTCAGTTAATATTGTTGAATAATCTCCTCGACTTCGTCTCGGGGATTATTCAACAATATTAACTTCGCCTTCGGCGAATAATTGTTGAATAGTCTAAATCAATGGCTACGCTAATAAGTTACACTTTTTAGAGTTGTAAAAAAAACTTGCTTCCATGGCGTCAGGGGGACAATTTTGGTGCAGTAAAGAAGGCAGTCACCTAAGGGAACTAAGCCAATCCTGTGGGAGGCGTGTTGCACTTTTCGTATCTAAACAATATTTTTGTTCCAAGAATTTTACATACGTGTTGGACACCTGAGTCGGTGTAGAACGGATATCACGTGTAGTGGCCGAACGCTTGTCCTAATCTGTGAATAACATCAGTCTGACAAGGAATCATGCTAAAGGGTTAGTTGCTTTGTTAAATTCGTAAAAATTACCTTCAGCGCTGACATCCACATTTAACTTATCCTGGTAGCGTTTGGTCCCCCAAAAATCTTCGTTGATTTGGACATAGAACATGACTGCCTTTCTGCATAGCAAACCTGGATCGGGACGTTCTCCCCGGCATCTGTGGTCAACTTCAAGATTCTCTTTGTTTTATCAAATCCCGGATCAACTCCCCCCAGGGAGTGTTTCCCCTCGGGGTTTCCCCGTAGCAGGTCATACTTTACACCAATAAATCCCAGTCCTGCAGGATTTTTGTTTCTTTGACAAAATCCGCCAGCAGGATCTGGAAAGGGGTCATGCTGTTCCTTTTGACCCGAAGCTTCCAGATTCTCCTCATAGGGAAGTGCATTTGAAAACCATCGAGTTATAAGCATAAGGGTCAAGAGACTTGGTGTGATCAATATTGAGGATTTCATAGTTGATACACCTAAAAGATAAAATATTTCCAGTTAAGTAAGAACACTCTATATTTTAGTCTTAATTCTGGTTTTAATTATTAATTTACTTAACAAAGAAATTTACTCAAAAGTAAAACCATTTACAAAAACAAGGATTATCAAAGCATAATTCATAAACATTGGCAATGAAAATTGCTTGTCGTATTTCAAAGCTAATGTTAACATATAACTTTCGTTAATCACAACCAATAAATTTATCGACTGTAAAACACAAACCAGTTACTTATCAAGTGCCGTGTTAATAATTATTATTGTAAAGAATTTGCATACCGCCGACGTTAATGGGACATTTTGGGAGATGAGTATCATTAAAAAAAAGCCATAACTTAAAAAATATGAAAAAGACAAAAAAATTAAATAAAAAAATAAAAAGGAAAGAGGGTCCAAGACGTTTTAGTTAAACTTTAGCAAAAAGCGTGGTGAAGTGGTTATTTCTTCTAGGAGTCATCAAATGGTTCAAATCAAACGAGAAATCAAGATGAGATAAAAAATAATAATAATAACAATAATAATAATAATAATAATAACGGAGCATTAATATCACCGAGCAACAAAATAACTTTTATGCAGGCACGCTGAAATAGACGATTCGGGTTTTAAAATAAAACAACAATAATAAAAAACAAAAAAGAAAAGTTGAACTGACCTTCAAATTCCCTAAATTAAACTTCGCGTGACCCTACAGGCAAATGAACTTGAAGGCCTTTGTGTGAAGGCTTGTATAAATCACTTCTAACGACTGAAACATGCACGCCTTTAAACGATTACAACACATAGTTTCAAGAAACCTTGAATACGCCTTACAAGTTGACATGTTAAGCAGTTATTCAAGTTTAGCGGTGCGTGATTGTTACAAGCAATCAACATGTACTTTCTTTTCAAACAAATTTATTTCAACAAGAATAGGAGAAAATGATTATGAACATGACCTAAAATAGAAATACAGTTAGAAAAACGTGGCCTTAGTTTATAATTATGTTGTTTCATACTTCTTTAAGTGCCAGTATATCGTTGCTTAGTTTTGACTTTGTTTGATGCAATTATGACCACTGTAAAACGTTAATGCTCTACAGTCGAACCTCCCCAGTATTCTTTGGGGACTAAGGAGGTGACTGTTGTAGAGAGGTTCAAAAAAGAGTGAAATTGTCCTCCGGGATGAAAGGTTGCCACAGAGAGGGCGCCATCACTACACACTCGATTGTGTTTAAAGAGTTTTTTGAAATGATTTACGTGAATATTAATAAAAGTTTTTCAAGGGCTTACAGTTGATCTTTCTTAACAGCGACGAGCAAGGTAAGGTGGTTTCATCTCCTAGGAGTCATCAACTTGTTCAAATTAAAGGAGAAGTCAAGACTAGATAAGACAAAATAATGGAGCATTCGTGTCATACAGCAACGTAATAACGTTTATCCGGGAATACCGTAAAATTCCGAAAATAAGCCCCTCCATGTATAAGCCCCTCCAACTATAAGCCCCAAAACTCGTAACGCAAAAAACCCTTCGTTAAATCGCCCCTCCAAATATAAGCCCTCGGGGGCTTGTACTTGGAAATTGCCCTCAAATACAAAGTAGAACAAAGCAAAAACGGTAAATTTCCAACTATAAGGCTACCTTATTCGTACTTAATTTCGCGATTTCGATGGGGGAAAATGATAAAAAATCATTAAATTTCGCGAAAGTGTTGTCAACGTCATTTTATTTTCAAAAAAAAGTCTGAACTACAATCTTTCTAAACAAACTGGAACAAATTAAGATTAGCTACATATTGTCCTAGAGTCCGCAATGTTCCTAAACATCCAGGTCAAAGGGATCTTCCGGTGGAAGTTTCTTTGAGCCACTAACAACATCAGTTACGCCAGCCTTCTTCCTTTGCAATTGACTGCCTGCCTTCATATCAGAGCTAGACAAATGCTTGTACATGCTAACGATTCAAGTTGCATGAATTGGTTTGAGAACGGAGAGTCGCAGGCCAACATCAACATCATCGACGACCACTCCTGAATCTAAATGACTTTGAATTTGCGCCGAGTACCAAGACGTGAATTGGTCTTTCATAAACTTTTTTGCTTCTCTATTAACAATCAAATCATCTTCAGATGAAGATGAGTAGTTAGATTTTCTGCTGGATATATTCATGTGAAATCTTTGCAAATTACCTTTATTGATCACACTTGACAAGATGCAAAATGGAGCTTACCAGGGAAAAATTGATTATTTATGTCGATACATAAGCTGTACATGTCGTTGTTGGTCATGTTTATCAAGTTTTTTTGTGATTCACATTTCTTACCATGGTATTTAATTTCGCGAAGATTTTTATTCGCGAGGCTTTAATTTCGCGATTTTTTTACAATCGCGAAAATCGCGAAATTAAGTACGAATAAGGTAGCCCAATCTATTTTGAAACGCAAATTTATTTCCCCCCGGTAGATAAGCCCCTCCAAAAATAAACCCCTCAAAAAGGGCTTTGAAAAATATAAGCCCTGGGGCTAATTTTCGGAATTTTACGGTATTGAAATAGGCAATTTGGTCTTTAAAATATAAGAAAAATAACCAAATGTAACTATCGAAATTCCCCAAATGACCCTTTTAGCGACCTTGAATAAAGGTTTGACGACTGAAGCATGCATACATTTACCGATAACAATACAATTCAACCTGTCAGAAAATCTTGAACACGCCTTACAAGTTGACATTTATTCAAGTTTAGCAGTGCGTTATTGTTACAAGAAGCCCACATGTGCTTTCTTTTAATATACAATGAGGGAGGAATTTTATTCAACAAGGATAGCGCAAAACAGTAATGAAGATAAGAGAAACATTTTTTGCTCATATTTTTTAAGCTTCGTCATTACTTCTCTCCATCTCAACTCAGACAAATCTACTTAGAACTTAATCTGGCGCCATCTCTCCTTTACCATTGTTGCTTGGAGCAGTGCCTATTAGTCCAATCAGAAACCCATAAGGGGTTGGAAGGTGTAACTCGCGTTCAATGCTCGTGAATATTCACTTTTACCATATTTGGAAACCTTAGTGAAAGATTTCCATTTTCAACAAAATGGCTGCCACGCGATCACCATGCGGTGGTGTAAAGACTAGAGTTCTGCATTTCAAGGTTAAAAACACACCCGTCCGTTAAAGACAAAAAATGGAAGGAGAAAGTTCAAAAGAATGCTCAGTTTTCTTTTTGTGGACGGAGGGAAGCTTTTCACCAAGAAATCGTTCATCGAGGAATTCAACCTTGTTTTCTTTACGGCGGAGCGCATGGTCTGTTTTGAAATGCAACTAAGGCAGCAAAGTTTTTACTGAATTTTCAGGTGCATTTTGCACTCTATGGCCAAGAAAATTACGTTTTTGAAAGGTAATTTATGTGTTCTTAAATTTTCATAGACGTTTTATTCATTTTTTTCTTCGGCGCTAAAGAAAAATTACAATTTGAGATGGATTTTGTGTTGAATTTGCCATGCACTCAGCCGATTGTACTTGGGTGTCGGATCCACGATCCAGATAGTGTTATGCGAATTGATTTAAAGGATTAACTTTTTGGATTTTGAATAAAAATTTTCATGAAACGGCTTCTCTGTCTATTGTTTTGAGTTTGTTCATTCATAAAATTAGCTCAAAACACGATCGCGATACTACAGCTACAGCATCCAAGCTACAATCAGGGACAAAAGTAGTTGACACACTTGTTTAAAACGGGTGCTTTTAGCAAATATTTAATTCATCTATTATTTCGTTCTTTTTAAACGCCGTAAATCCCCTCACCCCCCGAATCAATGTTGTCTGAAGTAAAAAAAGACTTGAGGGTCCAAAATTCAACATTGATTTTGGGGGGGAAGGGGTTGGGGTAGACAGGGGAAGGGGATAGGTATATCCACTATGCAAAAAGGGGCCATTTTACGGAAGTGTGTCAACACTTTTGTCCCTCATTGTCTGAATGCAAAATTGTGCTACTGCACACAAGTTGAGCCGTGCATGACACTGATTTTAACTGTAATTAAAGAAATCAAAGACATAGTTATGTTATTGGTGGTGGGGGTGACATTGACTTATTCACGACCGAATTATAGGGCCAATTGGAATTACGTGATGACGTAATAAAAGGGCTGCGATATCCAGAATTAACGTCGATATGGTTTACAAGCTAAAAACTGACGCTGAAACTCGCGCACATGTACAACTTTTGATGAATTTCAAGGGTATGCGTACTGAAAATGTTTTTAATAAAGTGAATATTTCTCGTTCTTCACTTTATCCGATGGTTAAGACGCAAAAAATCACGGGTAGGGTAAGGATTGACGCGTAGTGGGGATAGTCACTGGCCGGCCACGGAAATATGGAGCGTTAGTGCGGAGCGGCTGTCACTGCGTGCAATATCGAAACTACGGAAAAGTGAAGGTAAATTCATGGCCAATTCAATAAAAAACTAAGGACAACGTAGCAAACATTGCAAGTGTCCACGAAAACAATTAGTTTCAATCCCACCTCGTGACACCATGAGTGACATGATAACGCAACGCAAATAGCGTGACATGAGCGCATATGTCTGTGTATTTGGACTGTATTTCTCAAGCGAAACCCTGTGTTTTTGTCTATTGTCGGCAGAGAAAATGAAAAGAGAGCTTTGAAACGTGAACTGGTATTTGACTCTCAAAGAAAACGACAGCTTAAACTGAGGAAAACACTGCTTCCTTCGTGTTACAACGGTTAACCACGTTTCGGCAAACGAAAAGTAACATTAGTCTGTTATGACCTCTTAATGTCGATATGTATTCTCGTGGTTAACCGTTGAAACTCCTTATTTGCACCACATCGCTGGAATTTTTCTCGCCAAGAATACGTATTGCGAAGTACTTTCTACATAGCGGAATCTTCTTTTGCCTTTCGTGAGGAATTAGCGCATAAAAAAGGAAAATTTTCCAGCGCACGGCCGTGATTGATCACATGTTATCCCGCTTTCCTTGTCATCAAGTGAACTTCTGGGCAAAAGTAAATGCTGTTTTGGCGATGATGCAAACTGGTGTGTCTATCTTGAAAACAATTTCTTTGTTATTCTGTGATTTACGAGCTGGGAAATGAAATAGTTGTCCATCCAACATCAATAAAAAAATTATGCCACTGAATAAATGGCAGGCGGTCATCTAAAATCATTACAAAAGTACATTCCAAAACCTGGTCTAACCTGTTCGACGCCTACCTACGCTAAAGGTTTGGATCACTTAGGTTTGAAAAGGTCTCCAAAAAAAACACACATCTATATATAGGGATAGCACAAACGGCTGGCCCATCATTTACGAGGTTCATAACCTGTATATATGATTGTTCACGTCCTTTCACTAATGGCACAAGTCAATGTCAAAAATATTGCATGTCCCCTCTGTTACTCCGCAGTACTTCATTCGCTTAAGTTAACCATTTACAAGAACAATTTTCATTGCACCTTAGTGTTTCCATCCTTTTTCCACTATTGATAATACTTGTGAAAACATTACATCCGCTGCAACGGCATTGATCACAATACAAATGACTTCCTCTCGACCCCACAGGGTATCAGGAACGCGCGCGGAAGTACAAGATTAAGTGATGACATACGCTTCGTACATTTTACTCTACGTATACTACAAATCAGGACGAAACTTTACAAATTGTTGTTTCTAAAAAAACAATTTAGCTCACAGAGTAACATCATCGCACAAAAATTCAGCAGCGTCAAGAATCTAGCCGGAAAACACAGATACATATTTCAGACAATCAGGGACAAAAGTAGTTGACACACTTGTTTAAAACGGGTGCTTTTAGCAAATATTTAATTCATCTATTATTTCGTTCTTTTTAAACGCCGTAAATCCCCTCACCCCCCGAATCAATGTTGTCTGAAGTAAAAAAAAGACTTGAGGGTCCAAAATTCAACATTGATTTTGGGGGGGAAGGGGTTGGGGTAGACAGGGGAAGGGGATAGGTATATCCACTATGCAAAAAGGGGCCATTTTACGGAAGTGTGTCAACACTTTTGTCCCTCATTGTAGCTGAATTAAAGTTTAATGCTTCTCACATTCATTAAACACATCACTTTTGCGAAGATGTTAGGTTCAGTTTTAAGATACTTTTCGATACGCAGCTAATGAATTTTATTCGAAAATATGTTTTACTGCTTATTGTAGACTTTTAATAGTAGAATTTTAAAAGCCTATTTGCAGTACAAGTTTTAATACTGCGCAGAGAGTCACCGAGGTATCGTTTTTTGAAGTAACAACTTCAAGAAGTCGCGCGGTCGTCAATGGGTTTCTTAATGTTACGTTTGGTCCGGGTGGAAAGCCAATTTCCTACTCAGTATTTTGGTAAGCTTCCTGGTTTCAACCTTTGAAAGCTTACTCGGCTTTGGGGAGTTTTCCCCCTTTTGTCGGCCATTTTCTAAGGAGGCGCGGGAACGTGAAGTGAAATTACGTCACGGTCGTTTACAAAGTTTGATTGGCTGGTTATCTTTTCTTGTCGTTCCAAATATGGTACTTTCGAAAATGAATACTCACGAGCATCTGACAAAGCGAACATATGAGAGTTACACGTTTCAACCCCTTATGAGTTTCTGGTCCAATATAAAAGTTCTTCAAATCAAACAAAACCACATTGTAAGGATACTATTTTTTTCTACTTTGTATAGGAAAGATGCAGAAAGTCCCTTGCCATTAATAAATCTTCTTAGCATTCTAACTGTTAATCATATATATGAACTTCAAGCATTGAGGTGTATCAGCAATTGGCATAAACAAGAGCTCTTATCAATCTTTAACAGTTGCTCTCATTATGCCAAAAACATCCATTCACATAACACAAGATACACTTCAAAAGACAATCTATATATGACTCGTTTTGGAACAAATACTGGCAAACAAGCGATATCTGCAACGGCAGTAGACCTCTGGCAGGAACTAACCCCTGACTTTAAACCTTTAAGCACTTCTCTTTTTAGCAAAAGGGTGAAACAATACTTGTTAATTAAGCAAAATTCTTCTTCTGACATCTAACACCAATTAGCCACCTCTTTCTTCGATTCTTGTGTGTGTATGCTCTATGCTTTATGCTATGCTCTCTTTTTTTGTATTTTTTTTAGTAAGCCATTCCTGCTATACTTTAGCTTATGCTCATCTATTATATTTATTTTCATTTCTTATGTTTTTGTCTTTCATGTATTTTCTGTTTGTGAATTAAGCTACATTTCAAATATATAAATTAAATGTATAGAGATTAACTCGAAAACCTCGCGGTTCATTTAGGCTCTATGTATTTCCTTCATCAACACTTATTTTTTTATCTTAAAAATTAACTAAAATACGTAAATATAAATAATAAAAATATATACACAATGTAACTTTAAAAGATAAGAGAAATGCATATGTTGTTGTTAGAATCCCTTCGGGAGAGGTAATATATTGTATTGTGTTGTATTCGATCATTACGATCGAATCACCTGCGCCATGTTGGCAGTAGCGCCAGTCATTTACGCGAATTTTAGTTAACTGATACTAATTGCTACTCAGCTCATGTGCCCCAATTTAGAAACGCTATTAAATATAATTAATAATTAATTTAGAACATCTTAGCATTCAAACAGGCTCCGCAGATGAAGATCACGCTCCGAAAGGTAGAAGTGCCAGAGAAAATGAGCTTCACGCTTCAGGTCTTGTTTATTATCGCCCCTATGGTTTTTGCAATCGAGGAAAATGTCAAATCTGCTTATTCCATAGTTAAAGAGAATAAGCGTATAACTGACCAGACAGTCAAAACAGTTGGTTCATCTAGTGTGATGTCCTGCAGCCAGGCGTGCTTAAGGCACTCATGGTGTACCTCTACTAATTATAATTCCCGTAAGAAGAGTAGTGAAGGAAACTGCGAGCAAAACAAGCACAAGTTCTCGTCAATAAACGATGACATCAAGCTCACTGATGAATCAGGCACCACTTTCACAATGCTTCTTAAGGTAAGAAAGCTCGTAAACGTTTGAAAAAATTACCACCACTGCTGTATTGGATAAAGATGAAAATTTGTTATGAACATAGAGGTTGTCATAGCAACGAAATGACGCTATTACTTACTTACTTGCAGCCGGATTTCTCGGTACTGGGAACTCTTCTTTCAAAATCGTTCACAGGATCTTTTTCCTCCAATAGCCACCTCGATGTTCGTGAACTTTAAGCGAAATCTGAAAGAGCTTTACTGAGATATTTTGGGATGAAGTTTTTATGGTTAGAAATACGCTAAAAACGGGACAATCTTGACAATCTTATCTATAAAAAAAGAAGGGCTTTTGAAATGCAATTTCACCTTATAGTAGTTTCAATCGTTTTAAAAACGATGTGTGAAAGATCGTGGAGATAGCTTTAGCAGATTGTTAGAAAGAAGGATTTGATCAGTATGTATCGAGGCGCTCTTGTTAGCGGTTTTGTAAACATTTTGGTCTACTTTAACAAATTAGCGAATAGTTTTAATTTACGCGACAGATTTTTTGTTAAAAGAATTGGAGATTCTCGAGATTAACCGTCATCTTATATGACCTTTTATTTTCACGATTATTGGTATATTGTAGGGCAGTAAAATAAGGTCTACAATTCGCGAATTTTTGCCAGAAATTATAAATAAATAATAAGTATAGGTAATAGCATGAATAGTAGTGATATTTGGTACAGATACCTAGAGTGATATTTATGCAAAATATCACGCACAAATCAAGCTATTATTTGTTTATACTACTACTCGCAAAAGGTTTGTAATTTTTACATGTAGGTATTTCAAATTAAGCTGAAATACCACTGCTCTAAGCCAATCAAAGTGCAGAAATTTCTCATGTAGTAAGTATAAATGAATTTAAAATTTCTATGGCGCTCTTTCCAGATGTGATCAAAAGCGCTTTACAAAAATTTGTATAGGTAATAGCATGATTTGTAGTGATGTTTAGCATAAATACCATGAGTGATATTTCAAAATTGTTAGACGTAATTTCACGAGCCGTTAGGCGGGTGAAATTTGAGACAATTTTGAAATATCACGAGTGGTATTTATGCCAAATATCACGTACAAATCATGCTATTATTTGTTTATACTACTACCCGCAAAAGGTTTGTAATTTTCACATGTAGGTATTTCAAATTAAGCTGAAATACCACTGCTCTAAGCCAATCAGATTGCAGTAATTTCTCATGTAGTAGTATAATATTTAAAATTAAATACAATATTGAATAGAGAAAAAGTAAAAAAATAAAATTTAAAGTGATTCGTTGAAAAGAAAGGTCTTGATTGATTTCTTAAAACTATTTCGTGTTTACAAGTGAGAGCCTTTCATTATTCAGTGTTATTGTCTCCAAGTTTCATTTTCAAGTGAACAGCAGTAACTAAAAATGCATTTGAAATATGCAGAAATGTTAGCTATTGTAGTCCACGAACATATGAAATTGTTGTTGATCACAAAGAGATATTGAGGAAATTAAAGGGACACGTTCACGTTTCAGCTCATGCTCACTTGTCAAAATGCTGTTTTTCTGCCAGGACACGCTGTATCGTCTATACAAGAAACATGATCATGTCATAATGTCAAAGAACTAATCTGCACACTCCCCTGGCAGTCACTTGCACTTGATCATCTTAAATATTTGCAAAATAGCTGTCAATTAATCAACCATGGAATAAACCGGGTCAACAATAAATTCAACGTCGGTAGTGTTGGCATTATCCACTAATTTTTTCTGCGATTTTAGTACTCCTCCGTCCTACTTTAGGTTACTCTGAAATACACTTCAACTTTGAAATACACTCTGAGATCGCTGAGATACACGCGAGTGGTATTATTAACCGACATGAATTAATAATAAATAGGAAAAAAAAGTAATTTAATTAGTGAGCATGCGCTTAACCGTGAAACTGTCCCTTTAAATCGTGAATAACAAGTAGAGCGATTATTGCAAGAGAGAACTGACTCCAGAGCTCATGAATTTACGGAAATACATCACTTAAAACCAACGCTTATAGTAAATTTGTGAAGTCAATCACGGAGAGTCTTCTTTCCCGTATTTAATGGCGATAAGAGAGCTTATCAGGGTTAGAAAGCGGCGTTTATGGCAGCGTTCGGCCACACCCGAATATGAATTACGTAAATGATCGATTAAGCGCTGCTACTCGAGTAGGCACCGCTCCTTTACCGAAAATAAGTTATTAAGCGCCGCGGCGCTAATTTGGGTATTTACAAGTTAACGCCCAACCTTTGTGAAGACGCTTGATATAAAGAGATCAAAACCATATCGCTTGAGAAATAAGACCTCGACCAACTCATGAGTTCTGAAGTTTTAATGTAGGAAAACTCTTGAAACCAGGTTCATATAACAGTTCGAGATGTACCATGATATTTTTCTCTATATTCCCCTCGGTGTTTTGCCCGTACTTAAAATAAGCGCTGCTCCCGAATAAGCACCGCTCTTATATATGAAATGAGATAAGCGCCACGGCGCTTAATCGATTATTTACGGTAATAATAGTAACAATAGACCTTTTTACCTATACGGCGGCCATATTGAATTAATTCGATTTAAGGAGTATTATAGGATGCCCAGGGGGCATGAGCACATTTCGTTTGTATTTTTGAGCGCTTTTCGGGACACTTTTTCTTAAAGCTTTCTTAGAATAATACTGTAATGGGAGAGAAGATCCTTGTGCCTTGTTTGGATGTAATAATGATCGCCTTTTTCTAGTTTAGTATTAGAAATATGGTCTTTCACTGAATGAATCCGTTAGTCGTTCCGGTAACTAGTGTTAAAATCAAATCGGCATTCCTGCGTGCGTACTGTGCAATGAATATTTTACGAGAACTTCTCTGTATTTGGTCAGATTGAAATCTTTAAATGGGATAAATTTATTAGAAGACATTTAAGTCAAATTCAGGGAAACATATCTGGTAGAAATTTCGTGACTGAATCGCGTGTGAATTCACGGCTCATTTCGCATGCAAGAATGCAGACATGAATCTGAAATCTACAACTGCCAACGGATTCAACTTTCGAATAATAAATTCATTAATGTAATCTTGGGGGGTACGCTTGACTTGGCTTGACTGTAAGTCACAATGGCATATTGAAGCTGTGTAATCCATCTATGGGATGTTGAAGTTTTAAAAGGAAATAAGAAATTAACTGACAATATATGATTCATATATGTAACTACAATTCCACGGGTGCGCGTTGGATATGAGATGGTAGATAGCCAACTCAACGCTACGCGCCTCGTTGGCTATAATCATGTCATATCCAACAAGCACGAGTGGAATAATTGTTTTATTAAAAACGCCCACAAAATCCCGATGAGTCTCCCCGACTTTATTTTGTTAGAACAAACCGGAAAATACAAGGGACTTCCGTTTTTTACATGTCACACGTCTATCAAAACTGTCAACGCGCGAACGGACTGGATGAATGAAAAATCAAAACATTATGGAAATGAACACTTTTAAAAACTCATCGGGATTCTAGGATATTACACAGAAGGACAGCTAAAAAACTCGCAGATGATGAGAACAAAAAGACATTACTGTGAATTTGGATTTTTGGTGCAGTTACAAAAGTAAGAGCAAAGGAGGAAAACTATTCCCTCGGTCGCCCAGTCATGTCCTATACCGACGCCTGGATTGCCGTAGTGAATCGCTGCATAGCCTGTATTTGTAGCTAGTTGCTTGTGATTTATATTCTTATGTCGGATGAACAGGCTGCAACTATCTATCGGCGAGTGGCTTCGCGATCATGAAGAAACAATACTTGTCTTCTTTTGTAGCTGGTCGACGTATTTTAGTTTCATGTATTTTCATGTGTTTCTCGATAAACTTCAAAACAAACTCTTGTGGCTTTTTTTTCCCGATGAAATTGTTTTTTCTAGTATTCTACGAATGAAAACGATCTTCTTCGGCCGCCATTCTATCCTTCGCGAAAAAAAATCTCAGCTAGCTCTTCCAATTTTGAACTGACGCGTACACTGACCATATATGGAGAGCATGGTATACTGGCATATATACCATGATGGCTAAGACAATCAAAACGCTAGAATTGCATTATCCAACGATTCAGTTTTTTTTAAAATATATTTATAAACTATATATATCTTAGTATATTTGTGCTGATACTTAAAATTTTTTTCAGGGCTGTCTTATGACCGGATGCCTTAATGGAGGCTCGTGTTCTTTTAATGAAGAGAAGGACAGTTTTTCCTGCTCTTGCAAGCTGCCATGGAGTGGAGAAAATTGCGAACGGGGTAGGTCTCGTAAATAGTTCCGAGACGATTTTATACTAAAAGGAGTGCAGTCCAAAACTAATAATTTACCGTTGAAAGGAAAATCGCACTTGCCATGTGCATTGTGTTTCACAAAAAAATATACACAAAATTTTTAGCCAAGCCTAAACCAGTCTAAACTCTAAAACCATAGTTCCCGTGAAAGCCTAAATGTTCACTTCAAACCCAAAAAATTTAAGCCCTTGAAAACAAAATCAATATTGAGTCTATCAACCTTGTCACGGTTTTGGACGCCATCTTGACGAGTAGGCAAACGCGTGAGAAATTACAGTGTTTGTATGAGAATCTAATTTCAAATAATTTCCGTAGAACAGCTGTTCTGAAAAAAATATGATTTGTAAACTAAAGCTTCACTCCCAACGATTCTACTGAAAAAATTTGAGGGCGTTACATGCATTAGAAGACCTAGAACCACTTTTTAAATTTCCTATACATTTGTCTCTTGGAAAGTCGCGGGAAAATTACAGACAAACATATGGAAAATCTAAAGCAAGCCTCTGGAGAAATTTAAGCACAGGTACGCCTCCAAAATGTTTTAGAACAATCCTTTGCTTTGTAGCTTTAGTTTACAATTGATATGTTTTTCAGAACAGCCGTTTTAAGGTGACTCGACCCAGTTTTTTTGGGGGCGTACCATCCTACTTTAGAGCTCTCTGGTATCCCCATCTTTACTTTTATCGCAAGTCTAACACATGGATTGGATAACATATACATCAATCTACAATACAACATAAAATTTTTGGCGATCGGAGTAAATGTCACGTGGTTATAATGCCACGCCCCTTTGAGGTCTGAGTCGAACATATGCTGTTGCCGGCATTTTTTCGTGAAAATCTCTCGGCTACACATAGTGCGCATTAGTGCCTTGCGCTAAACAGAGTTTCAACAAAATCGCAAAGACCCAATTCGAGAAATTCAGCGGTTTCCAAATTGAGGTCATAATTTATGCGAAAATGATAAGCAAACTTTACACGATTATATCGAATAAACTATGAGACTGATCCCTTTATTTTGGGGATCGTTATAACAGATGGGTCCTTGCAAGTCAGCAAAAAGCTTTAGGGCCTTGTAAATGCGCGCGATTTCGAGCAAAGCAGACATATACAAATTATAGTTTTCGCTATTTGTTGACGTTTGTCACCGTTTGAGAGTCCTTCTCACGAAAAAAGCATTTTCTTAAAAATTCGTAGTTTTTTTTCTTCAAATCTTTTCAGGGCCACGATTGATTAACTAACTACCCGGACTATGAATTTCATGATCATTGAAAAACTGTGACATTATCTCCTATAAGCCCAAACTTGAGTAAACATTGAACATTTTCAGCGTTTTGGCCGAGATTGTGCTTTGGGAGTTGTCTATTGTTTCTAGTCTGTCATTATACAGCATTCTTATTCAGCACGCGTGCAATGACCACGCTTGGTTGACTTCCGAATGCTCACCGACATATGATAATTAGAATGAAAAAATAGAAGGGATTCCCGTCACGCAACGTCTCCAACCAGCTGAGTGTGCATCATGCCGAGAATTAAAAACTCTAGAAAGAAAATGGCCGGGGTGTTGAATGCTATTCGAGTGAGAAAAGAGGTTCGTACGGCCTGAGACAGGCGATCGAGTGATACATAGAAGTTTAACTCATGATTTTTAATCAATTCTTGTGCGTCTTGTGCCTCTGCAAAAAAATAAAATCAAGAAATGCTACACACTGAATCTACTTACTATTAAAAAATATGATTTTACATGGATTTAATGCAAGCCAATAATTAAACCAACTCATTACTTATCCGTTAGCGGGTAGCGAAAAAATTAACTAGACTTGTAACAACTGTCAGTTTTTTTGTGACTCTTGGTTTCGAGCTCGTTTTGCTTGGAGGTAATGCTAAAATTGTTAGCAAGGCTCTTGAACCTTCTGCATTATACAAACTGCTGAGGGTGTTCATGTCTAGGCCGGCCTTGCTTATTTTGTCCTTCATGACATCGGAAATGCCCAGCCTGTGTAGGGTAGACTTTCTTCCTTTGGCAACAGCTTTCATAGCCATGTCTTCACAAAAATTATTTGCTTGCCTAGCCAACGCTACCATCGCTTCCAGAGTCTGTTGCAACTTGTTACTGTGTAGGACTCTTCCGAGTGCAACCACGTCCTCTAGGGAATCATGGGCGTACACTGTAGCAAGAGATTTCCCCTTGCACTCCTTTAGATGACTTCCCCGCGCCTTTTTTTTCTTCTGTGGTTACTTCTAGTGAATCCAAAAGCATCAGCCTGCACTCTAGAAACTGCTTAAGTAGACCCTGTTCTTTCATCGAACGTAGCAAAATGGGGAAGTCGAACCGATTACCGTTGTGGGCAACAAGAACAACCCGCGTCTCTCTTCCAACCTCTTTTATGGAGCTAAGAAAATCCCCCAATCCCTGAGCTTGTGACACAGCTGGCAACTGGTTACCATTTTTGTGCAATTGCTTCGCCCCATTTTGATATCTTACAGACACTCCGTGAATTTTAGTCGCACTTTCTGATATCATTTTCTTGTCTGGAAGCAGATACTGGTTAAACGGCGCCTTCCCCTGAACTAAGCACGACAGTTGAATTATCTCGCACTCCATACCAAGCCCCGTTGTTTTTGTATCACATATAGCAAGCACAAAAGGGCCATTGGGTGTCGCCGTCTCCTCCTGAAAACATATAACAGTGAAAGAATTAGATTCAACATCGGGCGTCAACGACGGGGTTTCGGGTGCGCACCCACATCCCCTCCCCAAAGGAGTATAACCACGTGTATTTCAAGTGCCTGCGCTTTATTCTGGAGTTTTTGAGCATCGGAAGTCTATAAGGGACAACAAAACACACTTTATTACCCCTTTGAAAAGTCCTGGTGATACCTATGGATAAATTCGATAATGGGTGTAGCCGCTATAAGTACCTCATTTTCTGTACTCTCTTGTAGGCTCGCTATGCTCACACAGTCATCGAATTCCTTGTCCGTAATAGTCGATCGTAGATCATTCAAAGTACCATTCGTGATTGTCAATCTGTCAGCCTCACTTTGTGTTAGTCCTACACCGCTCTCATAGGTCACGCCCTCGTTATGTTCCAATGATCGGGTCTTTTGGGTTTTCTTTTTCTTCGCACTTCTCCTAGCTCGCTTAAACGCCTTGGTTGACTGCTTTAGACTATTTCTATCTTTCTTCTTGTCCATAACCTTGGTGTGCTTTTCAGTCACAGCATTGCCTGCTACACCCATTAGTTGCGCTGCCTGGTTAACATATCCATACCCTTCATTGAATTGCGAAATTGCTGCCGCCGTTCGGAAATCACTACTCTCAGATCCACCGTAGTGACTAATTTTCGGTGCTTACGTACCAATCAAACTGTTGACGCATTCGTTTCGCTGGCTGGACCCACATGGAGCAAGCTTTTTGGCTGCCTCTTCAGTGAGAAAAGGTTTCATAGCATCCTCGATACTAGCTCGCAGATCGTCTCCCTAGAATGACACAATTTTCCATTATCCAAGCGACACCAAAACACTTTGAAAAAAGCAAGAATGCCTGTCGACCAAGATGCTTTGCGGCCGAGGTTTTGATTTTCGTATCATACGGACATATAATATGAATTGCCTTTATATAACAATATTGCGCGAAGTTTGCTAAGTATAGTTTCTCTGCTAATTATTCAAAGATTTATTCTAGTGCAATTTTCACATTTTGTGAGTTAAAGCATCTCGACCGCAAAGCATGCCTTTCGACAAGTATTATTGAAATCTGATTGGCTCCCATACTCGCTATCTATTCCGTGAAAGATGTTCAGTAGAACTTTTATAGGCCATCCCACGGTATATACCGGTAACGTATTTTTTGTAGAGCTCATATACTATTCTCTGGCTATAGTGCTCTTGTCTTGAAAAGTGTAGAATGTACGAAAACCAACGCGAACACCCCTCGCTCCAGGTAACAGGTAGCAGCGTTCCATCCGAGATTGACAAATTGTGAATTTACCTGAAGATCTCTTCCACCAGGAAGGTCGCCATGACTGTAGTTTTCTGGTTCCCGCTTGTATGTACACCACTCTTTGCAAAGAGTGTGTTCTCCGAACGCGTGTGGCACTATCGACTTCAGCCCCTCCAACAAGGATGACTCCTTTCCCTTGTTCTGTCTTATGCAATACGGGAAGCATCTTTGCATATATCCAATAACTGCTGGGCTGAGACCCTTCACTTTGGACTTGACAGCATACAGTCTGGAACCCAACGTGCGGCTTGCGTGATTGATGTCGCTCCATTTTTCTATGTCATAGGCTACCAATGACTGCAACTGATTCTCTGTTGTGCGATCATCATCACCAACATACGTCGAGTAACGTACGCCACCTTCGACTGCATCACCAAATAGCTGCACTGCAACGTTGGCCTCCATACTTTTGGATGAGCCTTGGTGATTACGACGGCAGTTGTGCACGGTGAGCTGCCTGTTGTTAGAAACAGCCTCTTGACACACTCGGCATAAGGTATTTCGCGTGGCATAGCTGATCACTTTTCCCGTCTTTAGCCCCACTGCAGTCCCCACTCCGGATGAGGAATCATAGCTCTTGCCACGCTTTCTCCATCCCATGTCGTAGGACACGCCCACTGCCACTGGCCCTTCCCCTTGACCGTCATTCTCTGAGAGGTCCCTTTCCATCTCTGTAAACGCGGCACACGACCGCTTGGCCACACTCTCAATAGCACTTCCAGCTTCTCGTTCTCGTTTCTTGAAGTTTCGCGAAGTCAGTGAGGGAAGACCAAGGGCAGACATCAAACCAGAGTACTGTGAATGGCCGATTCCGGTATGCAAGGCCCCGAGACCTGCTCAGGAATTTATGTCAAGAGTCGCTGACCCCCGTTTGCCAGTTCGGTGGCTCTCGGCAGGGCGGATACTGTTGATGGAGCAACAATTACTACATTTTACTTTTAAAATAGGTATCGGTCCTTCCGGTCGCACGTCTTGGCAACTGTTGGCTAGTCCTAACGGCCCCTTATCACAATATTGACATTTCTCAAGCGCTTCCGTAAGCATTTCCAGGTTGACAATATATTCTTGGCTAGCGTTCCCTATTTTCTTATACGGCGGGTCCGAACGTAAAATAGGTCTCGTGGGCGATGACACTGACGCCTTGCATCGTTTTTCTGTTGCAGCTAGTTTACTGGCTCTCATCTTTTCCCTTTTTTCTCATATTGTCTCCTCTTCTTTCTTTTTATCTCACTACTCTCTCTCGCTGCACTCTCTGGGGGACTCTCCTGCTGGAAAAATACAAAGTCCGCAATATTAGGACGTCCTATCATGATGTCAATGATATTTAAATCAAGCTCAATAATGTTCATATAACTCTTAAAATAATGGAAACTTACGAACCTGAAGCACAATCTCTTCTCCGTGAACCTCTTTTCTCACTCGAATAGCATTCAACACCCCGGCCATTTTCTTTCTAGAGTTTTTAATTCTCGGCATGATGCACACTCAGCTGGTTGGAGACGTTGCGTGACGGGAATCCCTTCTATTTTTTCATTCTAATTATCATATGTCGGTGAGCATTCGGAAGTCAACCAAGCGTGGTCATTGCACGCGTGCTGAATAAGAATGCTGTATAATGACAGACTAGAAACAATAGACAACTCCCAAAGCACAATCTCGGCCAAAACGCTGAAAATGTTCAATGTTTACTCAAGTTTGGGCTTATAGGAGATAATGTCACAGTTTTTCAATGATCATGAAATTCATAGTCCGGGTAGTTAGTTAATCAATCGTGGCCCTGAAAAGATTTGAAGAAAAAAAACTACGAATTTTTAAGAAAATGCTTTTTTCGTGAGAAGGACTCTCAAACGGTGACAAACGTCAACAAATAGCGAAAACTATAATTTGTATATGTCTGCTTTGCTCGAAATCGCGCGCATTTACAAGGCCCTAAAGCTTTTTGCTGACTTGCAAGGACCCATCTGTTATAACGATCCCCAAAATAAAGGGATCAGTCTCATAGTTTATTCGATATAATCGTGTAAAGTTTGCTTATCATTTTCGCATAAATTATGACCTCAATTTGGAAACCGCTGAATTTCTCGAATTGGGTCTTTGCGATTTTGTTGAAACTCTGTTTAGCGCAAGGCACTAATGCGCACTATGTGTAGCCGAGAGATTTTCACGAAAAAATGCCGGCAACAGCATATGTTCGACTCAGACCTCAAAGGGGCGTGGCATTATAACCACGTGACATTTACTCCGATCGCCAAAAATTTTATGTTATATTGTAGATTGATCTATATGTTATCCATTCTATGTGTTAGACTTACGATAACAGTAAAGATGGGGATACCAGAGAGCCTTAAAGTAGGATGGTACCCCCCAAAAAAACTGGGTCGAGTCACCTTACGGAAATTATTCGACATTAGATTCTCATACAAACACTATAGTTTCTCACACGTTTGCCTACTCGTCAAGATGGCGTCGAAAAACGTGACAAGGTCTATTGAACTTTAACTCAACCCTGTTTAAACTCGTGGGTGGAAACAAAGTGGCCCTGACTTTTATGATTCATAACTTTGAAAAAAAAAAAAACAAAACAAAACAACAATGTGCATCCCAGAACAGTAGACGGAATAGACACACCTTGTTTCCCTTGATGGAATCTTTTTACCCTGCGAATCTTCGCATCTATGCATTCAATTGAAATCCTTGGATTCCTCTATCGCAGCAAAAATTGATTTTTCCAAGGCCTTCAAGATCGCTAAATTAATAATAATAATAGTAATAATGATAATAATAATTATCATTATCTTGTTGTTATTAGTATTATTAAATTTTGTATGCGCCTACCCAGTCCTGCCCTAGGCGCTTTACACAAGGCTATGAAAAAAATCGAAACTTAATAATTATTAAGGTAATTCCCTTGTTTGGCACTGCGCACCCTCTACTGCGCATAACATTCCGACATCCAAGATGGCGGCGTTTCTTCCCACTAGCACGAAAAGAACAAACAAGGGCCGCTTTTGCAGAGCTAAAGCTTTTATTCGCAATAATAATGTCGCAGATCGGCTCACAGCTTCCTGGTTTGCTATCGAAAAACAAGAAAATAAAAGAAATGTGCGTGATCCCGAAGTCTGCAGTGGTTTTTCACTTCGCGGCCGTCGAGTTGTTGAATTATTAAAATGTCCCGGCTGAGGCTTTGGATTATGGGGGCTGTGAAGCCTGTGGGACAGCTCTACGGCTCTCCAACTGCATTAACGAACCAGTATCTCGCCTGTAATCGCTACTGTACATATGTTGTTCAAACTCCGAAAGTGGGAGAGACGAATATTTGACCCCCCGTAGCATCAGAACCAAGCAAGGGAGACTAGTCTTTGATGCAAACACGAAGTTTGCTGCTGAATTCACATTTTGCTGTGTATAGAAACCAAACAAGCGAGCATATGACGAATACCAATCTTTTCTTCAAGTTTCTTTGTCAAGCACTATTGTGCAAACGCAAAAAAGTCGAACTCACTGGAATTAAACAGAACGCCGGCGCTACAAAATAGTCCAAAATAAAGATCCATAACTCCAAAATCTCATCAATCTTGACTTACCTCATTCCTTGGTATTTAATGTACTCTTTTCAAGTTTGAATTTCTGTGTTGGCGATATCAAACACATAAAAACAACCGAAAACAAGCTTGATCTCGAGTGCATACTTCGAACACGATGGGCTCATGTTTATTTTGTATCTCGTCCCAGTCCCCGCCGCGCAAATTATTTATCCTGGCTGCGATCTCAAAACCATGTCTACCTTTCACAGCAGTTTGTGAGGAAACAAGCACGGTGACCTCCGATCTTTTTCCTAGGTATTTGCTAAGAACAGTCTAATAAGGAACATATTCGAAGACGAAAATGCGTTTGATAGTACAACATGATTTTTTTGGGGAAAATAGCTTCGTATTTGGTGTATTTGGGTCAAGGCGAGGACTTCAAGCTAACCGCGGAACTGTCCGAAAGAGTGCAATATCCCCACAACAAGGCAATCAAAAACGAATTAAATGAAGCAATACTGCTTATTTGAATAAAAGAAGCCTTATGTTCAAGATAAAATTTTGAGTGTTTCATGTAACAAAGACTTAATTCTGTAAGAAGGGGATTCCAATTTTTAACGCGCAACCAGTAAAAATACCCCAGTTTAAGAGCCTGCTAACGCGTAAACCAGCACGGTGACCCCAACTTTTTATTGCATTTTTTTCATGTTCATATCATGAATGTTGATTATGCCAAGTTTCAAGAAAGTGTCTGATAGTAGAACAATTTCAAGGGAATTACCTTAAACATTCCAAGCAAATGGTCGTTGAGGATAACAGTCACAGTTATTATTAACGGATGGTGTATCTCCTCAGTCTACATTCTGGTATCCGTAAAATACTTACCCATCCTTTCAGCTTTTTAGATGGTCAAAACATGGTTTTGACAGTTAAAAATTCTCATGCGGAGTACCGGACATATTGAATGATTTTAAAAGCACTTGCATTTTGTAAAAATCTAAAAATAATTGAGATCCGTCTTTCTGCAGTTGCGTCATCATGCAGCGATTTAAAGAAGAGAGACCCTACAGCGGCAAGTGGAAACTACTACATTGATCCAGATGGCGAGGGAGATCTGGTGCCACTCTCAGTGTACTGTGACATGACTTGCAAGAATGGAGTTGGCGTGACAGTCATCAGTCACGACAGTGAGAACAGGACATATGTGCGTGGATATGAAGCTTCAGGTAGCTACTCACGAGACATTCACTACTCTGGAGTTAGTCTTTCTCAGCTGGCCAGTCTCACCAGAGTCTCCTCATGTTGTGAGCAGTTTATAAAGTACGAGTGTTATCATTCAAAGCTGTTCAAAGACGGAAAAGGTTGGTGGGTGTCACATGATTCTTTTAAGATGGCGTACTGGGGCGGAGCATCACCTGGCAGTGGTAAGTGCGCGTGCGGGATGACCAACTCATGTGCAGACTCCAGTTATGGCTGTAACTGTGATAAGAATGACAAAGTATTGCGTGAAGACAGCGGCCTCCTAACTGACAAGACAAAGCTTCCAGTAAAACAGCTCAGGTTTGGAGATACCGGCCATACCAGATTTGGCGAATATGGCTACCACACTTTGGGAAAATTAAAGTGTTATGGTGTAGCATAATGACATTGGTGTCACTTATTGTTGTTTAGAGGAACGGAAAAGAAAGTTTAAGATCAACTCAATAAAGCCTTTGCAAGTGTAATTTAGAAGAGTAGCTATTGCCGTTTAGACTTAAACTAGAAATACGTTTATAGCAACAGCTAGCTCTGAGTAAAAACTGAGAATGACTCTAGACTGCTCTACAATAGCGAAGGAAATCGCTATGGTTAGTTGCATTTTTGTCGAGGAAAGGAGGCAGGCATGGCTTTATTCTTGCAAGTGACAAAAATGAGGAAGATCAGACGATGATTGCCCCAAACTGAGCAACGAAACCCAATGAAACATAGAAACAAACAAAACGGATCTAAATCCTCCAATCAAAAACCATGACCTTTTGAACTCGTTCAAGTGAGCTTGATTTACACAACATCATGATTCCTCATTTATATCCTTTGGAAAACTGGTTCGCAACGTATTTTGAACTGGCTCTGAGTACAAAATTATGCGCAATTTCATTGTTTAGATCTCGACTTGTGATTGGCTAATTTCAAAACTTGGCTCATTTTTTTGTCTGGGTGGCCTCGGTTCATTTGTTTGCAGTGTAATAAGTAGTTTCAGCAAGATCGTCTGGGTGAACGTAGTCCTGAATAGGTCTGTTGCTGTCAGTGACTGACGTTTCGACAACCTGCGCAGTAGTCAAGTCAACGGCATCAAGTTAGTTGATGGTATTAAACTCTTGTTATTGACCTCACTGGTAACTAAGTTGTTTTTGACATGACTGCAAAACTCAAGAAAATGGCGGAAGGGTTCGGGTTATGTGGAGACAAAATAGACAAATTAACGACTAAATATGAACGTAATGAATGCAAGAATACACCAAAAATACCCGATGGGTACACAGGAAACCAATTGTGACACCCGCGGGAATTTTTGTCTGATTCTTGGCAACATGGCTATTCTTACTAACTCGAGTACGCTGATTGCGAAAATCATTAGTGCCAAGCTCAATTCTTGTGTTAAGGTGGAGTTTGGAGCATTTCATTATGACGCGGGAGGTTTAAGAGAGAGAGAACCATTACTTACTTCGCGCAAATATTGCCACGAGATCATTGCAGACAGTTTCTACCAGAGTAATGGCACCACTAATGACAACGAAATGCTCACAATGCCTCACAATGAGCCACAAGGAGACAATTTCTTGTCGTCAATTCATGTCGCGTTAAAATATAGAAGGGACCTGATGGATACCCCAGTGCACCAGGGATTTGACGATTCCGAAGAGACAGCGATAGCTCTGTGCCAGACAGCTTGTACACGAGCATATTTTTAAACTTTCTTTTCGGGGATCAGAAGCTTTAAGACAGCGTTGATAGTAATTGCAACGCACAAAACCATCACACTAATGACTATTGTCTTAACCATCGCACAGGGTGTTGTGTACACTGCCAGTGATGGAGCAGGTGTTCCTGGGCACTACCCTTTATCACGCGATGCGTTCAAGGCCGTTAGTAGATCTGTTACACAAGGCGGGGCATATACAGCTACAGGCAAATCCTCAAGCTGGACACCTTACTAGCGCAATAAATAAGAAAAATGGCACCATTGTCCCACCTAATTTAAGCCCAGGCAATTTCACGAAGTTCACAGCTGATAACATTGACAACAACGATTTGTCACTAGATGGAAAGAACAAACCTTCAGCGCAACACAGGCGGCTGTTTGGCAAAGAGATCCAAGTAAAACAAAGCGTTTGGCAAGCTTGAGGCCTGCCGACAAAACTGACCACCCTTGTAATTCCCTGCCCGAAGCACTCCGCAGCAACTACAGTTAGCTGATATGGTGTAAGGCAAAAGTGTCCCGGTATTTACAGGACCTGTTGAACTGAAGTGCTATACTGTTTCACACTACGGTTTGGCGTCAGGTACACATTCCCAAACCGGTGCTTCCGAACCCAGAGTAGACAGCGGCTACACGCTAGCTGAATATCTATTGGTCTCTGTCTTGACCTCAATTCAATCCCGGAGGCTTGTCTGGTCTTGGTTCCATACCAGTACACTACTGGCTGCGGAGCACTTCACTCTAAATGCAGAAAGTCGCACGTCGTGTGTACTGCACAATGTGGATGCAGTGAAAACGACGCTTGCTGCTGCATAAACCGTTGCTAAAACGCCCTGATGCTTATAAAGAAATAGAAATATTAGCTAAGTGCTTTTAAAGATACCGTAAAATTCCGAAAATAAGCCCCGGGGCTTATATTTTTCAAAGGCCCTTTTTGAGGGGCTTTTTTTTGGAGGAGCTCATATTCGCAGGGAAATTTGCTTTTCAAAATTGATTGGGCTGGCCTTATAGTTTACCGTTTTTGCTTTGTTTTACTTTGTATTTGAGGCAATTTTCCAAGTACAAGCCCGCGGTGGGCTTATATTTGGAGGGGCGATTTTACGGAGGGGTTTTGGCGTTACCGGTTTGGGGTGCTTATATTTGGAGGGGCTTATTTTCGGAATTTTACGGTATTAAAAGATGTATTAAAAATATTTACAGTATTGTTGACCATCATATCGACAGATTGAAACCTGAAAGTACGAAGTAATGTTCTGTTGTTTAATTTGATATGTCACCATATTAAGGGCCGAGAAAGACAACGTGAGTTGTGAAATTACTAAGATCCAGCATTGTACTAAATAAACAATAATTTGTACCTGTACTCCCAAGTGTTACAGCAAAATGTTTTCCAACAGAATGTCAAATATACCGGTGGTAAAGTGATTTTTCTATAAGAGGGCGTGGTTAAGTGTCACGTTAGGGCTAATCAATGTAAGCGGGGTAAAATCAGTCAGATATTCTTAGAATAAATTTTACAATACACTTTATAACACTTTCAAAGATTTTTTGTCTGTATTAAACTTAGAATTGTTAGAGGAAAGAAAATTCCTTACTAGGACAATGACGTCATAAAGAAATGCCTTAAACTTCACTTTAACACAAGAATTGAGTTTGGCAACAATCATTTTCGTAATCAGCGCACTAAAGTTAGTAAGAATAGCTATGTTGCCAAAAATCAGACAAAAATGCCCCTGGGTGTCACAATTTGGTCTCCTGTGTACCGACTATTAGAGGAGTATCTCCAAGGAAGTAACTTCAATCATATACCGTATATTTACTTGATTTAACTCCGCCCTCGATTAAATGCAGCTAATGGAAGCAAATTACCGATACACGCTGCCCTCAAATAAACGCAACATCCTCTTGGTATAGGTCTCGTATAGGCTAAGGGTAAGAGCAACATTCACTGTTTTAACCAAACCAAACATTTAAGGTATTTTCTGAAGAAATTAATCGGAACTAAAAAGTTGATTCTTAAGAAAAAGTTTTAACGAAAGATGCATTTTGAGTAGCGATATAAACGTGTTAACGGCCTCTAGTAGCTCAATAATAGTTACTGCTTCTCAACTGTTAAAAATTGTTTTGTTATTAAAATAAACTTTATTGCAAGCACCAAACGTTGAATTGCTATTTTTCTTTTAGTTATTGTAACTTGTTTTGTGTCAGCTTTTATGAATGAATGAGGCAAGTCAAATCACAGACAAGTAACGGTTCGTTTAGGTCTCATCCACCATGCATGTCATCGCATTCAAATCCCTTCCCTCATCTTCAGTGCATATCTACAAAGTTCCCTTTCACAGTGACACCCTGCCAAATTACTGCAGCTGCTTATGATGGACAGAAACACATTTTTCCGTACCGTGCATGAAAATAGTACTCTCTTGGATTCTCTTTCATGTCCAACACACTGTCTTTAAGGTAATGTATCTCAGTCAGGCAATGCGTCACGTCACAAGTGCTGCATCTTCTTTCCTCTATGTAAATATTAGAATCTTCATGAATTCGTGTAAGTTTTATTAAGCATAAAATCAGAAAAACAGTGTATCCAATCCTATGTAGATTTAGAAAGAAAGTGCCACTTAATCTGTTCGGTTGGACAGCTTGCTGATCAAAAAGTTTCAACGCCGAGTTGTCTTCCTGAATTTGTATGAAGACCTTAGGAGACTGGGCACTATTATGCTTCCCTTGCAAGGTCTTGCAAAGCAGATATGCTAATGATTTGTTTAGTTAAGCTCATTTCAATTCTGCTTAATTATAAAGTAAAAGATAATTTTTTACAATGAATTAAATTACCACGGGATGTTCGTGGGAAAGCCACGAATAAACTATATTTTTTGGAAAAAAAAGGAAAAAGGAAAAACCAGGCTGACATTATGCTCAATAAGGCTTGCATGGATTCTTTGTCTTTCACTTTGTATGAAATTGAAGTGCCGCCAAAAAATTCTGACTCGGACTTCAGTTTTGCGGTGGAAATTTTATTAACAATAGAGCGATTTTCGTATCACCTTGAAAAGAAAACGCGCGAACAAAACAGAAACAACAAACGAACGGAAATAGAGCGATTTGATTGGTTTATCGAACGGACAGACAAACGCGTCTGGCTTTTGATTGGTTAAGCGAACGCTCGCGTAAACTGCAATTCTGAAAGTAATTTTCCAAAACTTCGGGCAACAAAAGCTTGAAAAAGTGTTGAAACTGGGCAGCTGTTAGGATGCTAGACTGGAGGGTAAATGCTTCAGAAGGAATTTACAAATTTGGTGCTGCGTACCCTATCCAAAAAAGGTATCAGATTTTGGCAGATTATTCAACAAGTGGAAGTTTCGCGGTCAGTGCACGAGAAAACCGCGTTTGTTACAACACCGCACGGGCAATTTGTGAAAAGTTTATTGCGACCGGTGATTGTCAAGCTGGAGCAAGAGGGAGGCCAGCTAGCAAGATGCAACCTTTTATGGTTGCCTATCTGGAGGCTATGATTTTCGTGAACCCTTTTTTGTACTTGGAAGAAATGCAAGGCAGACTGAGAGCTGACCTGAACTTGTTACCACACGAAGTTCCGTCGGTACCGGTTATTTGCAGGACACTGCATGATCTCAATTTAACGAAGCACAAGTCAACTAAAGTCCCACAAGAGCGATTTACACCGTACAACTTGGTAAGAAGACAAGCTTACATCCAGTGGCGGAACCGAAAAGATCCAACAAAACTGTTTTTCGGAGACGAGACGGCCTTTAACAAGCTCACTGATGTACGAACTTCAGGTTGGTGCAGTATTGGTGACGTCCTTCCGAGTGTAGAGCCAAAACGAGACGTAAGAGAAAAATATCGGCCTTTGCAGTGGTAGGTTACAACGAAGGAATTGTTAATTGCTACCCAGTTCCCGGTAGCTTCAATGCAGTTTCCATAACAAATGCCATCGAGTATCACTTCTTACCCTACTTACCAAGAGATAGTTTTCTGGTTCTTGACAATGCCTCGATACACAACGACGTTGCTGTGCAGAATGTTTTGGCGCGCAAGAACATAACCCTCGTCAAAATGCCTACTTACTCTTTTAACTTAAATCCCATTGAAAGCGTTTTCAGCATCGTAAAAGCCAATGCACTGAAGACTCCGGGTTCCATTCGTGCTTACGGAATGGCAAGCGTTGTAAATGCTTTCGCAGGAGTAACAGTTCCAGTGGTACAGTCATTTTACAGGAGAAGCTGGCAAGTGCAATTCTAAGTGTAATTTCATTTAATTAACGAAACAGTTTTGTTATTCACCCTCATTCCGTAGTAACTGTTTTTACGTAATACGTAGCCACTTATTCGATCCAGCACATCTTACACCAAAATCGTTCATTTTACATCGCATACTTACTTTCAAGAAGGTATTTCTAGAACTCACTGTGGTTTTGTAAGAATTTCTTCAATAGACGCTATGGCTACAGTACTTTAATACCGAGGCAAGTGTTGATGCTGGACTGAGTGTAGAAAAGTAAATTAATCGGCATATACTTGCCTGAGCTCTGGGTTTAGTGTTGCCAAAATGTTCTTTTGACTAGTCGACCACGGTACGTATTTAAGTTTAACTTATTTGTTTAAGACTATATACTGTAGGTCGAGGTCAGGATTGAAGAGACCACTAGCTTGTATGTTTTGGGTGTCATTCTTGCTGTATTTATGATTATTATTATTTACCAATACGGCAACCCCTCAAAAAGAAGATTATTAGCCGGTCGGGTACTATAAGAACAAACTTAAGCATTTAAAACGATTCTCCGATAATTTATTGAATGCACAGTAACAAACTAACATTCAACCGATCTACCCAGTACAATTTTGTTGCACAAAGTCTGGTTATGAAAAATAACCTGAATCCTTTCTTTTAAATCAAACCTATAAGCCAGTTGTTGGTCAAGTTCTGTAAATTTAATCAGAAGCATATGATACATAATTTGTACAAAGTCGTAAACATTTACACAATATGGTGCCAATTATAAGTGACAATTATTACAATTTTGTTTTAGTCTATCATTTGGCACTTTCACAATAATATAACTTGTAACTAGCAAATGTCACTTGAAAGTTTGTGAATTGTGCGCTATGGCATGGGTATTATAATCTTCTTGGGCAAAATTGTGTTATTGTTATGCTTGAAAGATAATATCAGGTAAACTTTTGAATGAACAGCAAATCTTTCTAAAAGAAACAGGAGGAACTTGACAAAATTGCATCCTGTTAGTTTCATTGAATTTAATTTTTGAATAAATAAATTTTTGGACAATATTTGTAATTTTGTTATTATTTTTTGTAATTTTTGTAATAAATTGTAAAGTGCTATTAGACATAGCTGGAAAAGGCGCCATATAAGTAAAGTATTATTGTTATTTTTTTAAAGCGTCAAACCATCCTGGCCATTCATTAAGCCAAGGGCACTTGTGATAGTTTCAGTGCTTGAATGCTGGGCTGTCAACCCCCCAAATGACATCATTTGGGCAAAAACTACTCGTTGACTCCAATTGTCACCAAATTTGTGATGACACAAAACTCACAAAAACCAATCAGATTATTAACAATAGCATACTGGAGGTCATGAGGAAATGTTCTATGTTGACATTAAAATAGCTCAAACAATATGTAAAATAGTTGAAATTGTATTGTTGGAAAGTCGAGGCTACTGAAGAAATGACATACTTCAATGATTATCCGGGAGATTTCATTCTCTAATCTGGAGAAAGGGAGATTTCTCCAGAATTTTCCAGGAGAGTTGACAGCACTGCGAATGCTATTGACACAAATGTGTATTAAGCCTTTTTAAAGTACCAGTGAATATCCATGTAATGACCCCTTCAGTTAGTAATTAGTAAATAAAAAAATGTTAATAATAATATGTTACTTCCAATATGAATTTTAATGCAGCCAATGTTGCCGCAATTGTTGGCTCAAACTTATAAATTTCTTCTGAATCATATTTTACCCTCCAGTCTGGCATCCTAACATCTGACCAGGTTCAACACTTTTTGTAAGCTTTTGTTGCCTGAAGTTGTGGAAAATTACTTTCAACAATGTTTCTCATCATGCATTTGCATACCAAAAGCCATGTATGTTAACTTTACTTTTTTGATACACCAATCAAATTGCTCCACTGGCGTTTGTTTGTTGTTTCTGTTTTGCTTCACATAATCATTTAAAGTCATATAAAAATCGCTCTAATGAAGTCAAGTTTACAGAAAGTGTTGCCTCAAAAGAGTGTATTAATACTTATGATGAAGTTTTCAGTGCAACAAGTGGCATAATTATTGTTTTAATTTTTGGTCATAAATTCAATAAAATGCCTTTCTTTATTACCGATCAGTGGCTTTCTTATTGTGAATACAATCCAAACCTTGGTAGCCTCAAAGTTGACTTTGAAGATGTAAGACAATCATCAAGGTTACAAACAACAGAGATACAGTGCCAAATATTGGAATAGCTTGCACAACAGGCATCATTGAGGACACTCAGATGGGTTTTGGGCATGTATGCCATTGGCAAGAATTGAACATACAATGACCCTTATAACTGTATTTTTAGTCCTTTTTGAAAAGAATTTGTAGATTACAGTTTTGTTACAAATTTACCACATTGGCCATATTTGTATATGTCATGATAACCCTTAGACCTGAAGGCATTGGCACACTGTGCCATGATTTAGCCATCTTTTTAAAACATTGTCAAATAGTTTCATGACACTGATGGGCAGCAATTGCAGGTAGACAAGACAACAATGCTGTGAAATGTCTCAGATTTATCCCTATCTCTACACAGTTTACTGTCTCTTTTAAAGTCTCAAAATACCAGTAGTTTTGACATGTTTTAAGACCATTTCACAACATCGTTTGCTCACCAGTCTGCAGCCTGTATTGGTCTCACACCAAGAACAATTTGGTACTCCTAAACAGAGTTCAAGGGAACAAAATATTTTTTTATGACTTTGTGTCAAGTTGCTGAGACTATAGGCCCTTTGTTGATCACATGACTGATTTCCCTTAGTAGAGCCTTGAAGCTAGAGTAATCTAACTTTCAAAAATGGAAAGAGTATGTTCGAATATTAGCAAGGACACCCATTTCCAGACCAATGCTGTACGATGCTGAGATATTGTAAAGGTCTTAACCTGTAATGAATTACAAGGTCATGTATCGAGTCACAAGGTCTAGCCTGTATTACTTTGAGAAATATAATTTTTTTTGGAAGACCTCTAAAATAATGATGGTTGAATAGCAAGAGTTCTTCCCACATGAAGATCCTTCTAATTTTCAAGACTACAGCAATTGCTACTTTTGAGATATAGGTCTGACAATTTATATGTTCGCTAATCATAAAATGCTTTAAATCAACTTCTGTTAAAAATAGTTTTCCACAAAGTATTTGTTTTGAATTCATTTTCACAGATAAGAGAACAATCAGGTGACCATCATTTTTGTTGCAAAAGGCCTATTTCATACTGATGTCATAAGATTTTGTAAATGTTGCTTTGCAACATTGCCTATATAACTTAACTCACTTACTGGATGCATAAAAAAACACATGCCTCTATTCTTTTCCTTGGATGTTTGTTTTACATCCTCAACTTTGGTTTAAATGGTTGGCCACATGCAGGGTTTGGGCAGAGACCTCCCATGACACTCCCTGATAAATGGTGGCCACAGCGCTTACAGAATGCAGCTTTCCTTGAACCCGAGGCAGTGGATGTGCTGCTCAAGGCCATAGCAAAAGGATTTAGATCAGTATCAGGAATGTTACTGACTGCTCTAGTAACAGTCTGGGAAAAAGATATTACCGGGGAATCCCTTCTCTTGCTCTCCTCACTGACAGGTAATAATTTCAAAAGTAGATCCACAGTATCATACAGCTTATTATCACACGACTGCAAAGCTTTAGCAATGCCCTCTTGTTTAAACTGCGGGAACATTTGCACGAGGACATTTAAGTTGCTGTTGTTTACCATATTTTGAGAGGGACTTTCCAGGAGAATGGCATCAATTGCTTTCTCTACCTCCCCATTTGCACTTGTCAAGTGCTTTTTCAAATGTGGAGGTGACAGCTGGGGGAAAATGTTGGCCAAAAGAGCAGCATTCTCTACCTCCTCATTTGCACTTGTCAAGTGCATTTCCAAATGTGGAGGTGACAGCTGGGGGGAAATGTCAACCAAAAGAGCAGCACTCTCATCACCAGAGCCATGAGCTGATGGAAGTCCTGAACCAGTATTCTGAAGTTCTGAACCAAGTGAGGATGGAAGTCCCAGGTTCACGTGCTCCACATCACTGTACTCAGTTAGCCCCAGGGCGTTTAATTCATCTCCTTGCCTTGCACTTGTGTTCTTTACACGACCGCTTATGGTATGTTGCCTTTCTTCCATCCAGGCCTTGGTGGCACGTGCCATGTTGGAAAGTGGGCTCTTCAACTTGTCTGCTTCACTCAAAGAGCTCATAAAGTTGTTAACAAACAGATCATATTTCGACATCTCAAGTCTTCTGCTTTTCTGTTTCTCTAAACAACAGTATATACATATATACACAATAAATTTAATATATTGTTAAATTTGGACCAAGTCACATCAGTTCAATTTAACTGTCATGTGTTCTTTTTTTCGTTGGATTTCTGAGAGGGTATTGCATGGTTCAATTCAATGTGTCAACATCCCTCCTGTCAACCCCTAAGACAAGTCCAGCCCTTCAGGCCTGAGGGGGGAATTGTTTGAAGCGGTCCTGTCCCGGGGATAGGGGGCAGGGAAATCACATTTTTGTTGTTCTTGTGAATTATGTCATTTCTGAGTTGACATGATGGTGCCAGACTGCATGGAGAAGACTCCTAAGACTGTTCTTTCCTGGGGAAATCTCAAGAATTTGTTGCAGTCTGGTTAGAAACAAATAACCACTCAAAAGTAAAATCTGTATTCTGAAAGGTATGCTTATATCTTCATGGTTCTTACAACTTCAGACACACAAACTTCAAGGACTTTTCAAGGATTTTTCAAGGTCTTTAACCCCCTTTGATCACCCTATTGGCTAAAACACGTCATGGAGTCATTTAAAATAATATTGATAATAAATAAAACATTGTCCTTTTACTAAAAATGTTTGTACGTTGCCCGTGAATTTTACAGGTTCTTTCTGCCTATGAAGATGAGCCAAATTTTCCTCGGCAAAATAAAATCTAACTCTACAGAAAAAGGTGTATGCGTAGACAAAGTTGTGAATTTCAAGGACTTTTAAGACCTACTAAAGAAATCTATTTCTTTTCAAGGACCTAAACCAAATTCAAGGACTTTTCAAGACGACTACTAAAATTCAAGACCTTTTCAAGATTGTATGAACCACGAAATTTTTATTGTAGAACCAATGTGCATATGACGCATACTTCGATGGATGGCTTTCGTCACCAACAAAGAAATATTTCTTAAGTGAATTTATCTATATAACAAGACAACTTAAATAGACTGTATATAAATATGGATGCCCGGCTTGCAAAACAGAGATCTCAGTCTAGTGTTTTTATGAAATAGAAAACCTTAGAAACATTTATCCTGTACCCAAAACAATGTTATGTGTGGTTGATGAGGAGTGCAGGGGTGAGAAATTGTCTTTTTCTGTATGCCTTGAGGTGGGGAATAGACTGCCAAGTAATAAAACTTACAAATTCCCAGGGGAAGGGGATGGTTTACACATAGAAATGAACAATGCATAACCCATAAGAATAATAACAGTAAGACCCTGAGACTAAGAACCTGTTAGGCTCAAATTTTGCCAGTTAAGCACCCTGTATACAGGAACCTGTTCAGCCTAAAATGTGAATCAGGCTCTTATTTTCTTAGCTCCCCACGCAGGATTTTTTGGGGAACTTATACTTCATCGCACCCACAAATGGTGTTTGTGGGGAGGGACGACATAAACACGCCACTAAAAACCCCTGCGTGGGAGGCTATTATTTTCTTAAATGTATGAAAAAATTTTGTACACTTAAGCAAATGAGTCAACATTCAGAATCCTCTTTAGAGACACGGGTGCCTTAACACTCCAACTGCAATGTTATGGTTTGCAGCTTTTATGTAAGGAAAAAGCTGAACCACTGAATACTCTTAGCTATATTGTATCTTTTTTTTTCAGAAAGAACCTATATAAGAAGAGACTATGAGTAATCCCTATTTTTTTTGTCAGAGATAGTAGAGCGAGCGAAACGCAAGCGCGTGTGAAAATCACCCCAGTCATGAAAGGCGAGGACTAATTTAAAACCTTAAACTAACTACTATTTATATGGGATCCTGTTTAGGCTAACTTAGAAAAATCCAGGTTCTTAGACCGTCTCTAGTTGTTGGTTTTACTGTATTACTTTTTAAGCAAATTTAATTTTTAACAATACCATATCACACTTTATTAGTAAGTGTTGATGAGAAGCCAGATAAGTGGGAAAAATTTGTCATGGCTTTACACGATGGCCGCTGATAAGTACACAAGCAATGAAAATAGTGACGTCCCAGATGTCAAAGAAAACTACTGAAATTTGATCCTTTCTCTCATTCAGTGCCCTGACTTGATAACAAAATTGTTAGAGAAGCATTACTAATAAAAATGTGAAATTTTAACATTAATGAAATCGCAAAACTGCACTGTAAAAGCTATTCTGAGAATGTATTTTAGGCAACATCGGGAAATCTGTCAAATAATTTGTGTGTCATTCACGAGAATTTCATGTACAAGCCAAAGTGCAACAAATTACTGTAATAACAAATTTTCCTGTCTAACATTTTTAAAAAGGTATACTTCAAATACAAATGGTACTTTCAAAGGCAATAAGATACCTTAAGAGTAACTAAAATAGTTGGAAAGGTAAATTAACAAAAAATTGGATCAAAAGATCATGAAGTTGACAACATACCGGCTTTAAGGGCAGTTGTGGACATCTTTTTTTTTCGCCACTTCAGTACCCGAGTTCTTGTTTGCAAGTTGGATGACTTGCTCAATAGTCAGGTCAACGCTGCTTGAGGGTAGCAATGGTCCGGCCAGCTCGTCGGCACGTCTTTTTCGAGCTCGCTCTCGCGCCATTTCGTTGTGTTTTGCAATCTTCTCACACTCCGCGCACTTGCAACATTTAAAAGGGCATGCTGAATGTATTCCAGCTTTAAAACCATGTGCTTTGCACCTTCGGCAAAATCGTTTAACATTTGACGCGTCTGACATAATGAAATTTTCGGGTTTTTTAATTAAAGGACACGAGAAAAAATATTGTCAGATGGAGAGCCCAAAAACGTCACCATCAACAAAGTCACGTGATCAAAGTCTGGTCAAGGCCGCTTCAAGTGGAAAGCGTTTAAAATTTTCTTGACTTCTAATTCATCTCACAATCGACTAAAAGGGATACATAGTCTAACGTCCCACATGACACGACAAAAAAGCAAACTAAAATTCTTACTCGTTTTCGAGGACAAGAAGGACACTATTCACGAATAAACTCGCCAGCGTAGTAAGCGGCGTCACCACATGGGTAACGGAATCGGGCTCTCCATCTTCGTTCAGCACTTTTGGTGTAAAGATGAGCCACACATAACTGCTTCCATTGTTGTTTAATCACCAGAATTTGTAAGAAAACCAAATTTTCACAAGAAGAGACCAAAGTCCCTGAATGCAACAGCTAACTCCACTACCACCTCCACTGATCGATTGCATGCCCGAGAACTTTCTAGAAATCAGCCGATGCTTCGCTTTGACGTCATACTGCAACACGATTGGCCAATCGAACAGTGCCTTCTCCATATTAGGGTTTTCTTTGGCGGGAAAACGAAGAGTCCTTGTTTTGATCTTTTCAGCTATTGGCTGATGAAACAAATCACGAACACTTACCAAAAACATTTTTCAAGGTCATACGAAAGTCGCTCTAATTTCACCTTGTTTTGTATAGGAGCAAGGCGTCCTTAGGAATTCAGCAAAGATTGAAGACCTGGGGGTTCTCAACAAAGTTCTATACAAGGAGGCTCCGCCACCGAGATCCAATTCCTTACCCTTTTATATACCATTTTTGACAGAAAAGGTCCCCCTTCGGTATACCTTCTATAGGCAATGGTACCCCCTTTCAGACGCCTAGTTTAGAACTTTGCATCCCTCTTAACTGCTGTAAACGCACTGTCTTTAAAATATGAATAAATCACAAAACCAGACCGCTTACTCAGCTTGGACATATTGTTGACCAAAATTCAAAGCCGTCTTGAATCCCGGGGGGTACTCTTTAAAATGGCCTATACTAGGAGGCTCCACCCGAAAGGGGTACAATTTTCAGGCTTGAAGTATATGAGAAGGTTGGGATTTCACTGGTTGAAGTTGGTAGAAAAACCCAAAAAGGGCTTACAGATGCATTACATGGCTGTGAAAAGATATGTCCAATATAATTAAGAAGAATTGAAATGAGCTTAACTAAACAAATCGTTAGCATTTCAGAATTCTCGGTTTTCACTGTCACGCAATCGGAAATGAAATTGCAAACCACTCAGTACAGAAAGTCCAGAATCTAGGAAATAAAAGAAGATAAATATGCAAAAGGCCTCGCCAAGAATCAGGTCTGTGTAATTTTTCTTATGCGAGATATTCGGAAAAACGTTTTACCCAAATTTATAAAGCTTTGTATGGAGAAGCCATGTTTGTGTCCCTTTGAGGGGCACAAATATGGCCGCCGGAAACCAACACAAACATCTGTTTTTGAGTTTTCCTACAAATGCGTGAATTCATCGTTTGAAAACTCATAGAGGATTAAAGTGGTATTTATTCTGAGACAAGGAATGTTTAGATAGCAAAATCTCCCAAAATTGGTAATGTTTTTAACCCACATAAGAGCCTTCCCGACCGCCAGCCGAATGCCGCGTCACGCAAAAGCCTACAGATTCAAACGTCCTCTATCGCAAAACGAAGAACCCTTTGGCCCCAAAACTTTGTTTAAAAAAAGGTGTTTAGGTGCTGTAATACCTCATGAAACTCAGAAACTCAGAAGAATCGATAGTTTCTTAGTTTGAATTTTGGTGACGTCATGTGAAAACCGAGAATTGTTTCATGCTCCCTAAATGGACATTAAGAATAAAGCTTGTAGGTTACTTGAGGAACGACTTTGGTGCAGTGGTCATATAAGAAATATCTGCTTTGCAAGCAAAGCATAATAGTGCCCAGTCTCCTTTTGCACAAATTGCTTATGTGCCTCAATTTCTTGTGCCGGGTAAACCGTATTGTGTGACTGGCCCCCTGCGTCAAATAATCCCGCGAAGTTAGAACAAAAAAATGTAAAATATATGTGCGACTAAATAAGGGTTGTGCCTAAAGGCCGGTTTAAACGCTACGATTTGTCGGCCCGACAGTGTCGGAGCGCAAATCGTACGTGTATTTTAACACCCGATCCAAAGGCCCGACTTGAAGAATGTTTTGTAGCCCTCGTTCTTTCTTAAAGCGGTGTTTTTAATCCGCATGCGCACTGAATGTTGCCCTCAGGAAAAAAATGGCTGACTATCACAATTTATGGGCGCTTTATTCATCATTAGCAGCAGCAACAACGTCACTGCTGTTACTTGCTGCAGCATTATTAAGAAACAAAAAGAGACGAAAAAGAAAAACACGATGTGCTTGGGTGAAAAATTGGCATCGAACTGAAGCCGGGGCATTTCACCAACTGTCGACCTCTTTGTCAAATCCAAGTTGTTCATTCAGTGATCTGGCTATATGAGTTCTCGCAATCTCTCTTTTATTCTTGTCATGGTAATCTTTACTCCCCTTGTCAAATAGACACGGATATTTAAACCATTCACTTATCAGAAGGGAGATTTCTTCCTCTTGGAAACTGCGCGACTTTGGCCTCTTCGGAGTCTTCTTGTCCGCCATTTTGATTGCTTCTGATTTATACGCATGCTCTCTGCTCAAAATTTTGATCGATATGTCGGCTTCTTTGAAAGTGTCGGCCCGACTACACAAAAATCTGTTGCAGTGCAACAGATTTTCTGAATCGGGCCGATTTTCGTTTTCACGAATCGGCCGTAAATCGGGTGTCAAAATACACGTACGATTTGCGCTCCGACACTGTCGGGCCGACAGATCGGGCCGACAAATCGTAGCGTGTAAACCGGCCTTAAATCATACCGTCCAAAAGGACAGCCGAGAAGCACTAGGAACGAGTTTCCGATTCGGGCCGACTTCGGAAATTCTCGAAAACATCCAATATGGCGGCTCAAGTGTGGTGAAAACTGACAGCCAAAGGAGCCGTTTTATCGCCAGAGAAGCGTGATTTACGGTATTGTTGACGAAGTTTGCGTTTATTGAGACTTTTGCAGAGTTCTTGGACCTGTATAGTAAGCAATCCTTTTAATAACGTCTTATCAATTTGTCTTGTCCAGCTGGCCGGTATTACCGAAGAAAATAGTACCGTCCAACGGGACATTCTAAATTATAGCAACATTTGTTGGCATGTACATCACCTCTAGCTTTTATTGCTAAACTGTGTTGTAGAACTTGATTTCTGTAGGTTTCTAAAAGCTGCGGATAATTCTTTAGGAATATTTTTATTCATAAAAGTGGCCCTGTCCTTTTGGCCGGCATTACCCAGGAAAATAGTACCGTCCAGCAGGACATCCTGAGTTTTAGCAACATTTGTTAGAAGGTATATCATATCTGGTTTTTTTTTTATCGTTAAACGGTGTTGTAGAACTGGATTTCTGTAGGTTTCTACAAGGTTAGGATACTCTATAGGAATATTTTTATTCATAAAAGTGGCCCTGTCCTTTTCGCCGGTATTACCGAAAAAAATAGTACCGTCCAGCAGGACATCCTGAGTTTTAGCAACATTTGCTAGAAGGTATATCATATCTGGGTTTTTTATTGTTAAACAGTGATTCTTCAGGTTTCTAAAAGGCCAGGGTAACTAAACAGGAATGTTTTTTTTTTTCATAAAAAAATGCCTTGTCCTTTTGGCTTGTATTATGTAAGCAAATAGTACCGCCTAGCAGGACATCCTTAACTATATCAGCAGTTGGTTGGATGTATTTATCATTTATTTACCAGTTTAAGTCTTCACTCTCAACAGAGTATTGCAGACTGTATTAAATAATAAAAGTTACAACAATGAATACAACAATAACATAACATTACTAATCAATATGGAAGATTACACAGGGATTGCCTAAATGAACATGGCGAAGTAGATGCTATAATTTCTGGTGGGAGATTGTTCCACTGTGCAATTGTCGTGGGGTAAAAAGAGTATTACTACATGGCATGCAGGTTGTTATTGTTACATTGTAATACATACCTTGCTCTCTGAAGGCTTTTTTCTAACAGGTGGGGACAGCTGAACAAAGATAGTTTTATTCATTCCTTGTTGTTGTAATCACCTCAGAATGTTCACCCAAGGAGGCACTCTATAGGGAGTACTCAAAACTGACAGCCAAAGGAGCCGTTTTATTGCCAGGGAAGCACGGTTTTACATTATACTTTGGGATGTTTGAGATTATCATGTTCTTTAAAAAATTTTAGGTGTTGTTTCTTGACCGGTCAGTATAACTCAGCGATAAAAAATGGTTGGTACGGTTGGCTGTACTCTCTGGCTGACACTATCAAAACAAATCGTACCCAGTAGTTGAAATAGGTTGTGACAGCAGTATAATTATATCATTTTTTAAAATTCTTTTTAAATTTTACTTTGAAAGATTGTTTAAAATTATTCAAAAAGGTTCATTAAAATGTCCCTTATCTATTTCCTGTTTGATCTTTTTTGTGACAACAACAACATCTATTCTCAACCCCCCCACCCCCCCCCCCCCAACCCTCCTTTCTCTCCAGACTGAAATTGTGGTTCAATTTTATCCTTGGTCTAAATGCAATTTTCTTTTGTTTTCAACTCATTATCATACATTACCATACCCAAAAACCTACCTACCTACCTCGGCAGCATGGGAAAAGATGCAAACCTCAGTTGTAGATTCTGGAGACTCTATTTTTCACTTCCCCCTCCCCCGCCTGTTAACAGCCCCACGATTCCCACTACCTATGAACATGACACCAAGAAGTCCGGTGTTGAATGAATCCAAGGATACTCCTGGTTTATAACTAATCCACACTTGGAAATTTTAAAATCAGTGTGAGTCATTGCCATTATTTCTTCATAAGCTTTGATTACATCATCCTCATGTTTGCACCCATAAGTCACTGCTTTTGTGTTGATTTGAAATAAATATGGATAGCAAATGGATTTAATCAGTGACTGTGATGGCTGAGCTGGGTTTGTGTGGCACACTGCTCCACTCAATGATGCACCAATTCGACCAGCTCTGTGTGTACAGAAGCCAGATCCCTTGGCTTGGTTTTGGGTGTCTTTCTCGATTTGTGAAATTTCTTTACTTGACAGGGTAATTTTCAAGTAAAAGCATTTTTTTAGTAAGGGCCTGTTTACATGGAGTGGGGGACCCCGGTCTAGTGGGGTAGGTTTCTTTTGTTTTGTGTTCCCCAGAGCGTAAAAACAAAAGAAACCAACCCCACTACGCCGGGGTCCCCCACTCCATGTAAACAGGCCTTAAGTCTGGATATGACAGACTCATGTTCTCAGGGTCAAAAAGGCCTGAGATTCTTAATATAAAAAAACTGGTCAGAGTAGGGCTCTTTGAGGCTCAAAGCCACAGGTTTCACTTTCCCTTTGTTAAGCTGCCTACAAAGGTTGTTCATTTCAGAGAGCGTGGGGACTTTAATTGTTCCTAGATTACTTCCGTGCGATGCTACACATACTTCTATCCTTTCACCGATACTGTCAATTTTTGCATCCAAATCCGCTCCTAGTTTCCTTGCCGACGAGAAGTCTGTCTCGCACTCTAGCATAAGGAACTTCTTTTACATAGCTGGGCAAAAGCCACGTACATTTCACTTGTGTACAAGACAATTTACCAAGGATTCTTGTCCAAGCGTCCCGCGAAGGGACGCCAACATGGCGGATGCCCAAATATGGAAACGTCTCTCTGACGTCACGTCCAAACCAAGAATAGAGGTATGGAACGTATGATTTTTGGCATTTCTTGGACCAAACGAACTGTCCGTAATAGAGAGGTGTCCGTAAGGAGAGGTTAGACTGTAGACCAATCATAGAAAATAAATAGCCTTCACATAGCCCTGAAAGAGAGTTTACATAGTAAAATGGAATAGGGAACAGTTGACTAAATATAGCTTTTGAATAGGGTTTGCTTAGATTTTAGATAATGTAGGAATGGGGAAAACATGATAAAAATAGTCTCTATATAAAGTTGACATATATTTTGCATAGCATTAAAATAGGGAAAACACAGAGTAAATAGTCTTTGCATAGGTTTGAAATAGGATATTAATAGCACTGTGGTAGGTAACATCATATAACTTTACAAAGCCTATGATTAGAGTTTAAATAGAATTTACATAGTCTTGTCATGATTCAAAATTATCAATGGAATAAAAAAAAAACATTATATACACAATGAAAACGTATGGTAAAAGATAGCTATTCACGGCATGGCGCCAGATTATCTCTGCAAATTAATCAGCCGAAGAAAATCAACTGGATATTCCCTCAGATCCAGCAAAAAAGCTACGCTTGAGGTTCCAAGCGGCAAGATACTCCCAACACTTGGTGGTAGAGCATTCTGTTATGCGGCCCCAAAGCTCTGGAACAAGCTACCTAGCGAAATATCCAGCCTTGACTCTCTAAATGCCATGTGAAAAATATCTTTTTAAACGAGCTTTTAATTTGTAGTAGTGTATTTGTTTCGTTTATTTTATTATTTCACTTATTGTTATTTTATTTCATTTATAAATCTTTCTACTTCCTTGTAAATTTTATTCATGTTTAGCCTTTCTTTTCAAGTTATTGTGAAGAGCATTCGATCATGTCCCATGGAAAGTTGCGCTATATAAGTTTTAATTATTATTAAAAAATTTATAGAATATAAATTACAGTTAATAATGCAACCTTTAACTTATCAGAGTCAAGCTAACAGTAAACAATAATGTATTTGTAAATGCTAGCAATACAAGGGCACAAAGGTCATTTAGCCTACATGGCTTCACGTGCAGTCAATTATATTGTCCAAAAACAGCGTTGATTTTTCTCACTGCCAATCAAAGTATGATTGTCCGTTTGCTTCAGTTCATTGATTCATTCAGTTCTTCAGCTTTGACAAGAATCACAGTTTTCAAGCTAGTTAGCACTGTTTTCTACAAGAATTACAGTATTTCTTTTGTTAATATCTCAACCTCATGTCTGAGTTCAGTACAGTTGTACCTACCATCATGCCATCATCGAGGAAAAGAGGCAACCAGCAACGAAATAGTGAGCAACCAGTACCATGAGGTCGACCACCGAAGCGCCGCGCCGAAACCAGTCAAAACCCAAGTCAGTGCCAGAATCATCTTGTTCTTTCGAACCAAGTGCCTAGTATAGATAACAACCCACACAGCGCTGGTAACTTGCAGCTCTTCTCTGCGGTCAACTGGAAACGCTGAGAACCATGATAGAAGACAACGTTGCCGAGTCAAGCCGCGATATCGCCACTGAAGCAGCTCATGCCGCCGTGACTGCTCTACAGAACCAAAACTCTGTAGCTGTCGGTACAACTCCACAAAGGAGCTACCGATCCACCAAGGCATACAACTTCACCAGGCGATCAAAATCCACTTTGTGACAACACTGAGTCACCACAACTGCCAGCACGTTCCGTCCCAAACCAGGACATCCCTGCGTCGTACGTGAAAGATATCCAAAGTGGTGAGTTTTTTGATCTGTCAAAATAGTTACCAAAAAACCTCAGCATGTATGACGAGGATGATAATTTAACATGGACTCTCGACAACTCAGCTATTAAGGTTACCAAGAAGAGAATAAGCAGCCCGTCTCAAATAACAGAAATTGAAAAATGGACGACGGCGTTCACTACGTACATGAGTGTATTGACTTACAAATACCCCTTAAGGGCCCAAGAGTTTTTACAATACTTGAGTTTAATCAGATACGCAGCTAGAGTCCATAAGGGACTAGGGTGGGCTATTTACGACCACAAATTTCGGCAGAAGGTCAGACTTGACAAGTCTCTTGTGTGATCGCAGATAGATCAGCATTTGTGGCTGACTATTTTTACAGTGTCACCTTTGGCACTAAAAGAGGAGTATCCTCTTTTCAATAGTGGACCCCAAAGTAATGCCTCATTTGCCACAAATATAACAGAGTTGGTGTCTGTAGTAGGGACCAGTGCGAGTACCAACACATCTGTAATTGACCACCCCAGAAAATACCATAACATACCATAATGCTCTTTGTTGTCATCCCACAATTTTGCATTAGCATTGTTTTCAGTTTCCCATGGGGCCATTTTAACTCCCAAGAGAAACTGAAGACAATGCTTATGCAAAATTGTGGGGTGACAATCAAAGAGCATTATGGTATGTTTGGTATTTTCTGGAGTGGTCAATAGATGTAAGGGCCAACACCCAGGGCGGGACTGCAGTAGGGACCGCAACAAAGGAGGCTATGTCAGTGATCAGGACAAGAGAACCTATGCTAGGGCTGGTGGGGAGGTCCACCATCCCTCCAAATCTATTAGTTCCTCAGGCCACCACAAATTATGAGTTTGCTGGGTCACTCCCCACTCCTATTAACGTTAATAGACTTGAGATTGCTTTAGCTGATCACCCCGACAGGGGTTTTGTTTCCAATTTATTGCAAACCTTTAGACTGGGAGCTTAGATAGGTTTCTTTGGGTGACGTTCCCCAAGATTTTCAAGAAACCTGACATTGTGTAGGCCAATTTAGATAAGGAAGTATCTCTGGGTCGGGTAGCAGGCCCCTTTTCAACACCACCATTTCCCAATTTTCAAGTCTGAACTATAGGACTAGTACCTAAAAAGTACTCGGATAAGTTTCGCACTATTTTTCACCTCTCATTCCCAAAGTCAGGTGTCACTAACATAAACTATTCAATTTCAAAGGAAGATTTTAGCTGAATTATATCACCATTGACACAACTATCGAAGGAATCTTAGCAAATGGTCGTGGTTGCTTCCTTGCTAAGACTGATGTGGACTCTGCCTTTCGTCTGATACCCCTAAGGCCATGTGACTATGAGCTCTTTGGCATGCAATGGGAAGGGAAATTCTACTATGATAAGCTTCTCCCCTTTGGTTTAAGGAGTGCACCTTTTCTGTTTAATCAGCTCTCAGAAGCAGTTGAGTGGCTTCTTCTCAATCACTGTGGCATCTTTTTTGTTTGGCACATTTTAGATGATTTTCGTGTTATTGAACCCCCATCGCCTGTTGCACCCCACAACTTAGCTTGTCAACAGAGCTTATCTTGCATGTTGCTTACTTTTAAGAATCTGGGAATTCCCACCGCACCCCATAATACACAGGGTCCTTCTACAACCCTTGAATTCATGGGGATTGTTCTTGATTCTGACCGCATGGAGGCATGCCTTCCTAAGAGATAAAGATAAGGTCCAACGTCTCACTTCCTGTTTCACTGAATTTAAAGGCAGCAGGTCCTGCACACTCAAGGAACTACAGTCTCTTATTGGCTCTTTGAATTTTGCTTGCAAGGTTATCCCCCCCGCCGGCCATTCCTGCAAAGTATGATCCAGCTCACTAGGAACGTCTCTTTACCTCACCATCGTATTAAGTTGAGCAAGGGTTTTCTTTAAAGATCTTAGGATGTAGGAGGATTTTATATGCAATTGGAATAGGGCAGGGTTTTTTATGCAATCTCATTGGGTCACTTCAGATGTCTTGTCTCTGTACACAGATGCCTCTGGTTCTCCGGGATTTGGGAACATTTTTCAAACCCACTGGTTTCAGGGCTCATGGGAACCCCATCAAAAACTAGGTCAGCAAGGGATCTCCATTGCATGGCAAGAATTGTTTGCCTTCGTTGTTGCTTGTCATCTATGGGCCAATTTTTTCTCAAACAAGCACATTCAGTTTTTCTGTGACAATGAATCAGTTGTCAGTATTGTTAACACAAAGAGGTCCCGTATCCCAAGGGTCATTGATCTTGTTCGTCATTTGACTCTTCTGACTCTAGGGTTCAATTTTTGTATTAGAGCTGAGCACATAGAGGGTAAGAGAAATGACATAGCTGACTCCCTCCCTCACTTTCAGATAGATCGGTTCAGGAAGCTAGCACCCCATGCCAACCGAGATCCATGTCTTGTCCCACCCAAACTCCTGAAGATCTAATGGCAGACATCCAGCGCTATCTTAGTTTGTCGGACGCTGATTCTACAAAGCAAACCTACAATACAGGGGCCTTTGCATGCTCAGTCTCTACCAACAGACGAGGACACTTGTAAACAGTATGTTGCTTACCTTGCTAAATCGGTCAAGCATTGTACTATCAAGGGATACTTGGCAACAGTCCGTCATTTTCACATCTGCCGCGGCTACCAGCTTAACCTTAGGAAGTTCCTTCCCTTGCACCTTGTCTGCCGTGGCAATAAGAGATCTCAAGGTAGCACAATCAGAACTCGTTTGCCAATTATAGTATCCCACCTCAAATTTTTCTACTCCCTTCTAACTAGCAATCAGGTACATCGCAAATTATGACTCTCTAATGATCTGGCCTGCTATGACGTTAGCTTTCTTTGGTTTCATGCGGTTAGGTGAACTGAGATGTAACTTCCAATTTAACTCTGATGCTCATCTTACACCTCTTGATATTATCTTTCACCCATCTTAGTCCAACCCCTCTCATCTTTTAGTCAAAGTCAAGGTTTCTAAAACTGATCCCTTCAGGATGGGGCATAACCTTTTAATAGGACAAACTAATCAGAGTATCTGCCCTGTTAATGCAATGAAGCATTATCTTACCAGGAGGGGAACTACACCTGGACCTCTTTTTATTTTTGCTTCGGGACGTCCATTGACTAAGGATGCATTAACTGCTGAGACTAGGCAACTTCTCTCTCATTTGGGTTGTCAAGCATCAGATTATGCCTTTCATAGCTATAGAATTGGTGCAGCAACAGCTGCAGCTTCAGCGGGCCTTCGCCAATGGTTGGTTCAAACATTAGGCAGGTACTCATCTGATTGTTATGAGAGATACATCCAATGCCCACAGCCAGTTTTATCTGGGGTTGCTTTGAAGCTACTTCAAAACTCAAGTTAGTTATTGTTTACATTGTTTGTGCAGGAACAGTTGCAGCTTCAGCAGGCCTACCCCCCCCCCCGCCTTGGATGGTTAAAACATTAGGAGGGTGGTCACCTGATTGTTATGAGAGATACATCTAATGCTCTCGGTCAATTTTCTCTGGGGTTGCTTGGAAGGTGTTTCAAACTCAAGTTAGTTATTGTTTCAATGTTTACATTGTTTGGTTTAGCAAGAGATGCAGCTTCAGCGACCCTCCCCCCAGGAACGAGAAGTCCAAAGACTACTGCAAAGCTGATTTAAAACAACGTGTATTGTTTTTTATAACAATATTTCGGCTGGCCATACCAGCCTTCTTCAGGTTGGTTAAAACATTAGGAGGGTGGTCATCTGATTGTAGTGAGAGATACATCCAATGCTCACAGTCAATATTATCTGGGGTTGCTTTGAAGCCACTTCAAAACTCAAGTTAGTTATTGTTTACATTGTTTGCATGGAGTGGTTTTGATAAACCCATTTTATTTCTGGTGTATAATTGTGCAAGGTTATTTCGTTCTAAATTTTTACTATTCAGTGCTTTACACAGTATCTGATATTTTCATGAGCTTCTCTTCATTGGGTCTTAGACAAAAACACTCTATGCATCTTTATTAAAGCATATCATAAATGGCTTTAGCATATCATTTAATATTTGTTCTGTTCGTCTATGGGGAATACACTTTGTGTATTTTGGGGTATTAAGTGCTCCAATGCTGGTCACACTTTCACCCACAGACTCATGGCAGCTATTCATTCTGGGGATCGGTACCCCTATAGCTGTGTTGCCATAGGAATGAGTGTTATCCCGCAGGATTATCACCTCCTGTAGGGGATTACTACCCCTTCCGCGGCCAAGGGATTATCACCCTTGAGAGAGTTTTATCTTTGTTGCATAATACTAGCTTTAGACCAACATGTTATGTCAACAATTTTGCGACTGGAGTGCGGGTAATCCACTACCCCTTTATCCCACAAAGTGTGTTCATATCCCTGTCTTAGCTAAGGGGTGGATAGCATTAATTATTATTAATTACTATAAGTAAAAAAAATGTTTTTGATAAGAAGCAAAATAAATAGTGTTAACGTATATTTGAAAAAAATAAAATCAAATTTAAATAAACTTCACATATGATCAAAAGGAAATCTGGTAGCAATGAAAAGGATCATAAAAATAGCCTAGCCTGGGAAATTTAACATCAACTTTGCCAAGGACAAAAAAAATGAAAGTTTTACGAATCAAAATATTGCACTTAAGCTGGTCCACAGTTAGCAGCTTTTCCTCTCTCTTTTTCCGCCTCTTTAAGACCTGAAAAAAAGTTATTAATCATAGTACAAAACGAATCAAGTACCGGTAATTCATGCAGTAAAGTTGTTTTGAAGAATAATTATTGTAATTCTCCAGAAAAGTCAAAGTAAGCTGTTACAATCAATACAAGGACTGCAATTGCCTCTAGCGGCGGGGCGGGAAAAAGAAGGACAGCCCGCAACTATGTCTCTGGAATTTCAATTCCACTTACAATTCCCCCTACCCTGCTAGCAGAGTCGCTTCAGTCATTCCTAGATAAGTGGGGAAAGAGGAAGGCGACTCTGCCGACATCTTCAAAATCGTTTGATCTGCCCATCATCCAGCGATTTGCATGAGTCAGACAACTTTCATACTGGATAAACCAGTTTTTCCTGTGCACGCAGGTGTATTTTGGAGTTTTACTGATCTTTCCTGCGCCCACATTCCATAAACAAAAACGGCTGCCGCTTGTGGCAATCCTTTGTGGAATGCTAGTGAGTTTGAAAAAGCTGTCGGTTTAGCGTTGAGTAAACTTAATAGGGAATTTAAGATTGAGCACTACGGTTGAATGACTACGGTTGGACGAGCAGGAGAGGTCTGGTTCTTGCCGATGGTGGATTGCATCGAGTACGAACCGTTTGGAGTGAAAAAAAAGAGATTAAGATTGTAAACAAGCAATCTGCTATGGTTGAATCACTTATCGACGGTCATCGTGTGAAAAATGTCATTTCATGAACTTCGTGAAGCCTTAGTTTTCGCTTTTTCTGATGGAGTGATCAGTGAAGAAGAGTTTCTAATTCCTTACGAAGAGTACGAGTCCACAAATTTAAATTTTCCTCACTGGGAATACGAGCTTTTCAGCCTCGATAACTTTGACAGCAGTGAAGCTAGAGCTGAATTTAGAGTAGACAAAGAAGATATCCCTTTATTGGTTAACACTTTACAGGTCCCAGAATATTTTCGATGCCCTCAAGGAACAGGTAAAGCTGTCCGCAGCGGCCGAGGTAGTGACCCTGTCAAAAACGTGAACATAAGTTTTAACAATAAGCAAATAAACAATTAAAAACATTCGAAAGTTTTAACCTATTTCCAGTTGAAGCATATACAGCGATCTACTACAAAACAGTATGAGCGATCTACCACAAAACATTCGGTTTACTTACACCGTGGATATCCATGCTTTCACTCCCGCACCGCTTCGTAAACTCTGAAAATGAAATGAAAAAACAAAAGAAATCAGTGTAACTTCTTTAAGAAACAAACGAAGCTCACTGGTAAACTCAGAAATTAAATCGAAAAGAAAAAGAAAGGTGTTATTACTTTGACTAACATACGAAATTCTCACCTTTGAAGTCACACGTTGTAGATCTTTGACTACGATGAAAAAAGCTGTCAAAACTTACCGTAGTGTAACACGACGGTAAGCAAAACGCCATCCGATAACTTTTGCGCATGCGCAAAAAAGCTTAACCCAGATCCCGCGTACTTGTCCAACCATAGCCGTTAACCGTAGTCTTAAATCTTAAATTCCCTAATGTCGGAGGAATACGTAACCTCACCGCACATCAGTCTAGGTCTGTGGACTGTTTCCCGAGCAGTAATGATACATTTGTGACGCTGCCAACTGGTCGTGGAAAATACCTTATATACCAGATTTGTCCCGCTGTAGCCACCGAGCTCTCATCCCTGGGGCATAAGTTTCCCAATGCACCGCTCATGGTTGTGATCTCTCCTCTTAATTAGGGAGTTTAAGATACGGTCACTACGGACTACGGACTACGTCTGGGTGTGAGAGTCCAAGCCACGCGTGGACTGGGCCGACTACGCTAAAAGGGCGCGAAAATTGGAGTGTTGTTTGACGTTAAGATCGTGACAACGACTACGGACTACGGCTGCACTTGGAAAAAAAAATGTCTTTCGAAGATGCTACAAACACCCTTTTAATCGCTTATGCGGATGGTTTTCTGGATGATGAAGAGTTTATTGTTCTTTACGATTATTACCAACCCGTTACTCCTTCATTTCCGTACTGGAATTTTGATCCATTCTGTTTGGATGTGTTCGACTCTTGCGAGTGCGAAGCTCACTTCAGGGTGGCCAAGGATGATATTCCGATGTTATTGAACGCATTGCGGATTCCGGCGAGTTTCAAGTGCCCACAAGTGTTACATGTAGAGATTGTACTAAAAACAAAACAACCGGAAGCGGAAACAAGTCTTGTGTATGACGTATTCATCCGGGTTATCAAAAAGAGAGCGCGAGCTGAACGAGTGACGAGAGAAAAAGAAACGGAATAAACGTGTGAAGCATGTGAAGTGTAAAGAAGTTTTACGGTTTATTTGTGGACGCATGAAACAAGGGTAACATTTTGGCGACCCCGCTAGGACGAACTTCGATTCTCAAGTCCGTGGGACGTTATTTGTTGTCAAGGGAAGCAGAAATGGTCAGAATTGGAGCTAAGGAGATTGTGAGTGGAGCAGTATGAACACGTGGATTTACAGTTGAGGAGACAAGCGGCGACCGAAAACAGTCAGATGCGTACGGTAGGACTTTACAATATTGGGCTCTGTGACGGTGGAGTACATTCGCTAGTTATTTTGTGTTTGGCGAAGTGGACGAGTTGATTTGTTCTGTCGGCTCACTGTTATTGGAATTACAGCGTTTGCGCTAGGTTACTTGTGTTCAGTTTGGAAATAAGCTTTCGCGGTTAGAATTAATTATGGAACAATTACAACTCCAAGTAGAGTCTTGAACAATTGTTCGAACAAGATGAGAAGGGTTTGGCTGAAATGATAGGACTATTGGGAATCGACGATGACCTTGCGGGTAAAAGTAAGATGCAGAGAATCAAATTTATTACGAAAACCATCGACAGCAAAATGGCGGGCAACGAGAAGGAAGCACGAGTGTGCCTCGAACAGTTACTTGCTTTTGTGACTGGCAATGTACCGCCCCTCAAAGAGGTAGAGCAAAAACCAGCAGCTTCAGGAGTAAAAACGGAGAAACAGTCTTCTGATGGAGGACCTAAACAAGAAAAGGGAGTGGAAGATATATTGGGTCAGCGAAAACAAAGTCGAGTTCATCTTTGCTACGTCGCGAATTTAAGATTTCTGGTCAGATCGGCGAACCAGGGCAAACAGAGAAACTAACTTTTGTTTCCTTAATGCACCAAATAGACTCAGGGCTAAAACGTGATTACCAAGAAAATGAAATTGTGGATGCAGTGATTCGTGCCATCTCTCCACACAGTAGTCTTCGGAGCTATGTTGAGACTCTAAGTGACCTCTCACTAGCTAAGCTACGAAGGATCCTTCGTGTCCATTATAGAGAGAAAACACCCTCAGAAATATATCAGCAATTGGCCACCGTGTGCCAACAAAGTAGTGGTGAATCCCCACAACAGTTCCTTCTCCGTGCGCTGGATTTGCGTAACAAGGTGAACTTTGCAAGTAAGGAGTCAGATTGCGAGTTCAATTACAGTGCATCCCTGATTCAGAAAACCTTTGTAAAATCATTTGAAACTGGTCTTTGTGATGACATCCTTGCATCTAACTTAAGACCCACCTTACGCACCTCGGGACTCACCGATGAAGAGCTCACGCGGCAGGTGAATGAATTAGCCTCGCAACAAGCAGAAAGGAGTTCCAAGCTGGCTAGTGAACGCCAAAAGTCTGCCAAAGTTCATACATGTGAGGTAGGCAAAGACGAGAGAGAAGCAAGAGCTAAGAATGCAACTACAGATGGAGGTCAGCAGCTTTTGCTAGAGATCCGTCAGATCAAGTCAGAGATAAATGATCTCAAGGATCAAGTCAATCGTCGAGGGAGCCAAGCAGAAAATTCTAACTGGCGTGGGCCATCCTACAGGGGCAGTGGGCGTGGTTATCAGCCAAACCGTGCAAGTTGGGGTTGTCAGAATTGCAAGCAGAGGGGAAGAGGAGATGAATGTAATCATTGCTTTGCTTGTGGTGACTCGGGGCATGTGGCTCGGGAATGTTACCGTAACGAGAACTGGGGTAGTCGACAGGGAAACGGTCGACAACTATTCCGGCGGGACACGGAATAGTCGACAACAGTAGTAACAAGTCCCTCCGATGTAATGGTTGTCGGAAAGTTCACTCAGAAAAGAGCACCGAGCACCTGACCGCCATCCGATACCAAGGATACAAGAGACTTTAGATAATCTCGGTGGGAACTCTTGGTGTTCAGTACTAGACCAGGGCAAAGCTTACCATCAAGGATTCATGAGTGCTAAAAGTCAGCCTTATACAGCATTTATCACTACATGGGGTCTCTACGAATGGGTGAGGATCCCATTCGGACTCTCCCGAGCCCCAGGGGCTTTGCAACGACTTATGGAGAACTGTCTAGGAGACTTACGAGATACTGTTTGTATACCCTATCTGGACGATATAATCATATTCAGTGCGTCCTTTGAGGAACATGTTGAACATACACGCAACGTCCTGCGTCGGCTGCGAGAGCATGGAGTCAAACTCAAACCACGGAAGTGTAAACTGTTCAAAAAAGAAGTTGTATTTCTTGGACGCGTGGTGTCTGAGGAGGGCTACAAGCTAGACCCCTCCAGTATCAAGCCAGTGCTTTCTCTCAAGGAATCATCTCCCAAGACAGTTAATGAAGTGTGCAAACTAATGGGGGTTCTTAAACTACTATCGTCGATATATAAAGAACTTCTCAAAAACTGCAAAACTAATCTATGATTTAATCAAGATAACAGATCACCCTTCTGAAGAGTCCATGAGAGAAAAACCAAGGCAAGGCAAGAGGAACCCTTCACAGTTACCGCCAAGGCACCCAGTCGTCTGGACCACCTCTCACCAATCCGCACTAGATAAACTTATTGATTGTCTGACGTGTGCTCCAGTCATGGCCTACCCAAACTTTGAGAAACCGTTTGTCCTTCATACAGATGCCTCTAAGGATGGGCTTGGTGCTGTGCTGTACCAACACCAAAATGATATCCTTCGCGTTGTTGCTTATGGGTCACGCACTTTGATTCCTGCCGAGAAGAATTACCACTTACATTCTGGAAAGTTGGAGTTCCTTGCACTAAAGTGGGCCATCTGTGACCAGTTTAGAGATTACCTTTATTACGCCCCAAGCTTCAAAGTGTACACAGATAACTAAACGCGACAGGCCTCCGCTGGATAGGTGACTTGGCTGATTTTAATTTCACAATTCACTACCGACCGGGAAAAGCGAACATTGATGCTGATACATTGTCGCGAATGGCGCTTGATGATATTGCTACTATGGAGTCGTGCACAGAGGTTATACCGCATGAAGTCCTCCAGACTGTCGTGTGTTCTGCAAAGCTTCAAGGGGAAGGAACAGTGAATTGGATCTCAGCTCTTTCAGGAGACCCTGCTACACTCGAATCAGATATGTCTGATGGAGGAAAACCTAGTGTACCGCAACTTGACGTAAAACAAGCACAAACTGCGGATCCAGTCATCAATCGAGTAAGAGAGTTGATTCAGTGTGGATTGCGCCCAACGACAGCTGAGAGAAAGAAAGAGCCAAGGGATGTGCAGCTGCTCCTTCATGAATGGAATAGCCTGTCAGTTGACAAGGATGGGATACTCCAACGGTGCACAAGAAGTCGTACTCAAATCCTCATTCCAAAAAAACTGCGCACTGATTCTTAAGGAGTTGAATGAGAAAATGGGTCATCTCGGAGCGGATCGCACTTTACACCTAGCCAGAGAGCGCTTCTATTGGCCACACATGCAGAGCGACATTGAGCACTATATTGGGCATGTCTGTCAATGTGCTAAACGTAAACCTCCGACTCTCAAGATCAGGGCTCCATTACAACCCATCACCACTACTGCACCGTTCGAACTGATTGCTATCAACTTTCTCCATCTGGAGAAGAGCAGTGGAGGGTACGAATATATTCTTGTTGTGATGGACTTTACTCGCTATGCGCAAGCTTATGCTACAAAGAACAAGTCAGCCAGAACAGTCGCTCAGAAGCTTTACAATGATTTTGTCCTTTGATTCGGCTTTCCTTTAAAGATTCACCATGACCAGGGAGGAGAGTTCGAAAATCGTCTTCACCGAGAGCTAGAGAAGTTGTGCGGGGTGGGACACTCCTGCACCACCCCTTATCATCCACAAGGGAACGGACAAGTTGAATGATTCAACCGCACTTTGTTGAATATGCTCCACACCCTACCAGAGACAAAGAAATCACGATGGGCAGATCACCTTAATCAAGCCGTACACGCATATAATTGCATGAAGAACGAGGCTACTGGTTTCTCTCCTTTTTATCTGCTATTTGGCCGCCACCCTCGTCTGCCAATCGACCTGATCTTTGGCATTGACAGGACAGGTAACCAAGGCAGCCATACTCAATATGCAGCGCAGTGGCAGAAGGCGATGTCAGAGGCTTATGAACTAGCAAGCAAACAGGCAAATGAAGGGAGCGACAGCCAAACAACGCTATGATCATCATGTCTGAAGTTCAGTGTTGCACCCCGCAGATAGAGTGCTTGTGCGGAATTTAAGCGAACGGGGCGGCCCAGGTAAACTTCGCTCACACTGGGAAGACCGAGTTCATGTGGTGATTAGCCGTAAAGGTGAGGACAGTCCAGTCTATGAAGTCAAACCTGAGACAGGTCCTGGTGGAACACGAATTCTACACAGAAACCTGTTGCTGCCATGTAACCATCTACCAGTAGATGTTGCGAGTAAGACCCCTCACAGACAGAAGTCTCGGAAACAAATTAGGAGAGAGACAAATCACGCGCCTACAACACTTGTGGAAGAGTCGTCAGACGACGAAAGTGAGCATTATGAGTTGAACTTCGAACCTGAATGGCAACCTGAACTACAAACTGACCATTCCGCAGAGTCAGTCTCCGAGGATATTGTTTGGGGATCAGCGACTGTCTCAGACAGAGGAGAGGGAAAAGATGGTTGCTCGGCAGATGAAGAGCAGGAACATCACCCCCCTGTAGAGGAGACAGCACCCTTCCCTGCAGCGAGTGAGAATGAGGCCGGACCATCGACCCCAGGTAACACTAGTCAGGAAGGCGCCTCTATAGCAGAGTCTAGACCTCAGCGTGACAGACGTCCCCCAGTGGTCTTGACTTATGACACCCTTGGAAACCCAGTGTACCAGGCTAGAGCTGTTGTGCAATCACTTACCAATGACAGTGTACCGTTACCATCTACTCCATATGCCCAAGGTCCTCCTCTTGTGTGGCAAACAAGTTTACCAGCTACCTGGCAGCTCCTACCACCAATGACCATGCAGCCGTTTCCCTCATTTCATTATCCAATGATCTTTGGCTACCAGGGGATGCCTCCAGCAAACTTTAGTTACCCAGCGAACGTTGGTTGCCATGGACTATATCCAGTGACCTATGGACACATGCAAATGCCAAGCCCTACATTCTAAGACTGCTGTTCGACAAAAAAAAACCTTAGTTTCGTTTTGTAAAAAAAAAGAAAAAAAAAAGGACAAAAAAAAAATAACACTTAGATTTATTTTTCTTGCTCAAGACACCGTCAGAAATAAGTAGAACTTTAAGGAGGGTGAGCCCTCAGGATAGGAAATGTTACCAGAACACTGAATGGCTGCAGCCTTTATGGATGATTGGTACCAATGTAACTACGTAGAAGATGAAATGAGTCAAAGAAGAAAGGATCCTTTAAGTCAGTTTTATTGTACGGAAACCGTGGACTGTTTTGTAGCATTTCCTTAGGAGAATTATTTCTCTAGTTTCCTGTCGTGATTTTTCTTTCACATTTTCATTAAGTGTCAGGGACGACACTTTTCCTCGGAGGGGATGTATGTTACATGTAGAGATTGTACTAAAAACAAAACAACCGGAAGCGGAAACAAGTCTTGTGTATGACGTATTCATCCAGGTTATCAAAAAGAGGGCGCAAGCTGAACGAGTGATGAGAGAAAAAGAAACGGAATAAACGTGTGAAGCATGTGAAGTGTAAAGAAGTTTTACGGTTTATTTGTGGACGCATGAAACAAGGGTAACACAAGTAGTTAAGGGGGTTGATATGGCAAGTAACCAATCACAGAGCAGTATTCTTTTGTTTAAGTTTTAGAGTACAATTGGAACAATGGAGCTCATTCGTATTCAGTACTTTGAACCAATCACAGAACAGCAAAAGCAATGACGTCATTTATGTAATATGGGATGGAAAAAGCACGTGTTTTTATTGAATTAGTATTCATGAAAAATGGCACCGTTAGCTCTAAACAAAGTTAACTTAGATCGATTTGTCGACATAATAAACCAATTGCAGAAGGACCTATCTGAAGAGTACAGTCTCCTTAAAAGATAGAATCAGTTTGCATTGCGTCGGCTGGAGAAGAAACAAGCAAAACAAATTATATCTACGGAAGAAGTGCATTTGTACCGAGAATTTTACAAAAGAGAAACAAAAACTGCGGAAGGAGTTATTAAGCGGCTTATGACACAAACAATCAAGTTAGCAGCATATAACAAACGATTACAGTCGGATCAGCCTAAAGATTACCCCGCAACACAGGCCTACTTTCAAGATATTTTTTATAAAACAGTGGAAGAAGAGAAACTTGTAAAAGAATTGAAGAAAGCGATTCTGGACATATTTATTTTCCTGCATCCAAATGCTACCAATTGACATAGACTCATTGTTTTAAAAACTTTGTTTGATAAGTCTACGCAAATCATGGACAGTAAAGTAAATCAAGTGGTACGCTATGTGTAGTAAATGCATTCGTATTTCCTGGGAACTATTTGCAAACAACAATAAAATTATAGACAAGTTATGTAATTACTTTTCACACAAGATTTAGGTACACGTTTATTCATCAAACATCATTAAAAAAGTTAATCATGTAAAGTCTTGTAGTGTTCATGATAATTCGAATAAATAGTAGTGCATTGTCCACACATTAAATAATGGTTCGTAAACATCCTCTTGCTGTCTTAAATAAAGTCTATACCAGTCTTCTTCTTTATTCTTGGACCACTCTTTCTCTGCATCATTTTCTCTTGCGTTCCAACTCTCTTTTAATGGACTTGTAAACTTTACTTTACTAAACGTTATGGTGCGTGCTCCGATTATGAAAGGATTAAAAGTAACGCTAATTACAAAACCTTTTTTTCCATTGTTCAAACCTCGACGAGACTAATGAGTTTTTTCTCATTGTTTAATAATTGTTTATGTACGCAAGTGGTTGGAAAGAAAGTAGATGTACTACTGGGTTTAAGTAATTCCACCTGCTCGACGAATTTCCCTTCTCAATCGTAATTCAGTGTCTATCGAGACATCAACCAGATACCGTTCACAAAAAGAGCAGGAGAAAAGGTTAAACTCGCAAGTACTTGGAAGCATTACCCATTTCGACAAACAACATAATGGTCTCCTACTTAATTCATCGTGAACTTTTCCAGTCTTTGCCTGTCATTCCCTACAAAATACAATCAGCGCATAATTTTCCAATCGAAGTTTCTTTGAAAACTGTCCGCCATGATTTTCGTTTGGAAATACGTGCTTCTGACTTTCTAATGTTTTTATCTTAAGAAAGTGCGTGCGTCCTTTGTTACAGCAAAATACTTTATAATAAAACTGCACATCATTTAGAGTCTGTTCAAGGTATTGTGTGGAAAAAACATTATTAAGTGTAGGCTAGTATTTGTTACTGCAAAGGGAACTAGTAATTGGACACACGCTATTGTGTATAAAAATGCAATTAACAGTAAGTTCTAATCCCTTTTGTTACTGGAAAATACTTTATAATAAAAGTGTACTTCGTTTAGAGTCTGCTCGAGGTATTGCGTGGATAAAACAATGTTAAGTTCAGGCTTGCAAATGTTTCTGCGAAACGAACTAGCACTCGGACGCACGCTTCTTGTTTTGTCAATTAGCTTTACAAACGATTGATTAACGTTAGTTTTTCGAAAACATTCTTTCGCAGATTGACCCTCTGCAGATTTTAACCTAAGAAAGCGCGTGGTAATGTGTATAAAAATGCAATTAACAGTAAGTTCTAATCCCTTTTGTTACTGCAAAATACTTTATAATAAAAGTGTACTTCGTTTAGAGACTGCTCGAGGTATTGTGTGGATAAAACAATGTTAAGTTCACGCTTGCAAATGTTTCTGCAAAACGAACTAGCACTCAGACGCACGCTTCTTGTTTTGTCAATTAATTTTACAAACGAATGATTAACGTTAGTTTTTCGAAAACATTCTTTCGCAGACTGACCCTCTGCAGATTTTAACTTAAGAAAGAGCGTGGTATTGTGTATAAAAATGCAATTAACAGTAAGTCTTAATTCCTTTTACTCAACGTATTGTGTGGAAAAAAGATAATTAGCGTTGGTGACTGCAAAATAACAATGTCGGCAAAATTGTAATTAAAAGATAGCATCGTCACTACGGACCGAACTTTTGCGTGCGTAAGCAAGTCATTGTTTATCGCTCTTATAAGAAAGACTGTTTAGCAAAACCTTTTACAGTACGTAGTACTACAATCGCTTTGCTGTCCGCAAATTTTTCCTGTCTGTCCATTTCTTTTACCGATTTTACTATGGAGTCCCTTCAAGTGCTCTCACTAAAAGCCATTGCTGAGCCACTGGAGGAAGCTAAGAAGCTGCACCAAAAGCACCCGAAAGTTCGCGATCTGTACAAAGAAGAGCACAAGAGGAAATTTAGGCAAGTAATGTCACAACTTATTTGCTTGTCTACCTGTCCTTGCTCTGAATGGTGTTATTTATACGGACAAAGTTTAGTGTTTGGAGGATTTATTTGCCAGCATTGTTGCAGAATTCTGGAAGAAAGACAAACGATCGATTTAAAAATAGCCCGAAGGAAGGGAGCTTCCGAAAGGATTCAAAGAGAATTAGAAAAACAGTTTAGAAATATGTACTTGTATGTATAGTACTTTTAACCGTGTCTGTTTTACTAATTTTATAGATCGCTTTACGAGTTAACAAAGTTAAAATTCTGTCATGTCACAAAGTGGTCAAGACACCCTGATGATGGTCACTGTAGATATTGTAAAAGACTCGCAT
>OZ037992.1:43302217-43327217 GCA_964035705.1 Porites rus
TGGATCTTTTGCTTTCGTTATAACAATGTCAATAGTTTTGAAAGGGCGAGTTCTCACTAGGAGACCTCACATGTCCCCATTGTAAATAGGACATGGCAGTTAATGAAGGGAAGAGGTTGCATGGCGACGCAATTCCCTTAATTAAATACTTGGCAGTTGTTTTAAAAAAAACATGGTGTGTATTATTGAGTGAGGGTATACAATTAATAAGGACACTCTTGTTTAAAACACACAACACACTTTTTATTCATTTTATCAAAAAACACATTATAACTTAAGACGATTTTGTTTATTTCACCATTTTTTCAGTCAACTTTTTCTTGCCTGGCAATCGATCAATGGCTCGGATCATGACGTCATCAGCTTTCCATTTATCTTGCAAATTCTTGGCTTTACTGTAAGCGATATCGTGCTGTGTGGCTATTTTGTCTAAGCGATTTATCCCAGGATCCCCTCTTGCTAAACGTTTGGCCTACTTGGTCCCAGGCCCTGCATACTGATATCCGGGGATGTGGAACTCGATCCCAGTCTTGCTCAACAATTTCTGAATATCCAACTTTCCTCCCCATTGACGATGTCGCCTTTTACTAGAGGTCTTGCGTTTACGACTAGTCCTTGCCATAAAGTTTTCGTCGGAGGGGGGTTCCAAATGGTTTCCAACCTGGGACTGGTTTCAAGGTCTGTACCTCAGCTTTTCTGGATTTACGACGGAAGGATTTAAACACGTTGCGGGCAATTTCCTTGGGTTTACTCCACAGTTGCTCACCCAAAGCCCCTGAGATAGGAAGTTCTTCAGCTAATTCTTCTCCACCTATTAGTTCTGGGGTGGATTGGGGTGGTGTAAAATACAGTCGCTTCTTGTTAGGTGTTTTTTTTCCTTTGGGCATGACGGCTAAGGAGACTCGTTTCTTTTTCGGCGCCCCTGGTCCTTTAGGAGTAGAGGACTTGGATAAATTAGACGAACGTTTCGTTGGACCACTTGAAGACCCTTTCCTTTTCACGCCTGCTTTTGGAGTAACAACTGGATGGGGAGATGAGGGGGTCTGTTTTATACGTTTTGGGGATGGTAATAATTTAGTCAAAAGGGTGTGCATAGGTCCTGCGGCTAGATTCATTTCATCCTCATCCTCTTCCTCTACATCTCCTCCACCCGCTCCCACACGACTTCCACCTCGTTGATGAACGCATTTAGTCCACTGTCTTAGTTCTCTGCTGACAGCTTTTAACTGAGGTCGTTTCCACGCATCTGAGGATGGACTCGTTAACAAGAGATGATGTGTGGCTTTGTTTAAACGACTGTCTTCCTACAAGTCATTTTTGTAATGATCTCGTAATCGTAAAAAAGCAACTGAGTCTTGCACGGGGATACTTTTCATGTCCTCAACCATCTTGACTGATCGACCTCTAGGTAGGTGTGGTCTCCGTTATACTCGTTGGAAAAACCGTGTTACTAGCTCTTTGAGTTTAGCCCAGGTCACTTTTTGTTTCATCATCTCTCTCAGTTCTTTAAGCGTCACTAGAATAGCCCGTAACATCTGCAGTAAGCGAACCAACATGTCCACGAGTTGTGGTCTCATCTTGGTTTAGCATGTCGTTTAGAAAACACACGCTATTTATATAGGCGCTGGCTACACTCATAACATCGATGTAATTCTTTCCATACTAGATTGCCGGCTCCTAATTGATGAATCATGGTGTGTCGTCGACGTTTCGCTGAATTTCTAGGATTGGCAATGAATCGTAACGCGGATGCGTGAGGTCTCATTCTCTTCAAGGTGAACTATCCTTGAGGTACAACACCACGTAAAGTATTCAGGACTAATTCACTCACTACATTGATTTGATCAATATTCACGTACCTTAATCGCTGTTGACGTTTGTCAGCATTGGGTTCGTTAAGTACACTTTTTAAAAACGGAGCTTGTCGACTCATACGTCCCTCCATCCTGTCTGTCATCTTTTCGTGTCATGATCCGGTCTTTATAGTTACCGGCGGCGTCTACGAGTGGCTGCTTCCTATCCTTTCTTGACACCATAACTGGCAGCACCCCCTAAACTCCCGAGAGCAGCTGCTTTCCCTGCTGCGGCTAGAGCTGGTAAAGCAAGGGCAAGTAAGGGAACAATACCACCTTTTTGAAACCCCACACCAGGTGGACGGCATCTAATCCCTCTTTGTTTACGTTTGCCTTTGGTTCTTCTGCCCATGATGAACGCAATGATTCAAGGTAGGTGTACGCGTTTATTTATAGGGTTTTCCTAGTCTCGTCAATAATTTGTCCTCTCTAAAAGTATGCATTTGTGGTCGCCCTTCTCGTTTGGTCAAATGACTCCATAATCTGTAGCGATCATCCGAGGCAGGATGGAGATCCAACAATAAATAGCCAAAGGGACGTGTAGTCAATTGTCGAAAGAGACGTAAGACGGTGCACCATCGTTCTGGACAGGCTTGTAATAACACTGTACGAATGCCTGTTTGATCACGGGGGTTCATGAAGGCCACCAAGTAATGAGCATTTTGATTAATGGTTTAGGAAAATTTACCCGGTGGAAATAAATCTTGGGAAAGATACAACACGGTTACTCCCCAATGACGAGAATCTTTTGTAAATAAATCCAACACGCGTTTATCACTTCCACCTTCCTCCATTAAATCATCCAACACCAATATCCCATAATCTTGAGGTTTAAACCATTTGATCAATGCACCTTCCTCCGGTATTCCACGATGAAAACGAATCTTGTCCTGCTGTTGCATTCTCTCAAAACGCGGTTGCCAACAATCGTAACAATACACCATCTTTTTGGGAGGGGGTGAAAAGAGTTTCTTCTCTCGTAAGTCACTTTTTCCACTGCCCGAGGGTCCGGCCACAATCGCGGTGGCTGGTTGACGAATCATCTCTTCCGTCAAGTGTGTTTGCTGTCTTTTATACCTTGTTTCTCACACCTCCCAAGGTGTGCGAAGTGGCCTGTAATGACACGTGGCCCCTTTTGCACCCATGCATTTGCACCGTTTGCTTTTACCCAGTTGATACCCGATTTTGGCGGCTTTTGACAAGATTGTTAACAGTCCACCCCCTCAAAAGGACGCTTTAACCTTCTACGACGACGTTTTTGTTTGGGCATACTGACCAATATTCTCGATACAAGCGAGGGGATACTGTCTCGATTACCAATTCCATCTCTTCCCTTAAATAGGTTTCACCCATTGTGTCCATATACTGTTTCAGATCAGGCCATCGAGCTTGTTGAGCTAATTCGACTACGTGATGCCAGTGCACCCCATCCCATGGTACTTGAAAAAACATTTCGAGGGGATGTTGTAAGAAATACAAGCATTCTTCCATGACGAACGCTTCAAAGACTTGTTGATGATCACTTCATGTGATCATGACAAAACACCTCTTGATACAGACGGGGTGAGACTGACTGAATCAATTTTTCCAAGACGTCCCTTAAGAAGGGTTCACAATGCAAGAACAAATACCATTTCAGTTGCCTCCAGCGGTGGGATCTGGCAAACATGAGAATTTGTTGCCAATCCGATTCATTCCATGGAACGGACAAGGACCATAGACTGGCTTTCCAGTTATCCCCAGGCAAGTCTATTAAGGTGGGTAAACGTACTTTGAAGCGATTGTTGGTGTTGTCTGGAAATTCTTGGGTGGGGTCGCTGATCAAGGTGATGCGAAATTCTTCCATTATCCCAACAATTGGAGGTCTTGTTTAGCAATCCAACTATTGTATTTCCGTGGCCACCCCTTCCACTCCACCAACACGTACGGACCTTTGGGTTTCAGGACTTTTTCCACACTAAATAGGGACTCGTCCGAAACGTGGACTTTTTGAACATCTTGCTCATAAAAAGTTCCTTTTATAGGTGTATCATCTTACTTGGTGAGTTTATAGGTCACTAATGGACGTCGCTTTACGTCTTGTATCAAAAAGACTTCCTCTGTCCACCCTGGGAGGTACCCTTTTTTGAAAGGGCGATGTTTTTTGTTTAATCTGACTTTATCTCCTTTTTGACAGAGGGGTATTTTCTTTGAGGTTTGCAATCGATGGGCGTAGAGTTTATTCCATACTTGACGGCCCTGAGACGGAGTGACATTGGCTGGTTTCATGCCATGACTGGAATGACAGGTATGGTTGTACGCCTTGACCAGGGAAAGCAAGACATCTATGTAGCGCAAGGTGTTTTTGGCCGTAAAATAACGAAACATACGTTCTTTGAGGGTACGATTCCATCGTTCTACCACAGCGAAAGTGATGGACTCCGTGTTGTTTAAAAAGGGCTTGAACCTTAGAATTATAGAATTCTTTTCCGAGATCTGACTGTACCCGTAATGGTTGTCGTGGATAGGCGCATTTCCATATTCGTTTTAACCCGTTTCACTTGCTCACCACCTTTACTTTTGATAGGTTCGGCCCACGCAAACTTGGACAACACATCAATGACGGTAATCAAATACTGGTAACCCTTATTCCATTTCGCCAGGGATTTTAAATCGGCTAAATCAATCTGCCACTGCTCATCGACCCCAAACACTAGCGTAGGTAATGTGGGAAAATGTCGACGACGTGGTTTGTGTAGCGTATAACTCAATCGTTGTTGTAATAATTGTTGAGCTTTTTTGGTGGAGGCCACTGTCTTTGGCAAAGGGTTGTACTCCACCCAAGGCTCCAGGAACAGAAGGATCTTCATAAACCGATGCTTTTTTGTACATGATACCATATCCACTGTCCCAGGAGATAAGAGAAGGAATAATTCCATTGAGGAAACTTTCTCCTTAAAGAACGCCAGATCGCTTCTCCTTCGCAGGGAAACGTGGTGTTTACCCAGACAATGTAGACAGCAAATCGCCCCATGTAGGATTCCGTTGCATGATCAATACAAAAATGGGAAGTGGAGAGGCTTTTCCTTTGGGAATGATTGTTTTATCACAGAGTTTATAACATAGCCAACGCAAACATCGCCACTGCCAGGTCATGTTGTATCAACGAATGTGGATGAAACAATGTGTCGTTCGTTTTATATCCCAATACAGTAAGGACAGGGTGAACATTCGATGGTGTCCCCTGGTTTTTTACGATCCAGATAGGCACGGCAGGCGGAACACAACAACTGATAGCATAACTGTTTATTATCCACACATAACGCTTCCAATTCCCCTTTCATGATATCAATGAGCTGTTCTTTTCTTTGTAAGGTGGCTTGGGTTATTTCTAATTGCTCTTTACATTGGTACAATAATTGAGTCATATCAAGCAAGGCTTTGGTTGCGGAAGACATGATGACAGCAAAGATGAAAAGACCAAAGCGCCGCTCGCTTTTATACCCCGACCAGTGTGAAACGGTCGAACATTTCCAAACGGTTCGACATTTCTTATTTGCAGACTTTTTTCAACACTATTCCCATACAAATCCCTCTAAATTTACACCCAGTGTCAAACAGATGGAAAACTCTTATTTACAGACTTTTTCAACACTTTAATGATTTCTCATGCAGACTTTTTCAACACTTTAATGAATGTCATAAAGACTTTTACAGCAAGTTTCAAACGTTACATCATTAACAGTTCAAACATTCTGGGATCTAATTTGGAGCAGGCTTTGGATTCTTCTCGTAATACTCTTCAATCTCTGGACTCCAATAAATTTCACTGGGTAAGCGGAACTGTTTCTGCCTCTGCTTTCGTTCTAGCTCCTGCTGCTGGGCACTTTTAGCAAACTGATTGAACCAATCTTTTTCAGTCATTATTCTATTACTGATATATGAATCCTTTCGGTAAAAGGATTCATGTGCGGGACTTATAGTCTTCAGAGGTCTTGGCTTGTAAGTATGAGTGGTGGTGGGTACAAACTGAGGGTCTGATGGTGGATACTCTGGCAACCAGTGGGATGGTGGTCGTGCTCGTGGACGAAATACTGGGGTATGGATCCACTGGAAATACTTGCACCTTTTGTCTTTGTCTCGTTCCCCACAGGTCAAAAACACCTTGTGCTGGTTTCTGATGGTTTTACTAAGGCGCATCTTAGGGACCAAGCCACAATGACAATACAACATACCCCACTGGGATCATATCTCGGGATGTGTGTCCATCATCAACGCTTGAATCACAGGCTGCTTGTTACTTTCACTGGTGAACACAGGACAGCTTTTGTCAGGACAAAAAGACATCCGTTCTGGGGATGGGTGGTGGTCTACTGGTTGTAGGAGGGTAGACACATGAAATGGGCAATACTCGTAGAGAACAGTATGCACATCTGCCTCAGTCATCCCGGGTTGCTCTGCCTCTTGAACAACTTTAATTTCCACCTTTTCTGGCTCCGCTTTTTCTTCATGTTCCACTTCACCTTCAAAGATTTTTGCCAATCGTGCTTTCCACAAAGCCTTCTCCAATTCATTTTCTTCTTTTACTTCACCCTCAAACACCCTCTCCAGTTTGTCTTCTCGTTGCATGGCATTAAGGAATGTTGAAGTGGAAGGATTTGGAGGTGGAGGTTCAACGATTTGTTGAATGGCTTCTTCCAGTTCTGTCGAGTGTGGAATCGTGACTTCTACCATGGGTTCTGTCTTTTTCTTCTTGTTTTTCTTGGGGGCAATGACTGGTGCAGGTCGAGTAGATTTATGATTCATCTTGCTGATGGAATGTCTCACAAGTCGTGTTGTGTCTTATTTTATGTCCATTCTCATTGACGTCAATTGAGGTATGACGTCCACTCTCTTTTGCTTTCATTGTTCTCATTGACGTAAACCGTCCAAATGACGTACATTGTCTTTTGTTCTCATTGACGTAAATCGTCCAACGACGTACATTCTCTTTTGTTCTCATTGTTCTCATTGTGCTCATTGACGTTCGTTGTCCATTGATTTACACTCTCTTTTGTTTTCATTGACGTAAGTCGTCCAATGACGTACATTGTCTTTTGTTCTCATCGTGCTCATTGACGTAAGTTGTCCATTGACATCATTCTCTACTGATTGGTCTAAGATGTTATTAAGATCATGTTGCCCAAGTTTGTTTGATCAGAATAATGATAGCCACTCGGTCGCTCTGGTTAGCGATTGTCGAAGATTTGCTCTTGTTGTGTGAAGAACTTATCCTGGAACTAGAAGACTTGGAATGTCAGTGTAAAAACTTGAAAGCCCGACAAGCTGTGGAACCAGGGTACGATACAGTGCATTGAGCAAACAATGTTGAACGCGAGTCCCTACACGATTGTGACTGGTGGTGCATTGGGTGTGGATTTGGAAGCGAGAAATTAGCGTGCAATAATGGTATGGCCGTTGAGGTGTACGTTCCACCCTGCCACCCTAGAAGCAAACTTATACCACCGGTATCTCATGAGGCTCTACGAGAAGCTATCCCGCTCACGAACCAAGCGGCATTTCGTCTAAACCGAAACCTTCAAAGTCCCATTAGCATGCAGTACATTCACCGTAATTATCATGTGGTAAAGAATGCTTCCATGGTTTTAGCCTTTGGTTCATATCAAGCAGGGACCAAACTCATCCACGGTGGAACTGGATGGGGTGTCAAATTTGCTAAATTGTTAAAGAAAAGTCTATATGTCTACGATGTAGACAGAAATATCTGGATATGGTTTGACAACAGCCAAGACCAATTCTCTCCCTGTGAGCAAATGACAGAGGAACAGATAATGAACCCCACCCTGATGAACAGAACTGCCATTATTGGCGTACGCAATATCTACGATTATCCCGATGCCTTATTGGAACTGAATGAATTATTTAAACAAAGTCTTCACATTAATGGTTACCCCGATGCCTTGTTGGAACTGAACAAATTATTTAAACGAAGTCTTAACATTAAAGTTTAATAATCTCCTGTACTTTATTCTTGTTTGTAAAATAAAAAATTGAAACTTGAACTTCTGTTTTCCTTGAACGCATTACTTCCGTTTCCAGAAGGGGAGTAAAAACGAGACACTTGTAAAGCTTAACAGGGTTTTATTTTTTCACAGTTTTACAAGGTGATTTTCTTTTTCTTGGGTTTTTCCTTTTCTTTTTGAAGTCTGGCTTCTAACGCATCTCGTCTTTGTTGCTGTTTCACTTTGTCTTCTTGTTCTTCCTCAGGTGTCCTATAAAAATAAATTTTTTATTAGTAGTATTTTTTCACATTTATGTCTTTTTCATGAAACCATTTGCTTACCTTTGTACTTTCTCTTCACTCCAATCCACCCCACGAGCTTTTTTGGTTTTAGGCAATTCCCTCGTTTGCACCTTCCTTTTGTTAGACTTGGTCTTGCACGTTGCAGACTTTTTGGAATTGTTGTTGGAGGTAGATGAGAAATTTAATATGATTGTGATGTGGTTGTACTCCTCATTGGATGCATTCGTGGAGGTACTCATAGCGGGTGTATTCGTAGAAGTAATAAAACCGAAAGTTCGCGCAGGTACAAGAGGCGGATGTTTTTGAAGAAGTCATTTATGAACAATCACGTTATCTACTATTATCTTTGCACATGTGACGTCATCAATTACGTAAATCAAGCACGGGGTCTTTTGAATGACGTCATTGCTCTTGCTGTTTTGTTTTATCAACCTCCTTAACTACTCCCACAGGGAACAGTTTGCAGTGGCTTAGAAGGACTTTGTTTACTGCTAAAACGATTAGCATACCCATGCTGCTATTTCGATTTAATTTCAACTTTTGGACGTCCGGTGCCGGAGCTGTGCATGATCGCTAACACTGTACTTGATTGGGTTTTTAATGAACATGGGTTTTGTTTAACCTCTTGGAATCAGCCATTTCTTACCCCTGCTTGCCTTCAAGAATACGCCTGTGCTATAGCAGGACAAGGAAGTCCACTTACAAATTGTTTTGGTTTCATTGACGGCATGTTTCACCCCATATGTCGCCCTGGAGAAAAGCAGCGCGTTGTACACAACGGGCACAAGCGTGTTCATGCGCTAAAATTTCAATCCGTAGTAGTGCCAAATGGTTTGATAGCAAATCTTTATGGTCCGGTGGAGGGTGCACGCCACGATGCAGGGATGCTCAAAGACTCTGGCCTGCTACAAACGCTTGAAAGAGAAGCTTACAGTCCAGTCTCTATGGAGACCCAGCTTACCCTCTTCGTCCTCATTTAATGGCCCCTTACCGAATAGGGGAGGTCCCAGTATTTACAGCCGATATGGAAGCATTTAATTCAGCAATGAGTTCTGCTAGAGCTTCGGTGGAATGGCTATTTGGCGATATCTCCAACTCGTTCAAGTTCTTAGATTTCAAAAAAAACTTAAAGTTAGGATTAAGCGCAGTTGGAAAGCGAAATATAGTGTCCGCACTGTTTAGAAATATTCTCACCTGCCTTTATGGTAACACAACATCAACACATTTTCAACTTGATCCACCAACTGTTAAGACTATTTGGTCTAATGGCATCACAGTATATCAAGTAGAGATGTCTGAGCCCGATGCCAAGGTACAAAATATATTAGGTTGTTCTAGCAGCTAATCCAGGATTTCAGGTTTTATTTTTTCATGCAAGATTACTGCTAGTGTCTTGTGAGTCTTCAGTCCGTGAAAATGAAATTTAAAAAGAGAAAGCAGCAAGGCTTAAAAAAAGAATAAAACAAATGTTCACTTAAATCCAGGACAAAGCGGCCTTTTCGTATAACCCATGAAGTTCTTATGAAGTACTAATCAGATTTTAAAACATTGGTCAGAGTTGTCTTTGCTTGCCAGGTGTTGGGTAAAGGAGAGGGTCTGAACCAGGAAGGGAGGGCACAGAAAACTCTGATTGACACTAAGTTTATGTTTTTGTAATGGAATGAAGTTGTTAAACCTTGGAGTTAAGTATGCAGTTGCCATGGTAATCATCTACGGTATGTGCAACAACTTTACTATCAACTAATACAGTGACTATTCACTGTTAACTTAATTCCTGTATGAAAAAGGTAATGGATCCAAACCGTCAAAGAAATAAAAATTTCATGACCATTTTGGTAAAAAATATTAACTTCCTGTATTATGGAAAACATGAACAATAAACAAGTTATCCTTTTTCTTGTTTCTACTTACAATAATTCACTAAACAAAGTTCACCACGCATGCTTATGTATTTTTGGGGAATTTTCTGATAACTAATAGAAAAATGCAACAGTTTGTTAAAGGTTCAGTGACACAAACAACAACGTATTAGAGTCTCCAAAAAACGCAAAATGCCCCTTTAAATTGAATGTATGGGATGGCAAAACAGCTAAGCTCTCAAACAACAAAACTCTTAAATGTTATCACTTTGTAAGTTTCTGTACTAGAGCAAGAACAAGGTTTTGTGTGTTCATTTGACTTTGCATCATTTGCTTCATCTGCTCTTGTTGCACTTTGAATTGCTCTTTTTGCTGCTCAGCCTGAAGTTGCAGCTGCTGTCTTTGAAGTTCCAGCTCTTCTTTTCTGAGGTCTGTTTCCTTAGCTGTTTTCTCTTCTAAATACTGGAAAGGATCAGAACTAGCTCTTCTTTTTCTTCCTCTTCTCTTTACAGTCTTCTTCTCTGTGGCACTTTCGTCCCAGAATCAGAGGCTTCACCACTTGCTTCAGCCTTTGCCCACGTGCTCATGGCTTTATCTCTACATGCAAGTGCATCCTTCCTCTTCTGGTCATCTTTTTTGCTGTTTGCATTTCCTACACAAAGTGTTGTTGACTCCATGGCCGCAACTATTTCCTCAAGCAATGTTTCATTTTCTGTTGGTGGATCAGGGTTGATCCAACTTGCTTTTTCTTCTTTGTTTTTCTTGTTCTTGTAGTCTTTTAACAGCTTGTTAAATTGTTCCCTCACGCTTCGCTGATCCCGAGGCATGTCTCTAAAAAGACTGAAGCAGTTTAGTTTTTTGGCTACTTCTGTCCATTTTTGGCCAGCTTCTTTGATGCCCACTTTGTACAAAAATGGCTCTGAGGAGTATAATTCCCGGAGGAGCAGAGTATTTTTTGCTTCATTCCAACGAAACGGCCCACTAAAAAGGAACACATTTTATAAAATTAATACGTAGCATCAAAAGTGTTTTCTTAACACAAAATTGTATCCTGCCGATCACGTTTTATCACCTGTTGATCAATAAAACCATAAAAAGCTGTCCTTAGGCTGCTGTCTCCAGTCAGTAAATTATTTTAGTTGGGAAACAAGGTTAAATTCAAAAAAACATTAATTTTAAATCCAAAGTAAACATAAGACTCCCAATTTGGTCATTGTATCAGATTTCGATTCACCATAGTTCTCCATTAACTTCCCTCCCCAAGCTTCAACTCTCCTTCTGCATATCAATTTTAGGACACAAAACCAGTATATAAATTAATGTATGAGCATTTGAAAAACGATTTATGCAAATGCCATTTTCAGACATGTGAGCTTACTTTGTTCGAACAGAGACGGCTGACTCGCCACTGGAGCACACACTAAAGAGACAAAAAAATACCCAGTCAGTGTCATGATTGACAATGAAGTTTCCGTTTTATATAAAACAGGGTTCGTACTCTTTTGAGCCCTTCAAATTCCATGACTTTCCATTACTTTTTCCATGACCTTTTCCAGTCTTCCATGACTTCGCTTATAGCTGTCACAAGAAAATTTTCAAAACTATCCTTGTTTTTATTTAGGGTATTTACCTCACTCAGTGCAACAGATAACACTTTAGAGTCCACCATATGTGCCATTTCTAAAAGCCGTTTAATTACGTCTTTTTGTCCTTATTTTGGACTGTGCACGAACTAGTCTAGCAAACATAACTTCAATTTTCCATGACTTTCAATGACCGACAATTAAATTCCATGACTTTCAAGGCCTGGAAAATGAATTCTTAAATTTCATGACTTTCCAGGTTTTCCATGACCTGTGCGAATCCTGTAAGAGCTTTTACAATCTATTTTGATTTGGAAAAAGTACATACTTCCAACAAAGTTCGCAGTTCACCTTTGAAAAGTAGAAAAAGAAAGTGAATTATCTGCTTTCATCTCCTGTTGACATCCTAATCTGCTTGTAAACATAACAGAATTTAAAGGGCGTCAGTAATCAGAACCAGAAAAAAATGCGATTTTTACTTCTTTTTCGCTCTAGTTTAATTGCCTAAAGACCGTTCAACATAAAAGTAATGCTAAGAAAACAAAACTGGTCAAAAATCGGCAAAAAAATAATTACGTAGTCCTCACTATGCGAATCTCCTCGACTACTCCCCGTAGCGTGCAACCACGGATGGACTACGAAACCCACGTGCTATTGAGCATGTGCAGTCCTCGCCGTGTATTACCGTAGTCTGTAGTCCGTAGTGACCGTATCTTAAACTCCCTATTCACTTAACAAGGATCAAATAACTTCATGCGAAAGAATTGGTATTAAACTTGTAACGTTGAAGTGGAAAACTCGACTTCTTTGCTTGAAGTACGTGATTACGATATCTTGTTTGCAAGCCCAGAGGTATTTGAAAATCCATTGGTGGCAAAACTTCTCACGCGGTACTGTGACCGTATCATTGGAATTGTTATTGACAAGTCACATTGTGTTGTACAGTGGTGAGTTTTTTTGTTTTTTGATAATTGTTGTAAGCCAACGTTTGTTTTTAGTGATTCATGGAGAGATCTAAGCTACTCTACACTCTTGAACATGTGGTACAACTCAACTATTTGATTACCTTTCAAACCGATTTATTTTGATACTCCATTTAGTAATATGAGCTAAAGTAAGTGTTTGTTATTAGTCAGTGAGAAAGATTTTATTTGAATACCGGTAATTAAATATGTTAAGTATGATATTACAAAAACTGTTATACATTGTATAAAATAGTACATGATCCATTCCTAGCAGTATGCAGCATGTTTAGTACATGAATGTAGCTAAGTGGTCCACGAGTCTCCTGTACCTCACTGCTTGAGCATCTGGACTAGTTCATACACTGTAGGTGTGAATCGTGTTGGGAGTGTACGCACTGCATTTCACTGACTGAAAAAAAAAACATCTTTCTCTTTAAAATAAATAATTTATTATTTCACAATGTTTGCTTGTTTCTGTTTTGTTGCAAAAAGAATCTTGATCCTTTTTAAATTTGTAGAAAAACAAAGTTAACTTATCAGTTTTTGAAAATAGTTATCAGAAATTAAGCTTCTTCACATGACTAACACAAAACATGTCAAGCAGTCACCTGACAAAAAGAACATCACATATTTGGTCAAGAAAGTCGATGAACTGGAGGACACTTTTCAGTGGCTCGTAGATCAGCTTCTTGCACATACATCGCAAATTCCATAGACTGTTATATACTATCGTTCCCTCAAAGATCGTGGAGAAATTTACTATTTGATGAGGTAAAGGGAGGTTCTAGTAACTGTGATACCTCAATACCAGTGGTAGCAATGTATCACAGTAAAACCAATGACAATATCAAAGAATTGGTCTTCTCCTCCCTGTTAGACGTTGATGGAAAGTGTCGTGTGGTAATAGCAACAAGTGCCCTGGGTATGGGTGTTCACTGTTTTGTGAGTTTCACAGTAAGACTTATGAAAAAGTGAAACCACATAGTTCCTTTGTATCTAGGTTAGCTTGCTTCAAAAAAGAAGGCATAATTATTTGCAACAAAAGATAAAATCAAAGTATTCAATTTTTTGTTAGAAATGGATTAGCATCGAGTTAACCTGCATCCAGGTTTGAGGTACATTGTATATATTTCATCTGTCCAGTGTAGATGTACCGTATTTCCTCTAATAATAGCCAGGCGTATTATTCTAGGGAAGGCGATTATTTCAAATATTGCTCACTGAAAGTCGTGCCCTATATATGTTGTTTTATTTCCCATTCAGTTAAAAAATAATCACATCAAATAAACTGAACATGGGTATTTTAAGTGTTCCAAATTTAGTTCCTTGATTAATTTTCAGAGCTTTAATCGTCACTGACCAGTTTTGCTGGATCACATTGCACTTAAACTTGACAGGGAGGGTATTAATCCAGGGACGGCTATTATTCGAGGAAATATAGTATAACATGAAAAAGAAAGGTGTAAAGGGTATCTTTTCATCTTGACAGGAATTTTTTTTTACTCTAGGCGTACAAGTACTTGAATTTGGCCCATATTTACACTGTTACTTCTACCAACCATTTGGACAAAAACTGCTTCTTCCCACAATACTCAGATACAATGACTCATCCACTGAATCATTCAGACTTAACTTCTTGTTTTCATGATAAGATAGAAAGAAGTGACGGGAAGTACATCTGCACTGATTTCTCAAGTTACTTTGCCCCCAACCCCCCCCCCCCCCCCCCCCACACACACACACACACACATATACAAACCATGGGAGATAGGCACAATAACAATTATTGCTTTCATGCATTTTACATACGCTGCAAGAACTGAGCATGTTTGTACATGAGCCTGTTCTGTTTATGCCATTTTCGCTTGTGCTTATTTATCCATCGATGGGTAGACTTCCTTTGGATCACTTGGAAAATATTTCTTTGGAATTTCGGAAAAGGTCTGAATTCACGTCCTCCAGCGAATTTAAAAACGGCTCCTTTGTGATGAACCTGCTCTAATATTGTGCTGAAAGTAACATTCCTGGTCTTATTTGCATGATGACCTTTCCGTTTCTTCATTCCAAAATCTTCTTTTGCTCCCTGGAGTACCTTTTCCATATTTCCCTCAGACTTAGTATTCTCCTGCACACTTTGGTCATTAATGTTTTGAAAACCAAGGGCTCTTATTTCTTCCTTTGCAACCTAGTTTAACTGCTCCATCGTTAAGTCCCTCAGTATCCGTGATCCAGGACCCTCCTGCAGCCCTATGATTAGGTAATAAAAGCATTAAGAATGTAGCTTTTGTTTCGGCAACACTTTTTCCATGTATTGCTCTCAGAGCCTGAAGATCACAGTTGTGTCCGATTATTGGTACCCAGGGGTTGTGGCACCTTGTGGATTTGTCTCAGTCATTGTCCCTAGGCACCCTATTATTCCCTCCCTGCTTATCCTGTTCTCTGATAACTTAGTGCAGATATTCTGAATCAAAGTTTGTGGATCATGATTGGCACATGCCAAATTTAAGCAATTAGCATCAAAAGTAGATAACTGTGTACTACCTGAAGTCCTATAATTTTTAGACGCCCACTGCAGTCTCAGGATGGCCATAAAAATGGAAAAATCTGTCTAAAAGCATAAGGACAGTGCATCTCTAATAAAACGATTTATGATACAAGAAATTTACAATAACGTAAAAGTAACCCATTCTGTAAGCCAAAGCAGACATCTCAGCACATGGTGAGTGTAATACTGTTGCTGCAATAGTCGCGCACTCAGTAGTCAAATCTTAAGACTGATCACCTCTTTTTTCAGCTCTTTTCTTGTTTTTTGAAGACGAGACACTTTTCAGTACTTCCCATACAAAAGGTGCCTCTTTTTCCAATTCACAAACTCCGCTGGTTTGGTTTGGCGAAGAATGCTGTTTGCTTTCTGCACAGGTTTTCTAACTCATCATCCATCTGCTTCACTACCAGCTCTTTAACTGTGTTGTGCAACACTGATGCTTTCATGATGGCTTTGCAGGAAGTGCTGAACAAGCCAAGAGCTAAGTACTGTACGACATTGCAATCTCTCCATGGACAGTCTTTTTCAGATCTCCTGAGGGATAGCAGATAAGTACCTTTAAAAAAAGGGAGTTGGGCCACATGATCTTTCATTCAGTACTGTAGCAGCTAAGGTGTCTCCCCACTGTTCGCAGAAAATAATAACACAACATTGTTTATCATTTCCATTGTTTCACGCTTTGGATAGCAAACCACTGCATTTGCTTTTATGGTTAGAAGAGCTGCTGAACATAACCCTTTCACTTCCTCACTGACATGAAAGTTAGGTAAAAAAAACTTTACTTTATTGTTTTCACTATAAAAAGATGAGACTGACTTATGTGAGACCTGTCAGTAGAGTTTATTTGGGCACAAAATTATCACGAGGGGACTAAACAATTTCAATTGCTCTGTAAGCACCTCTTTCTTCTTTGCAAGGGACTCAACTTTACGACCGCAAGGCCTGCAAACTCTGCTTGATTGAACATTGGTGTTAAGCTGATCGTCAAGGAGTCTTTCCATTTATTGAAGAAGTCCCACGTGTTGTACAACATTGAACATGCATCAGTCGCCGACTAGCGAAGTCCTGCATAGCAAACAAATGGTGTCTTTTCCTACGGCACTGCCTGCCCTCTTGACCGGAGTTTTGGGAGATCGAAGAATACAAGGCGATCCCGAAGAAATGCTCATTCGCAACTCTTAATAACTTTGAATCGCGAAAAAGTGCATAAAAATACAGAACTGCTAACATGAATATTAAGTGCGGGAACTTACGAGCAACGAAGAAATGGCATTAATCAGAAGCAAGGCCTGGGGACGACAATGGATAAGGCTTGGTTACCTTTTAACTTGGCGCATGCTCAACAAGAAAGTTTGAAGATGTCGGCAGAGTCGCCATCCTCTTTCCCAACTTATCTAGGAAAGATCAAATTCCCCCGTGACTCCCTACCGACTAAGCTGTCAGATTTCCACCAACCAGTACGAAGGGAAAAAGAATTTACAGAGAGTAATAGCTTTTTACGGCAAATGTTGATCACACTATTGTACTTGAGTATGGTAGCCCATTATTATCATAGAAAAACTAACTCGAAATGCTTGTTTTATTTAAGGAAAGTGAAAACATATTTAAAAAAAAAATCAAAATAAATAAATAAATATACATAAATATAAAAACACAAAAAAATTGATTAAAATAAATTTGAATTAAAGCAAAATAAACAAACAAAATGAAAATGTAAATAAATTTCAACCAAAAAAAAAAGAAAAGAAAAATTAAATTAAAAAAAAAAAATAATAATAATAATAATAATAATAGTGAAAAAAAAAAAATGAAATCGAAAACAATAGTTCAAAAAAAAAAATTAAAATCCCTTAGTAGAAATGCAAATTGATTTTTATTTTGCTATGATAACGCTGGGCCGAACTGAAATCACAGTAAATTTCTTTTCTCAAAATGAAAAGTCGTAAAGTGACCCATCGTTATCATAGCCTGGGAAACGTTACATCAGCGGAGTCATCTCAAAACGGCGGCAAGCACTGTACCTGGCCTGGAACAGGAAAGTTCTTCGCGTGTGTGAGCTGCAAGCTAGTGCTTTCACCGGCTCATACCTGCCGCATACATTACACCCACCTAGAGTCCTTTTATCGAGATGAATAATGTATGGAACCATTTACAAGAGAAAATGAAGGTGAAAAGAAAGCGACTGCATCCTCGCCGACAGGGCAAGAGCAAGAAATCTGGTTCTGCTCCGCATGAGTGAATCGTGCAACGTTTGGCTTCAGAGCCAGACAACAAACAGACATTTCGTCCCGTACTAGAGAATTTGTGGCATTCCCTTATGAGGATCTCACGCTGACAAACTTGAAGAAAGCGTGTGCTGATCATTATAGTTTGCCAGCGAGCTTATGCGACGTCCTTGTCACTAACAAAGGACCCTCGTGTACCAGCATCGAACAAATCCCTCACAGGAAGGACAAGGTGAGAGTATTACAGATGCATGTGAAATGTGCATACAGAAGCTTAAACTTTTGTCGTTTCACCTCTGTGGTTTATGAATAGTCATATTGAAATGAAACTTCAGGTAGCAATGGTTAATCACAGAAATCAACTCCCTTTGTTTTCAAAGAGGCATCATCTGAGCCATTGGATTGAATATTTCCCCACATACAATATTAATTTTACATGGAAAAGCTTGTTTGTACCCCATGAGAGTTATGCTTAAGTTAAGACTGTGGTATTCATTCAATTTTTAATAATAGAGTGGGATGTGGTTGGCAGCTTGAATTGGCTATTACGCATTTTATTACCACTACACAAAACTTTGACAGAGGAAGAAATGGTTTTGATTGCGGTTTTGGGTTTTCAAATTGTTGAAATTTTATTGGGTCATTCAGTTGGATTAAGAACAACCGTGCTTACCTTGACTTGGTTGAACTCTACAATGCGGGGCAGAAATCCATACATTATGTGAAGAGCTTTCCTTTGTATCCATACATATTTTGCAAACCGTGCATTACATTTCTTTAGTTTTCTTACTTAAATTTCCTAGAGATATTTGTATGAGAAATGGCAGCAACACATAAATGCCATGTTGCCTATCACTGTAAATGCAAGAGCTTGCTGGGACTCCTCTATTACTAGTGCTATTTGGGACCATTTAAAGGGTGACTGAAACAAGTTTCAGGTTCCTTGCTTTCCTCTCAGTTTATTACATTGTATATAATGCATGCACTTAAAATGCACTGGAATCACTCTTAAATAACCCCCAAATACCACAGAAACACAAGTAATGCATGGAAGAGGTATACACATGCATCTCTTGCTCTCTTGCACTTAGAACTATTTGGCTGCTTTTGTGGGTCTGTTGATACGTACATACATACATACATACATACATACATACATACATACATACATACATATAGAGAATACTTCATGGAAAGTGCTGGCGTACGGTATTTACGCACAAGTTGTTGACGTATTAGAAATCGAACGAGTGAGCGCAGCGAACGAGTAAGATTTCTGATACAAAAACAACGAGTGCGTAAATACCGTACAAAGCACTTTCCATGTGGTATTGTGTTTATTATATACATACTGAGACATTCATCATTTTGGAGGCCATTTTATTTTAAATCTTTCAAAAATGCTAAAATTTGCCACTACACACTTACCGCAAAATGACAACGAAAACAAAGTATCAGCTTTTCAGTAAAAAGGTTTGTTAAAAACATAAATTACGGTGATGATATGAGGTAATCCAAGAACTATAAGTAATCTTAACTGTTTGTTCTCAATGCACAATAGAAAATGAGTGAATTTAAGTAAAATGGCCGGTTTCAATATAGGCTTAAGCTTAAATGAAAGGCAAAGTAGCTCCGACAAAAAGCACAACAAAAGCTTACGTCTCGTTTTGTTTATCCCTTTCCGCTGTTGTTTCGCCGGCTCTCTACCGTTTTCTTTATCGACAGTGAAACAAACGAAACTATTCCACTCCATTTCCGAAATGTTTTTTACTTTTTTAGCGAGAAAAACTCTTGAAGTAAAACTTTTCTCGTTGAATGTGTGCGGCGCTGCAATAAAAGGCGGGAATTTTGGCGCGAAACTCACACACCTCTGTGGTTTCTGATTGGACGTATCATTTTTCTCACACGTGAAAAAACATCGTTCGCGATCCTGATTGGACGTATCATTTTTTTCACGTGTGAAAACCATCGTTCGCTCCTCTGATTGGCTAGAACTAGTTTGCGTACGAAAATTTACGACATAGCTTTTTGGTGAGTATTTCTCAGTATGTATATAATAAACATACATACATACATACATACATACATACATACATACATACATACATACATACATACATACATACATACATACATACATACATACATACATACATACATACATACATACATACATACATACATACATACATACATACATACATACATACATACATACATACATACATACATACATACATACATACATACATACATACATACATACATACATACATACATACATACATACATACATACATACATACATACATACATACATACATACATACATACATACATACATACATACATACATACATACATACATACATACATACATACATACATACATACATACATACATACATACATACATACATACATACATACATACATACATACATACATACATACATACATACATACATACATACATACATACATACATACATACATACATACATACATACTTTATTTGAACAGCTCCCTGTCTAGGGCTCTTCCGCCGTCAATACTAACAACGAATTACATGAATATATCCTAATATGCTAAAAGCAAAAGTTACAAATTTAACAAATATTTACAGACTTTAGCCTTAAACTTTTTAAGATCGGAAGTTTGCTTAATCTCGTTTGGGAGGTTGTTATACAACTCTGCACCCCGAAAAGTAAATGATCGTTGCCCTGTTTTTAATCTACAAATTGGAAGGTCTAACTCTCCACTGCCTCTAGTGTTTCTGCCGTGAATCTTCGAACGCTGAATAAATTTTCCAGTAAGATAGTTGGAATTTGGTTATCTATCATTTGCGAATCTATTCAGGCGTACAGAGAGGACAATCGGTAAGCGTATTTTTCTCTCCCCTTGTTTTCGTTTCAATGTTTGATCGATTATTGTTAGGTTTTTTGTGCGCTCGTCTTTTCTTGTTTTGTCATGTAATAATTATTGCTTTAGCTTAGCTTCGTTTCATGTCGCTTAGACAAGGTTTTCTTGTTTGTATTTTAGTTCGACGTGTTTGACATCAGATTAAATCGCATTGGAATCACAGTTGTTCGTGTCTGGTGTTGAAATTCAGTATATTGTTGTCCTCGTGAGAACTTTGACTTGCGACATTCCTACGCTGTTAAACGCCTGCATTTACACTTATATCCTGGTTTAAGGTACTCAGGTTTAGTACATAAATGGATTTCTAGTCTGGATTGTAAGCCCTCTCGATGCTCTCAACAGAAAATGAGGGTTAGATGTGAGGGTTAGCCGAATTTAAATGGCCTTTAGAATGTGGTTTTGTTAAACACTATTTAAATTCTGTTTAAGTAACCAGCCCTTAATCTTTTTGCAAACAACTTGGAGAGCAATCTTCACAAATTAGCACTTGAAAAAAAGAAGCAAATATGCATATGTAATAATATCAAGCCATACCACACTCATCTACATTATATTGCCCAGGAAATGAATAGAGATGATTCGGTATCCCTTTTGGAACTGCAGCATCCTTTTGGCTCCTCACTCTGTGTGAATTCCACAGTTTCCCTAAAGATATTCATTTCTTTTTGGATGACGGGAATAAAAATAAATGCCAATAGGAGCCTGTCAAAAATGCAAACACAAAATAAGAACATACACATAGATCCATGATATAGACATGTCACAGGTAAATATGTCAGGTCAATAGTTTATAAAATAACAAAAAATAGAAATACAAGCGGTTCTATTAACGAATAAAAAGAAACTGTTAAGCAATGTTAAGAATACATTTTAAATTTAATGTATTACATGTAATACCTATCTGTTTGATTACTTGGATCATAGTGGCCTTGTTCGAGCAGTATAGTCAGCTGCCTCTTAAAAAACCTCTCAAAGCGGTTGTGGAGATCTCCCCACCATCTTTCAATCTGTGAAAAATGGATCAACTCTATTATGGTTTATACAGAAATTCCAAGATCAACACAGCGTACAATGGAAGTCTTTTCTGATAGCTCGGAGTTAGTGGATTTTGTGATTGGGCTAGTGAATTCTGTTCTTAAACGAAGTTTTCCTGAGAATTTGCATTACTTTACTTTAGAACTTAAAGACAAATAATTGAAAAATCCTAATAATTCCACATGAACTGGATTTTCTAAAGCTCACCTCACAAAGTGAAATCTCCAAGAACAGTGTTACATTACAGACTAGATGTTGTATGATCTGCATGCACAATCTTCAGGTGAAACCAATCTTAGAAATACCTTGGTAGTAAGTCTGAGTCCAGAAGCTCTCGTTATAGCTCACTACAATGCATTGATAAAGCAAGTAATAAATTAAAATTATCTAATGGTTCTTCCCAGGTATTTTAAGCCAGGTTGATCGCCAGGCTTAATTCACTGGAAAATTGTTGCTGCCTAGCTACAGCTTTGTACAAGTGACTTTCTTTGCACCCTGTAGTATAAGGCATTTTGCTATTCATACACAGACTGCATTGGTTGTAAAATAATGGAGAAGATTCAAATGTTACAGCATACATCTAGTTTTCTTATCTAAAACTATTAACATGATAATTAAGAAAAGCCTACATGGGCATCAAACCAGTAATTTTTATTTTATTGATTATATTGATTCTGGAAAGATCGTAAAATACTGTTCTGTTTTTACCTTGTTGTTTGTTGATGGTCCATAAAACACTTTTTCTGGCTCATTGTCCTGGTCCTGTCTTAAAAATGCATGAATGGTTGACATGTGTCCAGTTTCAGTTCCTTTGTCCAGCCTGAGATATTTACTGATCACTTGAATGCAAACCGAAAAAAAGATTAGGCCTTGAGGATTTTGATTGACTCATAGAACAAAACCCTCTGTAGTCCTAACTCATAGACTATTGAATTATAAACAAAGCTCTCTCTACAATCCCTCTTGTAAGGGACGACCAACTACAGTAACTGCACTTTGAAAAAGTCAGAACTGGCCGGCCGGACCAGCCATTTTGATAAAGCAATAAGCTTTTTGTAAGAGTTTTTACTGAAAAATCACCCTCTTCATGCGTACTATGACATACTTTGACATATCTGGCTAAATAGTTTTGATTAAAAGTGAAATTTTCTTTGACTTGCATATACCTGCTGGTCTTTTCCTTTGTGCTCAAGTTCTCATGAGCCCCAATGAGCACCCTACTGAGTACTCAGTCAACAATTGAATAAAGGGTTTTCTCTTTGATCAAATTTTGTTAATACTGAGAGCAAAAAGGAAAAAAAATCCAAATTTTCACCAGAAAGCATTGGAAATTACCAGTACGTATGACAATATCTTAGCCAAAAGCAGCAGCCCTCAATAAGTCCATCTTTTTATTCTGAGCACCAATAAAAGCCGTCATCTTTATGAACAACCAACTCAAACTTCGAATGCTTTTGTGAATTCCCGAGATGGGTGCTTATGAGAGCCCTTTTTAACTGTATCACAATCTGAATGCATATATTATAGAAACAGGACAAATTACCTTTCGTGCTATACAAATGGTCCATATACCAACGCCCAATCAGCTTGGGGTCAGAATTTGTGGTCCATAATTTCAAATACAAAATGTATCCACTAAAGGCATCTTGCAACCCGTAAACAGCTAAAGGAAACGTGCTATTCATGAAGCCCATGAGCTTGTCATGACCATCCCCTGAATGGGTGTGGTTAGGTCCCTGTATTTAAGACAGCAAACAGAAACACTGAGACAAAAATCTATGTAAAGACTTTTTTGCTATACACACATTAAAAAGCACTACAACAGTTAATAAAATGAAATGGGCAGCACCTAAACTTCTTCTATAGACCGCCGAGGAGATAATGAGGAGAAGTATGGGGACTGGTTACTTTGAAAGATGAAGGATGACTGGGAATAAGTGCTACTGATCAATACAATAACAAGGGACAAAAAGAAGACATGTCATGTGCCAATAGATTCATTGTTTATTAAAACCTACAAATTCCTAAAATCTTACCAGTGATGTAAACGTTCCTGTCGCCCCCCTTTGCCGTTTCTTTTGACCAACATTCCCTCGCCTCGTCATTCCTTCGAGGTCTACCATACTCATAACATCATAGACAAGATTACGAGGAACAGCCAATTTATGCTGCTCTCGAACTTTTCTCTGCATAGCTTGATATCCAAGGTACTGCCCTGGGCCTTCCATTTCCTCCTGTATAGCCTTTTTGACATCTACACTCGTTTCATAACGAATGTATTTGATGCCGAAAAAATTCAATCTCCTACTGAGTGTGGGTAGACTCCATGCATATTCAGGGTAGTCGCGACTAGCAAAATCTAGTATCTCTTTTCTCAAATAATTTGCTAACACATAGCGCTCAAGATAGTTGCTTTAGTTGCTGGTCCTTCTCCCAGTCTGAGCAACGAACCGCCATAATTTTTAGAGAAGAAAGATAGAGGCCCTGGTAAGGAGGGGTTCTCCACTGACCTTACGTGTCGCAGGCTATGATAAGGATGGGTCACTTTATGACATTTCATTTTGAGAAAAGAAATTTATTGTGATTTTAGTTTGGCCCAGCGTTATCATAGCAAAATAAAAATCAATTTGCATTTCTACTAAGGGATTTTAATATGTTGTTTTTTTCTTGAATTATTGTTTTCGATTTCATTTTTTTTTTTAACTATTATTATTATTTTTTTTCTTTTAATTTAAATTTTCTTTTCTTTTTTTTTGGTTGAAATTTATTTACATTTTCATTTTGTTTCCTTATTTTGTTTTAATTCAAATTTATTTTAATTAATTTTATTGTGTTTTTATATTTATGTATATTTATTTATTTATTTTGTTTTTTTTTTTTAGTATGTTTTCAATTTCCTTAAATAAAACAGGCATTTCGAGTTAGTTTTTCTATGATAATAATGGGCCACCATACTTGAGTCTTGCTTGTTTTGTGTCGCTTCTTGAGGCTGAAGTGTGTGGCTTTTCCACCTCTCCCTCTTTTAATTTTTTTTTGGTTTTGGCTGTTTTGTGAGCTTGGCAATCATTGAAATATCAGAAGTGAATGTATCAGAGAATATTGGACATACAACCAACGAAGAAACATAGAAGCATAAATGCTTAACTGAAATCTAGAACTAAATGTGAAGCAGAAGAAAAGTTATCATTAGTTGGTGATTGTATTCAAACCGTAAGAATTAATGGACCTTCCTATATCACGACAACACAGGCAGTCATATGTCCAACCTTACTATGATGACTTCCTTGAGAGAGAGGTACATAAAATGGCTGTGTTAAAGAAATAGTCCCCTGTAAACTCGGTTTTCATTAAGAATTCTAGTAGCAGGAGAGGTGTAACATTACAGGAGAATATTTTGAAAGAGGCTCCTCATCTGAATAAAAAGTAGTCACAGGCTACTGAACACTAGCCAGAGAATTTTCATTGTAAATGGAGAATTTCACAGGTATGCTGATGACATTATGATTTACGTGGCTGCGTCCTCTCCTGATATGGTTGCTGTTGTCTTGAACGTCATCCTTCAGAAGTTGCATGACTGGTCACGCCTTAACCGCCTCATACCCCAACCCGGTAAAACCGACTACACGATTTTCATGCGAGGCCAGTTTGTTGGGCCGTTGCAGGCAGTGTCTTTGGGAAACAGTGTTGTCACTCAAGTCAAGTAAACTAGGTGTTTAGGCGTCAAAATTGA